>CM062291.1:407099167-408299167 GCA_031216915.1 Pictodentalium vernedei
AATAGGTTCTGACCCCGTTGGCTCCGAGTGACAAAGGTAGATACCCCCACCCTCCCAACAACTTCCCACCTTGACATTTGCTACCCAGACATTTGCGCCTCGGACAATGAGCCACCCCACTGGATTATTGGCAAGTCAGGACATGACCCTCACCCCGATAGTAAAACTGGGCATGACCCCCTCCCCGTGGCTCACCGGACATCTGCAAACGGGGGGGGGGGGGGGGGATGCCTACATATAGAGCTTCAAAATTTGTACCTTCAGGCTCCATACGCTTTACCCAGCGTGGATAGCAGATAACACATGCAAACAAACTTATTGAATAACTAATTTTTTTTTTAGTTTTTTGGTCTCAAAAACATAGCTTATGACCCCTCATTGGAACAAGCTCAACGAGCTATGTTTTAGAGACAAAATTTGAAAACAATAAAATTTAAATGACGATTTTTGTGAACATCACTGGTCGGCTTTTGTTGTTACATTGGGTAACCCCTTCACTGATTAAACCCCTTACCCACCGTGGATAGCCGGCGATACTTGTCAAATAAATACATTGTACTTGAATAACTAATTTTTTTTCATTTTTTGTTTGAAAAACCAGACCTTTAAATTGGTTGCATTTCACAACCATATTAAAAAGTGTCCGGAATTAGAGATGTCTTTAAATTCAGGAAAATATTTGGAGAAAGATTTATAAAAGAACATTTCAGAACTATTTATCAGGGACAGGGAGCTATATCTGTGGCATATTTACCACCATGATGTGTGTAACTCAGGGAGCAAATTGTTTTGAAAATTTGCATCGCAGTTTTTTCTTGACGGTCACAACAGATGACATGAAGTCGGAACCGCGAAGCAGTTCGCTAGGGGCGAGCACGAGAAGGGGTGTTTCCCCCCCCCCCCCCCCCCGTTTGGGTGGGGAGTCCTGGGGTGCCTCCCCTGGGAAAATTTGAAATTCCAGAGGGCAGGAGACTCATTCTGGTTGATTCTGAGAGCATAAAATGTTATGTGATGAGAGAGGAATGAATCAACTTTCTTAGGGATTCAGGCCTATGCGGGAAAGGCGAGCCATTGCGCTCGCGCCCCTAAACGTGCCTGCATTAAAATGGGGCGAGCAATTTTATGCACATCTCGATAATCATTAGCATAGAGCACAACTCAGATTGCGAACACATCAGAGATACCACAAATTAGGAACTTCCAAAGTTGATACTATTCTCTAAAATTTTAACATTCAAATTACCTCGATTTTCGGATAAATAATCCCTTGAATCAAAAGAGTAGTTAGTTGCTCCATCGATTTAGCTGTACACATGCGCAGGGACGGCGGAAGCTCCAAAAAAGTGGGGAGGGGAGGCACAATTTTTGGGGGGGGGGGGGTAACCGCAGGGTTGTAGGACGAAAAATAATTTTTTAGGGGCTCAATGTGGAGGATGGGCGTGGGGCATGGGTTGGAGGGGTACTTTGTCACCAAGTATGTCATGAATACGGAACGAAATTAAGTGCAACTCTAGAAAGGAAATACATGCCCAAACTTGGACCCAAATTCCATAATATAATTTTGGGGTTTGGTACGTCCAAAATTATATTACGGAATTTGGTTCAAGTTCGGACTAGTTTTTGCTATTTTACTACAGTCGGTTATGACAAGTTGTGAACTTGCGATGTGCAATGTCTCAATACCGTATATAAAAATGAACAGCGATGCCGACACTATTGTGTTGCTAATTTTGTTAGAACTATTACTATCTTCCACAGTAAATGTGGCCTTAGGAGTTGTGTACGTTATGTCAGAATACGTCATGTTAGGGTACAATTGGTGAAAAAAGTGTGGTGTGTGGGGGGGGGGGGGGGGGGGGGGGGGGGGGGGGGGGGGGGGGGGGGGGGCACATGCCCCCTGTACTAGAAACATCCACCCACCCCCGACTCTGCCATCCCTGCACATGCGCAGTTGTGTCTCTTACCAAATATTGACAGAGATTTCCCAAAATGTGCGCGCGTTTTGGAAAATCCCGGTCAATATTTGGTAACAGGCGCAACTGCATGTGTAGAGCACAGTTGTCTCTTAGAGGGGGCCTGAAGAAATGAATGGCATGGAGACTCTTCTGGGTTCCCCGCTGGTGAATGCGACAGCGTACTAAGTTAAAAAGATTTTTAAAAAAAAATTAATCTGGCCTCGTAATTTGCTTTGTCGCTTTGCGATTCATAGACCTAAAGTTGTATCGCAATGTGTGGATATTGCATCGCATTTTGCGATGCGATCCCGGTCATTTTGCTCCCTGTAACTATGGGAAGGAAGCAATATACATGCCAATTTCATCATTATTCTATAATTTTGGGACATCATCCGCAAATAAGAGGAATCTAAAGGCCTGCAAACACATAGCTTATGGCCCCTCATTGGAACGAGCTCGTTCCATTGAGTGGTCATAGGCAATGTTTTGAGACAAAAAATTAAAATATAATAAAATATGAATTATGGGCGATTTTGATGAATAGTGCTGGCCGATTTTGTCCAGCATGATGGGTTAACACCCCCCCCCCCCCCCCCCCCCCCCCCGCACACTAATGTACTGGCAAAGTTTCAGGTCATGGGAACGTGGTGGCCTCAGGGCTTTGAATTTTCAAACTTTTTCTGGACCCCCACCTATGGGATGAGGGCAATCCCTGTCTGGCTCAGAGTTCGGATATCCTTCCTTTCCCAAAATATTCCTGGATTACCAGGATATGGCCTTGTATATTGTACCGTATATACCGGTATATGGTATTATGACTAGGGGAATATACCACGATATAGCCAATTGGGGGGGGGGGGGGGGGGGGTGTCTGATCAAAATTATAGTCGAGGTCACATTCCAAGGTCACGCTGAAAATCTGTCAATATTCGATTATTATTCCTAGGGGGGTTTGATCGTCCCCTACTAGGCGGGTCCTCGGTGGCGGATAGAGGACAGCCTGCTCAATTGGGCAGGTTTGCTAATTTTTGATTGGCAGGTTTGCTCAATTGAGCTGGTTCGCTGCGAAATACACGAATACGCAGCCCCGGACCAAAATGATCAACCCTGCTAATACCATCTGGCAGGCACCTTGTTCTCCCGTGAGGTGCGTTCTGAAGGCCCCGGAAGAAGGAACCTGGTAGTTGAGGACTCGGGCCCCGGTTAGGGCAGTCTCCGGGATGGAGCCCTGGTCTCCATTTCGGAGATAATGTCCAACACACTGCTTTGGCCCCAATTTCGGGAGTAGACAGATGGTCGGATGGCCCGGTCTGGACCAATCGGGAGCCCCCAACCCCAAAAATATCGGGTGTCACGTCGGGGGGCATTGGGTGGTCATTCAACCAGTCATTTCTTTTATTCGGATTTTAACACTACTACCCTATACAGACTTTTAATGATCTTAATACTTGTTTAACAACTTTCGTTTTGTTGCTCTGTCTGCGTTGATCTTCAGTAGTAGTTCTTGATGTACTCGTTTTTATTGAAATGGTTGGTTGAATGGCTGCCACGACCTGGCACTTCCCATAAACATTCGACGGGTCAATCCTCCAGCGGTATGCATTAGCATCAACGCTGGGGGAGTATACTGTTCATGCAGTCTTGGTGTTGTTCGCTGGAATTCCGCGACGTAACCCCCAAGGTTGGGCTCGGAGTAAGGGTGAGAGCCATGAACAGAAGAATTCTTAAAACATACACATGGATAATCAACACAACAAAGTTCAAAAAAGGGGATATTCAGACTCTGACTCTGACTCAGAAGAAGTAGTCAAGGATCGTCATTCTTGGCCAAAATTTGTTATTGTATACTCTGACGAAGAAGGGAAACAGGCTACAAATATTAATCCGTTTGCTCTAGAAAAGGCTGTAAAAGGTATAGCAGGTACTGTCAGTAGTGTAAAGAAATTACGATCAGGAGGATTATTAATAGAGTGTAATAGAGAAAATCAGGCAACAAATTTGTTACAAACAACAACGCTAGTTGATTTGAAGGTCAAAAATCTTACCACACAGAACACTCAACAGCAGTAAAGGTGTAGTACGAACAAGAGAACTCTCTGGCGTAGATGAACTTGAATTAAAGCAGAATTAAAATCACAGGGTGTAAGTGACGTGAAACGAATCGAAATACGAAAAGACGGCACCACAATAAAAACAAACACTTACATTTTTACATTCAACACTGTACAACCACCGAAATCTATCAAGGTTGGTTACATGAACATCAAAGTGGATTTATATATTCCAAATCCACTTCGATGCTTCAATGTCAAAAATATGGACACGGACAAAATAGCTGTAGGGGAAAAGAAACGTGTTTTAAATGTGGTCAACAACACCAGGACCCATGTAATAACGCCGTGAAATGCTGTAACTGCCAGGGCAATCATACTGCATCTTCCAAGGATTGCCCTGTGTGGAAAAAAAAGAAAAATATATTCAGAGAATTAAATGTGAAAAGCAGATAAGTTTTAAAGAAGCCAGAGAAATAGTTACAGCAGTGCCTGGTATGAGTTCATCTACAACATATGCAACCAAAGTAGCTCAAAAAGTTTCCATTAAATCTGTTGCGTGCCAGACCCAACATACTTGGGTAAGCGACACTGTACTGCCAACCTTGATAGAGCCTTTTACTATTTCACTACCTCAAGAAACTGAACCAAAATCAACTCAGACTACAATCACTACTCCAATAACAGAAGAAAAATCAAAAACTGTTCCAAAAAAAGATCAAAATAAAACAAAAGTAAACGAGATTAAAGGAAAGGAAACAAAATTAGACCAGAAAACTGAACAACCCTAAATCGAAACCAGAGCTGCAAATCTAAGTCAGAGTCAGAGAAGAAAGTACAACAAAGAGCAAAAGAACAAAGAAAAAGAACAGCAAAAGTTAAACTCAAACCGAACGCCCAAATTTCATAAAAATGTTATTTCAAACATATTCGAAGGGGTTGCAAGGAATGGATGTTGATGAGTGCATCAACTCCACCTTTTCCAACAAAATGTCCCCTGAGTTTGTCTCAGGGAGGGGTCTCCTAACAGAAAATCACCTAGGAAACCTTTTGGGGCAATTTCGCCCATACGTCCACCATCCAAATCACCAACTAAACATGGATAATACCAATAATACTAAAATTATACAATGGAATTGCCGAGGTTTTAGGGCAAATTTTAATGAACCTGGGTCTCTTATGTCAAAAATATAAACCTGCTGCTTTTTGCTTGCAGGAAACACTCCTGAAGAAACCTGACACTCACGGTCATCCTGTTTTCAAGGGTTATACATCATATAATGCTTGGGCAGATGAAAATGACCTTCATGTGCGTGGAACGTCTGTCTTGGTCAGAAACGACATTATTCACAGTTCTGTGTCTCTACATTCAAATTACAGGCTGTTGCGGTACGCCTGACTTTGGACAAGACAGTCACCTTATGTTCAATTTATGTGTCTCCAAATAAATCACTTCAGCTGACTGATCTTGAACATCTGATTCATCAGCTCCCAACACCGTACATTTTGTTGGGTGATTTTAACGCTCATAGCCCCTTTTGGGGTGATTCCTGCAACAAAGAAGACCCGAAAGGCAAGACAATAGAAGAACTTGTTACTAAATATGACTTGTGTTTGTACAATGATGGGTCAGATACTTACCTGCACCCCGCATCCGGTTCATACACATCAATTGATCTTACAATTACATGCCCTTCCATCTTCCTTGATTTTTCTTGGAAGGTGGAAGATGACTTGTGCGGGAGTGATCACTTTCCAATTGTGTTGGAGAGTGTAGTTCCAGCAGACGATGAGAGAGTACCCCAGTGGAACTTGAAGAAGGCTGACTGGGAGACTTTCTCGTCGTTCTGTTCTGAACGCCTTACACGGAGAAATTTGACGAAAGTGCTGACCAAATAGAACATTTCACCACAGAGTTGCTTGACATTGCAAGCAAGGTCATTTCCAAAGACCTCGGCAAATCCGAAACGTTTCATCAAACATGGTTTCTATTAAAGATCGCAAAAAGACTGAACGGGAATTTAACAAGTCACCCACTGCACGTAACTTGGACAAACTTCGTATAAATCGGGCAAAAACAAGACGACTGATTAAACAAAAAAAGAAAAGTTCTTGGAAAACATATGTTTCGAAACTTAATCAAAACACCCCCATCAATAAAATTTGGAAAATGATAAGGAAAATTAACGGAAAAGACACAAAATCAACGGTTCAACATCTGAAGGAGAACAACACACTAATAACATCAAAAAAAGAAATTTCAAACAAATTGGCCTCCACATTTTCGAAACATTCGTCGCCTGAAAATTGTAATCCTGAATTTCTCAAAATTAAAAAACAACAAGAAAAACAAAAGCTCAAATTTACCTCCAATAATTTAGAGGATTACAACGAGACTTTCTCTATGGAAGAGTTAAACAACTCTTTACATAGAGCAAAGGATACTGCTACTGGACCCGATGAAATACATTATCAAATTTTAAAACATCTGCCGCAATCATCTCTTGCACTTTTACTGTCTATTTTTAATGACATTTGGGTGACTGGCCAGTTTCCACCATCATGGCGCAAAGCAATAGTCATTCCCATTCCTAAGCCTGATAAGGATCACAGCAACCCTAGTAATTATAGGCCAATTGCCTTAACAAGTTGTCTGTGCAAAACCATGGAGAGGATGATCAATGATCGGCTTGTCTGGTTTCTGGAATCGAACAATCTGCTTGCAGATGTTCAGTGTGGTTTCAGAGACCAGAGAAGTACTGTGGATCATTTGGTCCGACTCGAAACGTTTATTAGAAATGCCTTCGCCAGAAAAGAACATGTGGTCGCCATCTTCTTTGATCTGGAGAGGGCATATGATACAACGTGGACGTATGGGATTTTAAAGGATCTTTTTAACATGGGGTTGAGAGGGCGTATGCCCCTTTTTATTGAAAACTTCTTGAGGGACCGCCGGTTTCAGGTTCGTGTGGGGTCAACGTTATCTGATCCTCACGAGCAGGAATTGGGGGTCCCTCAAGGTAGTATTTTATCCGTTACCCTCTTTTCAATTAAGATTAATAGTATCATCGACACAATTGAGAATATGGTAGATTCGTCATTGTATGTCGATGACTTTTTGATCTGCTATAGCAGCAAAAAGATGAATGCTATAGAGCGCAAACTTCAGCTGTGTTTAAATAGGATTCAAAAATGGGCTATCGAAAATGGTTTTAAATTTTCAAAGACAAAAACGAATTGTGTTCATTTTTGCAAACTTCGGAAACATCACCTTGATCCGGAGTTGAAAATCGATGGTAGTCCTATTAAAGTTGTCAAGGAAGTGAAATTCTTAGGTTTGTTGTTTGACAGCAAAATGAATTTCACTTCCCACATAAAACAACTGAAAGTTAAATGTAAGAGAGCACTGAACCTACTGAAGGTTGTTGGTAGCACTGATTGGGGTGCTGACCAAAAAACGTTGCTCCATCTGTATAGATCACTTGTTCGATCAAAGTTAGATTATGGCTGTACAGTTTATGGTTCTGCAAGGAAATCATATCTCAAACCACTTGATGCAATTCATAATAGTGGTATTAGAATTAGTCTAGGGGCTTTTCGAACATCCCCAATAGACTCGATGCTTGTTGAAGCAGAGAAGCCTTCTCTTGAGAAGCGTAGAATTAAATTATCTCTACAGTATGTGTCTAAACTTTTGGCCAATCCTTCAAATCCTGCTTTTAATTGTATTTCAGAACCTCAAAATGTTGAATTTTTTAACCGACATCAGAAACATATTCCTCCACTGGGAATTAGAATTAAACCCCACATGGAGTCTTCAAAAATTAATTCTGAATCTATAAAAGAAAACCGTAAATCACACATTCCTCCTTGGCATCTTAAAAAACCTACTGTTATTTTGGACCTTGCTTGTACAAAAAAAATCTGATACCAATTCCCTGCAGTTCAAACAAAAATATGCCGAAATAAAGTCCAAGTATAGTACATATACAAGGATCTATACGGATGGATCTAAAGATGGTGACAAAGTATCATCAGCTGCTGTTACTGGTGATCATGTCACCTCGATCAGAATACCGAATCAGAGTTCTATTTTCACAGCTGAAGTTAAAGCTATACAACTTGCGCTTGAACGCATAGAAAATGTGCAGGAAAAGAAGTCGATTATTTTTTCTGACTCTCTTTCCACTTTACTTGCTTTACTCAACCCCAAGTTGAAGAACCCTCTAGTTTTGGATCTTCGCGAGAAGTTATCAACTCTCATGTCTGACCAAAATGATATCGTGTTTTGCTGGTTACCCGGTCATGTAGGTATCGCTGGTAACACCAAGGCAGACAGCGCAGCAAAACAGGCTTTAACAAAGCCTCTTACTGATTTTAACATCCCTTTCAGTGATTTCAAACCACATATTAGTAGCTACATCAAATCTATGTGGCAGGCGGAATGGGATGGGGCAACTAATAACAAGCTTCATCGCTTCCGACCAACAGTTTCTGATCACTACCCATCTAGTAACCTTTGTAGGAAAGATCATGTTATTCTGACACGATGTCATATTGGTCATACAAGACTAACACATTCCTTTTTGTCAGAGGGTAATTTGCGACCAGAGTGTGTTCCATGTCAGCAGGTGTTGTCAGTGGAACACATTCTTTTACATTGCACTGATTTTAATCTTGTTAGAGGGCAGTACTTCACAGCTGGATCCCTTAGAGATCTATTTTATAATACGAGCCCACATAAAATTGTGTCATTTCTAAAAGTAATCAACCTTTTTACCAAATTTTAAAATTGTTTTTAGTCTTTTAATCTCGAATCATCAAGTCTCAGTTCCTCAGGTTGATTTATAATGTATTTTCTCATCTCATTACTCATTGCTTTTCTAATTTTTTTTTGTCTTTGAAATGTCTTTGTGGTTATTTTTATTTCATTCAATTTTTACTTCATTCTTGATAATGACTTTTTAGATACCTCTGTTTTCTCGCCGCGGTATAGCCCTAGCTGCTGATGTGGCGTTAAGCACCAATAAATAAATAAATAAGCGATGGTTGAAGCTTGAATTGGCAGTCTTACATCCGTTTCCGGTTCAGAGAGTAACCTGTAAAAAAAGGAAACAACAACACCACACGGTTTTCAAAGTTTTTTTATTTATTAAAATGACAGCCAAAACGCGAAATCTGAAAGTGAACACACATAATTATTAGAATTTTCGGTAGTAAACTCTTTATCTTCAGTGGGGGTTTCTTCAGAAATGTAACCTACGACCTGGTGTACAATTGCAACACAGGCATCTGGAAACCTGACCTAAAGTGATATATATGTTGACCCTGCTTTTAAGTACCCACCTCTGTGGGGGGGGGGGGGGGGGGGGGTAATTTAAAGTAGGGTTGCTATATCTCTTTACCGTCATGCAGGGCTGTAAATTCCCCCAAACTACGATGGTAAACGCGGTGCCCAAATTACAGATTTGCGCTCAAATTACCAAAGGGTTGTGTCCATAGGTGGTTAGAAATGAACGAAAATATAAAACTGCCGACCTTTTGCCATATTTCAGAATGAGATGCCACAGAGTTCGAGTGTGATAAATGCAAACAGAAGTGACTTATGTTCTTTCTGTGTTATAACAAGCAGTGCTTTCCCTAAAGTACTCTTCAGTCGAAGGGAGGTAACTGCGTTAACCAAGTTCTTGCACAGTGAGGCCGAGCCAAAGAACAACCTTTAAGCAGTTTGCTAAGTTGAGTGACAGGAGGCTTCACTGGTGTTTGTTCGTGTTGTAACTTGTTGAACTGTGTAATTATTTTCTACAATACGCTAGTCGTAAGACTGTTGGGTAGCCATCTCTCTATTCGAACACGATGTTTTATTTAGTATAATCACATTGATTCTAACCACGTTGTAATAATACTCAGCAACAATCGCCAGCTTTTTTTCACACTTTCTGGAACTTCCAGCAAGTGTGAAAAGAATCGCTGGCGATTGTTGCTATAATTATCACAACACAGTACGACTAAGTGTTGTGCAGTTGGTGATAGAATAAACACTTTGATCAAAGCATCGCATTGTTGTAGCCTAGGCCTAGGGTCACCAACTACATAGACCATGCGCTGTCAATGATTTTGGATTGGCTAATATTTTATGACACCAATAAATAATAATGAAGAATGCTTATATAGAGCCTATCTCAGTCTGATATAGGCTCTATATTTTTATGTCATTTGAGTCCTCTGGATGCCAGGAAATTGCTTCTTTCAATGTCAAAAATTTTCTCCGGCCGGCCCAGACCATAGTCGGTCCAGCCTGGCTGAGGATCGTCGATCACCCTCATCATCGTCACGTGTCTGTCAGGATGTACCCAAATTAAGCCAGTCTACAGCCCTGCAGTCCATGTCAGGTTTCCAGACGCTTTGCTTACAAGTACCATTACTCATCCTGACGCCCCCCCCCCCCCCTTTTTCTTTTTTTTATTTCTCCACTGCAAGCACCCCCTGGGATTAGACCTGAGTCAAGTAACAGGAGTGTTGAAGATACTGTAATGTCCCATATTAGATATTTATGTGTTTCATTTCTGTTTTGTTGAGAAAAAAACACCCATTGATTTTTGTTACATTTAATAAACTGCTTTAAGAATACAAAATAGTGCTCCTGCATCATGCTGCATGTCAAACCTCGCACTCCCGTGTGACTTTAGGCTGGAATTATATAAGCACACCCTTGGTTATTGGATAATGATGTCCCTCTCCCTCATTTAATCTAAAAAGAAACTGTCTGAGAAACAAATCATATTTTGGTGGGGCCTAAAGAGTTGATTCATCGTAAGTTTTAGTAGAAACTCATGTTCTGAATATGTGTTTCTTTATTAAATGCAATTTGTTACTGCACATTCAAATATAGCATGATAATTATACATGTATATTCGCCAATATTTTTTGTACAGTATTATAATGACCAAACAATACTGGGTTGCAGTCCAGCAGAAGCTCTCTGTCCTGTTCTCTGCTCACAACAGAGCTTAAAATTACTCGCGAATCTGCAAATTGATTTTTGTAATGATTCTGACAAACTACACTTGCACGAATCGAAGTGGATTCACATCAGTTTACTACTTTGATTCACTTTATGTAAGATGTCTTTCAGGACTCGATTTAATCTGAAAATTTTGACTAGTAAAAATACTATTCAGATGGGGAAATTGATTCATTATTATTATTTTATTTATTGTTGCTTAACGCCACACATCAGCAGCCAAGGCTATATCGTGGCGATAAAAGTATAATTATGAAAAGACCATTATCCACCATAAATAATTTAAAAAAGGAGTCTACGAAATATGAAAAATAAAAACTAAGGAATGTGAAACATAATGTGAATGTTGTGTAAACAATACTGTATAAATCAACCTGTGATATAGATATGGATTTTAAAAGAATCAAAACAATTTTAAAATTGATTAAAAAGGTTGATTATTTTCAAAAATGAGATTATTTTATACGGGCTTGTCAAATAAAATAAATCTCTTAGAGATCCGACTGTAAAGTATTGCCCTCTAACATGATTACAATCTGTACAATGTAAAAGAATGTGTTCCACTGACAACGCCTGCTGACAAGGAACACACTCTTGTCGCATATTACCCTCTAACAAAAAGGTATGTGTAAGTCGTGTGTGACCAAATATGACATCGTGTCAAAACTGCAAGATCCTTTCTACAAAGGTTACTAGACGGGTAGTGATCTGAAATAGTTGGTCGGAAGCGATGAAGCTTGTTATTTGTCGCTCCACCCCATTCCGTCTGCCACATAGATTTGATGTAACTACTAATATGAGGCTTAAAATCACTGAAAGGGATGTTAAAATCAGTGAGAGGCTTTGTTAAAGCCTGTTTTGCTGCACTGTCTGCCCTGGTGTTACCAGCGATACCTACATGTCCAGGTAACCAGCAAAACACGATATCATATTGGTCAGACATGAGAGTTGTTAACTTCTCAAGAAGTTCCAAAACTAGAGGGTTCTTCAACTTGGGGTTGAGTAAAGCAAGCAAAGCGGAAAGAGAGTCGGAAAAAATAATCGACTTCTTTTCCTGAGCATTCTCGATATGTTCAAGAGCGAGTTGTAAAGCTTTAACTTCAGCTGTGAAAATAGAACTCTGATTCGGTATTCTGATTGAGGTGACATGATCACCAGTAACAGCAGCTGATGATACTTTGTCACAATCCGTATAGATCCTTGTATATGTACTATACTTGGACTTTATTTCGGCATATTTTTGTTTGAACTGCAAGGAATTGGTATCAGATTTGTTGGTAGAAGCAAGGTCCAAAATAACTGTAGGTTTTTTAAGATGCCAAGGAGGGATATGTGTTTTACGATTTTCTTTTATTGTAAGGTTCAATTTTGGTGGATTCCATGTGGGGTTTAATTCTAATTCCCAATGGAGGAATATGTTTCTGGTGGCGGTTAAAGAAATCAACATTTTGAGGGTCTGTAACACAATTATAAGCAGGATTTGAAGGATTGGCCAAAAGTTTAGACACATATTGGAGAGATAATTTAATTCTGCGCTTCTCAAGAGAAGGTTCCTCTGCTTCAACAAGCATCGAGTCTATAGGGGATGTTCGAAAAGCCCCTAGACTAATTCTAATACCACTATTATGAACTGCATCAAGTGGTTTGAGATATGATTTCCTTGCAGAACTGTAAACTACACAACCGTAATCAAATTTTGATCGAACAAATGATCTGTACACATGGAGCAAAGTTTTTTGGTCAGCACCCCAATCGGCGCTACCAACAACTTTCAGCAGGTTCAGAGCTTTCTTACATTTAACTTTTAGTTGTTTTATGTGGGAAGTGAAATTCAGTTTGTTGTCAAACAACAAACCTAAGAATTTCACTTCCTTAACAACTTTAATAGGACTCCCATCGATTTTTAACTCCGGATCGAGGTGATGTTTCCGAAGTTTATAAAAATGAACACAGTTCGTTTTTGACTTTGAAAATTTAAAACCATTTTCTGTGGCCCATTTTTGAATCCTATTCAAACACAGCTGAAGTTTGCGCTCGATAGCATTCATATTTTTACTGCTACAACAGATTAAAAAATCATCGGCATACAATGAAGAGTCTACCATATTTTCAATTGCATCGATGATACTGTTAATTTTAACCGAAAACAGGGTAACGGATAAAATACTACCCTGAGGAACCCCCAATTCCTGCTCGTGAGGATCAGATAACGCTGACCCAACACGAACCTGATACCGGCGGTCCCTCAAAAAGTTTTCAATAAAAAGAGGCATACGCCCTCTCAACCCCATGTTAAAAAAGATCTTTTAAAATTCCATACGTCCACGTTGTACCATATGCATTCTCTAGATCGAAGAAGATGGCGACCACATGTTCTTTTCTAGCAAAGGCATTTCTTATAAACGTTTCAAGTCTGACCAAATGATCCACAGTACTTCTCTGGCCTCTGAAACCACACTGAACATCCGCAAGCAGATTGTTCGATTCCAGAAACCAGACATGTCGATCATTGATCATCCTCTCCATGGTTTTGCACAGACAACTTGTTAAGGCAATAGGCCTATAATTAGTAGGGTTGCTGTGATCCTTATCAGGCTTAGGAATGGGAATTACTATTGCTTTGCGCCAAGAAGGTGGAAACTGGCCAGTCACCCAAATGTCATTAAAAATAGATAGTAAAACTTCAAGAGATGATTGCGGCAGATGTTTTAAAATTTGATAATGTATTTCATCGGGTCCAGTGGCAGTATCCTTTGCTCCATGTAAAGAGTCGTTTGACTCTTCCATAGAGAAAGGTTCGTTGTAATCCTCTAAATTATTGGAGGTAAATTTGAGCTTTTGTTTTTCTTGTTGTTTTTTAATTTTGAGAAATTCAGGATTACAATTTTCAGACGACGAATGTTTCGAAAATGTGGAGGCCAATTTATTTGAAATTTCTTTTTTTGATGTGATAATTGTGTTGTTATCTTTCAGATGTTTTTCCCGTTAATTTTCCTTATCATTTTCCAAATTTTATTGATGGGGGTGTTTTGATTAAGTTTAGACACATATGTTTTCCAAGAACTTTTCTTTTTTTGTTTAATCAGTCGTCTTGTTTTTGCCCGATTTTTACGAAGTTTGTCCAAGTTATGTGTGGTTGGTAACTTATTAAATTCCTGTTCAGTCTTTTTGCGATCTTTAATAGCCTGTTTGCAATCAGTATCAAACCATGGTTTGGTGAAACGTTTAGGATTTGTCGAGGTTTTAGGAATGACCTTGCTTGCAATGTCAAGCAACTCTGTGGTGAAATGTTCTATTTGGTCAGCACTTTCGCCAAATTTCTCCCGTGTTAGGCGTTCAGAACAGAGCGACGAGAAAGTCTCCCCGTCAGCCTTTTTCAAGTTCCACTGGGGCACCCTCTCATCATCTGCCGGAACTACACTCTCCAACACAATTGGAAAGTGGTCACTCCCGCACAAGTCATCTTCTACCTTCCAAGAAAAATCAAGGAAGATAGAAGGGCATGCAATTGAAAGATCAATCGATGTATACGAACCAGATGCGGGGTGCAAATAAGTGTCTGAACCATCATTAAACAAACACAAGTCATATTTAGTAATGAACTCGTCTACAGTTTTAACTTTTACATCTTCTTGACTGCAGGAATTACCCCAAAGAGGGCTATGTGAGTTAAAATCACCCAACAAAATATATGGAGTTGGGAGCTGTTGGACCAGTAACTCAAGATCATTCAGCTGTAGGGCTTTACTTGGTGAAAGATAAATCGAACAAAGTGTAACTGTTGTTTTGTTTAATGTTAGGCGTACCGCCACAGCCTGTAAATTTGTCTGTAATGGAACAGAACTGTGAATGATGTCGTCCCTAACTAAAACAGATGTTCCACGAATATGAAGATCATTATCATCTCCCCAGGCATTATACAATGAATGTATAATGCTTGAAAGCTGAATGATCCTGAACCTCGGGTTTCTTTAGAAGAGTTTCCTGCCGGCAAAAGGCAGCAGGTTTATATTTGCGGCTTAGAAGGCCCAGTTCATTAAAATTCGAACTAAAACCTCGACAATTCCACTGTATTATATTGTGTTTAGGTGTGTTGGCCATGTTTGAGTGGCGATTTTGCTGGTGGACGTATGGGGGAGATATTGCCCCTGTTTTTTTTTGGTGAAGTCTTACGTGGGGACTTACCCTGTGATGAAGACAGGCGTGGCTTAGACGAGAACGTGTCATCGATGCACTCATCGACTGACATTGCCTCGATGCCATCAAACATGTTGTTCGTCACAACATTTTGAAGGCGTTTTGGGAGTCTGTCTGGTTCTAATTTCTTTTTATCCTTTTCTTTTTGCTCTTTTTGTTGTTTTCTCCTCTGACTCTGACTCAGATTTTCTTGCTGGAATCTTTGTTGCTGATTTGATTTCAATTTATTTGACTCATTCTTTTGTTCAGGTTTTGGATTAGAATTTTTATTTTTTTGTGATAACTTGTTTGTGTGGTCTTGCGTGTGAATTGTTTTTGTTATTTTGTCGTTTGTTGAGGGAACAGTTGATTTGGGTTGTGTTGATTGTGTTTCTGTTTGATTAGGATGATCCATAGTAAATGCATGTAATAAGGAAGGAATTATGCTGTTATTTATTTATTTATTGTTGCTTTACGCCACATCAGCAACTAAGGCTATATCGTGGCGATGAAAGTATGAAATGTTAAAAAAGATCATTATTTTCAACGCAGAAGTTAAAAAAGAGATGACAACACATGAAAAACGTGGAGTACACCTGACAAGCGAACAATGGAATTAAAAAATGAGTGCAGTTCATCAAAACAGTTGTGAAAATCAACCCGTGAAACAGATATAAATGATAGATGAGAATTTAAAATAATAAAACCAGACTATTTAAAATTTATTAAAAAGGTTGATTTCCTTCAGGAACGACAAAACTTTATGAGAGTTTGTCTTGTAAAACAGGTCTCTAAGAAACGCAACATTAAAATACTGTCGTCTAACAAGATGAAAATCTGTACAGTGCAAAAGAATGTGCTCCACTGTCAACACCTGCTGGCAGGGAACACACTCTGGTCGCATATTACCCTCTAACAAAAAGGAATGTGTAAGTCGTAGGTTACTGGACGGGTAGTGATCTGATACAGTTGGTCGGAAGCGATGAAGCTTGTTATTTGTCGCTCCCTCCCATTCCGCCTGCCACATAGATTTGATGTAACTACTGATATGAGGCTTGAAATCACTGAACGGAATCTTAAAATCAGTGAGAGGCTTTGTTAAAGCCTGTTTTGCTGCACTGTCTGCTTTGGTGTTACCAGCGATACCTACATGTCCGGGTAACCAGCAAAACACGATATCATATTGGTCAGACATGAGAGTTGTTAACTTCTCACGAAGTTCCAAAATGAGAGGGTTCTTCAACTTGGGGTTGAGCAAAGCAAGCAAAGAGGAAAAGAGTCAGAAAAAATAATCGACTTCTTTTCCTGGACATTTTCGATATGTTCGAGTGCGAGTTGCAAAGCTTTAACTTCAGCTGTGAAGATAGAACTTTGATTCGGTATTCTGATTGAAGTGACATGATCATCAGTGACAACAGCTGATGCTACTTTGTCACCATCTTTTGATCCGTCTGTATAGATCCTTGTATATGTACTGTACTTGGACTTAATTTCAGCATATTTCTGCTTAAACTGCAGAGAATTTGTTTCAGACTTTTTAGTAGATGCTAGGTCCAAAATAACTGTTGGCTTTTTAAGATGCCAAGGAGGAGTTTGTGGTTCACAGTTCTCTTTTATTGTAACTGGTTCAATTTTGGCAGACTCCATATGAGGTTTTATTCTAATTCCCAATGGAGGGATATGTTTCTGATGACGGTTAAAAAATTCAGTATTTTGAGGTTCTGAGACACAATTGTATGCAGGGTTGGACGGATTAGAAAGAAGTTTTGAAACATATTGGAGTGAAAATTTAATTCGGCGCTTCTCAAGAGAAGGCTCCTCTGCCTCAACAAGCATCGAATCTACCGGTGATGTTCGAAAAGCACCAAGGTTGATTCTTATGCCACTATTATGAATGGCATCAAGAGGTTTGAGATATGACTTTCTTGCTGAACCGTAAACCACACAGCCGAAATCTAATTTTGATCTGACAAGTGATCTATACAGATGGAGTAATGTTTTTTGGTCAGCACCCCAATCAGTGCTACCAACTACCTTCAAAAGGTTCAGTGCCCTTTTACACTTTACCTTTAGTTGTTTTATATGAGAAGTGAAATTCAGTTTGCTGTCAAACAACAAACCCAAGAATTTCACTTCCTTAACAACATTAATACGACTCCCGTCTATTTTCAATTCCGGATCAAGGTGGTGCTTCCGGAGCTTACAGAAATGAACACAATTAGTTTTGGTTTTTGAGAATTTGAAGCCGTTTTCTGTAGCCCATTTCTGGATTCTATTCAAACACAGCTGAAGTTTGCGCTCTATAGCATTCATTTTTTTGCTGCTATAACAGATTAAAAAGTCATCTACATACAATGACGAGTCAACCATATTTTCAATTGCATCAATAATACTATTGATTTTCACTGAAAAAAGGGTAACAGATAAAATACTTCCTTGAGGAACCCCCAACTCCTGCCCATGAGGATCAGATAACGTTGACCCAACACGAACCTGAAATTGGCGGTCCCTCAAAAAGTTTTCAATTAAAAGGGGCATACGCCCCCTCAACCCCATGTTAAAAAGATCTTTTAAAATCCCATACGTCCACGTTGTGTCATATGCCTTTTCCAGGTCAAAGAAGATGGCGACCACATGTTCTTTTCTGGCAAAGGCATTTCTTATAAACGTTTCTAATCTAACCAAATGATCCATAATACTTCTCTGGTTTCTGAAACCACACTGAACATCTGCAAGCAGATTGTTCGATTCCAGAAACCAGACAAGTCGATCATTGATCATCCTCTCCATGGTTTTGCACAGACAACTTGTTAAGGCAATAGGCCTATAATTACTAGGGTTGCTGTGATCTTTATCAGGCTTAGGAATAGGAATTATAGTAGCTTTTCGCCGGGAAGGTGGAAACTGGCCAGTCACCCAAATGTCATTAAAAATAGATAATAAAAGTGCAAGTGAAGTTTGAGGCAGATGTTTTAAAAGCTGATAGTGAATGTCATCAGGTCCAGTGACAGAATCCTTTGCTCTATGCAAAGAGTTACTTAACTCTTCCATAGAGAAAGGTTCATTGTAATCCTCTAAGTTATTGGATGTAAATTTAATCTTTTGTTTGTCTTGTTGTTTTTTTAAGTTTGAGGAATTCTGGGTTACTATTTTCAGACGACGAATGTTTGGAAAATGTTGAGGCCAACTTGTTTGAAATTTCTTGTTTTGTTGTAATGAGTGTGTTGTTATCTTGTAGGTGTTGTACAGCTGATTTTGTTTCTTTTCCTTTAATTTTTTTAATCATTTTCCAAATTTTATTGATGGGGGTGTTTTGATTCAGTTTCGAAACGTAGGTTTCCCATGAACTTTTCTTTTTTTGTTTTAAAAATCGTCTTGTTTTTGCCCGATTTATACGTAGTCTATCCGTGGTTGGAGACTTATTAAATTCCCTCTCAAATTTCTTGCGATCTTTTATAGCCTGTTTGCACTCAATATCAAACCTTGGTTTAGTGAAACATTTTGGATTTGCCGAGGTTTTAGGAATGACTTGGCTTGCAATGTCAATCAACTCTGTGGTGAAATGTTCAATCTGATCAGTACTCTCCTGAAATTTCTCCCGTGTGAGGCGTTCAGAACAAAGCGATGAGAAAGTGTCCCAGTCAGCCTTTTTAAAGTTCCACTGGGGCACCCTCTCATCATCTGCCGGAACTACACTCTCCAACACAATCGGAAAGTGGTCACTCCCGCACAAGTCATCTTCTACCTTCCAAGCAAAAATCAAGGAAGACAGAAGGACATGAAATTGTTAGATCAATTGAAGTGTAAGAACCAGATGCGGGGTGAAGGTAAGTGTCTGATCCATCATTGAACAAGCACAAGTCATATTTTGTAATGAACTCTTCTACAGTTTTGCCTTTTGTGTCTTCTTGATTGCAAGAATTACCCCAAAGGAGACCATGAGCGTTAAAATCACCCAACAAAATATATGGAGTTGGGAGTTGTCTGACCAGCAGCTCAAGATCATTCAGCTGAAGTGGTTTATTTGGTGACACATAAATGGAACATAACGTAACTGTCTTGTGTAAGGTCAGGCGTACCGCTATAGCCTGTAAATTTGATTTTAACGGAACAGAACTGTGAATTTTCTGACCAAGACAGACGTACCACGAACATGAAGATCAGTTTCATCTGCCCAAGCATCATAGGATATATAATGCTTAAAAACTGGAAAAAAACTTGAGCCGCAGGTTTCTTTAAAAGAGTTTCCTGCAAGCAAAAAGCAGCCGGTTTATATTTTTGGCTCAGAAGACCTAATTCATTAAAATTCGCTCTAAAACCTCGACAATTCCACTGTATTATATTATTTTTACTTTTACTATCCATACTTGGTTGGAGATTGGGAGGGTGGACGTATGGGAGATATAGCCCCAGTATGTTTCTTTGGTGATTTTTCCTTTGGCGACTTATTCTGAGTTGGCGAGCGTAGTTGCTCGAACATTTCGTCGATGCCATCACCGACATCCATCCGCTCAAAGCCCTCAAATCTGTTTCGGGTAACAGGATCTTGAAGGGCTTTGGGTGTTCTGTTTGACAATTGTTTGTTATTTTCTTTCTCTGCCTTCTTTTTTTCTAGCTTTTCTTGTTTTTTTCTCTGACTCTGACTCAGGTTTTGCTGTTGTGATTTTTGTGTTTATTCTGGCTTTGGTCTTGTGTTGTCATTCTTGTATTGCTGGACTGAATACTAGCTTTTCTTGTTTTTTTCTCTGACTCTGACTCAGGTTTTTGCTGTTGTGATTTTTGTGTTTGTTCTGGCTTTGGTCTTGTGTTGTCATTCTTGTATTGCTGGACTGAATTACTGTTTTCTATTTTTGTCTCCTCTGGTTTAGATTTATGTTGTTCCTGTTGGTTTTTGCGTTGAGGTTTAGGTAGTTCCTGAACAGTAGTATTTGTTTGTGTGGCCTTAGGTTGAGTTTGATTGTTGTTTCCTATGGTAAAAGCTTGTAGCAAAGTTGGAATCGTGCCTCCAAGCCAAGTGAATTCCGTTTGGCATGCAATTGATTCAGTCGATCTTTTTTGTTTTAAAGTCGAGGCATAAGATGGCATTGATGCACTCATGCCAGGCATTGATGTAACCATATCCCTGGCTTCTTTAAAACTAATCTGCTTCTCACACTTGACTTTCTGTATAAGTTTTTCTTTTTTCCACACGGGGCAATCTTTAGAGGATGACATATGATTGCCCTGGCAGTTAATACATTTATATATCGTTGATCCACATGGTCCCTCGTGACTTGTACTGCATTTATAACATATTTGTTTGCCTTGACATGTATTCTGCCCGTGACCAAACGTTTGGCACCTGAAACACCGAAGTGGATTTGGAATCCACTTTGACGTTTAGGTAACCAATTTTTAGAGCTTTAGGAGGTTTTGTGCTATCAAAAGTGCAAATATATGTGTTTGTTTTGATAATGTTGCCATCTGTTTTTATTTCCACTCGCCTGACTGCTACAGTTATTCCTTGTGATTTTAATTCCAGAGTAATTTCAGTTTCGCTCATGTCCGCCAGTTCTCTCGTTCTGATGACTCCTTTGCTGGTATTCAGTGTTTTATGATAGTCTGCTTTTACATCAATATCTATTAGCTTTTTAATATGCAGAAGGTTATGAACTTGGTTTTGTTTTACACACTGTATTAAAATATCTCCAGATCGTATTTTTTTAATATCTTTAACAGTTCCAGCAATACCTTTGATGGCTTTTTCGAGTGCAAATGGATTGATAGTACTTAATTTCTTATTTTCGTCAGTCGAGTGCAATAGTATGAATTTTGGAATATTGTCATCAGGTGGAATTAACGACTGAATCAATTCATCTTCTGAGTCAGAGTCTCTGAGTCCGGTAGTTATGAAAGGTCGTTTTGGTTTGGAATGTTGAGATGCCATGTTTAAATTGTAGTCGTTCACTGCCCCGGCTCCCACCCACTACGGAGTCCAACAAGGGGTAGGGTTACTGCCATGCAGTGAACCCACCGGGTTGCCGGTATTCCCACATACCTGGTATGGGGCAGTATACTCAGCCAGTGTTGATACCGAAGTATGCCACTGGCTGATTGGCCCGTGTGTGGAAGTGCCAGGTCTTCAGATGGCGATCATCCAACCAATCACTTTATAAAACCTTGTAATTAAAGCCGCCACGTAGAACTGAATCAAACAGTAGTGCAGCAAAACTAAGTAGTTGGTAAAATATGTTTAAAAACAGTACACAATGGCAATTATGATGTGTGATTAAAAGAAATGACTGATTGAATGACCACCAAATGCCCCCCGACGTGACACCCAGTACTTTTTGGGGTGGGGGCTCCCGATTGGCCAGAACGGACCATCCGACCATCCTTCTACTCCCGAAATTGGGGCCAAAGCAGTGTCTTGGACATTATCTGAAAAAATGGAGACCAGGGCCAAACAGAGTTTACGACCTGATCCCCATCCTTGGAGACTGCCCTAACCGGGGCCCGAGTCCTCAACTGCCAGGATTCCTTCTTCCGGGGCCTTCGGAACGCACCTCACGGGAGAACAAGGTGCCTGCCAGATGGTATTAGCAGGGTTGATCATTTTGGTCCGGGGCTGCGTATTTGTGTATTTCGCAGCGAACCAACTCAATTGAGCAAACCTGCCAATTAGAAATTAGCAAACCCGCCCAATTGAGCAGGCCGTCCTCTATCCGCCACCTGAGGACCCGCCTAGTAGGGGACGGTCAAACCCCCCTAGGAATTGTGCTGTTGAGCCATGTATACTGTGTTTGGCATTCTACTGACTTTGTGGGTACCTTTTGTTTTACTGTTGTGGCATACGATGGTGCTGATGTATTGAAGCCAAGCGTAGATGTTACAATCGCTCTGGCCTCCTGAAAGCTTACTTGTTTTTCACACTTCACCTTTTGAATGTTTTTTTCTTTTTGCCAGATAGGGCAATTTTTAGAGGATGACATATGATTGCCCTGGCAGTTTACACACTTGATTGTGTTGTTACATGGCTCTTCATGTTGTTGACTGCATCTAATGCATATTGTTTGGCCTCTACAGTTGTTCTGACTATGACCAAACTTTTGGCATTTGAAGCATCGAAGTGGATTTGGTATATACAAATCCACTTTGATGTTCATGTAACCCACTTTAATTGATTTGGGCGGTTGAGATGAGCCAAAAGTTAAAATGTATGTGTTGGTCTGTATGAGTTTACCCTCTTTTTTAATCTCAATTCTTTTGACTTCTGTGATATTTTGTGATGTTAGTTCCTTCCGTATATCCATTACATCCATGCCTGCAAGTTCTCTTGTTCTGAGCACACCCTTGCTGGAATTTAGGGTCTTGTGCGGAAAGGCCACAACTTTCATATCCATAATGTGTTCAATTTTTAATAGATTCACTGCCTGAAATTCCGTCTTACATTCGACCAATATTCCCCCTGATCTTAATTTACATCCTTCACTGTCCCTGCTATACCTTTAATAGTTTTTTCTAATACAAATGGGTTGACTGATGATGCCTTTTTACCTTCATCTTCCGCATAGATGATAATAAACCTTGGCCAATTCTTTGAAATGTTATAAGTGTCGGTATCCTTATCTGAATCAGAGTCTGATGAGGTGAGCTGTATTTCTCGACCTCGTTTCTTTTTTTCATTGGGTATGTGATCTATGTTAATGTAGTAATGCGTCCACTGCCCCGGCTCCCACCCACCATGGAGTCCAACAAGAGGTGCCGGTATTCCCACATACCTGATATGGAGCAGTATACTCAGTCAGTGTTGATGCTGAAGCATACCACTGACTGATTGACCCGTGTGTGGAAGTGCCAGGTCTTCAGATGGCGGCCATCCAATCAATCACTGTATAAAACACCGTAATAAAAGGTTGCCATGCCTAACCGAAACAGACAGTGCAGCAAAACTAAGTGGTTATTAAAATATAAAGTGTTCAAAAACAGTACACATTGGCAATTATGTTATGTGAATAAAAGAAATGATTGACTGAATGGCCACCAAATGCCCCCCGACGTGACACCCAGTACTTTTTGGGGTGGGGGCTCCCGATTGGCCAGAACGGGCCATCCTTCTACTCCCGAAATTGGGGCCAAAGCAGTGTCTTGGACATTATCTGAAAAAATGGAGACCAGGGCCAAACAGAGTTTACGACCTGGTCCCCATCCTTGGAGACTTGCCCTAACCGGGGCCCGAGTCCTCAACTGCCAGGATTCCTTCTTCCGGGGCCTTCGGAATGCACCTCACGGGAGAACAAGGTGTCTGCCAGATGGTATTAGCAGGATTGATCATTTTGGTCCGGGGCTGCGTATTTGTGTATTTCGCAGCGAACCAGCTCAATTGAGCAAACCTGCCAATTAGAAATTAGCAAACCTGCCCAATTGAGCAGGCCGTCCTCTATCCGCCACCTGAGGACCCGCCTAGCAGGGGATGATCAAACCCCCCTAGGGGGAAATTGATTCAAAAGCACTTCAGACCGATATTTATTGAATAGCAAAATTTCGAAATTCGAGAGCAATATGCTATGCTAATCCAGTTAAATCCAGCCCTGATGTCTTTCATTCATAATGACGTTCTGATCGGGGTGTATGATAAGATGCATAATTATCAGGGCTCAATGTAACATGAAAATTTTGAATAGCAATTTACTATTCACCTTGGAAAATTGATTAGCAGTTGATTCAAAAGCACTGCAGACTGATAATTATTGAATAGCAAAATTCAGAAATTGTAGAAGGAAGTGATATGCTAAATCCAGTTATTTTGAGCCCTGATAATTATGAGAAACTGTCTATTCACATTTTCTTGACTTTGGCATAAAATCAAGTCATGGCTATTAGCAGCCATGAATTGATTTGATACCAAACTCAAGAAAATGTAAAGCATGTGGTAAACAGTGGGTGGAAATATGAACTTATTTCTTGATCTCCCCAGCAATTTTCAGCTAGTGTTTGGAGAAATTCATGTTACGACCTAAATGGATTCGTAGGGCAAGAAGTTTGAGGAGAATGAAAAGATTATGGTGAACGGAAAAACATTCTCTGCAGAATAGCATGGCGATACAGTTTTCATGTCTTCAATTCTATGGAATGCAGGGGTACAAAAAACTACCCTTGCCTGGGAGTGGGAAGTTTCTAATCAGAATATGCTTGTTGGGTTCTAAGACATTTTGAACCTGAAGTCTTGTTTTTGCAGTCCTGGACCATGGCACATTGTAATTTCATAAAATTCAGGACTGCTTACTGCAATTGTGGAGTAGATCAATCAATGTTTTCAAAGTGCAGTCTAAAGACTGCAATTTGAATATATTGATTGGTCAACATGTGCGTGTATTCCCAAATAATGAGTATGTGATCATTGGTCAAACAGGACAGTTAAGATTAATCTTTGGTATCAGGTATTTGGAATTGATGATTGACAAGCACACCTTTGAAACATTTGGTAAATGGGTTGATCGATCGCCTGAAACTGGAATCAGGCAAACAGTGGTCGATCCAGTTTTCTGGATTGCTTGAAATTTTGTGCCCTTATTCGTGCGAATATATTTTGTGAGAATCATCATGTTAGATTCTCACGATGCCAGATAAATTTTAAAACCTGCACAATGCTGTAGAAAAAAAACTGTCATCAATGAAACCAGAAAACATTGTTATTTTCCTTGATTTGCAATATTTTATTCAATTTCATAACGTTTCGATCTATCATTTTTTCTAAAGTTCTCCTCTGTGGATAATTTCAACACTTGACATTATTTCTTGGGAAGTTTTCTTGGAAATAATATCGTTGGTTCAAATTAAGAACAAAAGAAACCTTTTGATAATTTTTTTTGGTGGTTATCCTGCAACATCTTTCAGTTGGTACTGCAGCCACAGATTTAAATTGAATAAATCATCTAGTTCCAATCTAACCCTGTTTGTAAAATATTTCTAGCTTGCCTCTAGAAGTGGAACTCGGGATGGGGTACATGTATTTATATTTATTTATTATTTATTTATTGGTGTTTAAGGTCACATATTTATGCACAATGGCTAATCGTGACCGCAACATGGAGATAAAGTCAAGTTTAGTCAATCGTTTATACCCCATGTTGCCCATTTTAGAGGACTTCCACCGCAAGCATTGGTGACTGGGTCCTATTTTACTAGTAAAACAGAACTTGTTTACCACAGTAAACAAGCACTGTCTCACTTGAGGGGGTTCCCATGGGGGTGGGTACATGTATGCATGGTATAGTTGTCACATTTGAATCTGTCCATCCAAATGAATATGTCTGTTGTATACATGTTATATCTGAGATCTTTGAAGCAACTGAGCTCCCCTGTGGGAACCCCAGAAGTAAGCAGTGCTTATTTACTTTGGTAAACAAGTTCTGTTTTACTGGTAAAATTGGACCCAGTTACCAATGCTTGGGGTGAACGTTCTCTAAAATGGGCAACATGGGTATAAACGATTGACAAAACTTGACTTTATCTCCATGTTGCGGTCATGATTAGCCATTGTGCATACATATGTGACATTAAACACCAATAAATAAATAAATAACAACTGAGATATGGTATAAATGCTCCTCACTACATCATGTATATCACAATACAACTTTGTTTTAAGTGAAGTTGCCAGGCCAACTTTGATAATTCCTAAAGAGGAATCTTTTTACACTCTAACCGCCAAGAGGAATCTTGTAATATTTAATTTTTGAACTCAGTATGACTCCAATATCATGATTTGTCTGAGCCGGTTTTCTGATGATTTTGGGGGACGGGAGGTAATGGAACCCTGTGTTGATTTCTAATGGCTTGTACCAATTTGCAAGCCCCAAATTTATTTTAGATAATGTGAATAGACTAGATTATTTCAAGAAAATTGTTTATAACCATGTCAATGGGAGCCACAGGGGTAGAGATTCTTAAGGTGTCCAAACACTGTCTGGCATCTACTTCAAAAGTACAAGTGGAGCTGATATGACCTTGCATATGGCCTGTTTCCCCATGGGAAACAGTTCTTGTTTACTGTGGCAGAGAAGTTATGTTTTGCTGGTAAAAGAACATCTGGTAACCAATGCCTGGGGTGGAGGTTCTCTATGTACAATAAGCAGCATGGCTATCCTGGACTTAAACCTATACTGTGCGTGGTCACAATTAGCCATAGTTGCAAAAACGTGACCTTAATCACCAATAAATAAATAAATGCTGGTCTGTTGGTTGGGGTTGTAAAATCAGGGCTTCCAATTTCACGCGAATCCACGAATCGATTCTCGTGATGATTCTGGCAAACTGGACTTGCGCGTATCTAAGTGGATTTGCATCAGTTTACTGCTTGGATTCACTTTATGCAAGATGCCTTTGATTCATAATGACGTTCTCATCGGGGTGTATCATAAGATACATAATAATTATGAGAAGCTGTTTATTCGCGTTTTCTTGGGTTTGGTATCAAACAAGTCATGGCTGCTATTAACAGCCATGACTTGATTTGATACCAAACTCAAGAAACTGTCAAGCATGTGGTAAACCATGGGTGGAAATGTTAACTTATTTTGTGATCTCTCCAGCAGCATTCAGCTAGTGTTTGCAGAATATCATGTTATGACCTCGTTTGAAGTTTGGTGTTCCCCAGGGTTCAGTGCTTGGTCCTTTGCTATACGTCATTTATGTTCTGCCCCTTGGCGATATCATCCACAGCCATTGCCTGTCATTCCACTGCTACGCGGATGATACACAGAGCTCTGAACAAACACTTTACACCACAGTCTGATACAATGGCCAAAGAAAAACTTGAAAAATGTGTAGCTGATATTAGATCTTGGATGGTAGAAAAATTCTTAAAACTGAATGCTGACAAAACTGAAATCATATACATTGGATTAAGCCATCAGTTATCTAAATACTCAAGACCCGATCTCAACATTGAAGGCAGTACTGTCTCACCATCGACCACGGTTCGCAACCTCGGATATTTTATGGACGAGAACCTGTCGGCGGGAAAACATGTCTTGCATGTATGCAGGGCTTCGTACTATCATCTCCGGAATATCAGCAGGGTACGGGGCGTGGTTGATGGGGCAACAGCTAAACAACTTGTCCATGCTTTCATTACAAGTCGCATAGACTATTGCAACTCTCTCCTATTCGGTTGTAAACAGAGCATCATTTACAAAATTGACACAGTACAAAAATGTTCAGCACGTGTAATTACTATGACCAAACGTTCCTGCCACATTACACCTATTCTTAAAAATCTGCACCGGCTGCCTCCCAAGGAACGCATTGAGTTCAAAATTCTCATATTAACTTGGAAATGCTTAAATGGCGAGGCCCCATCGTATCTGTCCACTTTGGTTTCACGTTACGAACCCGGTAGATCAATACGTTCGAAAACGTCAAACAATCTTGTTCATGTACCAGGTGACCTCGCAAAAGCTGGCGATCGGGCCTTTTCGGTGGCTGCTCCATTCCTTTGGAACCAGCTTCCGAGCGGGCTGAATGCATCCCAGTCTCCTATCTTTCCGATCGGCTCTCAAATCACATTTGTTCCAGCGGGTATATAACTTACGATGAAGGCCGCTGATTGTGATTCATCCGCTGGGGGACAGTCAGTGAATAAGAAATGCAGAGTGATATATATATATAAAGGTTTTTTTTGTTTTGTTTTTTTTTTTTATGTGTGTGTTAAGCCCAAGAGCTCTATGAGGATTTTTGGCTTTAAACTACATTTATTAATATTATGGATTCGCACGAATATATTTCACGAGAATCATGTTAGATTCTCGTGATGCGAGACAAATTTAGCCCTGAAAATTGGTGTACAGTCCCCTGTTCAGAGACAGGTTAAAATTCACAGAGGTTGTTTCCGAGAAGAGTGATGCCACACAGTTGCTGCTGATGTCAGCCTACAAAAATTGTGTCATCCAGCCTGAGCTCGAGCGTGACGAAATATTTTTTCAGGACATTTTTTATCAATTCCAAATTGTTATTCTGTTTAATATGGTCTTGTCATGTAATTATAACTGTTCAATGCAGCAAAATGAATTAATCCTAGGGGGGTTTGATCGTCCCCTACTAGGCGGGTCCTCAGGTGGCGGATAGAGGACGGCCTGCTCAGTTGGGCAGGTTTGCTAATTTTTAATTGGCAGGTTTGCTCAATTGAGCTGGTTCGCTGCGGAATATACGAATACGCACCCCCGGACCAAAATGATCAACCCTGCTAAAACCATCTTGCAGGCACCTTGTTCTCCCGTGAGGTGCATTCCGAAGGCCGCGGAAGAAGGAATCCTGGCAGTTGAGGACTAGTGGCCCCGTTAGGGCAGTCTCCGGGAGGGAGCCCTGGTCTCCATTTCGGAGATAATGTTCAGCACACTGCTTTGGCCCCAATTTGGGGAGTAGAAGGATGGTCGGATGGTCCGTTCTGGCCAATCGGGAGCCCCCACCCCAAAAAAGTACTGGGTGTCACGTCGGGGGGCATTTGGTGGCCATTCAATCAGTCATTTCTTTTCATCATTTATCATAATTGCCATTGTGTGCTGTTTTTAAACCTATCTTTTAACCAAATACTTATTTTTGCTGCACTGTTTGTTTCAGTTTCACGTGGCAACCGTAATTACAGTGTTTCATAAAGTGATTGGTTGGATGGTCGCCATCTGAAGACCTGGCACTTCCACACACGGGCCAATCAGCCAGTGGCATACTTCGGTATCAACACTGGCTGAGTATACTGCCCCATACCAGGTATGTGGGAATACCGGCAACCCGGTGGGTTCACGGCATGGCAGTAACCCTACCCCTTGTTGGACTCCGTGGTGGGTGGGAGCCGGGGCAGTGAACGTTTAAAATATTAACATGGCTACCTCACAACCAAAAATCAAACGACCGTTTTTAGACACTGGACTACGAGATTCTGACTCTGATGACGAACTTACTAAATCACTGATTCCACCTGAAGACAACCTTCCAAAATTCATTCTACTGTATTCAACTGATGAAAATAAAAAACTAAGTAATCTAAACCCATTTGCTCTTGATAAGGCCATCAAAGTGATAGCAGGAACTGTAAAGGATATAAAGAAGCTACGCTCTGGAGATTTATTAATTCAGTGTTCCAGACAAGTTCAAACATTTAATCTTTTACATACTACAAAATTAATTGACATTAGTATTAAAGCACGTTATCATAAAACTTTAAACAGTAGCAAGGGAGTTATCAGAACTCCTGAACTAGCCGACATGGAAGAAAATGAAATTACATGTGAATTAAAACCTCAAGGAATCACCTCTGTAAGACGAATTGAAATCAACAAACAAGGAAACAAAATTAAAACAAACACTTACATCTGCACCTTTGATGGTACAAGACCTCCAAAGTCAGTTAAGATTGGTTACTTGAACGTCAGAGTGGATTTGTACATCCCAAATCCACTGCGATGTTTCAAGTGCCAGAAGTTTGGACATGGCCAGGATTCTTGTCGCGGCAAGAAAATCTGCTTTAAATGTGGTATCAACCATGAAGATCCTTGTACTACTACAGATTATAAATGTGTCAACTGTCAGGGCAATCACATGTCATCATCTAAGGATTGCCCTGTATGGAAAAAAGAAAAACTCATACAAAAAGTGAAATGCGAAAAGCAGATTAGTTTTAAAGAAGCAAGAGAAATCATTATGTCAATGCCGGGGATGAATTTACCACCGTCATCTTATGCAAATGCTATTAAGCATTCTGCACCAATTACAAAATCAGTACAATGTCAAACAGATCTTACATGGCTACATAATATACAACCAAAACCTTTAAACCCATTCAGTATAACACAAACAACAAATACGAACAGTTCTTCCACTCAAACTAAAACAACTGATAGTAAAAACAAAGGAAAAAAGATAAATGAAATGTCAAATGATCATCCACAATCTAGTCAAAGTCAGAATCAAAGTCAAAAAAGCAGAAAAGAAAAAAAGAAAACTCTTTCAGATCGAATTCCCAAATTTTCTAGGGATATTGTAACTACAAATAGATTTGAGGCCTTCGAGGAAATGTCTGTGGACGAATGTCTCACGGAAACATTTTCAAATAATCCGCTTCCGTCATTGCAGGGAAGGTCCCCACGCAAATCTTCACCAAAAAGAACTACGGGGGCAATTTCACCCATACGACCACCTTCAAAATCACCGTCCAAACATGCATAGTACACCAAAACAAAATATAATACAGTGGAATTGTCGAGGTTTTAGAGCTAATTTTAATGAACTTGGTCTTCTCAGCCAAAAGTATAAACCTGCTGCTTTTTGCCTGCAGGAAACTCTTTTAAAGAAACCCGAGGCTCAAGATCATTCAGCTTTTAAGCATTATACATCGTATAATGCCTGGGCAGATGATAATGATCTTCATATTCGTGGAACGATTGTCTTGGTTAGAAACGACATCATTCACAGTACTGTACCATTACAGACGAATTTACAGGCTGTGGCGGTACGCCTAACTTTAGACAAAACAGTTACACTCTGTTCTATTTACGTTTCACCAAGTAAAGCCTTACAATTGAATGACCTTGAGCTGCTGGTTCGACAACTCCCAACTCCATACATTTTGTTGGGTGATTTTAACACACATAGCCCCTTCTGGGGTAATTCCTGCAATCAAGAAGATGCAAAAGGTAAAACTGTGGAAGAGTTCATTACAAAATATGACTTGTGCTTGTTCAATGATGGGTCAGATACTTACTTGCACCCCATATCTGGTTCTTACACGTCAATTGATTTAACAATTGCATGCCCTTCTGTCTTCCTTGATTTTTCATGGAAGGCAGAAGATGACTTGTGCGGGAGTGACCACTTTCCGATTGTGTTGGAGAGTGTAGTTCCGGCGGATGATGAGAGGGTGCCCCAGTGGAATTTTAAAAAGGCCGACTGGGACACTTTCTCATCGCTTTGTTCTGAACGCCTCACACGGGAGAAATTTCAGGACAGTACTGACCAGATTGAACACTTCACCACAGAGTTGATTGACATTGCAAGCCAAGTCATTCCTAAAACCTCGGCAAATCCAAAACGTTTCACTAAACCATGGTTTGATACTGAGTGCAAACAGGCTATAAAAGATCGCAAGAAATTTGAGAGGGAATTTAATAAGTCACCAACTACAGAAAATTTGGATAGATTGCGTATAAATCGGGCAAAAACAAGACGACTTTTAAAACATAAAAAGAAAAGTTCATGGGAAACTTATGTTTCGAAACTAAATCAAAATACTCCCATCACTACAATTTGGAAAATGATTAAAAAAATTAAAGGAAAAGAAACAAAATCAGCTGTACAACACCTAAAAGACAACAACACACTCATAACATCAAAACAAGAAATTTCAAACAAGTTGGCCTCTACATTTTCTAAACACTCGTCGTCTGAAAATAGTAACCCAGAATTCCTCAAACTAAAAAAACAAAAAAAACAAAAGATTAAATTTACATCCAATAACTCAGAGGACTACAACGAACCTTTCTCTATGGAAGAGTTATGTAACTCTTTGCATAGAGCAAAGGATTCTGCCACTCTATGCAAAGAGAGCGTATAGGTAAAAACCCGATAAAATACACTATCAACTTTTAAAACATCTGCCTCAAACTTCACTAGAACTTTTATTGTCAGTTTTTAATGGCATTTGGGTGACTGGCCAGTTTCCACCTTCCTGGCGAAAGGCAACAATTATTCCTATTCCAAAGCCTGATAAGGATCACAGTAATCCAAGTAATTACAGACCAATTGCACTAACTAGTTGTCTCTGTAAAACCATGGAGAGGATGATCAATGACCGACTTGTCTGGTTTCTGGAATCAAACAATCTGCTTGCGGATGTTCAGTGTAGTTTCAGAAACCAGAGAAGTACTGTGGATCATTTGGTCAGACTTGAAGCGTTTATATTTATTTATTTATTTATTTATTGGTGCTTAACGCCACATCAGCAGCTAGGGCTATATAGTGGCGAGAAAACAGAGGTATCTAAAAAGTCATTATCAAGAATGAAGTAAAAATTGAATGAAATAAAAATAACCACAAAGACATTTCAAAGACAAAAAAAAGATTAAAAAAGCAATGAGTAATGAGATGAGAAAATACATTATAAATCAACCTGAGGAACTGAGACTTGATGATTCGAGATTAAAAGACTAAAAACAATTTTAAAATTTGGTAAAAAGGTTGATTACTTTTAGAAATGACACAATTTTACGTGGGCTCGTATTATAAAATAGATCTCTAAGGGATCCAGCTGTGAAGTACTGCCCTCTAACAAGATTAAAATCAGTGCAATGTAAAAGAATGTGTTCCACTGACAACACCTGCTGACATGGAACACACTCTGGTCGCAAATTACCCTCTAACAAAAAGGAATGTGTTAGTCTTGTATGACCAATATGACATCGTGTCAGAATAACATGATCTTTCCTACAAAGGTTACTAGATGGGTAGTGATCAGAAACAGTTGGTCGGAAGCGATGAAGCTTGTTATTAGTTGCCCCATCCCATTCCGCCTGCCACATAGATTTGATGTAGCTACTAATATGTGGTTTGAAATCACTGAAAGGGATGTTAAAATCAGTAAGAGGCTTTGTTAAAGCCTGTTTTGCTGCGCTGTCTGCCTTGGTGTTACCAGCGATACCTACATGACCGGGTAACCAGCAAAACACGATATCACATTGGTCAGACATGAGAGTTGATAACTTCTCACGAAGATCCAAAACTAGAGGGTTCTTCAACTTGGGGTTGAGTAAAGCAAGTAAAGAGGAAAGAGAGTCGGAAAAAATAATCGACTTCTTTTCCTGAGCATTCTCAATATGTTCAAGAGCGAGTTGTAAAGCTTTAACTTCAGCTGTGAAAATAGAACTCTGATTCGGTATTCTGATTGAGGTGACATGATCACCAGTAACAGCAGCTGATGATACTTTGTCGCCATCCTTAGATCCATCCGTATAGATCCTTGTATATGTACTATACTTGGACTTTATTTCGGCATATTTTTGTTTGAACTGCAAGGAATTAGTATCAGATTTTTTGGTAGAAGCAAGGTCCAAAATAACTGTAGGTTTTTTAAGATGCCAAGGAGGAATATGTGTTTTACGATTTTCTTTTATTGTATGTGGTTCAATTTTGGTGGACTCCATGTGGGGTTTAATTCTAATTCCCAATGGAGGAATATGTTTCTGGTGGCGGTTAAAGAAATCAACATTTTGAGGGTCTGTAACACAATTATAAGCAGGATTTGAAGGATTGGCCAAAAGTTTAGACACATATTGGAGAGACAATTTAATTCTGCGCTTCTCAAGAGAAGGTTCCTCTGCTTCAACAAGCATCGAGTCTATTGGGGATGTTCGAAAAGCCCCTAAACTAATTCTAATACCACTATTATGAACTGCATCTAGTGGTTTGAGATATGATTTCCTTGCAGAACCGTAAACTACACAAACGTAATCTAATTTTGACCGAACATGTGATCTATACAGATGGAGCAAAGTTTTTTGGTCAGCACCCCAATCAGTGCTACCAACGACCTTTAGTAGGTTCAGAGCTCTCTTACATTTAACTTTTAGTTGTTTTATGTGGGAAGTGAAATTCAGTTTGTTGTCAAACAACAAACCTAAGAATTTCACTTCCTTAACAACTTTAATAGGACTCCCATCAATTTTTAACTCCGGGTCGAGATGATGCTTTCGAAGCTTACAAAAATGAACACAATTTGTTTTCATCTTCGAAAATTTAAAACCGTTTTCTGTGGCCCATTTTTGAATTCTATTTAGGCACAGCTGAAGTTTGCGCTCTATAGCATTCATTTTTTTGCTGCTATAGCAGATCAAAAAATCATCAACATACAATGAAGAATCTACCATATTCTCAATTGCGTCGACGATGCTATTAATCTTAATTGAAAAAAGGGTAACAGATAAAATACTACCCTGAGGAACCCCCAATTCCTGCTCGTGAGGATCAGATAACGTTGACCCAACACGAACCTGAAATTGGCGGTCCTTTAAAAAGTTTTCAATAAAAAGAGGCATACGCCCTCTCAACCCCATATTAAAAAGATCTTTTAAAATCCCATACGTCCACGTTTTATCATATGCCTTCTCTAGATCAAAGAAGATGGCGACCACATGTTCTTTTCTAGCAAAGGCATTTCTTATAAACGTTTCAAGTCTGACCAAATGATCCACAGCACTTCTCTGGCTTCTGAAACCACACTGAACATCCGCAAGCAGATTGTTCGATTCCAGAAACCAGACAAGTCGATCATTGATCATCCTCTCCATGGTTTTGCACAGACAACTGGTTAAGGCAATAGGCCTGTAATTGCTTGGGTTGCTGTGATCTTTATCAGGCTTAGGAATTGGAATTATTGTTGCTTTACGCCAGGATGGTGGAAACTGGCCAGTCACCCAAGTGCCATTAAAAATTGATAATAAAAGTTCTAGTGAAGATTGAGGCAGATGCTTTAAAATTTGGTAGTGAATTTCATCGGGACCAGTGGCAGAATCCTTTGCTCTATGCAAGGAGTTACATAACTCCTCCATAGAGAAAGGTTCATTGTAATCCTCTAAATTGTTGGAGGTAAATTTGATCTTTTGCTTTTCTTGCTGTTTTTTAATTTTGATAAATTCTGGATTACAGTTTTCAGAGAACGAATGTTTCGAAAATGTGGAGGCCAAAGTGTTCGAAATTTCTGTTTTAGATGTAATTAGGGTGTTGTTTTCCTTCAGGTGTTGCACAGTTGATTTTGTTTCTTTTCCTTTAATCTTTTTTATCATTTTCCAAATTTTAGTGATAGGCGTGTTTTGGTTAATTTTAGAAACATAAGTTTCCCAAGAATGTTTCTTTTTTTGTTTTATAAGTCGTCTTGTCTTTGCCCGATTTATGCGTAGTTTATCTAAATTATGTGTAGATGGTGACTTGTTAAATTCCCGTTCAGTTTTCTTACGGTTCTTTATAGCCTGTTTACATTCATTATCAAACCATGGTTTGGTGAAACGTTTCGGATTTGCCGAGGTTTTAGGGATGACTGTGTTTGCAATATCAAGCAACTCGTTTGTAAAATGTTCTATTTGATCAGCACTATCCTGAAATTTTTCCCGTGAGAGGCGTTCAGAACAAAGCGACGAAAAAGTGTCCCAGTCAGCCTTTTTAAAGCTCCACTGGGGCACGCTCCCATCGTCCGCCGGAACTACACTCTCCAACACAACTGGAAAGTGATCACTCCCGCACAAGTCATCTTCTACCCTCCACGAAAAATCAAGGAAGATAGAAGGGCATGCAATTGTAAGATCAATTGATGTGTATGAACCGGATGCGGGGTGCAGATAAGTGTCTGAACCATCATTAAACAAACACAAGTCATATTTTGTAATAAACTCTTCTACAGTTTTACCTTTTGCATCCTCTTGACTGCAGGAATTACCCCAAAGGGGGCTATGTGCGTTAAAATCACCCAACAAAATGTATGGGGTTGGGAGCTGTTGTACCAGCAGCTCAAGATCATTCAGCTGTAGGGTTTTACTTGGTGAAACGTATATAGAACATAAAGTAATTGTCTTGTCTAAAGTTAGGCGTACCGCTACAGCCTGTAAATTTGATTGCAAAGATACAGGACTGTGAATAATGTCGTTTCTAACTAAGATAGACGTTCCCCGAATATGAAGGTCAGTTTCATCTGCCCAGTCATTATACGATGTATAATACTTAAAGGCTGAATGATCCTGAGCCTCGGGCTTCTTTAAAAGAGTTTCCTGCAGGCAAAAAGCAGCAGGGCTATATTTTTGGCTGAGAAGACCCAGTTCGTTAAAATTGGCTCTAAAACCTCGACAATTCCACTGTATGATAGCACTTTTGTTTGTATTAGCCATATTTCGATGGAGATTTAGAGGGTGGACGTATGGGCGAAATGGCCCCTGTACTTTTCTTCGGTGAATTTTTCCTAGGAGACTTATTCTGTGAGGAATTTTTCCTCGGAGATCTATTCTGTGAGGAATTCAAACGTAAGTGATCGAACGTTTCGTCGATACACTCAACAACCTCCATGTCCTCAAGGCCTTCAAACCTATTACGAGTAACAGGATCTTGAAGAGCCTTGGGAGTTCGATCTGATCTTTTTTGTGTTTCTGTATTCTTTTGATTGTTTTTTGACTGACTCTTCCTTTGATTCTGACTAAGATTTTGATATTGTGGTTTCGGTTTTGTTTGGTCTTTCTTCTGTTCTGATCTTGCTTCTTTTACTTTTGTCCTGTCTAGTTTTAGTTTTTCCTGATCTTTCTTCTGATTTGTTTTTGAGTTGTTGTCTAATGTGTTATTTGAGGTTGAAGGTGTTTGGGTGGATTTTTGATCAGTTTCGTCTGCCTTCTCTATTGTAAAGGCTTGCACTAAAGTCGGTAATGTGCCATTGATCCAAGTATAATTTGTTTGACAACCCACTGATGATGATGGTAAGTTTTGAGATAATTTTGCCGCATAAGATGGTTTTGATGTATTCATGCCAGGCATCGATGTTACCAATTCTCTGGCCTCTTTGAAACTTAACTGTTTTTCACATTTGATCTTTTGAATTTGTTTTTCTTTTTGCCAAACAGGACAGTCCTTTGACGCAGCTACATGGCTGCCCTGACAATTGCAACATTTGACAGTGTTAGTACAGGGGTCTTGATGTTCCTGACCACACTTGAAACATATAGCTTTTCCTCTACAGTTATTTTGCCCGTGACCAAACTTTTGACATTTGAAGCATCGAAGTGGATTTGGAATATACAAATCCACCTTGATGTTCATATAACCGACTTTAATTGATTTAGGCGGCTGAGAAGAATCGAAAGTAAAATATATGTATTTGTTTTAATAATTTCCCCATCTTTTTTAATGTCTATTCTTTTGACATCGCTGACACCTTGCGGTTCTAGTTCCTTTCTTATTTCAATGACATCGATGCCAAATAGTTCCCTTGTTCGAATTACACCTCTGCTGTTGTTGAGGGTTCTATGTGGGAAAACATTTACTTTCATATTTGCTAAATTTTCAATTTTGAGTAAATTGATTGCTTGTTGTTCTTTCAAGCATTCTACCAATAGTGCACCAGATCTTAGTTTTTTCACATTTTTGACGGTGCCAGCAATTCCTTTAATGGCTTTTTCCAACAAAAATGGATTTATGTTGGAAGCCTTTTGACCCTCATCAGCCGCATAAATAATGACAAATTTTGGCCAGCTTTTTGATTTTTGAACATCATGATCCGAGTCAGAATCAGAGTCAATAGAAAAATCTCGACCACGTTTCTGTTTTTTGTTTTGTGTGTAATCCATGTTTTTATTGTAGTCGTTCATTGCTCCGGCTCCCACCCACCACGGAGTCCAACAAGGGGTAGGGTTACTGCTATGCAGTGAACCCACCGGGTTGCCGGTATTCCCACATACCTGGTATGGAGCAATATACTCAGCCAGTGTTGATGCCGAGGCATACCACTGACTGATTGGCCCGTGTGTGGAAGTGCCAGGTCTTCAAATGGCGGCCATCCAATCAATCACTGTATAAAACACCGTAATAAAAGGTTGCCATGCATAACCGAAACAGACAGTGCAGCAAAACTGTGGCAATTAAAATATAAAGTGTTTAAAAATAGTACACAATGGCAATTATGTTATGTGAATAAAAGAAATGATTGACTGAATGGTCACCAAATGCCCCCCGACGTGACACCCAGTACTTTTTGGGGTGGGGGCTCCCGATTGGCCAGAACGGACCATCCGACCATCCTTCTACTCCTGAAATTGGGGCCAAAGCAGTGTGTTGAACAACATTATCTCCGAAATGGAGACCAGGGCTCCATCCCGGAGACTGCCCTAACCGGGGCTACGAGTCCTCAACTGCCAGGATTCCTTCTTCCAGGGCCTTCGGAACGCACCTCACGGGAGAACAAGGTGCCTGCCAGATGGTATTAGCAGGATTGATCATTTTGGTCCGGGGCTGCGTATTTATGTATTTCGCAGCGAACCAACTCAATTGAGCAAACCTGCCAATTAGAAATTAGCAAACCTGCCCAATTGAGCAGGCCGTCCTCTATCCGCCACCTGAGGACCCGCCTAGTAGGGGATGATCAAACCCCCCTAGGGAAGCGTTTATAAGAAATGCCTTTGCTAGAAAAGAACATGTGGTCGCCATCTTCTTTGATCTAGAGAAGGCATATGATACAACGTGGACGCATGGGATTTTAAAAGATCTTTTTAACATGGGGTTGAGAGGGCGTATGCCCCTTTTTATTGAAAACTTTTTAAAGGACCGCCAATTTCAGGTTCGTGTTGGATCAACGTTATCTGATCCTCACAAGCAGGAATTGGGGGTTCCTCAGGGTAGTATTTTATCTGTTACCCTCTTTTCAATTAAAATTAATAGTATCATCAACGCAATTGAGAATATGGTAGATTCGTCATTGTATGTTGATGACTTTTTGATCTGCTATAGCAGCAAAAAGATGAATGCTATAGAGCGCAAACTTCAGCTGTGTTTAAATAGGATTCAAAAATGGGCTATCGAAAATGGTTTTAAATTTTCAAAGACAAAAACGAATTGTGTTCATTTTTGCAAGCTTCGGAAACTTCACCTCGATCCGGAGTTGAAAATTGATGGTAGTCCTATCCAAGTTGTTAAGGAGGTGAAATTCTTAGGTTTGTTGTTTGACAACAAACTGAATTTCACTTCCCACATAAAACAACTAAAAGTTAAATGTAAGAGAGCTCTGAACCTACTGAAGGTTGTTGGTAGCGCCGATTGGGGTGCTGACCAAAAAACTTTGCTCCATTTGTATAGATCTCTTGTTCGATCAAAGTTAGATTACGGTTGTATAGTTTACGGTTCTGCAAGGAAATCATATCTCAAACCACTTGATGCAATTCATAATAGTGGTATTAGAATTAGTCTAGGGGCTTTTCGAACATCCCCAATAGACTCGATGCTTGTTGAGGCAGAAGAGCCTTCTCTTGAGAAGCCCAGAATTAAATTATCTCTCCAGTATGTGTCTAAACTTTTGGCCAATCCTTCAAATCCTGCTTATAATTGTGTTTTAGACCCTCAAAATGTTGAATTTTATAACCGCCACCAGAAACACATTCCTCCATTGGGAATTAGAATCAAACCCCACATGGAGTCTGCCAAAATTGATTCTGATTCTATAAAAGAAAACCGTAAATCACATATTCCTCCTTGGCATCTTAAAAAACCTACAATTATTTTGGATCTTGCTTCTACCAAAAAATCTGATACCAATTCCTTGCACTTCAAACAAAAATATGCCGAAATAAAGTCCAGGTATAGTGCATACACAAGGATCTATACAGATGGATCTAAGGACGGTGACAGGGTATCATCAGCTGCCGTTACTGGTGATCATATCAACTCAATCAGAATACCGAATCAGAGTTCTATTTTCACAGCTGAAGTTAAAGCTATTCAACTCGCACTCCTAGGGGGGTTTGACCATCCCCTACTAGGCGGGTCCTCAGGTGGCGGATAGAGGACGGCCTGCTCAATTGGGCAGGTTTGCTGGTTAGTTAATAATTAGCAGGTTTGCTCAATTGGGCTGGTTCGCTGCGGAATATACGAATACGCAGCCCCGGACCAAAATGGTTAACCCTGCTAATGCCATCTTGCAGGCACCTTGTTCTCCCGTGAGGTGCATTCCGAAGGCCCCGGAAGAAGGAATCCTGGCAGTTGAGGACTCGGGCCCCGTTTAGGGCAATCTCCGGGATGGAGCCCTAGTCTCCATTTCGGAGATAATGTCCAACACACTGCTTTGGCCCCAATTTCGGGAGTAGAAGGATGGTCGGATGGTCCTTTCTGGCCAATCGGGAGCCCCCACCCCAAAAAGTACTGGGTGTCACGTCGGGGGGCATTTGGTGGCCATTCAATCAGTCATTTCGTTTAATCATTTATCATAATTGCCATTTTGTGCTGTTTCTAAACACATTTTTTAACCAAATACTTAGTTTTGCTGCACTGTTTGTTTCAGTTTCATGTGGCAACCGTAATTACCGTGTTTTATAGAGTGACTGGTTGGATGGTCGCCATCTGAAGACCTGGCACTTCCACACACGGGCCAATCAGTCGGTGGTATGCCTCGGCATCAACACCGGCTGAGTATACTGCCCCATACCAGGTATGTGGGAATACCGGCAACCCGGTGGGTTCACTGCATGGCAGTAACCCTGCCCCTTGTTGGACTCCGTGGTGGGTGGGAGCCGGGGCAGTGAACGTTAAAATATTAAACATGGCTACCAACCAAACTCAAAAAAGACAGCATGTGGAGATATCTGATTCTGACTCCGATCAGGATATTCAAAAAAAAATACTAACAACTGGCCTAGGTTCATTGTAATTGTATCTACAGAAGAAAATAAACAAGCTATTAACATTAATCCATTTGCCTTAGAGAAAGCAATAAAGGGTATAGCGGGTACAGTGAAGGGGTGAAAAAGTTAAGATCTGGGGGATTATTGATTGAATGTGCTAACCACACTCAGGCCTTCAATCTTTTAAAGACAAAAAATTAGTTGACATGGAAGTGACTGCAAGCTCTCACAAAACCCTCAATTCCAGCAGAGGTGTTGTTCGAACGAGAGAGCTTGCAAATATTGATGACTCAGAAATTTTGGAAGAATTGAAACCACAAGGTGTAATTAGTGTCAAAAGGATAACAATTAAGAAAAATGGAAATGAAATCCAAACTAACACTTATATATTTGGATTTAATACCACTCAACCCCCCAAATCAATAAAAGTGGGTTATTTGAACATCAAAGTGGATCGGTATATTCCTAACCCACTGAGGTGTTTCAGATGCCAAAAATATGGACACAGTAAGGATTCGTGCCGTGGACAAGCAACATGCCACCAATGCAGTGAAAAGCACGAAGGGCCATGTACTAGTTCTGATCATAAATGTGTAAACTGCCAGGGCAACCATATGTCCTCTTCAAGGGATTGCCCTGTGTGGAAAAGGGAAAAGTTAATTCAAACATTAAAATGCGAAAAACAAATAAGCTTTAAGGAGGCCAGAGATATTGTTTCATCTATGCCTGGCATCAATACATCAACCCCATCGTATGCTACAACTCTAAAACAAAAAATACAGACAAGATCAGTAGAATGTCAAACTAATCATACATGGCTCAAAGGCACTATACCAGTCCCGTTACACGCCTTTTCAATTGAACATTCAAGTCAAACAGAGACACAGTCCACACAAACCCATAGACAGGAAAACACTGATAAGAAACAAGACAAAGATTCACCCAAAACGATACAACCTAAACAACAAATAACATCAGGCCAGAAAAATGAGCCAAACCAAATAAAACACAAACCACTTCAAAAATCACAACAAAATTTGAGTCAGAATCAGATAAGAAAATTAGAAAAAGAAAATAAGAAAAAGGAGAAGGATAAACAAAAGCTTTTATCAGACAGGTCACCCAAAGCACTTCAGAATCCTGTTACTGGTAACAGGTTTGAAGGCTTTGAGGAGATGGCAGTCGATGATTGCATCGACGAAACGTTCGGGCAACTGAGCCAGAACTCGAAGAATCGTTCCCCGAGGAACAAATCGCCAAAGAAAAATACCGGGGCTATTTCGCCCATTCGTCCACCATCCACATCTCCATCCAAATATGGATAATACAAATAATCATATCATACAGTGGAATTGTCGAGGTTTCAGAGCGAATTTTAATGAACTTGGTCTTCTAAGCCAAAAATATAAACCCGCAGCTTTTTGCCTGCAGGAAACTCTTTTAAAGAAACCCGAGGCTCAAGATCATTCAGCTTTTAAGCATTATACTTCGTATAATGCCTGGGCAGATGAAACTGATCTTCATATTCGAGGAACGTCCGTCTTAGTTAGAAACGACATTATTCACAGTCCTGTATCTTTGCAATCAAATTTACAGGCTGCAGCGGTACGCCTAACTTTAGACAAGACAATTACATTATGTTCTATTTACGTTTCACCAAGTAAAACCCTACAACTGAATGATCTTGAACTGCTGGTCCAACAGCTCCCAACTCCATACATTTTGTTGGGTGATTTTAACGCTCATAACCCACTTTGGGGTAATTCCTGCAGTCAAGAAGATGTAAAAGGTAAAACTGTAGAAGAGTTCATTACTAAATATGACCTGTGTTTGTTTAGTGATGGTTCAGACACTTATCTGCACCCCGCATCTGGTTCGTATACATCAATTGATCTTTCAATTGCATGCCCTTCTATCTTCCTTGATTTTTCTTGGAAGGTAGAAGATGACTTGTGCGGGAGTGACCACTTTCCAATTGTGTTGGAGGGTGTGGTTCCGGCGGATGATGAGAGGGTACCCCAGTGGAACTTGAAAAAGGCTGACTGGGAGACTTTCTCGTCGCTCTGTTCTGAATGCCTAACACGGGAGAAATTTGGCGAAAGTGCTGACCAAATAGAACATTTCACCACAGAGTTGCTTAACATTGCAAGCAAGGTCATTCCTAAAACCTCGGCAAATCATAAACGTTTCACCAAACCATGGTTTGATGCTGATTGCAAACAGGCTATTAAAGATCGCAAAAAGACTGAACGGGAATTTAATAAGTCACCAACCACACGTAACTTGGACAAACTTCGTATAAATCGGGCAAAAACAAGACGACTGATTCAACAAAAAAAGAAAAGTTCTTGGAAAACATATGTGTCTAAATTAAATCAGAACACCCCCATCAATAAAATTTGGAAAATGATAAGGAAAATTAATGGAAAAGACACAAAATCAACGGTTCAACATCTGAAAGATAACAACACACTAATCACATCAAAAAAAGAAATTTCAAATACATTGGCCTCCACATTTTCGAAACATTCGTCGTCTGAAAATTGTAATCCTGAATTTCTCAAAATTAAAAAACAACAAGAAAAACAAAAGCTCAAATTTGCCTCCAATAATTTAGAGGATTACAATGAACCTTTCTCTATGGAAGAGTTAAATAACTCTTTACATAGAGCGAAGGATACCGCCACTGGACCCGACGAAATACATTATCAAATTTTAAAACATCTGCCGCACTCATCTCTTGAACTTTTACTCTCTATTTTTAATGACATTTGGGTGACTGGCCAGTTTCCATCGTCTTGGCGCAAAGCAATAGTAATTCCCATTCCTAAGCCTGATAAGGATCACAGCAACCCTAGTAATTATAGGCCTATTGCCTTAACAAGTTGTCTGTGCAAAACCATGGAGAGGATGATCAATGATCGACTTGTCTGGTTTCTGGAATCGAACAATCTGCTTGCGGATGTTCAGTGTGGTTTCAGAAACCAGAGAAGTACTGTGGATCATTTGGTCAGACTTGAAACGTTTATAAGAAATGCCTTTGCTAGAAGAGAACATGTGGTCGCCATCTTCTTTGATCTAGAGAAGGCATATGATACAACGTGGACGTATGGGATTTTAAAAGATCTTTTTAACATGGGGTTGAGAGGGCGTATGCCTCTTTTTATTGAAAACTTTTTAAAGGACCGCCAGTTTCAGGTTCGTGTTGGGTCAACGTTATCTGATCCTCACGAACAGGAATTGGGGGTTCCTCAGGGTAGTATTCTGTCTGTTACCCTGATCTCGATAAAGATCAATAGTATCATCGATGCAATTGAGAATATGGTAGATTCTTCATTGTACGTTGATGATTTTTTGATCTGCTATAGCAGCAAAAAAATGAATGCTATAGAGCGGAAACTTCAGCTGTGTTTAAACAGAATCCAGAAATGGGCAACAGAAAACGGTTTCAAGTTTTCAAAGACCAAAACTAATTGTGTCCATTTTTGTAAGCTCCGGAAGCACCATCTTGATCCAGAGTTGAAAATGGATGGAAACACCATTAAAGTTGTAAAGGAAGTGAAATTCTTAGGTTTGTTGTTTGACAGCAAACTGAATTTCACTTCCCACATAAAACACCTAAAAGTTAAATGTAAAAGAGCACTGAACCTACTGAAGGTTGTTGGTAGCACTGATTGGGGTGCTGACCAAAAAACTTTGCTCAATCTGTATAGATCACTTGTACGATCAAAATTAGATTACGGTTCTATAGTTTACGGTTCAGCAAGGAAGTCATACCTAAAACCACTTGATGCAATTCACAATAGTGGTATTAGAATTAGTCTAGGGGCTTTTCGAACATCCCCAATAGATTCAATGCTTGTTGAAGCAGAGGAGCCTTCTCTTGAGAAGCGCAGAATTAAATTGTCTCTACAATATGTGTCTAAACTTTTGGCCAATCCTTCAAATCCTGCTTTTAATTGTATTTCAGAACCTCAAAATGTTGAATTTTTTAACCGAGATCAGAAACATATTCCTCCATTGGGAATTAGAATTAAACCCCACATGGAATCTTCAAAAATTAATTCTGAATCTATAAAAGAAAACCGTAAATCACACATTCCTCCTTGGCATCTTAAGAAACCTACTGTTATTTTGGACCTTGCTTCTACCAAAAAATCTGATACCAATTCCTTGCAGTTCAAACAAAAATATGCCGAAATAAAGTCCAAGTATAGTACATATACAAGGATCTATACGGATGGATCTAAGGATGGCGACAAAGTATCATCAGCTGCTGGTGATCATGTCACCTCAATCAGAATACCGAATCAGAGTTCTATTTTCACAGCTGAAGTTAAAGCTTTACAACTCGCTCTTGAACATATCGAGACTGCTCAGGACAAAAAGTCGATTATTTTTTCCGACTCTCTTTCCTCTTTACTTGCTTTACTCAATCCCAAGTTGAAGAACCCTCTCATTTTGGAACTTCGTGAGAAGTTATCAACTCTCATGTCTGACCAATATGATATCGTGTTTTGCTGGTTACCCGGACATGTAGGTATCGCTGGTAACACCAAAGCAGACAGTGCAGCAAAACAGGCTTTAACAAAGCCTCTCACTGATTTTAAGATCCCTTTCAGTGATTTTAAGCCTCATATTAGTAGTTACATCAAATCTATGTGGCAGGCGGACTGGGATGGAGCGACAAATAACAAGCTTCATCGATTCCGACCAACTATTTCAGATCACTACCCGTCTAGTAACCTTTGTAGAAAGGATCTTGCAATTTTGACGCGGTGTCATATTGGTCATACACGACTTACACATTCCTTTTTGTTGGAGGGTAATTTGCGACCAGAATGTGTTCCCTGCCAGCAGGTGCTGTCAGTGGAACACATTCTTTTGAATTGTACTGATTTTAATCATGTTAGAGGGCAGTATTTTACAGTTGGATCTTTGAGAGATTTATTTTATCACACGAGCCCGCAAAAAGTCATCTCATTCTTGAAAGTAATCAACCTTTTTGATAAATTTTAAATTGTTTTCACCATTTTAATTTTCATCTATCTGTATTTATTTCACAGGTTGATTACACAGTATTTTTGCACTACTGATCTCACCTTCTCATTATGTTTCACACTCATCATTTTTAAACCTCTTATTCAATTTGTTTCATATTTTAATTAATGGTCTTTTTGAAATATACACTTTCATCGCCACGATATAGCCTAAGCTGCTGATGTGGCGTAAAGCACCAATAAATAAATAAATTCAACTCGCACTTGAGCACATCGAGAATGCACAGGAAAGAAAGTCGATCATCTTCTCCGACTCTCTTTCCTCTTTACTTGCTTTACTCAACCCCAAGTTGAAGAACCCTCTCATTCTGGAACTTCGTGAGAAGTTAACAACTCTCATGTCTGACCAATATGATATCGTGATTTGCTGGTTATCCGGACATGTAGGTATCGCTGGTAACACCAGAGCAGACAGTGCAGCAAAACAGGCTTTATCCAAGCCTCTCACTGATTTTAAGATCCCTTTCAGTGATTTTAAGCCTCATATTAGTTGTTACATCAAATCTATGTGGCAGGCAGAATGGGATGGGGCAACTAATAACAAGCTCCATCGCTTCCGACCAACTATTTCTGATCACTATCCATCCAGTAACCTTTGTAGAAAGGATCATGTTATTTTGACACAGTGTCATATTGGTCATACACGACTTACACATTCCTTTCTGTTAGAGGGTAATATGCGACCAGAATGTGTTCCATATCAGCAGGTGTTGTCAGTGGAGCACATTCTCTTAAATTGTACTGATTTTAATCTTGTTAGAGGGCAATATTTTACAGTTCAATCTCTACGAGATTTATTTTACCACATGTGCCCACATAAAATAATCTAATTTTTGAAAGAAATCAACCTTTTTAATAAATTTTAAACTTGTTTTTATTCTTTTAACGTAGACTCTACAAGTCTAAATGTCAACAGGTTGATTTTATAAGTATTCTGGTTTTTATAACCTTAGCTATTACTGTTTCAACTGCACCTGATTTTAGGTTTTGTTGTGATTGTTTCATATTTTATCCAATTAATTTTAATTCATACTTGACACTTGTTGTTTAAGTAGTTTTCTCGCCACGATATAGCCTTAGCTGCTGATGTGGCTTTAAGCAACAATAAATAAATAAATAAATGAATTAATGCAAGTATCTCCCAGCTGTGGGGACCCCGGGAAGTTGATCATGAGCAGTGCTTGTTCACTGTGGTAATTAAGCTCTGTTTCACGGGTAAAATAGGACCCGGTAACCAATGCATGGGGTGGAATTTATTCATGTATTTATTGGGTTTAACGACACTTGAACAGCCAGGGTCATATCATGTTGGTGACGGTTTTACGGGTGGAGAAAGCCAGAGTACCCAGAGAGAACCACCAAGCAACGACATGCGTAACATCGACTTGCAGTATGTTTTAGTACACAGCATCATCATGCCCCCGTGTGGGCAATCGGGGTTAGAATCTATTCATATTTGATATACATCTCTAGGGGGGTCTGATTTAAGTTAGTTCAAACCGGGTCCCTGGATTAATATTTGGGCTTACTTAACTTAGGAATATTCTTTCAAAATCTTCTTCGGATCCACCAGCTGTCAGAATCCCTTCATATTTGGGATACAGCATCTCTAGGGGGGTCAGATTCGAGTTTCTTCAAATCGGGTTACTGGATTAATATTTGAGCTTACTGTATGTGGCCAAAGTTTAACTTATTTTTAGTGCATTATGAGGAATATTCTTTAAGAATCTTCTTTAGATCCACCAGTCAGAATCCTTTCATATTTGGTATACAAGATCTCCAGGCTGGTCAGATTCAAGTTTGTTCAAATTGGGTCCCCCGGGTTAATATCTGGGCTTTCTATTGGAGCCCAAATTTTAACTTTGTGCATTATAAGGAATATTCTTTCAAAATCTTCTTTTTCAGATGCACCAGTCAGAATCCTTCATATTTGGATATACACAACATCGATCTCTAGGGCGGTCAGATTCAAGTCTGTTAAAATTGAGTCCCTGGATTAATATTTGGGCTCTCTATTGGAGCCCAAATTTCAACTTTTTGCATTTTGAGGAATATTCTTGAAAAATCCTTTTTGGATCCACCTGTAAAAATCTTTTGATGTTAATTATGTGAAAACAATTTTACCCCTATACCCCCCGCCCTAATGTCCTGGGGGTTCAATTAGGTGGGAACATTTTTGGAACTTTGGTAGTGCTGCTCTGCAGCTGGTAGAATTGGACCCACTTAGCAAGACCTATGATAATAATCATCTGGCATTGACCCCAGAGTTGTGAATAATGTGGTGCCTTCATTCGCGAATTCCTCTGTAGTGTTGACAAGCCATAACTAGCAAAATATTTCTTTGAACTACTTTGTCAGGTGAGCGATTTAAGGCCTTTGGAGCCTCTTGTTTTTTTACTACATTATAACAATCTACCTGTTAAATATGTATCTGCATTGTATTTTTGTACCACATTCTGAACGTATATCTGCATTTGTATTTTTTTTACTACATTATGATTAAATAAATTTCATAAGTTTGCATTTATATTGATCATGTGTTCATTGACTTTTCTTGATGCCTAGTTATATAATTACTGCACACTCGAATAAAAATTATGGTCAACTCGAATTTGATAATAAATTAGTGAGTGTAAACAATTGGATGAACCTGACTGTATACTTTGTGTTGTGATTTAGCCAAGATGCCAAAAGTAACATTTAACACCAATGAATAATTTCTACATGAACTAGTAGTACATTCATGCATAAGGGTCGAATTTGATTTCTTTGATGGAAGTTTCCATCAGTATGTTACAACAAATGTATAAGTCTACCATGTTTATACTTCTAATACTAGTATCTATTGTACATGTATACACCAAATAGTTTGAATAATTTTGTGAAGTTGCCATCGATATCATCCTTGGGAAATTATTCCCTTCTAATATAAACTGTTTAGAAGGGAGTAATCTCGCAAGCAAGATGGCAATTTCATGAAATTACATGCATGTAGAAATACATTTTGGGAGACGCATGTAACATTTGAATGTCTACAGGAACAGACATTCCTATAGGAGGTTGTACACATCAGGGTTTCTGCTTGGCCGACTGAGAGTCTGTAAAGCAGATGCATCCCCCGCGCCATCATAGAGGCACTTTGACTTTAATTGAATTGTCCACTAAAACTTGGGGCGAATCGTCTGGGAAGTATAGGCCGCATCAGAATCTTGTGTGTTCATTTGAATTCTTGTGATTGGTTTTGGGAGGAATTAAATGAAGACAACAAACAGTTGGTACATTTGGATTGTTTTATTGTTTCATTTGGCCAAGGATTGCTTTGAATTTTATTTCTTAATAAAATATACTCCCACATTGCGCCATTTTGAACAGCCATATCATTTTCTCCATTTTCAAGGTAAGCTGTGCACACTGAAATTCCTTTCAATCTATATTTAGCATTGGGTAATTTTTTTCAATTTTCTCCATTTCCGGATATCTGAACAATTAGTAATTTTTTACTGTTCAAAAATTTAGATGAAATACGGTCGCTGAGACACTCAGATCCAAGGAAATGGGGTTTATTTTGGAACAGTTTTGGACCCTGGAATTCAACATGTTCTTATGAGGACCCTCATTTATTTGCGATTGCAGAAACTGTGACATATATGCATCCATATTCAAATTTGGGATGTATTCTGAGATTTTTCTTCTAAATTTTCAGCTAATTTTCAGCTAGCACACAGCTTTGTTTGATTGAAATATTATACCCATTAAAAGTCCTTTAAAGTGCCCTATTTATTTATTTATTTATTGGTGCTTAACGCCACATCGACAACAAAGGTCATATCGTGGCGAGAAAGTCATGAAAATGAGTTAAAAGGTAATGGTCAGGACTGCTTTTAAAAAGAAAAAAATTGTGAACGATAATACAATGAAAATGTGAAAATGAATATTCATAATGAAAGAAGAACAACAAATATAATACAAATCAACCTATTGATACCAAATCATGATGGGAAGATTAAAAGACAAAGCTCTAAAACTTGCTAAAAAGGTTGATTTCTTTTAGAAAAGACAAAAGCTTGCGCGGACTGGTAGTGTAAAAAAGGTCTCTAAGAGACTCCACAGTGAAAAACCGCCGCCTAACGTGATCGAAATCTGTACAATCTAAAAGAATGTGTTCCACTGTCAGCCCCTGCTGACAAGGAACACATTCAGGTCGCAGAGTGCCCTCTAATAAGAAACTATGAGTGAGTCTGGTATGACCAATATGACATCTTGTAAGGATAACGTGATCTTTTCGACAAAGATGAGAAAGAGGATAATAATCAGACACAGTTGGTCGGAAACGGTGGAGCTTGTTATTGGTAGCTCCATCCCATTCCGACTGCCACAAAGACCGGATGTATTTAGAAATAAGTGGCTTGTAATCACTGTGAGGAATTGGAAAATCAGTGATTGGCTTACTCAGAGCCTTTTTCGCTGCACTGTCTGCCCTGGTGTTACCAGCAATACCAACGTGTCCAGGTAACCAGCAAAAGACAATATCATATTGGTCAGACTTCATTACAGTAAGTCGTTCACGAAGTGACAAGATTAGAGGGTTCTTCAACCTGGGGTTGAGAAGAGCCTGTAAACAAGAAAGAGAATCGGAGAAGATAATGGACTTCCATTCCTCTTCAGCCTCAATCTCATCGAGCGCAAGGTCAATAGCTTTTACCTCAGCTGTAAAAATGGAACTCGTATCAGGTATCCTGGTTGAGGTGGTCTGATCACCACTAACGACAGCAGATGATACTCTATCATTATCCTTGGATCCATCTGTATAGAACATAGTGTATGCTCTATAGTGAGACTTAATCTCGGCATACGCTTGCTTAAATTGCAAAGAATTTGTGTTTGCCTTTTTAGAAGAGGCCAGATCTAAAATAACCTTGGGTTTTGACAGACGCCAAGGGGGTATATTTGGTTTACGATTTTCTGCCACAGAATCTGGAGCAACACCAGTAGCCTCCATAGGGTTTTGATTCTGAGTCCCAGTGGAGGAATCTGTTTTGGATTTTTATCAAAAAAAACTTTATTTAGAGGTTTAAAAACATAGCAGTAAGCAGGATTTGATGGATTTGCAGATAATTTTGAGACATATTGCAGAGAGTTTAATTCGACGCTTCTCAAGAAAAGGCTCGCCTGCTTCGATAAGAAGAGAATCTATAGGTGACGTACGAAACGCACCAAGGCTAATTCTGATACCACTATGATGGATGGCATCAAGAGGTTTCAGATAGGATTTCCTAGCCGAACCGTAAACCACACAACCATAATCCAACTTTGACCGTACAAGAGCTCTATACAGATGGAGCAGAGTTTTTTGGTCGGCACCCCAATCAGTGCTGCCAACAACTTTTAGCAGATTAAGTGCTTTCTTGCATTTAATTTTTAGTTGTTTGATGTGAGACCTAAAACTTAGTTTCTCATCAAACAACAAGCCAAGGAATTTCACTTCCTTTACAACTTTAAGTGGAGTTCCATCTAAAAATAACTCCGGATCCAGGTGGTGTTTTCGGAGTTTACAGAAATGAACACAATTTGTTTTACTTTTTGAAAACTTGAAACCATTTTCAGTAGCCCAGCGCTGAACCTTATTTAAGGATAGCTGAAGTTTGCGCTCAATAGCAGGCATTTTCTTGCCACTGTAGCAGATGAGGAAATCATCTACATACAATGAAGAATCAACATTTGTTTCAATAGCTGTCACAATGCTGTTGATTTTTATTGAAAAAAGAGTAACAGATAGAATACTACCCTGAGGTACTCCCAATTCCTGGTCGTGAGGGTCAGATAATGTTGACCCAAGACGAACCTGGAAATTGCGGTCCTTTAAAAAATTTTCAATAAAGAGTGGCATTCTGCCTCTCAACCCCATGTTGAATCCCATACGTCCACGTAGTGTCATATGCCTTCTCCAGATCAAAGAACACGGCGACCACGTGTTCTTTTCTGGCAAAGGCATTTCTGATAAACGTTTCAAGGCGGACTAGATGATCAACCGTGCTTCTCTGGTTTCTGAAGCCACATTGAACATCTGCCAGCAGATTGTTCGATTCCAGAAACCAAACAAGCCGATCGTTGATCATTCTTTCCATGGTTTTGCAAAGGCAACTAGTGAGTGCTATTGGTCTATAGTTGCTTGGATTGCTGTGGTCCTTATCAGGCTTGGGAATAGGAATGATTGTTGCTTTGCGCCAGGAAGATGGAAACTGGCCAGTCACCCATATATCATTAAAAATAGAAAGTAAAAGCTTGAGCGATGAATTTGGCAAATGTTTTAAAATCTGATAATGTATTTCATCAGGACCAGTTGCTGTATCTTTTGCTTTACTCAATGACGCTAGTAGCTCATCAATAGAAAATGGTTCATTATAATTTTCATCATTATCAGATTGGAATTTTAGTTTTTGTTTCTCCTGTTGCTTTTTAACAGGGATAAATTGCGGAGTGCAATTTTCAGAAGAGGAATTTTTGGAAAAGGTAGAAGCTAGGGTGTTCGAAATATCTTTTTTAGATGTTATTTTATTATTATTATGTTCGAGGTGCTGTACTGTAGATTTTGATTCTTTACGTTTAATTTTCTTGATCATTTTCCAGACCTTTTTGATGGGGGTATTTTGATTCAATCTTGAAACATAACTTTTCCAGGACGTTTTCTTCTTTTGTTTGACGAGCCGTCGGGCTTGTGCTCGACCAATACGTAATTTATCTAAATTATTCGTCGTTGGTGACTTATTAAAATCACGTTCAGCCTTTTTGCGTTGATGAATAGCCTGTTTGCAATCCGTGTCGAACCATGGTTTATGGAAACGTTTTGGATTTGCCGAGGTTTTAGGAATGACTTGGCTTGCAATGTCAATCAACTCTGTGGTGAAGTGTTCAATCTGGTCAGTACTGTCCTGAAAGTTCTCCCGTGTGAGGCGTTCAGAACAAAGCGATGAGAAAGTGTCCCAGTCAGCCTTTTTAAAGTTCCACTGGGGCACCCTCTCATCATCCGCCGGAACTACACTCTCCAACACAATCGGAAAGTGGTCACTCCCGCACAAGTCATCTTCTGCCCTCCATGAAAAATCAAGGAAGACAGAAGGGCATGCAATTGTTAAATCAATTGAAGTGTAAGAACCAGATGCGGGGTGCAGGTAAGTATCTGACCCATCATTGAACAAGCACAAGTCATATTTTGTAATGAACTCTTCTACAGTTTTACCTTTTGCATCTTCTTGACTGCAGGAATTACCCCAAAGGGGGCTATGCGCGTTAAAATCACCCAACAAAATGTACGGAGTTGGGAGTTGTTGGACCAGTAACTCAAGATCATTCAGCTGTAGCGTTTTACTCGGTGAAACGTAAATAGAACATAAGGTGATTGTCTTGTCTAAGGTTAGGCGTACCGCTACAGCCTGTAAATTTGATTGCAAAGATACAGGACTGTGAATAATGTCGTTTCTAACCAAGACGGACGTTCCACGAATATGAAGATCAGTTTCATCTGCCCAGGCATTATACGATGTATAATGCTTAAAGGCTGAATGATCCTGAGCCTCGGGTTTCTTTAAAAGAGTTTCCTGCAGGCAAAAAGCAGCAGGTTTATATTTTTGGCTTAGAAGACCAAGTTCATTGAAATTAGCTCTAAAACCTCGACAATTCCACTGTATGATATTATTTCTCTGTGTATTATCCATATTTGGTTGAAGTTTGGGATGGTGGACGTATGGGCGATATTGCCCCAATGTGTTTCTTAGGTGATTTTGTTTTGGGGGACTTATTCTGAGATGTTGAGCGCAGTTGCTCGAACATTTCGTCAATGCCGTCACAGACATCCATCTTCTCAAAACCTTCAAACCTGTTACGTGTAACAGGGTCTTGAAGGGCCTTTGGTGTTCTGTCTGATAACTGTTTTTGTTTTTCTTTCTCTATTTTCTTTTTTTCCTTTTTTTCCAAATTTTCCTGTTTTCTTCTCTGACTCTGACTCAGATTTTGCTGCTGCGATTTCTGTATATGATCTGTTTTTGGATTTGTGTTGTCTTTTCTAGTTGGCTGATCTGATTTATTGTTGTCCTGTCTTGCTTCCGCTGGTGTAGATTTTTGTTGTGGATGTTCTTTATGTGTTGTGTCTTAATCGTTTCTTGAGCAGTGCTGTTTGTTTGTGTAGATCTTTCTTGAGTTAAATTATTTTCTATTGTAAAAGATTGTAATGTGGTTGGAATTGAACCCCTGAGCCAGGTATATTCAGTTTGGCATGAAACTGATTCAGTTGATTTCTTTTGTTTCAATGTTGAGGCATAAGTTGGTATTGATATATTCATGCCAGGCATAGATGTTACGATGTCTCTGGCATCTTTAAAACTAATCTGTTTTTCACATTTAATCTTTTGTATCAACTTTTCCTTCCTCCAGACAGGGCAATCCTTTGACGATGACATGTGATTGCCCTGACAGTTGATACATTTATATGTGGATGTTTCACAAGGTCCATCATGGCTTAAACTACATTTAAAACATGTTTGTTTGCCTCGACAGGAATTCTGTCCATGTCCAAACTTTTGGCACCTGAAACATCGGAGTGGATTCGGGACGTATAAATCCACTCCAATGCTCAAGTAACCAATTTTGATAGACTTTGGGGGCCTGGTGCCATCAAAGGTACATATGTATGTATTGGTCTTAATTTGTTTTCCATCTTTTTTTATTTCCACCCGTTTGACAGCTGTTATACCTTGGGGTTTAAGTTCCAGTGCAATTTCGCTTTCTTCCATTTCTGCCAGTTCTCGAGTTCTTATGACACCTTTGCTTGTATTTAGAGTTCTATGGTAATCGGCCTTAATATTAAAATCAATAATTTTTGTAGTGTGCATAAGATTATGTACTTGAATTTGTTTAATACATTGAATGAGTATATCACCTGATCTTAATTTTTTTATATCTTTTACAGTCCCCGCAATACCTTTGATGGCCTTTTCAAGGGCAAAAGTATTGATGGTGCTGAGTTTCCTGTTTTCATCTGTTGAGTGCAGCAAAATGAATTTTGGTATATTATCTTCCGGTGGTATCAAAGAAGCTATCAAATCGTCGTCAGAATCAGAGTTTACTAGGTCAGTAGCCGAAAAAAGTCTTTTTGATTTGTTAGGTTTGGATGCCATGTTTGTAAGTTAAATTGTTCACTGCCCCGGCTCCCACCCACCACGGAGTCCAACAAGGGGTAGGGTTACTGCCACGCAGTGAACCCACCGGGTTGCCGGTATTCCCACATACCTGGTATGGGGCAGTATACTCAGCCAGTGTTGATACCGAAGTATGCCACTGGCTGATTGGCCCGTGTGTGGAAGTGCCAGGTCTTCAGATGGCGACCATCCAACCAATCACTTTATAAAACACTGTAATTACGGTTGCCACGTGAAACTGAAACAAACAGTGCAGCAGAAATAAGTATTTGGTTAAAAAATTAGTTTAAAAACATCACACAATGGCAATTATGATAAATGATTAAAAGAAATGACTGATTGAATGGCCACCAAATGCCCCCCGACGTGACACCCAGTACTTTTTGGGGTGGGGGCTCCCGATTGGCCAGAACGGACCATCCGACCATCATTCTACTCCCGAAATTGGGGCCAAAGCAGTGTGTTGAACAACATTATCTCCGAAATGGAGACCAGGGCTCCATCCCGGAGACTGCCCTAACCGGGGCTACGAGTCCTCAACTGCCAGGATTCCTTCTTCCGGGGCCTTCGGAACGCACCTCACGGGAGAACAAGGTGCCTGCCAGATGGTATTAGCAGGATTGATCATTTTGGTCCGGGGCTGCGTATTTATGTATTTCGCAGCGAACCAACTCAATTGAGCAAACCTGCCAATCAAAAATTAGCAAACCTGCCCAATTGAGCAGGCCGTCCTCTATCCGCCACCCGAGGACCCGCCTAGTAGGGGACGATCAACCCCCCCTAGGTTAAAGTGCCCTATAAAGGCCCATGCCCTTCAAACTTTTAATGCACCCCTTTACTACTGGCGTTTTAATGGAACTGTAATGCCACTTAAAACAGTCTACCATCCCATTAAAACCCCTTTAATAATATTAAGGGGGTTTTGATGGTGTACTTTAACCCCCTTAAATTAACTAGCTATCCCATTTAAACAAACATTGCTACCCCATAAAATTAAGAGGTGGTATGGCATTAAAATGCCCTTAAAACCAAGTGGGGAATATGCCATGAAACCTTCCTCAAATTTAAGGGTGCAGCCCCCATTAAAGTTACACACACTTAAAATTCCATCCCCAAAAAAGTTAATTATTTTAAGTGGAAATTTAGGACATTTACAAATTTTAAATGGAAATATTTTGAAACAATATACCATGAAAGTGGCGTTTTAATGGGATTTTTAAATGATTTTTAAGGGAATATTAAGGGGATCTGTTCAGGGGGCTTTAATGGGGCTGCATGCAGTAGTGGAGGTCGCCAAGGTTAATTCCTAGTGATTTTTTGCAAAATTATAAGAACAAACACAAGTTATTTATTGTTCTTACATCGAAATAGCACCATTGCAGATATCACAAAACAGTAAAAGCATGTCCGGTATTTTTATCATAAGATGTAAGAATTGTTTATCTTATGTTGAACAAGCCATGAGGGACTAAGGCTTGGAAAAGCCAAATGAATCGAAAGTTGAAAAATATAAATTATTGAATCATTTACAGGGGCTGTAAAACTGTGAACAATAACTTCTTTTACTTTGGATTTTGCTGCAGTTGAGTGAAATAAAAACATGTGAAAGTATCTGGAACTGAATGCTCTGTGAAGAATTATCAGTTGAAAAGTGGACGGAAGGCGAAAAGGTTATACTTTTTTATCATTTTTTGGAGAGAAAAAAAAAATTCGGCGTAGTGCCTATTTTAAAAATTTTTATTGAGGCGAACTGTCTTTTTATTGTTGAAAAAATTTGATTCACGTCAATACCGGAAAGAATCAGTTATCCATACAGGATCCTCAAGTCTTAAAACTTAAATTAGGTATTGAATGAACAGATTACACTTCTGAAGCCTAATGCATCTTGCACATGAAAAATTATAGCTTTCATTTGTGATTTCGGTTATGATATTTAAAGTTGTTTACCTTAGGACATAGTTCATAATCGATGAAAACTTCCACTCCTGCTCTTAAACATTTTACGATGACTCCTGAATTGCAATCAACATCTCCTTCCTCTACGTAAAACTGTCCTAAATTTACAAACTGCTCTGGATACAAATCTACAATTTCAGTCACACCAATGACATGAATGATTGACACATCCATTGTTCCATCCATTGAAATTTTATCTAAGGCTCTACAAGTTAAGAGTTCTGGCAATTTGTCAAGATTACACTCATCCTTTATGCGCAAAACACAGTCCATTTGAAAAAAAAAACAAAGTACATGCAAATAATGAATACAAAAGCATCATCACCCGAGCGTCTGTCATCGTGAAAGGTTTTACAGGTAATGAGCGACCCGAGAATGTCTCCCTTGATGAGTGTGATAATTAGCCAACATGGACATAGAGTGCGTGGACAGACTGTGTAACAAAATTGAACAGATTTAATCAATAGACATCTCTAATTAATACAGAGGCAACATATCGTGTTTTGCATTAACTATATGTTATTTTATCCGCAGGCCTCTGAAATTGGAACGACGGAAACAATAATTCTGTCTGAAAATGAGGGAGAAGAAACGTCTTGTACTCCAAAAGAGGTAGTGTAGCATCGTATAAATATTTCTTCACTCTTTCTTTCTTCTTAATACAACCATCTTATGGTTTCTTGTGTGTTTGTGAGAGGGGCTTAATAGTGTATCGAATGCAGTGTCCCAACCTTCTGTATGGCGAAATGGGTATCGTGCGAGGAGGGGTTTGCGTAAATGAGGGTCTGAGTGTAGGGGTATGTGGTTACTATTCAATGCTCCATTCTAAGTTTCCAAGGACATGGGTGTAACCGAGGAGAGGAATAGGTTACGGGTTATTGTAATCAGTGCTCCAACCTTTTGAAATCTCCAAAAGGGACACGAGAGGGTGTGTTCACAAGGGCGTGTAAGGGTAAAGGGGTAAATGATAAAAGTTTGTTAATCAGTGCCCCAACCTTCCTTGCACGCGCGTACGCACGCACACATGTTGCTGTACTTGACTTACTGAAACATCATGATTTATGACCATGTTCAGATAATAATATTTAATCATTTTAATCCAATATCGTGTTTCAGCCTTTGATTGTGGACGATGTTCCCAATAAGAGAGACGTGATTATGGAGAAGAAGAAAACTGGAAAGGCAATTAAGAAAATACTCATAAGCTATTGAATGATAACATTAAATGCCTTATTTATATACATTTTTTAATTTCTGATCGGTTGAGGGAACGTTTGGGGCTTTCTGTATTTACTGATTTATTTAATTAGATGTACCATTCAATATACGTAATGGGGCTCAGATCTTTAGTGTCTTGAGTGGCAGCTTGGAAACATTAACCGAGTAGCAACAAATGTGCCGTTTTAGGCTAACATTTGAACTATTAACAAATGCATCAAAACGTTGCTAATGAAATAGATAATAATACTGTTATAGAAGCCAGCTAAACAAAAATAACATTAAATGCCTCAAGCATTCTCAAATGTATCAAAATTGCACGTCATATTCTACCTACTACACATAAGAGAAATATTTCTAATTGGTTATAGTGTGTGAAATAAGTGATGCAATAACATTGAAAAAAATTGTAAATGTTCATTCAAGGTGAGTTTTTATAAAGAGACAAGCTGAAATTTTCTTGGTTGACGATTACATTAATTTTTATTTCAGAACGATGACAATGGTTCGGACGTATTTAGCTGCAACTCGGTATTTATAAACCAATTCTGGAATTAATATCATCAGTGACAACAGCTGATGCTACTTTGTCACCATCTTTTGATCCGTCTGTATAGATCCTTGTATATGTACTATACTTTGACTTAATTTCAGCATATTTTTGCTTAAACTGCAGAGAATTTGTTTCAGACTTTTTAGTAGATGCTAGGTCCAAAATAACTGTTGGCTTTTTAAGATGCCAAGGAGGAGTTTGTGGTTCACGGTTCTCTTTTATTGTAACTGGTTCAATTTTGGCAGACTCCATATGAGGTTTAATTCTAATTCCCAAAGGAGGAATATGTTTCTGATGACGGTTAAAGAATTCAGTATTTTTAGGTTCTGAGACACAATTGTATGCAGGGTTGGGCGGATTAGAAAGAAGTTTTGAAACATATTGAAGTGAAAGTTTAATTCTGCGCTTCTCAAGAGAAGTCCCCTCTGCCTCAACAAGCATCGAATCGACCGGTGATGTTCTAAAAGCACCAAGGTTGATTCTTATGCCACTATTATGAATGGCATCAATAGGTTTGAGATATGACTTTCTTGCTGAACTGTAAATCACACAGCCGTAATCTAATTTTGATCTGACAAGTGATCTATACAGATAGAGTAATGTTTTTTGGTCAGCACCCCAATCAGTGCTACCAACTACCTTCAAAAGGTTCAGTACTCTTTTACATTTAATTTTTAGTTGTTTTATCTGAGAAGTGAAATTCAGTTTGCTGTCAAACAACAAACCCAAGAATTTCACTTCCTTAACAACATTAATACAACTCCCGTCTATTTTCAATTCCGGATCAAGGTGGTGCTTCCGGAGCTTACAGAAATGAACACAATTAGTTTTCGTTTTTGAGAATTTGAAGCCGTTTTCTATATAGCCCATTTCTGGATTCTATTCAAACACAGCTGAAGTTTGCGCTCTATAGCATTCATTTTTTTGCTGCTATAGCAGATTAAAAAGCCATCTACATACAATGACGAGTCAACCATATTCTCAATTGCATCAATAATACTATTGATTTTCACTGAGAAAAGGGTAACAGATAAAATACTACCCTGAGGAACCCCCAATTCCTGCTCGTGAGGATCAGATAACGTTGATCCAACACGAACCTGAAAACGGCGGTCCTTTAAAAAGTTTTCAATAAGAAGGGGCATACGCCCTCTCAACCCCATGTTAAAAAGATCTTTTAAAATCCCATACGTCCACGTTGTATCGTATGCCTTCTCCAGGTCAAAGAAGATGGCGACCACATGTTCTTTTCTGGCGAAGACATTTCTAATAAACGTTTCAAGTCTGACCAAATGATCCACAGTACTTCTCTGGCCTCTGAAACCACACTGAACATCCGCAAGCAGAGTGTTCGATTCCAGAAACCAGACAAGTCGGTCATTGATCATCCTCTCCATGGTTTTACAGAGACAACTAGTTAGTGCAATTGGTCTGCAATTACTTGGATTACTGTGATCCTTATCATGCTTTGGAATAGGAATAACTGTTGCCTTTCGCCAGGAAGGTGGAAACTGGCCAGTCACCCAAATGTCATTAAAAACTGACAATAAAAGTTCTAGTGAAGTTTGAGGCAGATGTTTTAAAAGCTGATAGTGTATTTCATCGAGTCCAGTGGCAGAATCCTTTGCTCTATGCAAAGAGTTACTTAACTCTTCCATAGAGAAAGGTTCGTTGTAGTCCTCTAAGTTATTGGATGTAAATTTAATCTTTTGTTTTTCTTGTTGTTTTTTTAAGTTTGAGGAATTCTGGGTTACTTTTTTCAGACGACGAATGTTTAGAAAATGTGGAGGCCAATTTGTTTGAAATTTCTTGTTTTGATGTTATGAGTGTGTTGTTATCTTTTAGGTGTTGTACAGCTGAGTTTGTTTCTTTTCCTTTAATTTTTTAATCATCTTCCAAATTTTAGTGATGGGGTGTTTTGATTTAGTTTCGAAACGTAAGTTTCCCATGAACTTTTCTTTTTATGTTTTAAAAGTCGTCTTGTTTTTGCCCGATTTATACGTAATCTATCCAAATTTTGTGTAGTTGGTGACATTAAATTTCCTCTCAAATTTCTTGCAATCTTTTATAGCCTGTTTGCACTCAGTATCAAATCATGGTTTAGTGAAACGTTTTGGATTTGCCGAGGTTTTAGGAATGACTTGGCTTGCAATGTCAATCAACTCTGTGGTGAAGTTTTCAATCTGGTCAGTACTGTCCTGAAATTTCTCCCGTGTAAGGCGTTCAGAACAAAGCGATGAAAAAGTGTCCCAGTCAGCCTTTTTAAAATTCCACTGGGGCACCCTCTCATCGTCCGCCGGAACTACACTCTCCAACACAATCGGAAAGTGGTCACTCCCGCACAAGTCATCTTCTGCCTTCCATGAAAAATCAAGGAAGACAGAAGGGCATGCAATTGTTAAATCAATTTAAGTGTAAGAACCAGATGCGGGGTGCAGGTAAGTATCTGACCCATCATTGAACAAGCACAAGACATATTTTGTAATGCACTCTTCTACAGTTTGGGGGTTGTCGGACCAGCAGCTCAAGGTCATTCAGTTGTAAGGCTTTACTTGGTGAAACGTAAATAGAACAAAGTATAACTGTTTTGTCTAAAGTTAAGCGTACCGCCACAGCCTGTAAATTTGTCTGTAATGCTACAGAACTGTGAATGATGTCGTTCCTAACCAAGACAGTCCATCTTCTTGACTGCAGGAATTACCCCAAAGGGGGCTATGTGCGTTAAAATCACCCAACAAAATGTATGGAGTTGGGAGTTGTCGGACCAGCAGCTCAAGGTGATTCAGTTGTAAGGCTTTACTTGGTGAAACGTAAATAGAACAAAGTATAACTGTTTTGTCTAAAGTTAGGCGTACCGCCACAGCCTGTAAATTTGTCTGTAATGGTACAGTACTGTGAATGATGTCGTTCCTAACCAAGACAGTCGTTCCACGAATATGAAGATCAATATCATCTGCCCAGGCATTATACGATGTATAATGCTTAAAAGCTGAACGATCTTGAGCCTCGGGTTTCTTTAAAAGAGATTCCTGCAGGCAAAAAGCAGCAGGTTTATACTTTTGGCTGAGAAGACCAAGTTCATTAAAATTAGCTCTAAAACCTCGACAATTCCACTGTATTATATTTTGGTTTGGTGTACTATGCATGTTTGGAAGGTGATTTTGAGGGTGGGCGTATGGGTGAAATTGCCCCCGTAGTTCTTTTTGGTGAAGTTTTGCGCGGGGACCTTCCCTCATTTTTCTCTGAAAGAATTTTCTTTTTTTCTTTTCTACTTTTTTGACTTTGATTTTGACTCTGACGTTGACTAGATTGTGATTGGTCACTTGACGTTTCACTAACCTTTTTGCCTTTGTTTTTATTTTCTGTTGTCTTAGTTTGAGTAGATGAACTATTCGTATTTGTTGTTTGTATAATGCTAAATGGATTTATAGATTTGGGTTCTGTATTATTTAGCCACGTGAGGACAGTTGATACATTTATAAAGAGTTATGTTGCATGGTTCTTCATGGCTCAGACCACATTTGAAGCAGATTTGTTTTCCACGACAAGAATTCTGACCATGGCCAAACTTTTGGCACTTGAAACATCGAAGTGGATTCGGGATATGCAAATCCACTTTGACATTCCAGTAACCAATTTTAAGTGTTTTAGGGGGCTTATTTATTTATTTATTTATTGGTACTTAACGCCACATCGGCAACAAAGGCCATATCGTGGCGAGAAAGTCATGAAAATGAGTTAAAAAGTAATGGTCAGGACTGCTTTTAAAAAGGAAAAAATTGTGATAGATGAACGATAATACAATGAAAATGTGAAAATGAATATTCATAATGAAAGAAGAACAACAAATATAATTACAAATCAACCTATTGATACCAAATCATGATGGGAAGATTAAAAGACAAAGCTCTAAAACTTGCTAAAAAGGTTGATTTCTTTTAGAAAAGACAAAAGCTTGTGCGGACTGGTAGTGTAAAAAAGGTCTCTAAGAGACTCCACAGTGAAAAACCGCCGTCTAACGTGATCGAAATCTGTACAATCTAAAAGAATGTGTTCCACTGTCAGCCCCTGCTGACAAGAAACACATTCAGGTCGCAGAGTGCCCTCTAATAAGAAACTATGAGTGAGTCTGGTATGACCAATATGACATCGTGTAAGGATAACGTGATCTTTTCGACAAAGATGAGAAAGATGATAATAATCAGACACAGTTGGTCGGAATCGGTGGAGCTTGTTATTGGTAGCTCCATCCCATTCCGACTGCCACAAAGACCGGATGTATTTAGAAATAAGTGGCTTGTAATCACTGTAAGGAATTGGAAAATCAGTGATTGGCTTACAGAGGGCCTGTTTCGCTGCACTGTCTGCCCTGGTGTTACCAGCAATACCAACGTGTCCAGGTAACCAGCAAAAAAACACAATATCATATTGGTCAGACTTCATTATAGTAAGTCGTTCACGAAGTGACAAGATTAGAGGGTTCTTCAACCTGGGTTGAGAAGAGCCTGTAAACAAGAAAGAGAATCGGAGAATATAATGGACTTCCATTCCTCTTCAGCCTCAATCTCATCGAGCGCAAGGTCAATAGCTTTTACTTCAGCTGTAAAAATGGAACTCGTATCAGGTATCCTGGTTGAGGTGGTCTGATCACCACTAACAACAGCAGATGATACTCTATCATTATCCTTGGATCCATCCGTATAGAACATAGTGTATGCTCTACAGTGAGACTTAATCTCGGCATACGCTTGCTTAAATTGCAAAGCCTAGGGGGGTTTGATCATCCCCTACTAGGCGGGTCCTCAGGTGGCGGATAGAGGACGGCCTGCTCAATTGGGCGGGTTTGCTAATTTCTAATTGGCAGGTTTGCTCAATTGAGTTGGTTCGCTGCGAAATACATAAATACGCAGCCCCGGACCAAAATGATCAATCCTGCTAATACCATCTGGCAGGCACCTTGTTCTCCCGTGAGGTGCATTCCGAAGGCCCCAGAAGAAGGAATCCTGGCAGTTGAGGACTCGTGCCCCGGTTAGGGCAGTCTCCGGGATGGAGACCTGGTCTCCATTTCGGAGATAATCTTGTTCAACACACTGCTTTGGCCCCAATTTCGGGAGTAGAAGGATGGTCGGATGGTCCGTTCTGGCCAATCGGGAGCCCCCACCCCCAAAAGTACTGGGTGTCACGTCGGGGGGCATTTGGTGGCCATTCAATCAGTCATTTCTTTTAATCATTTATCATAATTGCCATTGTGTGATGTTTTTAAACTAATTTTTAACCAAATACTTATTTCTGCTGCACTGTTTGTTTCAGTTTCACGTGGCAACCGTAATTACAGTGTTTTATAAAGTGATTGGTTGGATGGTCGCCATCTGAAGACCTGGCACTTCCACACACGGGCCAATCAGCCAGTGGCATACTTCGGTATCAACACTGGCTGAGTATACTGCCCCATACCAGGTATGTGGGAATACCGGCAACCCGGTGGGTTCACTGCGTGGCAGTAACCCTACCCCTTGTTGGACTCCGCGGTGGGTGGGAGCCGGGGCAATGAACGATTTACTTCATTAACATGGATCACATACCAAATAAAAAAAAGAAACGAGGTCGAGAAATACCACTCACTTCATCAGACTCTGACTCGGATAAGGATACAGACAATCATAACATTTCAAAGAATTGGCCAAGGTTTGTAATCATATATGCGGAAGACGAAGATAAAAAGGCATCATCAGTTAACCCATTCGTGTTGGAAAAAACTATTAAAGGAATAGCAGGGACAGTGAAGGATGTTAAAAAATTAAGATCAGGGGGAATATTGGTTGAATGTAAAACAGAATTTCAGGCGGTAAATTTATTGAAAATTGAACAGATTTTGGATATGAGAGTTGTGGCCTTTCCGCACAAAACCCTAAATTCCAGCAAGGGTGTGCTTAGAACAAGAGAACTTGCAGGCATGGATGTAATGGATATCAGGAAGGAAGTAACATCACAAAACATCACTGATGTCAAAAGAATTGAGATTAAAAAAGATGGTAAACTGATACAGACCAACACATACATTTTAACTTTTGGCTCATCTCAACCGCCAAAATCGATTAAAGTGGGTTACATGAACATCAAAGTGGATTTGTATATACCAAATCCACTTCGATGCTTCAAATGTAAAAAATTTGGACATAGTCAAAACAACTGTAGAGGCCAAACAATATGCTTTAGATGCGGTCAACAACATGAAGAGCCATGTAACAACCCAATCAAGTGTGTAAACTGCCAGGGCAATCATATGTCATCCTCTAAAGATTGCCCTATCTGGCAAAAAGAAAAAAACATCCAAAAGGTGAAGTGTGAAAAACAAGTAAGCTTTCAGGAGGCCAGAGCAATTGTAACATCTACGCTTGGCTTCAATACATCAGCACCATCGTATGCCACAACAGTAAAACAAAAGGTACCCACAAAGTCAGTAGAATGCCAGACACAGTATACATGGCTCAACAGCACAATTCCTTCCTTATTACAGGCATTTACTATGGATCATTCTAATCAAACAGAAACACAATCAACACAAACCAAATCAACTGTTCCCTCAACAAACGACCAAATAACAAAAACAATTCACACGCAAGACCGCACAAACGATTTATCACAAAAAAATAAAAATTCTAATCCAAAACCTGAACAAAAGAATGAGTCAAATAAATTGAAATCAAATCAGCAACAAAGATCCCAGCAAGAAAATCTGAGTCAGAGTCAGAGGAGAAAACAACAAAAAGAGCAAAAAGAAAAGGATAAAAAGAAATTAGAACCAGACAGACTCCCAAAACGCCTTCAAAATGTTGTGACGAACAACATGTTTGATGGCATCGAGGCAATGTCAGTCGATGAGTGCATCGATGACACGTTCTCGTCTAAGCCACGCCTGTCTTCATCACAGGTTAAGTCCCCACGTAAGACTTCACCAAAAAAAACGGGGGCAATATCTCCCATACGTCCACCAGCAAAATCGCCACTCAAACATGGCCAACACACCTAAACACAATATAATACAGTGGAATTGTCGAGGTTTTAGAGCGAATTTTAATGAACTGGGCCTTCTAAGCCAAAAATATAAACCTGCTGCCTTTTGCCTGCAGGAAACTCTTCTAAAGAAACCCGAGGCTCAGGATCATTCAGCTTTCAAGCATTATACATTGTATAATGCCTGGGCAGATGACAATGATCTTCATATTCGTGGAACATCTGTTTTAGTTAGGAATGACATCATTCACAGTTCTGTTCCATTACAGACAAATTTACAGGCTGTGGCGGTACGCCTAACATTAAACAAAACAGTTACACTTTGTTCGATTTATGTTTCACCAAGTAAAGCCCTACAGCTGAATGATCTTGAGTTACTGGTCCAACAGCTCCCAACTCCATACATTTTGTTGGGTGATTTTAACGCACATAGCCCTCTTCGGGGTAATTCCTGCAGTCAAGAAGATGCAAAAGGTAAAACTGTAGAAGAGTTCATTACAAAATATGACTTGTGCTTGTTCAATGATGGGTCAGATACTTACCTGCACCCCGCATCTGGTTCTTACACTTCAATTGATTTAACAATTGCATGCCCTTCTGTCTTCCTTGATTTTTCATGGAAGGCAGAAGATGACTTGTGCGGGAGTGACCACTTTCCGATTGTGTTGGAGAGTGTAGTTCCGGCGGATGATGAGAGGGTGCCCCAGTGGAACTTTAAAAAGGCTGACCGGGACACTTTCTCATCGCTTTGTTCTGAACGCCTCACACGGGAGAAATTTCGGGACAGTACTGACCAGATTGAACACTTCACCACAGAGTTGATTGACATTGCAAGCCAAGTCATTCCTAAAACCTCGGCAAATCCAAAACGTTTCATTAAACCATGGTTTGATACTGAGTGCAAACAGGCTATAAAAGATCGCAAGAAATTTGAGAGGGAATTTAATAAGTCACCAACTACACAAAATTTGGATAGATTACGTATACAAACAAGACGACTTTTAAAACATAAAAAGAAAAGTTCATGGGAAACTTACGTTTCAAAACTAAATCAAAACACCCCCATCACTAAAATTTGGAAAATGATTAAAAAAAATTAAAGGAAAAGAAACAAAATCAGCTGTACAACACCTAAAAGATAACAACACACTCATAACATCAAAACAGGAAATTTCAAACAAGTTGGCCTCTACATTTTCTAAACATTCGTCGTCTGAAAATAGTAACCCAGAGTTCCTCAAACTTAAAAAACAACAAGAAAAACAAAAGATTAAATTTACATCAAATAACTTAGAGGACTACAACGAACCTTTCTCTATGGAAGAGTTAAGTAACTCTTTGCATAGAGCAAAGGATTCTGCCACTGGACCTGATCAAATACACTATCAACTTTTAAAGCATCTGCCTCAAACTTCACTTGCACTTTTATTGTCCATTTTTAATGACATTTGGGTGACTGGCCAGTTTCCACCTTCCTGGCGAAACGCTACTATAATTCCTATTCCTAAGCCTGATAAAGATCACAGCAACCCAAGCAATTATAGGCCTATTGCCTTAACAAGTTGTCTGTGTAAAACCATGGAGAGGATGATCAATGATCGACTTGTCTGGTTTCTGGAATCGAACAATCTGCTTGCAGATGTTCAGTGTGGTTTCAGAAACCAGAGAAGTACTCTGGATCATTTGGTTAGATTAGAAACGTTTATAAGAAATGCCTTTGCCAGAAAAGAACATGTGGTCGCCATCTTCTTTGACCTGGAAAAGGCATATGACACAACGTGGACGTATGGGATTTTAAAAGATCTTTTTAACATGGGGTTGAGGGGGCGTATGCCTCTTTTTATTGAAAACTTTTTGAGGGACCGCCGATTTCAGGTTCGTGTTGGGTCAACGTTATCTGATCCTCACGGGCAGGAATTGGGGGTTCCTCAAGGAAGTATTTTATCTGTTACCCTTTTCTCAGTGAAAATCAATAGTATTATTGATGCAATTGAGAATATGGTTGATTCGTCATTGTATGTAGATGACTTTTTTATCTGCTATAGCAGCAAAAAAATGAATGCTATAGAGCGCAAACTTCAGCTGTGTTTGAACAGAATCCAGAAATGGGCTACAGAAAACGGCTTCAAATTCTCAAAAACGAAAACTAATTGTGTTCATTTCTGTAAGCTCCGGAAGCACCACCTTGATCCGGAATTGAAAATAGACGGGAGTTGTATTAATGTTGTTAAGGAAGTGAAATTCTTGGGTTTGTTGTTTGACAGCAAACTGAATTTCACTTCTCATATAAAACAACTAAAGGTGAAATGTAAAAGGGCACTGAACATTTTGAAGGTAGTTGGTAGCACTGATTGGGGTGCTGACCTAAAAACATTACTCCATCTGTATAGATCACTTGTCAGATCAAAATTAGATTACGGCTGTGTGGTTTACGGTTCTGCTAGAAAGTCATATCTCAAACCTCTTGATGCCATTCATAATAGTGGCATAAGAATCAGCCTTGGTGCTTTTAGAACATCACCGGTAGATTCGATGCTTGTTGAGGCAGAGGAGCCTTCTCTTGAGAAGCGCAGAATTAAACTTTCACTTCAATATCCTTCAAAACTTCTTTCTAATCCGTCTAACCCCGCATACAATTGTGTCTCAGAACCTCAAAATACTGAATTTTTTAACCGTCATCAGAAACATATCCCTCCATTGGGAATTAGAATAAAACCTCATTTGGAGTCTGCCAAAATTGAACCAGTTGCAGTAAAAGAGAATCGTGAACCACAAACTCCTCCTTGGCATCTTAAAAAGCCAACAGTTATTTTGGACCTAGCATCTACTAAAAAGTCTGAAACAAATTCTCTGCAGTTTAAGCAGAAATATGCCGAAATTAAGTCAAAGTATAGTACATATACAAGGATCTATACGGATGGATCAAAAGATGGTGACAAAGTAGCATCAGCTATTGTCACTGATGATCATGTCACTTCAATCAGAATACCGAATCAAAGTTCTATTTTCACAGCTGAAGTTAAAGCTTTACAACTCGCCCTCGAACATATTGAAAATGTACAGGAAAAGAAGTCGATTATTTTTTCTGACTCTCTTTCCTCTTTGCTTGCTTTGCTCAACCCCAGGTTGAAGAACCCTCTCATTTTGGAACTTCGTGAGAAGTTATCAACTCTCATGTCTGACCAATTTGACATCGTGTTTTGCTGGTTACCCGGACATGTAGGTATCGCTGGTAACACCAGGGCAGACAGTGCAGCAAAACAGGCTTTATCCAAGCCTCTCACTGATTTTAAGATTCCATTCAGTGACTTCAAACCACATATCAGTAGTTACATCAAATCCATGTGGCAGGCGGAATGGGATGAAGCGACAAATAACAAGCTCCATCGCTTCCGACCCACTATTTCTGATCACTACCCACCCAGTAACCTTTGTAGAAAGGATCATGTTATTCTGACACGGTGTCGTGTTGGTCATACACGACTTACACATTCCTTTTTGTTAGAGAGTAATATGCGACCAGAGTGTGTTCCCTGCCAGCAGGTGTTGACAGTGGAGCACATTCTTTTGCACTGTACAGATTTTAATCTTGTTAGACGACAGTATTTTAATGTTGCGTCTCTCAGAGACCTGTTTTACAAGACAAACTCTCATATAGTTTTATCGTTCCTGAAGGAAATCAACCTTTTTAATAAATTTTAAATAGTCTGGTTTTATTATTTTAAATTCCCATCTATCATTTATATCTGTTTCACGGGTTGATTTTCACAGCTGTTTTGATGAACTGCACTCATTTTTTTTAATTCCATTGTTCGCTTGTCAGGTGTACTTTACGTTTTTCATGTGTTGTCATCTCTTTTTTGCGTTGAAAATAATGATCTTTTTTAACATTTCATACTTTCATCGCCACGATATAGCCTTAGTTGCTGATGTGGCGTAAAGCACCAATAAATAAATAAATAAATATTAAATTGCAAAGAATTTGTGTTTGCCTTTTTAGAAGAGGCCAGATCTAAAATAACCTTGGGTTTTGACAGACGCCAAGGGGGTATATTTGGTTTACGATTTTCTGCCACAGAATCAGGAGCAACACCTACAACTGAATGATCTTGAGCTGCTGGTCCAACAACTCCCAACTCCGTACATTTTGTTGGGTGATTTTAACGCACATAGTCCCCTTTGGGGTAATTCCTGCAGTCAAGAAGATGCTAAAGGTAAAACTGTGGAAGAGTTCATTACAAAACATGACTTGTGTTTGTTTAATGATGGTTCAGACACTTATCTGCACCCCGCATCTGGTTCGTATACATCAATTGATCTTTCAATTGCATGCCCTTCTATCTTCCTCGATTTTTCTTGGAAGGTAGAAGATGACTTGTGCGGGAGTGATCACTTTCCAGTTGTGTTGGAGAGTGTAATTCCGGCGGACGATGAGAGGGTGCCCCAGTGGAACTTTAAAAAGGCTGGCTGGGACACTTTTTCATCGCTTTGTTCTGAACGTCTCACACGGGAGAAATTTATATTTATTTATTTATTGGTGCTTAACGCCACATCAGCAGCTAGGGCTATATCGTGGCGAGAAAACAGAGGTATATAAAAAGTCATTATCAAGAATGAAGTAAAAATTGAATGAAATGAAAATAACCAAAAAAATCATTTCAGAGACAAAAATGATTAGAAAAGCAAAGAGTAATGAGATGAGAAAAAACATTATAAATCAACCTATAGAACTGAGACTTGATGATTCGAGATTAAAAGAATAAAAACAATTTTAAAATTTTGTAAAAAGGTTGATTACTTTTAGAAATGACACAATTTTGTGTGGGCTCGTATTATAAAATAGATCTCTAAGGGATCCAGCTGTGAAGTACTGCCCTCTAACAAGATTAAAATCAGTGCAATGTAAAAGAATGTGTTCCACTGACAACACCTGCTGACATGGAACACACTCTGGTCGCAAATTACCCTCTAACAGAAAGGAATGTGTTAGTCTTGTATGACCAATATGACATCGTGTCAGAATAACATGATCTTTCCTACAAAGGTTACTAGATGGGTAGTGATCAAAAACAGTTGGTCGGAAGCGACGAAGCTTGTTATTAGTTGCCCCATTCCATTCCGCCTGCCACATAGATTTGATGTAGCTACTAATATGTGGTTTGAAATCACTGAAAGGGATGTTAAAATCAGTAAGAGGCTTTGTTAAAGCCTGTTTTGCTGCACTGTCTGCCCTGGTGTTACCAGCGATACCTACATGTCCGGGTAACCAGCAAAACACGATATCACATTGGTCAGACATGAGAGTTGTTAACTTCTCACGAAGTTCCAAAACTAGAGGGTTCTTCAACTTAGGGTTGAGTAAAGCAAGTAAAGAGGAAAGAGAGTCGGAAAAAATAATCGACTTCTTTTCCTGAAAATTCTCGATATGTTCAAGAGCGAGTTGTAAAGCTTTAACTTCAGCTGTGAAAATAGAACTCTGATTCGGTATTCTGATTGAGGTGACATGACCACCAGTAACAGCAGCTGATGATACTTTATCACCATCCTTAGATCCATCCGTATAGATCCTTGTATATGTACTATACTTGGACTTTATTTCGGCATATTTTTGTTTGAACTGTAAGGAATTGGTATCAGATTTTTTGGTAGAAGCAAGGTCCAAAATGACTGTAGGTTTTTTAAGATGCCAAGGAGGAATATGTGTTTTACGATTTTCCTTTATTGTGTGTGGTTCAATTTTGGTGGACTCCATGTGGGGTTTAATTCTAATTCCCAATGGAGGAATATGTTTCTGGTGGCGGTTAAAGAAATCAACATTTTGAGGGTCTGTAACACAATTATAAGCAGGATTTGAAGGATTGGCCAAAAGTTTAGACACATATTGAAGAGACAATTTAATTCTACGCTTCTCAAGAGAAGGTTCCTCTGCTTCAACAAGCATCGAGTCTATTGGGGATGTTCGAAAAGCCCCTAGACTAATTCTAATACCACTATTATGAATTGCATCAAGTGATTTCAGATATGATTTCCTTGCAGAACCGTAAACTACACAACCGTAATCTAATTTTGACCGAACAAGTGATCTATACAGATGGAGCAAAGTTTTTTGGTCAGCACCCCAATCGGCGCTACCAACAACTTTCAGCAGGTTCAGAGCTTTCTTACATTTAACTTTTAGTTGTTTTATGTGGGAAGTGAAATTCAGTTTGTTGTCAAACAACAAACCTAAGAATTTCACTTCCTTAACAACTTTAATAGGACTCCCATCGATTTTTAACTCCGGATCGAGGTGATGTTTCCGAAGTTTACAAAAATGAACACAGTTCGTTTTTGACTTTGAAAATTTAAAACCATTTTCTGTGGCCCATTTTTGAATCCTATTCAAACACAGCTGAAGTTTGCGCTCGATAGCATTCATATTTTTACTGCTATAACAGATTAAAAAATCATCGACATACAATGAAGAGTCTACCATATTTTCAATTGCATCGATGATACTGTTAATTTTTACCGAAAACAGGGTAACGGATAAAATACTACCCTGAGGAACCCCCAATTCCTGCCCGTGAGGATCAGATAACGTTGACCCAACACGAACCTGAAACTGGCGGTCCCTCAAAAAGTTTTCAATAAAAAGAGGCATACGCCCTCTCAACCCCATGTTAAAAAGATCTTTTAAAATCCCATACGTCCACGTTGTATCATATGCCTTCTCTAGATCAAAGAAGATGCCGACCACATGTTCTTTTCTAGCAAAGGCATTTCTTATAAACGTTTCAAGTCTGACCAAATGATCCACAGTACTTCTCTGGTTTCGGAAACCACACTGAACATCTGCAAGCAGATTGTTCGATTCCAGAAACCAGACAAGTCGATCATTGATCATCCTCTCCATGGTTTTACACAGACAACTGGTTAAGGCAATAGGCCTGTAATTGCTTGGGTTGCTGTGATCTTTATCAGGCTTAGGAATAGGAATTATAGTAGCGTTTCGCCAGGAAGGTGGAAACTGGCCAGTCACCCAAATGTCATTAAAAATAGATAATAAAAGTGCAAGTGAAGTTTGAGGCAGATGTTTTAAAAGTTGATAGTGTATTTGATCAGGTCCAGTGGCAGAATCCTTTGCTCTATGCAAAGAGTTACTTAACTCTTCCATAGAGAAAGGTTCGTTGTAGTCCTCTAAGTTATTGGATGTAAATTTAATCTTTTGTTTTTCTTGTTGTTTTTTAAGTTTGAGGAACTCTGGGTTACTATTTTCAGACGACGAATGTTTAGAAAATGTAGAGGCCAACTTGTTTGAAATTTCCTGTTTTGATGTTATGAGTGTGTTGTTATCTTTTAGGTGTTGTACAGCTGATTTTGTTTCTTTTCCTTTAATTTTTTTAATCATTTTCCAAATTTTAGTGATGGGGGTGTTTTGATTCAGTTTCGAAACGTAAGTTTCCCATGAACTTTTCTTTTTATGTTTTAAAAGTCGTCTTGTTTTTGCCCGATTTATACGTATTCTATCCAAATTTTGTGTAGTTGGTGACTTATTAAATTCCCTCTCAAATTTCTTGCGATCTTTTATAGCCTGTTTGCACTCGGTATCAAACCATGGTTTAATGAAACGTTTTGGATTTGCCGAGGTTTTAGGAATGACTTGGCTTGCAATGTCAATCAACTCTGTGGTGAAGTGTTCAATCTGGTCAGTACTGTCCTGAAATTTCTCCCGTGTGAGGCGTTCAGAACAAAGCGACGAGAAAGTGTCCCAATCAGCCTTTTTAAAGTTCCACTGGGGCACCCTCTCATCATCTGCCGGAACAACGCTTTCCAACACAATTGGAAAGTGGTCACTCCCGCACAAGTCATCTTCTACCTTCCAAGAAAAATCGAGGAAGGTAGAAGGGCATGCAATTGAAAGATCAATCGATGTATACGAACCAGATGCGGGGTGCAGATAAGTGTCTGAACCATCATTAAACAAACACAAATCATATTTTGTCATGAACTCTTCTACAGTTTTACCTTTTGCATCCTCTTGACTGCAGGAATTACCCCAAAGGGGGCTATGTGCATTAAAATCACCCAACAAAATGTATGGGGTTGGGAGCTGTTGGACTAGCAGCTCAAGCTCATTCAGTTGTAGGGGTTTACTTGGTGAAACGTATACAGAACATAATGTAATTGTCTTGTCTAAAGTTAGGCGTACCGCTACAGCCTGTAAATTTGATTGCAAAGATACAGAACTGTGAATAATGTCGTTTCTAACTAAGACGGATGTTCCACGAATATGAAGATCAGTTTCATCTGCCCAGGCATTATACGAAGTATAATGCTTAAAGACTGAATAATCTTGAGACTCGGGTTTCTTTAAAAGAGTTTCCTGCAGGCAAAAAGCAGCAGGTTTATACTTTTGGCTCAAAAGGCCCAGTTCATTAAAATTCGCTCTAAAACCTCGACAATTCCACTGTATAATATTTTGTTTGGATGTATTATCCATGTTTGAGTGGTGAATTAGAAGGTGCGCGTATGGGCGAAATTGCCCCAGTGTTTCTTCTAGGTGATGGTTTACGTGGGGATTTTCCCTGAGACGAACTCAGGGGTGGTTTGTTTGAGAACGTGTCATCGATGCACTCATCAACTGACATTGCCTCAATGCCTTCAAACATGTTGCTTGTGACAACATTTTGAAGACGTTTAGATATTCTGTTGGATTCTAGTTTCTGTTTTTCCTTTTCTTTATTCTTATCTTGTTGTGACTGTTTCCTTCTCTGACTCAGATTTTGTTGAGAGCTATGTTGTATGTCTTGGTTTGGTTTAATTGACTTATTTTTTTCAGGTTTGTGTTTTGGTTCTTTATTTTGTTCTGCTTGAGGTGGATTTTTAGGGTGGTGTTCCTTTTTGTCTGTTGTTATTTTTTCTGTTGTTTGGGCAGCTGTATTCTTTTGAGTGGATGGAGGTTCTATTGTAAATGACTGTACTGAAGATGGTATTGTACCTTTGAGCCATGTATATTGTGTTTGGCATGCTACTGATTGAGTTGGTAATTTTTGGGATAATTTTGTGGCATATGATGGTGATGATGCACACATACCTGGCATTGATGACACGATTTCCCTGGCTTCTTTAAAACTTATTTGTTTTTCACATTTGACTTTTTGAATAGTTTTCTCCCGTTTCCAGACAGGGCAATCTTTGGACGATGACATGTGATTGCCCTGACAGTTAACACACTTGATGGGATTGCTGCATGGCTCTTGATGTTGCAGGCCACATCGGAAACATATTTGTTGACCTCTACAATTGTTCTGTCCATGTCCATATTTCTGACATTTGAAGCATCGAAGTGGATTTGGAATATACAAATCCACTTTGACGTTCATATATCCAACTTTAATAGCTTTAGGCGGTTGAGTAGAATTGAAAGTCAAAATGTAAGTATTTGTTTTAATTATTGTGTTATCCTTTTTAATCTGTATATTTTTAACATCGGTCACTCCTTGGGGTTCTAATTCCTTTTTTATTTCCATTATATCAATGCCATTTAATTCTCTGGTTCTTATTACACCTCTGCTGCTGTTTAAAATTTTATGTGGAAAAGTATTCACCTCAATATCTGCTAGTTTTTGTGTTTTAAGTAAATTTGTCGCTTGAACTTCCCTTTGACATTCTATCAGTAAAGCGCCAGATCTTAATTTCTTGGCGTCTTTAACTGTTCCAGCAATCCCTTTAATTGATTTTTCTATTAGAAATGGGTTCATATCTGATAGTCTTTTATTTTCGTCAGCTGCATACATTATAATGAATTTTGGCCAAGTATGTGTCGTAGGTTCAAAATCTGAGTCAGAATCCGAGTCAGTAGAAAGTAATTCCCGACCTCGTTTTTGTTTTTTATTTGTGGAGTCCATATTTGATTTTTAAGGCGTTCACTGCCCCGGCTCCCACCCACCACGGAGTCCAACAAGGGGTAGGGTTACTGCCATGCAGTGAACCCACCGGGTTGCCGGTATTCCCACATACCTGGTATGGGGCAGTATACTCAGCCAGTGTTGATACCGAAGTATGCCACTGGCTGATTGGCCCGTGTGTGGAAGTGCCAGGTCTTCAGATGGCGGCCATCCAATCAATCACTGTATAAAACACCGTAATAAAAGGTTGCCATGCATAACCGAAACAGACAGTGCAGCAAAACTAAGTGGCTATTAAAATATAAAGTGTTTAAAAACAGTACACAATGGCAATTATGTTATGTGAATAAAAGAAATGATTGAATGAATGGTCACCAAATGCCCCCCGACGTGACACCCAGTACTTTTTGGGGTGGGGGCTCCCGATTGGCCAGAACGGACCATCCGACCATCCTTCTTACTCCCGAAATTGGGGCCAAAGCAGTGTGTTGAACAAGATTATCTCCGAAATGGAGACCAGGGCTCCATCCCGGAGACTGCCCTAACCGGGGCCACAAGTCCTCCACTGCCAGGATTCCTTCTTCCGGGGCCTTCGGAATGCACCTTACGGGAGAACAAGGTGCCTGCCAGATGGTATTAGCAGGATTGATCATTTTGGTCCGGGGCTGCGTATTTATGTATTTCGCAGCGAACCAACTCAATTGAGCAAACCTGCCAATTAGAAATTAGCAAACCTGCCCAATTGAGCAGGCCGTCCTCTATCCGCCACCTGAGGACCCGCCTAGTAGGGGATGATCAAACCCCCCTAGGCGGGAGAAATTTCAGGATAGTGCTGACCAAATCGAACATTTTACACACGAGCTGCTTGACATTGCAAACACAGTCATCCCTAAAACCTCGACAAATCCAAAACGTTTCACCAAACCATGGTTTGATGATGAATGCAAAAAAGGCTATAAAGGACCGTAAGAAAGCTGAAAGGGAATTTAACAAGTCACCAACTACATATAATTTAGACAAACTTCGAATAAATCGGGCCAAAACAAGACGACATATAAAACAAAAAAAGAAAAGTTCTTGGGAATCTTACATTTCCAAGATTAACCAAAACACCCCTATCACTAAAATTTGGAAAATGATTAAAAAGATTAAAGGAAAAGAAACAAAATCAACTGTACAACACCTGAAGGAAAACGACACCTTACTTACATCTAAAACAGAAATTTCAAACACTTTGGCCTCCACATTTTCGAATCATTCGTCGTCTAAAAATTGTAATCCAGAATTTATTAAAATTAAAAAACAGCAAGAAAAACAAAAGATCAAATTTAACTCCAACAATCTAGAGGATTACAATGAACCTTTCTCTATGGAAGAGTTACGCAACTCTTTGCATAGAGCAAAGGATACTGCCACTGGTCCCGATGACATACATTACAATCTGTTAAAGAATCTGCCACAAACATCATTAGAACTTTTATTATCAATTTTTAATGGCATTTGGGTGACTGGCCAGTTTCCACCATCCTGGCGTAAAGCAACAATAATTCCCATTCCTAAGCCTGATAAGGATCACAGCAACCCTAGTAATTATAGGCCTATTGCCTTAACAAGTTGTCTGTGCAAAACCATGGAGAGGATGATCAATGATCGGCTTGTCTGGTTTCTGGAATCGAACAATCTGCTTGCTGATGTTCAGTGTGGTTTCAGAAACCAGAGATGTACTGTGGATCATTTGGTCAGACTTGAAACGTTTATTCGAAATGCCTTTGCTAGAAAAGAACATGTGGTCGCCATCTTCTTTGATCTGGAGAAGGCATATGATACAACGTGGACGTATGGGATTTTAAAAGATCTTTTTAACATGGGGTTGAGAGGGCGTATGCCTCTTTTTATTGAAAACTTTTTAAAGGACCGCCAGTTTCAGGTTCGTGTTGGGTCAACGTTATCTGATCCTCACGAGCAGGAATTGGGGGTTCCTCAGGGTAGTATTCTGTCTGTTACCCTGTTCTCGATAAAGATCAATAGTATCATCGATGCAATTGAGAATATGGTAGATTCTTCATTGTACGTTGATGATTTTTTGATCTGCTATAGCAGCAAAAAAATGAATGCTATAGAGCGGAAACTTCAGCTGTGTTTAAACAGAATCCAGAAATGGGCTACAGAAAACGGTTTTAAGTTTTCAAAGACCAAAACTAATTGTGTTCATTTTTGTAAGCTCCGGAAGCACCATCTTGATCCAGAGTTGAAAATGGATGGAAACACCATTAAAGTTGTAAAGGAAGTGAAATTCTTAGGTTTGTTGTTTGACAGCAAACTGAATTTCACTTCCCACATAAAACAACTAAAAGTTAAATGTAAAAGAGCACTGAACCTACTGAAGGTTGTTGGTAGCACTGATTGGGGTGCTGACCAAAAAACTTTGCTCCATCTGTATAGATCATTTGTACGATCAAAATTAGATTACGGTTCTATAGTTTACGGTTCTGCAAGGAAGTCATACCTAAAACCACTTGATGCAATTCACAATAGTGGTATTAGAATTAGTCTAGGGGCTTTTCGAACATCCCCAATAGATTCAATGCTTGTTGAAGCAGAGGAGCCTTCTCTTGAGAAGCGCAGAATTAAATTGTCTCTACAATATGTGTCTAAACTTTTGGCCAATCCTTCAAATCCTGCTTTTAATTGTGTTTCAGAACCTCAAAATGTTGAATTTTTTAACCGACATCAGAAACATATTCCTCCATTGGGAATTAGAATTAAACCCCACATGGAGTCTTCAAAAATTAATTCTGAATCTATAAAAGAAAACCGTAAATCACACATTCCTCCTTGGCATCTTAAAAAAACCTACTGTTATTTTGGACCTTGCTTCTACCAAAAAATCTGATACCAATTCCTTGCAGTTCAAACAAAAATATGCCGAAATAAAGTCCAAGTATAGTACATATACAAGAATCTATACAGATGGATCTAAAGATGGTGACAAAGTATCATCAGCTGCTGTTACTGGTGATCATGTCACCTCAACCAGAATCCCGAATCAAAGTTCTATTTTCACAGCTGAAGTTAAAGCTATTCAACTCGCACTTGAGCACATCGAGAATGTACAGGAAAGAAAGTCGATCATCTTCTCCGACTCTCTTTCCTCTTTACTTGCTTTACTCAACCCCAAGTTGAAGAACCCTCTCATTTTGGAACTTCGTGAGAAGTTGACAACTCTCATGTCTGACCAATATGATATCGTGTTTTGCTGGTTACCCGGACATGTTGGTATCGCTGGTAACACCAGGGCAGACAGTGCAGCAAAACAGGCTTTATCCAAGCCTCTCACTGATTTTAAGATTCCGTTCAGTGACATCAAACCACATATCAGTAGTTACATCAAATCCATGTGGCAGGCGGAATGGTATGGAGCGACAAATAACAAGCTTCATCGCTTCCGACCAATTATTTCAGATCCCTACCCGTCTAGTAACCTTTGTAGAAAGGATCTTGCAGTTTTGACGCGATGTCATATTGGTCATACAAGACTAACACATTCCTTTTTGTTGGAGGGTACTGTGCGACCAGAGTGTGTTCCTTGTCAGCAGGTGTTGTCAGTGGAACACATTCTTTTACATTGTACAGATTTTAATCTTGTCAGAGGGCAGTATTTTTCTGTAGGATCTCTGAGAGATCTTTTTTATCGTACGAGCCCGAATATGATTCTCGCATTTTTGAAATCAATCAACCTTTTTAATAAACTTTAAAATTGTTTTTATTATCTTAAACTAGAGTCTTTAAGACTTACATTCACCTGGTTGATTTGTGAGCTATTCATATTTCTTGTTTCTTCACGCATCACTGTTCATACTACATTGTCTTTATCATTTTTATTAGAGTTGTTTTTACTCATCTTTGTATTTCATTAGTGTCATGTTTCCCTTTTATCGTTTTCTCGCCACGATATAGCCTTAGCTGCCGATGTGGTGTTAAGCACCAATAAATAATAATAATAACAGGAGCAACACCAGCGGCCTCCATGTGGGTTTTGATTCTGAGTCCCAGTGGAGGAATCTGTTTTGGATTTTTATAAAAAAAAAAAAATTATTTAGAAGTTTAAAAACATAGCAGTAAGCAGGATTTGAAGGATTTGCAGATAATTTTGAGACATATTGCAAAGAGAGTTTAATTCGACGCTTCTCAAGAGAAGGCTCACCTGCTTCGATAAGAAGAGAATCTATAGGTGACGTACGAAACGCACCAATGCTAATTCTGATACCACTATGATGGATGGCATCAAGAGGTTTCAGATAGGATTTCCTAGCCGAACCGTAAACCACACAACCATAATCCAACTTTGACCGTACAAGAGCTCTATACAGATGGAGCAGAGTTTTTTGGTCGGCACCCCAATCAGTGCTGCCAACAACTTTTAGCAGATTAAGTGCTTTCTTGCATTTAATTTTTAGTTGTTTGATGTGAGACCTAAAACTTAGTTTCTCATCAAACAACAAGCCAAGGAATTTCACTTCCTTTACAACTTTAAGTGGAGTTCCATCTAAAAATAACTCCGGATCCAGGTGGTGTTTGCGGAGTTTACAGAAATGAACACAATTTGTTTTACTTTTTGAAAACTTGAAATTATTTTCAGTAGCCCAGCGCTGAACCTTGTTTAAGGATAGCTGAAGTTTGCGCTCAATAGCAGGCATTTTCTTGCCACTGTAGCAGATGAGGAAATCATCAACATACAATGAAGAATCAACATTTGTTTCAATAGCTGTAACAATGCTGTTGATTTTTATTGAAAAAAGAGTAACAGATAGAATACTACCCTGAGGTACTCCCAATTCATGGTCGTGAGGGTCAGATAATGTTGACCCAAGACGAACCTGGAAATTGCGGTCCTTTAAAAAATTTTCAATAAAAAGTGGCATTCTGCCTCTCAACCCCATGTTGAAGAGGTCTTTTAAAATCCCATACGTCCACGTAGTGTCATATGCCTTCTCCAGATCAAAGAACACGGCGACCACGTGTTCTTTTCTGGCAAAGGCATTTCTAATAAACGTTTCAAGGCGGACTAGATGATCAACCGTGCTTCTCTGGTTTCTGAAGCCACATTGAACATCTGCCAGCAGATTGTTCGATTCCAGAAACCAAACAAGCCGATCGTTGATCACTCTTTCCATGGTTTTACAACGGCAACTAGTAAGTGCTATTGGTCTATAGTTGCTTGGATTGCTGTGGTCCTTATCAGGCTTGGGAATAGGAATGATTGTTGCTTTGCGCCAGTCAGATGGAAACTGGCCAGTCACCCATATATCATTAAAAATAGAAAGTAAAAGCTTGAGCGATGAATTTGGCAAATGTTTTAAAATCTGATAATGTATTTCATCAGGACCAGTTGCTGTATCTTTTGCTTTACTCAATGACGCTTGTAGCTCATCAATAGAAAATGGTTCATTATAATTTTCATCATTATCAGATTGGAATTTTATTTTTTATTTCTCCTGTTGCTTTTTAACAGGGATAAATTGCGGAGTGCAATTTTCAGAAGAGGAATTCTTGGAAAAGGTAGAAGCTAGGGTGTTCGAAATATCTTTTTTAGATGTTATTTTATTATTATTATGTTCGAGGTGCTGTACTGTAGATTTTGATTCTTTACCTTTAATTTTCTTGATCATTTTCCAGACCTTTTTGATGGGGGTATTTTGATTCAATCTTCAAACATAATTTTGCCAGGACGTTTTCTTCTTTTGTTTGATGAGCCGTCGGGCTTGTGCTCGATCAATACGTAATTTATCTATGTTATTCGTCGTTGGTGACTTATTAAAATCCCGTTCAGCCTTTTTGCGTTGATGAATAGCCTGTTTGCAATCCGTGTCGAACCATGGTTTATGGAAACATTTTGGATTTGCCGAGGTTTTAGGAATGACTTGGCTTGCAATGTCAATCAACTCTGTGGTAAAGTGTTCAATCTGGTCAGTACTGTCCTGAAATTTCTCCCGTGTGAGGCGTTCAGAACAAAGCGATGAGAAAGTGTCCCAGTCAGCCTTTTTAAAGTTCCACTGGGGCACCCTCTCATCATCCGCCGGAACTACACTCTCCAACACAATCGGAAAGTGGTCACTCCCGCACAAGTCATCTTCTGCCTTCCATGAAAAATCAAGGAAGACAGAAGGGCATGCAATTGTTAAGTCAATTGAAGTGTAAGAACCAGATGCTGGGTGCAGGTAAGTATCTGACCCATCATTGGACAAGCACAAGTCATATTTTGTAATGAACTCTTCTACAGTTTTACCTTTTGCATCTTCTTGACTGCAGGAATTACCCCAAAGGGGGCTATGTGCGTTAAAATCACCCAACAAAATGTATGGAGTTGGGAGTTGTCGGACCAGCAGCTCAAGGTCATTCAGTTGTAAGGTTTTACTTGGTGAAACGTAAATAGAACAAAGTGTAACTGTTTTGTCTAATGTTAGGCGAACCGCCACAGCCTGTAAATTTGTCTGTAATGGTACAGAACTGTGAATGATGTCGTTCCTAACTAAGACAGTCGTTCCACGAACATGAAGATCATTATCGTCAGCCCAGGCATTATACGAAGTATAATGTTTAAAAGCTGAATGATCCCGAGCCTCGGGTTTCCTTAAAAGCGTTTCCTGCAGGCAAAAAGCGGCAGGTTTATATTTTTGGCATAATAGACCGAGTTCATTAAAATTCGCTCTAAAACCTCGACAATTCCACTGTATAATATTTTGTTTGCGTGTGTTATCCATGTTTTAGTGGTGATTTGGAAGGTGGGCGTATGGGCGAAATTGCCCCCGTGTTTTTTTTTGGGTGATATTTTACGTGGGGTCTTATTTTGAGAAGAGTTTGAGCATAAGTGCCCGAACGTTTCATCGGTGCACTCACCGATTTCCATAGATTCAAACCCTTCAGACCTGTTACGGGTAACAGGGTCTTGAAGGGCCTTAGGTGTTCTATCCGATAACTGTTTCTGTTTTTCTTTATCTAATTTCTTTCTGAGTTTTTCTTGATTTTTTTTCTGACTCTGACTAAGATTTTGAAGTTCTGCTTTCCACTTTGAGTTAGGTTCATTTTTCCTTCCTGGTTTCGATTCTGGTGCTTTATCATCCTCTGGTTTAAGTTTTGCTTGTTTTTTGGTAGTGTTTGAGAAATTGGTGTTGTGTTTGAAGTTTGTGGTGTTTGAGTTGACTGTTGCAGAAGGTGATCACTGTGCTGTATTGTAAAGGACTGTAGTAAGGTTGGTATTGAACCTACGAGCCATGTATATTGTGTCTGGCATTCTATCGACTTTGTTGAAACTGTCTGTTTTGTTACTGTAGCGTATGGTGGTGTTGTTGTAGTATGCATGTCAGGAAGCGAAGATACAATTTCTCTGGACTGTTTGAAACTTATCTGTCTTTCACATTTTATTTTTTGTATGTTTTTTTTCTTTTTGCCAGATGGGGCAATCTTTTGATGATGACATATGATTGCCCTGACAATTTACACATTTAAAAATATTGGTGGTACTTGGCTCGTCATGTTTTTGGCCGCATTTGTAGCAGATTGACTGGCCTCTACAAGAGTTCTGACTGTGTCCGTATTTTTGACATTTGAAACATCGAAGTGGATTTGGGATATATAGATCACTCCGACGTTCATGTAACCTATTTTGACTGATTTTGGTGGCTGGGGAGTATTGAAAGTAAATATATAGGTGTTTGTACTGATTTCATTGCCATTCTTCTTTATTTTTATTCTTTTTACACCTGTTACTCCCTGTGTTTTCATTTCTGTAACGATTTCTAATTCATCAATATCGGCAAGCTCACGAGTTCGAACAACGACTCTGCTGGTATTGAGGGTTCTGTGAGCTTCCGATTTTACTTCAACATCTAATAGTTTCTGGGTCTTCAAGAGATTGAATGACTGGATTTTACCAGCACATTCAATCAATATGCCACCTGACCGTATTTTTTTCATATTTTTAACAGTGCCAGCGATCCCTTTTATTGCCTTCTCTAATGCGAAGGGGTTAAAATTAACCTTTTTGTTTTCATCTGCTGGACGTATATATATGAATCTAGGCCAGTCATCTGCTTGGTAATCAGTATCAGAATCAGAGTCAGACGATTTATCATTAGTAGTATCCAAAGGTCGTTTTATTTTGTTTTTGGTAGCCATATTATAGAGAAGTTATGATTCACTGCCCCGGCTCCCACCCACCACGGAGTCCAACAAGGGGTAGGGTTACTGCCATGCAGTGAACCCACCGGGTTGCCGGTATTCCCACATACCTGGTATGGGGCAGTATACTCAGCCAGTGTTGATACCGAAGTATGCCACTGGCTGATTGGCCCGTGTGTGGAAGTGCCAGGTCTTCAGATGGCGGCCATCCAATCAATCACTGTATAAAACACCGTAATAAAAGGTTGCCATGCATAACCGAAACAGACAGTGCAGCAAAACTAAGTGGCTATTAAAATATAAAGTGTTTAAAAACAGTACACAATGGCAATTATGTTATGTGAATAAAAGAAATGATTGAATGAATGGTCACCAAATGCCCCCCGACGTGACACCCAGTACTTTTTGGGGTGGGGGCTCCCGATTGGCCAGAACGGACCATCCGACCATCCTTCTACTCCCGAAATTGGGGCCAAAGCAGTGTGTTGAACAAGATTATCTCCGAAATGGAGACCAGGGCTCCATCCCGGAGACTGCCCTAACCGGGGCCACAAGTCCTCCACTGCCAGGATTCCTTCTTCCGGGGCCTTCGGAATGCACCTTACGGGAGAACAAGGTGCCTGCCAGATGGTATTAGCAGGATTGATCATTTTGGTCCGGGGCTGCGTATTTATGTATTTCGCAGCGAACCAACTCAATTGAGCAAACCTGCCAATTAGAAATTAGCAAACCTGCCCAATTGAGCAGGCCGTCCTCTATCCGCCACCTGAGGACCCGCCTAGTAGGGGATGATCAAACCCCCCTAGGCGGGAGAAATTTCAGGATAGTGCTGACCAAATCGAACATTTTACACACGAGCTGCTTGACATTGCAAACACAGTCATCCCTAAAACCTCGACAAATCCAAAACGTTTCACCAAACCATGGTTTGATGATGAATGCAAAAAAGGCTATAAAGGACCGTAAGAAAGCTGAAAGGGAATTTAACAAGTCACCAACTACATATAATTTAGACAAACTTCGAATAAATCGGGCCAAAACAAGACGACATATAAAACAAAAAAAGAAAAGTTCTTGGGAATCTTACATTTCCAAGATTAACCAAAACACCCCTATCACTAAAATTTGGAAAATGATTAAAAAGATTAAAGGAAAAGAAACAAAATCAACTGTACAACACCTGAAGGAAAACGACACCTTACTTACATCTAAAACAGAAATTTCAAACACTTTGGCCTCCACATTTTCGAATCATTCGTCGTCTAAAAATTGTAATCCAGAATTTATTAAAATTAAAAAACAGCAAGAAAAACAAAAGATCAAATTTAACTCCAACAATCTAGAGGATTACAATGAACCTTTCTCTATGGAAGAGTTACGCAACTCTTTGCATAGAGCAAAGGATACTGCCACTGGTCCCGATGACATACATTACAATCTGTTAAAGAATCTGCCACAAACATCATTAGAACTTTTATTATCAATTTTTAATGGCATTTGGGTGACTGGCCAGTTTCCACCATCCTGGCGTAAAGCAACAATAATTCCCATTCCTAAGCCTGATAAGGATCACAGCAACCCTAGTAATTATAGGCCTATTGCCTTAACAAGTTGTCTGTGCAAAACCATGGAGAGGATGATCAATGATCGGCTTGTCTGGTTTCTGGAATCGAACAATCTGCTTGCTGATGTTCAGTGTGGTTTCAGAAACCAGAGATGTACTGTGGATCATTTGGTCAGACTTGAAACGTTTATTCGAAATGCCTTTGCTAGAAAAGAACATGTGGTCGCACCTCACGGGAGAACAAGGTGCCTGCCAGATGGTATTAGCAGGGTTGATCATTTTGGTCCGGGGCTGCGTATTCGTGTATTTCGCAGCGAACCAGCACAATTGAGCAAACCTGCCAATTAAAAATTAGCAAACCTGCCCAATTGAGCAGGCCGTCCTCTATCCGCCACCTGAGGACCCGCCTAGTAGGGGATGATCAACCCCCTAGGCTAAAAAAAGTGTAACAAATACCACTACTGACAATAGACATAGAGAGTGCAACAAAACGTACGATGTTAAAAAATAATAAAATCATTAAAAGTCAGTACAGGGTAGCAACACTGAAAATGAACTAAAAGAAATGATCGACTGAATGACCACCCAATGCCCCCCGACGTGACACCCGATATTTTTGGGGTTGGGGGCTCCCGATTGGTCAGACCGGGCCATCCGACCATCCGTCTACTCCCGAAATTGGGGCCAAAGCAGTGTGTTGAACATTATCTCCGAAATGGAGACCAGGGCTCCATCCCGGAGATTGCCCTAACCGGGGCCCGAGTCCTCAACTGCCAGGATTCCTTCTTCCGGGGCCTTCAGAACGCACCTCACGGGAGAACAAGGTGCCTGCCAGATGGTATTAGCAGGGTTGATCGTTTTGGTCCGGGGCTGCGTATTCGTGTATTTCGCAGCGAACCAGCTCAATTGAGCAAACCTGCCAATTAAAAATTAGCAAACCTGCCCAATTGAGCAGGCCGTCCTCTATCCGCCACCTGAGGACCCGCCTAGTAGGGGACGATCACCCCCCCCCCCCCCTAGGTTTAGGAGGCTTAGTGCCATCAAAGGTACAGATGTAAGTATTGGTTTTAATTTTATTGCCTTGTTTGTTGATCTCAATTCGTTTTACAGAGGTGATTCCTTGTGGTTTTAATTCACATGTAATTTCAGTTTCGGTCATACCAATCAGCTCAGGAGTTCTTATTACGCCTTTGCTGGAGTTTAAGGTTTTGTGGTAATTTGCTGTAATGTTGGTATCAATTAATTTTGTTGTATGTAGTAGGTTGAATGTTTGGACCTGTCTGTTACACTGTATCAATAAATCTCCTGAGCGTAATTTCTTTATTTCCTTTACTGTTCCCGCTATACCTTTGATGGCTTTGTCAAGTGCGAACGGGTTAACATTACTAAGTTTTTTATTGTCATCTGTGGAATGAAGCAGAATGAACTTTGGTAGGTTGTCTTCAGGTGGAATCAATGATTTTACTAGTTCTTCATCAGAATCAGAGTCTCTAAGTCCAGTATCTAAAAAAGGTCGTTTGATTTGTGGTTTTTGGGATGCCTTGTTTAAGTATTTGAACGTTCGCTGCCCCGACTCTCACCCACCATGGAGTCCAACAAGGGGCCGAGTTACTGTTAAGCAGTGAACCCTCCGAGTTGCCAGTATTCCCACATAGTTATACTAGGGCAGTATACTCAGCCAGTGTTGATGCCGAAGCATACCACTGGCTGATTGGCCCGTGTGTGGAAGTACCATGTCTTCAGATGGCAATCATTCAACCAATCACTTAACAAAGCACTGTAATAAAAGTTGCCAAGTATAACTGAAACAGACAGTGCAGCAAAACTAAGTGTTGTGAAAAATATACGTTTAAAACACAGTATAGAATGGCAATTATGGAATGTGATTAAAAGAAATGATTGACTGAATGGCCACCAAATGCCCCCCGACGTGACACCCAGTACTTTTTGGGGTGGGGGCTCCCGATTGGCCAGAACGGACCATCCGACCATCCTTCTACACCCGAAGTTGGGGCCAAAACAGTGTATTGAACAGGTAATCTCCATGATGGAGACCAGGGCCAAAGCAGTGTTTACGACCTGATCTCCATCATGGAGAACGGACCATCCGACCATCCTTCTACACCCGAAGTTGGGGCCAAAACAGTGTATTGAACAGGTAATCTCCATGATGGAGACCAGGGCCAAAGCAGTGTTTACGACCTGATCTCCATCATGGAGTCCTGTCCTAAACGGGACCCAGTCTGTTCTCAACTGCAGGATTCCTTTCTCCGGGGCCTTCAGATCGCATCTCACGGGAGAACAAGGTGCCTGCAAGATGGCATTAGCAGGATTGACCATTTTGGTCCGGGGCTGCGTATTTTTATATTTCGCAGCAAACCAGCCCAATTGAGCAAACCTGCCAATTAAAAACTAGCAAACCTGCCCAATTGAGCAGGCCGTCCTCTATCCGCCACCTGAGGACCCGCCTAAAAGGGAATGGTCAAACCCCCCTAGGGTTTGGGTCTTAACCCTACAAATTCCGAAATGGGAATGCCATCTGTCTCACCTTTCATTAACCCCACAACAGCCTTATTTCTGTTGCTGACACATTTGTGTGTTTTTGGATACTTACTTGTATCAAACTTATGTAAATCCTGTTTAATGTCATCATAGACGTCATTTGTTTGAATCTCATAAGTTAGACTGTCAGTGTCTGTGTACAGTAAACTAGCATTTGCTCCATACTTATTTCTGATATAGTTATAGTGGAAATTAAACATTAACTCTTTAGCTAAATCTAGTATACAAAAACCTGTGTAAACAGGTCTGTCAAGCTCCAAGTTAACTATTTTACATCCAGCAGCAACTAAATCTTCACTGAATATTTTATACCTTTCAAAAGATGGTTTTGCAATGTACCTTAAAAGTTTCTCTTCCTGATGTATTAATTTTATCCGTCGCCTTTGTCTGAGATTTTCGAGACATTTCCCATAGATTGAATTGTTCATCAACATAAATAAAACTTTTAGCAAAATCATTTACAGATTCAGCTCTTTTTGTTGTATTGTAATCTATATAAGGTTTAAGCCATGCTTTCTGATCAAAACGAATGGCTCTGTGAATATCAGTTAATTTCATATCCAATTTCATTCAAATACTGCTGTAGATTTCTGCAGTGTACTATATACTTTGTTTTATCCACAAGAGTTGGCACTAACTTTTCAGAAATTTGATTAGATTTATTTTGAAAAAATCTATCCCAGATTTCCTGGGAATATGATCATAAGTCTGAATACTTGCACTGCCATCGTTCAACTGCAAGTGGGTAATCATTAAGCCCATCATGTAACTGTTGGGGATATTCAATCAAGATCAACTTCCAAAACATAGCCAACACTTGCCTCAGGATCCATGTCCATAATATTCAGTTAGGCAATTTCATTTTGTTCCAACATTCTGAAACCCCCAAAAGGTAAAAATTGTTGCGTGGCCTACCTGTACAGATTATTTGCATCTAAACTCAGAATAAAAGTCCTGGGGATATTTGGATCAAATGTTTCGGGGATGTAGGGGTTGTTGGCTTTAGAACATCGTTTGAAAATTGAACATATCCCTCCACGAACACCCTTTTCGAAAAAAAGATAGTGATCTGGATCAGTGAGTAACTCTAGTGATACATCAGAGTTTTTTTAACATGGCTGACCAACTTAAACCTGGCAGGGTGAAGAAATGAGCTGGGTCTAGTTCATATCTTTGTCAACATAATTTTCTAAACTGTTCAAATACACAAGCTGAGAGACACACATCACTTTTTAAATACACACCATGGTAATCAAACATTTGAGACATTTTGAATACCTCGCAAATTTTTTGCGCATCACTGATGTGTTTTTCACTTAATCTATTATGAAAGAAAATTTTATCCGGTAATTTGCATTACTCAAAAACATTAACTGAATCCATATAATCATATGGATACACACCTTTCCTAGGGGGGTTTGATCATCCCCTACTAGGCGGATCCTCAGGTGGTGGATGGAGGACGGCCTGCTCAATTGGGCAGGTTTGCTAATTTCTAATTGGCAGGTTTGCTCAATTGAGTTGGTTCGCTGCGAAATACACGAATACGCAGCCCCGGACCAAAATGATCAATCCTGCTAATACCATCTGGCAGGCACCTTGTTCTCCCGTGAGGTGCGTTCCGAAGGCCCCGGAAGAAGGAATCCTGGTAGTTGAGGACTCGGGGCCCCGGTTAGGGCAGTCTCCGGGATGGAGCCCTGGTCTCCATTTCGGAGATAATGTTCAACACACTGCTTTGGCCCCAATTTCGGGAGTAGACGGATGGTCGGATGACCCGGTCTGACCAATCGGGAGCCCCCAACCCCAAAAATATCGGGTGTCACGTCGGGGGGCATTGGGTGGTCATTCAGTCGATCATTTCTTTTAGTTCATTTTCAGTGTTGCTACCCTGTACTGACTTTTAATGATTTTATTATTTTTTAACATCGTACGTTTTGTTGCACTCTCTATGTCTATTGTCAGTAGTGGTATTTGTTACACTTTTTTTAGCCTAGGGGGTTGATCATCCCCTACTAGGCGGGTCCTCAGGTGGCGGATAGAGGACGGCCTGCTCAATTGGGCAGGTTTGCTAATTTTTAATTGGCAGGTTTGCTCAATTGTGCTGGTTCGCTGCGAAATACACGAATACGCAGCCCCGGACCAAAATGATCAACCCTGCTAATACCATCTGGCAGGCACCTTGTTCTCCCGTGAGGTGCGTTCCGAAGGCCCCGGAAGAAGGAATCCTGGTAGTTGAGGACTCGGGCCCCGATTAGGGCAGTCTCCGGGATGGAGCCCTGGTCTCCATTTCGGAGATAATGTTCAACACACTGCTTTGGCCCCAATTTCGTGAGTAGTCGGATGGCCCGGTCTGACCAATCGGGAGCCCCCAACTCCAAAAATATCGGGTGTCACGTCGGGAGGGGGGGGGGGGCATTGGGTGATCATTCAATCAGTCATTTCTTTTCATTCAATTGTATCATCGATATGGAGTGTTGACTTTCAATGTCATTTTTACCTTTTTAATGTACTCTGTTTTGTTGCGCTGTCTGCTTCAATTCTCCGTAGCCATTGTTATAAGACAAGTTTCACGAAATGATTGGTTGAATGTCCGCCACGACCTGGCACTTCCCAAACATTTGACGGGTCAATCCCCTGGCGGTATGCAATAGCATCAACGTCGGGGGAGTATGCTCTTCATGTACTTCTGGTTTTGTCACCACCTCTTGTTAGGTTGGGGCATATCCCCTAGGTTGGGCTCGAAGTAAGGGTGGGAGGCATGAAGTGAAGAATTATCCTACTCAAAACTATGGCAACCAAAACAAAAATTAAACGACTGTATGATTCAGCACATGATAACACTTCTGACTCTGATTCTGAATATGACCGAAAATCAAACAATGATCAAACAAATGACTGGCCTCGATTTATACTAATTCGTCCAAGTGATGACAACAAAAAGGTTAATTTCAACCCATTTGCATTGGAGAAGGCAATACAAGGGATCGCTGGCACTGTTAAAAATATTAAAAAATTACGATCAGGTGGCATTTTGATTGAATGTACTAGTAAAGTCCAGTCATTCAATCTCATGAGGACCCAGAAACTTTTAAATGTAGATGTGAAATCGTTAGCTCACAGAACCCTCAATACCAGCAGAGGCGTTGTACGAACCCGTGAACTTACCGACATAGCTGAAGGAGAAATAATTCAAGAAATGAAAACACAGGGAGTATCGGGTGTTAAAAGAATAAAAATAAAGAAAAATGGGAACGAAATCAGCACAAATACTTTTAGATATTCACTTTTAAGACTCCACAGCCACCAAAATCAGTCAAAATAGGTTACATGAACGTCGGGGTGGATTTGTATATCCCAAATCCACTTCGTTCTTTCAGATGCCAGAAATACGGTCACAGCCAAAATTCATGTAGAGGCCAGCCAGTCTGCCATAAATGCAGCCAAAAACACGACAAGCCATGTACCAGTGATATTTTTAAATGCGTAAATTGTCAGGGCAATCATATGTCGTCATCAAAAGATTGCCCCATATGGCAAAAAGAAAAAGCTATACAAAAAGTAAAATGTGAAAGACAGATAAGTTTCAAAGAGGCAAGAGAAATTATTTCATCGATTCCAGGCATGCATACTTCAACACCTTCGTATGCTGCTGTAACAAAACAAAAAGTTCCAACAAAGTCAACAGAATGCCAGACACAATATACATGGCTCGTGAGTTCAATACCAACCTTACTACAGGCGTTCACAATAGAACACAGCGATCGAATTCAGCAACAGTCAACTCAAACACCACCAAGCCCTCAAATGATACCAAAAGAAAACTTGAAAGGAAATCAGAAATAAGAACAAATCAAACTTAAAACACAAAATGAGAAAGCAACAGAATCGAAACCAGAAAAGAAAAAGGAACAACCTAACTCAAAAACCAAACGCAGAACTTCAAAAGCTTAGTCAGAGTCAGAAAAAAAATCAGGAAAAACTCAAAAAGAAATTAGATAAAGAAAAACGGAAACAGTTATCGGATAGAACACCTAAGGCCCTTCAGGACCCCGTTACCCGTAACAGGTTTGAAGGGTTTGAATCAATGGAAATAGGTGAGTGCATCGAAGAAACGTTCGGGCACTTATGCTCGAACTCTTCTCAAAATAAGTCCCCACGTAAAACATCACCCCGGAAGAACACTGGGGCAATTTCGCCCATACGTCCACCATCCAATGACGCTCGAACTCCTCTCAGAATAAACCCCCACGTAAAACACCTAAGAAAAACACGGGGGTAATTTCGCCCATACGTCCACCATCCAAATCACCTCTCAAACAAGGATAATGCACCCAAACAAAATATTATACAGTGGAATTTTCGAGGTTTTAGAGCGAATTTAAATGAACTAGGTCTATTAAGCCAAAAGTATAAAACTGCTGCTTTTTGTGTGCAGGAAACTCTTTTAAAGAAACCAGAGGCTCAAGATCATTCAGCCTTTAAGCATTATGCACCGTATAATGCCTGGGCGGATGATAATGACCTTCATATTCGTGGAACATCTGTTTTGGTTAGAGACGACATCATTCACAGTTCTGTGCCTTTGAATACAAATTTACAGGCTGTGGCGATACGCCTAACTTTAGACAAAACTGTTACACTTTGTTCAATTTACGTTTCACCAAGTAAAGCCCTACAACTGAATGATCTTGAGCTACTGGTCCAACAGCTCCCAACTCCATACATTTTGTTACGTGATTTTAATGCACATATCCCTCTTTGGGGTGATTTCTGCAGTCAAGAAGACGTAAAAGGTAAAACTGTAGAAGAGTTCATTACAAAATATGATCTGTGTTTGTTTAATGATGGTTCAGACACTTATCTGCACCCCGCATCTGGTTCGTATACATCAATTGATCTTTCAATTGCATGCCCTTCTATCTTTCTCGATTTTTCTTGGAAGGTAGAAGATGACTTGTGCGGGAGTGATCACTTTCCAATTGTGTTGGAGAGTGTAGTTCCGGCGGACGATGAGAGAGTGCCCCAGTGGAACTTAAAAAGGCTGACTGGGACACTTTTTCATCGCTTTGTTCTGGACGCCTCACACGGGAGAAATTTCAAGATAGTGCAGACCAAATAGAACATTTTACTAACGAGCTGCTTGACATTGCAAACACAGTCATCCCTAAAACCTCGGCAAATCCAAAGCGTTTCACCAAACCATGGTTTGATAATGAATGCAAACAGGCTATAAAGGATCGTAAGAAAGCTGAAAGAGAATTTAACAAGTCACCAACTACATATTATTTAAACAAACTTCGTATAAGTCGGGCAAAAACAAGACGACATATAAAACAAAAAAAGAAAAGTTCTTGGGAATCTTACGTTTCTAAGATTAACCAAAACACCCTCATCACTAAAATTTGGAAGATGATTAAAAAGATTAAAGGAAAAGAAACAAAATCAACTGTACAACACTTGAAAGAAAACAACACCTTAATTACATCTAAAACAGAAATTTCAAACACTTTGGCCTCCACGTTTTCAAAACATTCGTCGTCTAAAAATTGAAATTCAGAATTTATCAAAATTAAAAAACAGCAAGAAAAACAAAAGATCAAATTTGCCTCCAACAATTTAGAAGATTACAATGAACCTTTCTCTATGGAAGAGTTACGTAACTCTTTGCATAGAGCAAAGGATCCTGCCACTGGTCCCGATGACATACATTACAAACTTTTAAAGCATCTGCCACAAACATCACTAGAACTTTTATTATCAATTTTAATGACATACGGGTGACTGGCCAGTTTCCACCATCCTGGCGTAAAGCAACTATAATTCCAATTCCTAAGCCTGATAAAGATCACAGCAACCCAAGCAATTACAGGCCTATTGCCTTAACCAGTTGTCTGTGTAAAACCATGGAGAGGATGATCAATGACCGACTTGTCTGGTTTCTGGAATCGAACAATCTGCTTGCGGATGTTCAGTGTGGTTTCAGAAACCAGAGAAGTACTGTCGATCATTTGGTCAGACTTGAAACGTTTATTCGAAATGCCTTTGCTAGAAAAGAACATGTGGTCGCCATCTTCTTTGATCTAGAGAAGGCATATGATACAACGTGGACGTATGGGATTTTAAAAGATCTTTTTAACATGGGGTTGAGAGGGCGTATGCATCTTTTTATTGAAAACTTTTTAAAGGACCGCCAGTTTCAGGTTCGTGTTGGGTCAACGTTATCTGATCCTCACGAGCAGGAATTGGGGGTTCCTCGGGGTAGTATTTTATCCGTTACCCTGTTTTCGGTTAAAATTAATAGTATCATCGATGCAATTGAGAATGTGGTAGATTCTTCATTCCATGTCGATGATTTTTTAATCTGTTATAGCAGTAAAAATATGAATGCTATCGAGCGCAAACTTCAGCTGTGTTTGAATAGGATTCAAAAATGGGCCACAGAAAATGGTTTTAAATTTTCCAAGTCAAAAACGAATTGTGTTCGTTTTTGTAAACTTCGGAGACATCACCTCGATCCGGAGTTAAAAATTGACGGGAGTCCTATTAAAGATGTTAAGGAAGTGAAATTCTTAGGTTTGTTGTTTGACAGTTTGACACATAAAACAACTAAAAGTTAAATGTAAGAAAGCTCTAAACCTGCTGAAAGTTGTTGGTAGCGCCGATCGGGGTGCTGACCAAAAAACTTTGCTCCATCTGTATAGATCACTTGTTCGGTCAAAATTAGATTACGGTTGTGTAGTTTACGGTTCTGCAAGGAAATCATATCTCAAACCACTTGATGCAATTCATAATAGTGGTATTAGAATTAGTCTAGGTGCTTTTCGAACATCCCCTATAGACTCGATGCTCGTTGAAGCAGAGGAACCTTCTCTTGAGAAGCGCAGAATTAAACTGTCTCTCCAATATGTATCTAAACTTTTGGCCAATCCTTCAAATCCTGCTTATAATTGTGTTACAGACCCTCAAAATGTTGATTTCTTTAACCGCCACCAGAAACATATTCCTCCATTGGGAATTAGAATTAAACCCCACATGGAGTCCACCAAAATTGAACCACACACAATAAAAGAAAATCGTAAAACAGATATTCCTCCTTGGCAACTTAAAAAACCTATAGTTATTTTGGACCTTGCTTCTACCAAAAAATCTGATACCAATTCCTTACAGTTCAAACAAAAATATGCCGAAATAAAGTCCAAGTATAGTACATATACAAGGATCTATACGGATGGATCTAAGGATGGTGATAAAGTATCATCAGCTGCTGTTACTGGTGGTCATGTCACCTCAATCAGAATACCGAATCAGAGTTCTATTTTCACAGCTGAAGTTAAAGCTTTACAACTCGCTCTTGAACATATCGAGAATTTTCAGGAAAAGAAGTCGATTATTTTTTCCGACTCTCTTTCCTCTTTACTTGCTTTACTCAACCCTAAGTTGAAGAACCCTCTAGTTTTGGAACTTCGTGAGAAGTTAACAACTCTCATGTCTGACCAATGTGATATCGTGTTTTGCTGGTTACCGGGACATGTAGGTATCGCTGGTAACACCAGGGCAGACAGTGCAGCAAAACAGGCTTTAACAAAGTCTCTTACTGATTTTAACATCCCTTTCAGTGATTTCAAACAACATATTAGTAGCTACATCAAATCTATGTGGCAGGCGGAATGGGATGGGGCAACTAATAACAAGCTTCATCGCTTCCGACCAACTGTTTTTGATCACTACCCATCTAGTAACCTTTGTAGGAAAGATCATGTTATTCTGACACGATGGCATATTGGTCATACAAGACTAACACATTCCTTTCTGTTAGAGGGTAATTTGCGACCAGAGTGTGTTCCATGTCAGCAGGTGTTGTCAGTGGAACACATTCTTTTACATTGCACTGATTTTAATCTTGTTAGAGGGCAGTACTTCACAGCTGGATCGCTTAGAGATCTATTTTATAATACGAGCCCACACAAAATTGTGTCATTTCTAAAAGTAATCAACCTTTTTACAAAATTTTAAAATTGTTTTTATTCTTTTAATCTCGAATCATCAAGTCTCAGTTCTATAGGTTGATTTATAATGTATTTTCTTATCTCATTACTCATGGCTTTTCTAATCATTTTTGTTCTGAAATGTCTTTTTTGGTTATTTTCATTTCATTCAATTTTTACTTCATTCTTGATAATGACTTTTTATATACCTCTGTTTTCTCGCCACGATATAGCCCTAGCTGCTGATGTGGTGTTAAGCACCAATAAATAAATAAATACAACGTGGACGTATGGGATTTTGAAAGATCTTTTTAACATGGGGTTGAGAGGGCGTATGCCCCTTTTTATTGAAAACTTTTTAAAAGACCGCCAATTTCAGGTTCGTGTAGGGTCAACGTTATCAGATCCTCACGAGCAGGAATTGGGGGTTCCTCAGGGTAGTATTTTGTCCGTTACCCTTTTTTCTATAAAAATTAATAGTATCATAGATGCAGATTCCTCATTGTATGTTGATGACGTTTTAATCTGCTATAGCAGCAAAAAATGAATGCCATAGAGCGCAAACTTCAGCTGTGTTTAAAAAGAATCCAGAAATGGGCTACAGAAAACGGTTTTAAGTTTTCAAAGACCAAAACTAATTGTGTTCATTTTTGTAAGCTCCGGAAGCATCATCTTGATCCAGAGTTGAAAATGGACGGAAACACCATTAAAGTTGTAAAGGAAGTGAAATTCTTAGGTTTGTTGTTTGACAGCAAACTGAATTTCACTTCCCACATAAAACAACTAAGAGTCAAATGTAAAAGAGCACTGAACCTACTGAAGGTCATTGGTAGCACTGATTGGGGTGCTGATCAAAAAACTTTGCTCCATCTGTATAGATCACTTGTTCGATCTAAATTAGATTACGGTTCAATAGTTTACGGTTCTGCAAGGAAGTCATACCTAAAACCACTTGATGCCATTCACAATAGTGGTATTAGAATTAGTCTAGGTGCTTTTCGAACATCTCCAATAGACTCGATGCTTGTTGAAGCAGAGGAGCCTTCTATTGAGAAGCGCAGAATTAAATTGTCTCTCCAATATGTGTCTAAACGTTTGACCAATCCTTCAAATCCTGCTCATAATTGTATTTCAGAACCTCAAAATGTTGACATTTTTTACCCACATCAGAAACTTATTCCTCCATTGGGAATCAGAGTTAAACCCCACATGGAGTCTGCAAAAATTCATTCTGAATCTATAAAAGAAAACCGTAAATCACACATTCCTCCTTGGCAACTTAAAAAACCTACAGTTATTTTGGATCTTGCTTCGGCCAAAAAACCTGATACCAATTCCTTGCAGTTTAAACAAAAATATGCCGAAATAAAGTCCAAGTATAGTACATATACAAGGATCTATACGGATGGATCTAAAGATGGTGACAAAGTATCATCAGCTGCTGTTACTGGTGATCATATCACCTCAATCAGAATACCGAATCAGAGTTCTATTTTCACAGCTGAAGTTAAAGCTTTACTACTCGCGCTTGAACACATCGAGAATGTGCAGGAAAGGAAGTCGATTATTTTTTCCGACTCTCTTTCCTCTTTGCTGCCCTGACAATTACAACATTTGACAATGTTAGTACAGGGGTCTTGATGTTCCTGGCCGCACTTGAAACATATAGTTTTTCCTCCACAATTATTCTGACCGTGACCAAACCTTTGACATTTGAAACATCGAAGTGGATTTGGAATATACAAATCCACTTTGATGTTCATATAACCAATTTTAATAGATTTAGGCGGCTGAGAAGAATCGAAAGTTAAAATATAAGTATTTGTTTTCATAATTTCCCCATCTTCTTCGAAGTCTATTCTTTTGACATCGCTGACACCTTGCGGTTCTAGTTCCTTTCTTATTTCCATTACATCGATGCCAAATAGTTCCCTTGTTCCAATTACACCTCTGCTGTTGTTGAGGGTTCTATGTGGGAAAACATTTACATTAATATCTGCCAATTTATCAATATTCAGTAAAATAATTGCCTGTTGTTCCTTTACACATTCTATCAATAATGCACCAGATCTTAGTTTTTTGACATTTTTGACAGAGTCAGCGATTCCTTTAATGGCTTTTTCCAACAAAAATGGATTTATGTTGGAAGCCTTTTGACTCTCATCAGCCGCATAAATAATGACAAATTTTGGCCAGCTTTTTGATTTTGGAAGATCATGATCCGAGTCAGAATCAGAGTCTGTAGAGAATTCTCGACCACGTTTCTGTTTTTTGTGTGTTGTGTTTTCCATATTTGTGTTTATTGTTTTTCATCATTCCATGACTCCCACCCTTACTCTGAGTCCAACTTAGGGGGTTACGTTGCGGATATCCAGCAAACAGCACCAAGAGTACATGGAAAGCATACTCCCCCAGCGTTGATGCTAATGCATACCGCTGAGGGATTGACCCGTCGAATGTTTATGGGAAGTGCCAGGTCGTGGCGGCCATCCAACCAATCATTTTATTAAAAACCAGTACAACAAAAACTATCTCTGACAACCGACGCAGACAGCGCAGCAAAACAGAAGTCGTTAAAAGGTATCAAAATCATTAAAAAACAGTTTGGGTAGTAATGATAAAACAAAACTAAAAGAAATGACTGATTGAATGACCACCCAATGCCCCCCGACGTGACACCCGATAATTTTGGGGTTGGGGGCTCCCGATTGGTCAGAACGAGCCATCTGACCATCCGTCTATTCCCGAAATTGGGGCCAAAGCAGTGTGTTGGACATTATCTGAAAAAATGGAGACCAGGGACAAATCTGGGGAGACTGCCCTAACCGGGGCCACGAGTCCTCAACTGCCAGGAGTCCTCAACTGCCAGGATTCCTTCTTCCGGGGCCTTCGGAACGCACCTCACGGGAGAACAAGGTGCCTGCCAGATGGTATTAGCAGGGTTGATCATTTTGGTCCGAGGCTGCGTATTCGTGTATTTCGCCTTGTTCTCCCGTGAGGTGCGTTCCGAAGGCTCGGAAGAAGGAATCCTGGCAGTTGAGGACTCGGGCCCCGGTTAGGGCAATCTCCGGGATGGAGCCCTGGTCTCCTTTTCGGAGATAATGTTCAACACATTGCTTTGGCCCCAATTTCGGGAGTAGAAGGATGGTCGGATGGTCCGTTCTGGCCAATCGGGAGCCCCCACCCCAAAAAGTACTGGGTGTCACGTCGGGGGGCATTTGGTGGCCATTCAGTCAATCATTTCTTTTCTTCACATAACATAATTGCCATTGTATACTGTTTTTAAACACTTTATATTTTAATAGCCACTTAATTTTGCTGCACTGTCTGTTTCGGTTATGCACGGCAACCTTTTATTACGGTGGTTTATACAGTGATTGATTGGATGGCCGCCATCTGAAGACCTGACACTTCCACACACGGGCCAATCAGTCAGTGATATGCCTCGGAATCAACACTGACTGAGTATACTGCCTCATACCAGGTATGTGGGAATACCGGCAACCCGGTGGGTTCACTGCATGGCAGTAACCCTACCCCTTGTTGGACTCCGTGGTGGGTGGGAGCCGGGGCAGTGAACAACATAAAACACAAACATGGATTTAACCAACAAAAAAACAGAAACGAGGTCGCGATTTTCTATCCTCAGATTCGGACTCTGACTCAGATCAACATGTTCAACTTCCATCGCAAAAATGGCCAAAATTCATCATTATATATGCAGCAGCTGAAGATAAAAAAGCAACTAACATCAATCCTTTTGCATTAGAAAAGGCCATTAAAGGCATAGCTGGCACCGTAAAAGGTGTTAAGAAGCTCAGAACAGGTGCTCTTTTGATTGAATGCAACAAAGAATGTCAAGCATTAAATTTACTAAACACAACAAAGCTTGTAGATATCGAGGTGAACGTCTTTCCGCATCGCACCCTCAATAACAGCAGAGGTGTAATAAGAACTAAAGAATTATCAGGCATTGATGTACTTGAAATTAAAAAAGAACTACAACCACAAGGTGTTTCGGATGTGAAAAATATTACAATAAAGAAAGATGGATCAATCATAAAAACCAATACTTACATTCTAACATTTGACTCGTCTCAACCACCAAAATCTATCAAAGTAGGATATATGAACGTCAAAGTGGATTTGTATATTCCAAATCCACTTCGATGCTTCAACTGTCAAAAGTTCGGACACGGACAAAACAATTGTAGGGGGAAAACTATTTGTTTCAAGTGTGGTCAAGAACATCAAGACCCTCGCACAAATACCGTTAAATGTTGCAATTGCCAGGATAGCCATGTGGCTGCTTCTAAAGACTGCCCAATTTGGAAAAATGAGAAACAAATTCAAAAAATTAAGTGCGAAAAGCAGGTTAGTTTCAAAGAGGCAAGAGATATTGTAGCATCAATGCCTGGTATGAATACTTATTCGCCGTCATATGCTACTAAAGTATCACATAAATTACCAACAAAGTCAGCAGGGTGTCAAACTGAATACACGTGGCTCACAGGAAATATACCATCTTTAGTGAGAGCCTTCACAATAAACAAAGAGAACCATCGTCCACCCAATCAAATACAGCTACCCAAACAACTGAGAAAATACCAAGTCCTAGACAAAACCCAGACCAAACAAAAGACATACCTCAGTTAGAACGCAACACACAACAAAACACCAAAGCAGAAAAGAATGATAAGTCCAGCAAAAATCAAAACCAGATACACAAAGATCTCAACAAAATCTGAGTCAGAGTCAGAGACGGCAACAAGCAAAAAACATAAAGAAAAAAGAAAAACAGAAACAGGAGTCTGATAGACAACCTAAACGCCTTCAAAATGTAGTCACAAGCAACATGTTTGAAGGCATTGAAGAAATGTCTGTCGATGAGTGCATCGACGACACGTTTTCTTCCAAACAGCGCCAGAATAGTTCTCAGGGAAAGTCCCCACGTAAGACATCACCAAAAAGAAACACTGGGGCAATTTAGCCCATACGTCCACCATCCAAATCACCACTCAAACATGGATAATGCACACAAGCAATATATTATACAGTGGAATTGTCGAGGTTTTAGAGCAAATTTTAATGAACTTGGTCTTCTAACCCAAAAATATCAACCTGCAGCCTTTTACGTGCAGGAAACTCTTTTAAGCGCATTTAGAATTAATTCCTAGGGGGGTTTGATCATCCCCTACTAGGCGGGTCCTCAGGTGGCGGATAGAGGACGGCCTGCTCAATTGGGCGGGTTTGCTACTTTCTAATTGGCAGGTTTGCTCAATTGAGTTGGTTCGCTGCGAAATACATAAATACGCAGCTCCGGACCAAAATGATCAATCCTGCTAATACCATCTGGCAGGCACCTTGTTCTCCCGTGAGGTGCATTCCGAAGGCCCCGGAAGAAGGAATCCTGGCAGTTGAGGACTTGTGGCCCCGGTTAGGGCAGTCTCCGGGATGGAGCCCTGGTCTCCATTTCGGAGATAATCTTGTTCAACACACTGCTTTGGCCCCAATTTCGGGAGTAGAAGGATGGTCGGATGGTCCGTTCTGGCCAATCGGGAGCCCCCACCCCAAAAAGTACTGGGTGTCACGTCGGGGGGCATTTGGTGACCATTCATTCAATCATTTCTTTTATTCACATAACATAATTGCCATTGTGTACTGTTTTTAAACACTTTATATTTTAATAGCCACTTAGTTTTGCTGCACTGTCTGTTTCGGTTATGCATGGCAACCTTTTATTACGGTGTTTTATACAGTGATTGATTGGATGGCCGCCATCTGAAGACCTGGCACTTCCACACACGGGCCAATCAGCCAGTGGCATACTTCGGTATCAACACTGGCTGAGTATACTGCCCCATACCAGGTATGTGGGAATACCGGCAACCCGGTGGGTTCACTGCATGGCAGTAACCCTACCCCTTGTTGGACTCCGCGGTGGGTGGGAGCCGGGGCAGTGAACAATTTACAACACTAACTATGGCTAATATACCACAAAAAATTAAAAAACGGGGTTACGTTTTTAGTGATGATGATTCTGATTCTGACTTGGGACACATCGTACCACAAATTAATACATGGCCAAAATTTGTAATGATCAGCTCTGCTGAAGAAGGAAAGCTTGCAACTGATATCAATCCTTTCGCTTTAGAAAAGTCGATAAAGGGAATAGCAGGCAATGTTATAAATGTGAAAAAGTTAAGATCTGGAATGTTGTTGGTGGAATGTAAAAATGAAGCTCAGGCAAAGAATTTGTTGAAAACTGATAAACTTTTCAATATGCAGGTAAATGTCTTCCCTCACAAAAGCCTTAATACCAGCAAGGGCGTTGTCAGAACGAGGGAATTGTCAGGCATTGATATCTTGGAAATTAAAAAAGAGTTAGAACCACAGGGTGTAACAGATGTAAAGAGAATTGAAATTAAAAAAGATGGAAATCTCATTAAAACAAATACTTATATATTTACATTTGAATCTGCACAACCGCCAAAATCAATCAAGGTCGGATACATGAACATCAGAGTGGATTTGTTCGTACCAAATCCACTCCGTTGCTTCAATTGTCATAAATTTGGTCATGGTCAAAACAGTTGTAGAGGGAAGACAATTTGCTTTAAATGTGGTCAGGAACATCAGGACCCTTGCACTAACACAATTAAATGTTGTAATTGTCAGGGCAATCATGTAGCTGCATCTAAAGATTGCCCTGTTTGGAAAAGGGAGAAACAAATTCAAAAAATCAAATGTGAGAAGCAGGTCAGTTTCAAAGAGGCTAGAGACATCGTAGCTTCAATGCCTGGCATGAGTGCATCTTCATCATCATATGCTACCAAATTAACACAAAAGTTACCAACAAAATCTGTAGAATGTCAGACACCGTGGACTTGGCTTGACAATAACATTCCATCCTTATTGCAAGCCTTCACTATAGAACACTCTAATAAGGTCGAACCAAAATCAACTCAAACCACATCATACACTTCAACAATAACGGATAAAAAAGCACAGCGCAAACAAATAAATGAGGCACCAAAATCAGATTCAACTAAGGACAACACAACTAAACCAGAACAGAGAAATATACCGAACAAATCAAAACCAGATCAGAACCATAGACCACAACAACAAAACCTAAGTCAGAATCAGAGACGAAGTCAAGAAAAAGAAAGGAAGAAAAAAGGTAAAGAACAACAAAAAGTTAATTCGGAAAGGAAATTTTTGAAAAATGTTGTCACTAGCAACATGTTTGATGGGATTGAAGAAATGTCAGTCGATGAATGCATCGATGACACTTTCTCCAGTCAACTACGCCTGAACTCCTCTCAGGGTAGGTCTCCGAGAAAAACGTCACCTAGAAAAAACACGGGGGCAATTTCGCCCATACGTCCACCATCCAAGTCGCCATCCAAGCATGGATAATACACGTAAACACAGTATAATACAGTGGAATTGTCGAAGTTTTAGAGCGAATTTTAATGAACTGAGCCTTCTAAGTCAAAAATATAAACCTGCTGCTTTTTGCTTGCAGGAAACACTTCTGAAGAAACCTGTCACAAATATTCATCCCGTCCTTAAGGGTTACAATTTATATAACGCTTGGGCAGATGAAAATGACCTTCATATCCGTGGAACGTCTGTCTTGGTCAGGAATGACATTATTCACAGTTCTGTACCATTACAATCAAATTTACAGGCTGTAGCGATACGCCTGACCTTAGACAAGACAGTCACGTTATGTTCAATTTATGTGTCACCAAGTAAACTACTTAAGCTGACGGATCTTGAACATCTGATTCATCAGCTCCCAACTCCGTACGTTTTGTTGGGTGATTTTAATGCACATAGCCCCCTTTGGGGTAATTCCTGCAGTCAAGAAGATGCAAAAGGTAAAACTATAGAAGAGTTCATTACAAAATATGACTTGTGCGTGTTCAATGATGGGTCAGATACTTACTTGCATCCCGCATCTGGTTCTTACACTTCAATTGACTTAACAATTGCATGCCCTTCTGTCTTCCTTGATTTTTCATGGAGGGCAGAAGATGACTTGTGCGGGAGTGACCACTTTCCGATTGTGTTGGAGAGTGTAGTTCCGGCGGATGATGAGAGGGTGCCCCAGTGGAAATTTAAAAAGGCTGACTGGGACACTTTCTCATCGCTTTGTTCTGAACGCCTCACACGGGAGAACTTTCAGGACAGTACTGACCAGATTGAACACTTCACCACAGAGTTGATTGACATTGCAAGCCAAGTCATTCCTAAAACCTCGGCAAATCCAAAACGTTTCCATAAACCATGGTTCGACACGGATTGCAAACAGGCTATTCATCAACGCAAAAAGGCTGAACGGGATTTTAATAAGTCACCAACGACGAATAATTTAGATAAATTACGTATTGGTCGAGCACAAGCCCGACGGCTCATCAAACAAAAGAAGAAAACGTCCTGGCAAAATTATGTTTCAAGATTGAATCAAAATACCCCCATCAAAAAGGTCTGGAAAATGATCAAGAAAATTAAAGGTAAAGAATCAAAATCTACAGTACAGCACCTCGAACATAATAATAATAAAATAACATCTAAAAAAGATATTTTGAACACCCTAGCTTCTACCTTTTCCAAAAATTCCTCTTCTGAAAATTGCACTCCGCAATTTATCCCTGTTAAAAAGCAACAGGAGAAACACAAACTAAAATTCCAATCTGATAATGATGAAAATTATAATGAACCATTTTCTATTGATGAGCTACTAGCGTCATTGAGTAAAGCAAAAGATACAGCAACTGGTCCTGATGAAATACATTATCAGATTTTAAAACATTTGCCAAATTCATCGCTCAAGCTTTTACTTTCTATTTTTAATGATATATGGGTGACTGGCCAGTTTCCATCTTCCTGGCGCAAAGCAACAATCATTCCTATTCCCAAGCCTGATAAGGACCACAGCAATCCAAGCAACTATAGACCAATAGCACTCACTAGTTGCCTTTGCAAAACCATGGAAAGAATGATCAATGATCGGCTTGTTTGGTTTCTGGAATCGAACAATCTGCTGGCAGATGTTCAATGTGGCTTCAGAAACCAGAGAAGCACGGTTGATCATCTAGTCCGCCTTGAAACGTTTATCAGAAATGCCTTTGCCAGAAAAGAACACGTGGTCGCCGTGTTCTTTGATCTGGAGAAGGCATATGACACTACGTGGACGTATGGGATTTTAAAAGACCTCTTCAACATGGGGTTGAGAGGCAGAATGCCACTTTTTATTGAAAATTTTTTAAAGGACCGCAATTTCCAGGTTCGTCTTGGGTCAACATTATCTGACCCTCACGACCAGGAATTGGGAGTACCTCAGGGTAGTATTCTATCTGTTACTCTTTTTTCAATAAAAATCAACAGCATTGTGACAGCTATTGAAAAAATGTTGATTCTTCATTGTATGTAGATGATTTCCTCATCTGCTACAGTGGCAAGAAAATGCCTGCTATTGAGCGCAAACTTCAGCTATCCTTAAACAAGGTTCAGCGCTGGGCTACTGAAAATGGTTTCAAGTTTTCAAAAAGTAAAACAAATTGTGTTCATTTCTGTAAACTCCGGAAACACCACCTGGATCCGGAGTTATTTTTAGATGGAACTCCACTTAAAGTTGTAAAGGAAGTGAAATTCCTTGGCTTGTTGTTTGATGAGAAACTAAGTTTTAGGTCTCACATCAAACAACTAAAAATTAAATGCAAGAAAGCACTTAATCTGCTAAAAGTTGTTGGCAGCACTGATTGGGGTGCCGACCAAAAAACTCTGCTCCATCTGTATAGAGCTCTTGTACGGTCAAAGTTGGATTATGGTTGTGTGGTTTACGGTTCGGCTAGGAAATCCTATCTGAAACCTCTTGATGCCATCCATCATAGTGGTATCAGAATTAGCCTTGGTGCGTTTCGTACGTCACCTATAGATTCTCTTCTTATCGAAGCAGGCGAGCCTTCTCTTGAGAAGCGTCGAATTAAACTCTCTTTGCAATATGTCTCAAAATTATCTGCAAATCCATCAAATCCTGCTTACTGCTATGTTTTTAAACCTCTAAATAAAGTTTTTTTTGATAAAAATCCAAAACAGATTCCTCCACTGGGACTCAGAATCAAAACCCACATGGAGGCTACTGGTGTTGCTCCAGATTCTGTGGCAGAAAATCGTAAACCAAATATACCCCCTTGGCGTCTGTCAAAACCCAAGGTTATTTTAGATCTGGCCTCTTCTAAAAAGGCAAACACAAATTCTTTGCAATTTAAGCAAGCGTATGCCGAGATTAAGTCTCACTATAGAGCATACACTATGTTCTATACAGATGGATCCAAGGATAATGATAGAGTATCATCTGCTGTCGTTAGTGGTGATCAGACCACCTCAACCAGGATACCTGATACGAGTTCCATTTTTACAGCTGAGGTAAAAGCTATTGACCTTGCGCTCGATGAGATTGAGGCTGAAGAGGAATGGAAGTCCATTATCTTCTCCGATTCTCTTTCTTGTTTACAGGCTCTTCTCAACCCCAGGTTGAAGAACCCTCTAATCTTGTCACTTCGTGAACGACTTACTGTAATGAAGTCTGACCAATATGATATTGTGTTTTGCTGGTTACCTGGACACGTTGGTATTGCTGGTAACACCAGGGCAGACAGTGCAGCGAAAAAGGCTCTGAGTAAGCCAATCACTGATTTTCCAATTCCTTACAGTGATTACAAGCCACTTATTTCTAAATACATCCGGTCTTTGTGGCAGTCGGAATGGGATGGAGCTACCAATAACAAGCTCCACCGTTTCCGACCAACTGTGTCTGATTATTATCCTCTTTCTCATCTTTGTCGAAAAGATCACGTTATCCTTACAAGATGTCATATTGGTCATACCAGACTCACTCATAGTTTCTTATTAGAGGGCAATCTGCGACCTGAATGTGTTCCTTGTCAGCAGGGGCTGACAGTGGAACACATTCTTTTAGATTGTACAGATTTCGATCACGTTAGGCGGCGGTTTTTCACTGTGGAATCTCTTAGAGACCTTTTTTACATTACCAGTCCGCGCAAGCTTTTGTCTTTTCTAAAAGAAATCAACCTTTTTAGCAAGTTTCAGAGCTTTGTCTTTTAATCTTCCCATCATGATTTGGTATCAATAGGTTGATTTGTATTATATTTGTTGTTCTTCTTTCATTATGAATATTCATTTTCACATTTTCATTGTATTATCGTTCATTTATCACAATTTTTTTCTTTTTAAAAGCAGTCCTGACCATTACCTTTTAACTCATTTTCATGACTTTCTCGCCACGATATGACCTTTGTTGTCGATGTGGCGTTAAGCACCAATAAATAAATAAATAAATAAATTTAGAATTAATTGCTAAATGTTTTTATCGATGGAAACATTTTGCAGTCGATTGGCAGGGAGTTATTTCCCTTAGACCTGTTGATGAGAAAGCTGTAAATGAATATTAATGAGATGCAAGAACTGTGGGTAATATTCTCAGTTCTCGCTTCTCATTGGTTCCACTGCAGACATGAACCTTTAGAAATTGATGGCTGAAGCGTAAGAATGTAAACAAGAAATTGTCGCGAATGTTTTCATTGTTGTAAAAAATTTGACGTTCGGCACACCGTAACAGGACAATTGTTCAAACATTTAGAATGCCACCGAAGCGTAAGGCTGCAGTTAGTTCCGTCGTTGGTTCAGGGAAGCTGCAAAAAACATTCACACTCAGTGCGTTCACAAACAAAGGGAAAAGCGCCAGCTCGGCGTTCAAAAGTGCTTGCACCCAAAAGTACAAACAAGAACTCTGCTGGTGATGTTAATAAAGATGCTCCGGGGAAGGAACAACAAGTTCCCGCCGGACGTTCCGGTGTTTCACCTCAGTTGGACAATTCAAGTATCGTGAGAGGTGAGACGACAGGTAATTCTTCCCAACACATTGTCATCCCGTCGCGTGACCTACAATTTGCATCCGACGCCATAACTACCACGGACATCGTCCGAGGAAAGGTGAAGGACCCCGTAATGCAAGCCAATTCCTTGCAACTATTGGCAGGAGAGGTTTTCAAGTTGATAGAGCAAAGTCGGTCTGGTGGATCTTCGACGGCAAGTGGTCAGCTTAGCGTTTTACAGCCCACTGTAAGTGGCGAGACCATGCAAAGTGACACTATCAGCAGTACTGACCCAGAGCATTCTAACGGCAGTTTGGCCACAGTCTCCCAAATAGGTGACCCCGTCAGTGCACATGTGCCCCTTGTACTAAAGGAAAAAAATTGTAGAGGGGAATTTATTGATTTGGCTTTGCTGCTGAAGTCCAGCCTTGAAATCCAAGCCACTTTTGCAGCCACCCCTACTTTTCAAATCACCAATGATGGCCTTCGCCCAGTTTCAGGACCAGTTTCTCCTTTTGGTAAAGTCATCAAGAAGATTGAGAATATCGAACAGTGGACTTCGGCATTTTTGATTTTTCTCGATGTCTTTATCGAGAGGCACCCATGTAGGACCAAAGAATTATTACAATACATGAACTGTATACGCCCTGCAGCGGGTCGCTTTGGGGGTGAGTGCTGGAGGCTCTATGATGAGCAATTTCGCCTCCGCATGTCCCGGAGCCCAAGTCTTTCCTGGGGGGTGATTAATACAGAAATCTTTCTGTGGTCTATGACCCCTACCACAGCAATGTCACCATCTGCAACATCAGGTTTTGGAAACATCCTTCGGAATTCTACACCTCAGCCTTCCACCTCTGGGAACCGGTTTGGTAAGGTTTGCTTCCAGTTTAATGAAGCGAGGTGTACATTCCGCAATTGCAAGTTTCGCCATGTTTGTTCCTCTTGTGGTAATTCCTCCCATCCCTTGGTCAAATGTCGGAGTAAGTTTCGGAAGCACCCCTATTAACGCTTTCGAAGACATTTTTTCTCGTGCTCCGACTCCGGCCAATTTTTTTCTCGTGCTCCGACTCCGGCCAATGTGCGCAATTTACAATCATTGTTAGCAGATTACCCGTAGGCGGATTGTGCTGAGTTGCTTTTGGATGGTTTTACCCATGGTTTCAAAATCCCTTATGATGGTCCGCGCGGGGCCACACAGGCGAAGAATCTCAAATCTGTCACTGAAAATTTGGCCGTTGCACAGCAAAAAATTGATAAGGAAGTACAGGCGGGTAGGATAGCTGGTCCATTTCGCGAATGCCCTATTGCAACATTACGGATATCTCCTTTGGGTTTAGTCCCCAAGAAAGTCGCTCACGAGTTCCGTTTAATTCGCCATTTGTCATACCCTGCCGGCTCATCTGTCAATGACTTCTTAAATCCAGCCGATTGTTCTGTTGAATATTCCCAATTCGATAAAGCCCTCTCACTCATTCAACATTTTGGTAGGGGTGCCCTTTTGGCTAAAGCCGATGTCAAATCCGCATTCCGATTGCTCCCGATATGGCCGGGTGACTTTGATCTTTTAGGTTTCACATTCAATGGATTTTATTATTTTGATAAATGCCTCCCTATGGGTTCTATTTCATGTGCTTTGTTTGAAAAATTTAGTTGCTTTTTAGAAAGGGCAGTGCAAAATGCGAACCCGGTTGGGGGTCTTACACATTACTTGGACGATTTTTTATTTGTGGGAGGGTCAGGTAGCCCGGTTTGTGATAACTTGTTAACATCCTTCTTTTCTAAATGTACGTTTCTAGGTGTGCCCTTGGCTTCCGAAAAAACTGTGCTTCTCTCCACTCAACTGGTATATTTGGGTATTGAAATCGACAGCGAGCAGCTTGTTAATCGACTCCCTGCAGTCAAGCAGCAGGAATTGAGGCGCAAGGTGCAACATATTTTGCACTGTAAAAAGGTCACCCTCAAGGAAATGCAATCTCTCATTGGCAGTTTGAATTTTGCATGTAAGGCAGTTATCCCTGGGGGACCATTTTGTAGGCGGCTCATCGATGCCACAAGAAATGTACACAAGCCCCACCACTTCATCAAATTGACCACGGGCATCAAGTTAGATTTACAAGTTTGGGATGCTTTTCTCACCCACCATAACGGCGTGTCAGTTTTCCTCGATAGGCTTTGGAGCTCCAATACCAGTTTGCAATTATTCACTGATGCCTCAGGTAGTCTCGGCTACGGTGCCTATTTTCAGGGTGATTGGTTTGCCCAGGCATGGCCGCAGGGTTGGCATGCTAATGGGAAGTTGACAAATATTACTTTACTTGAATTTGTACCGATTTATTTAGCAATAGAAACTTGGGGTAAGGAGCTTGCCAACACGCGCATCTTATTTCGTTGTGACAATCAGTCTGTTGTGCATATCATTAACAAACAGACTTCCCGGTGTCCCTCGGTTATGGTGTTGTTACGGAAATTTGTCTTAGTCTGCTTGAAGTATAATATTTTATTTCGCTCCCAACATGTTCCGGGTACCTCCAATGCTATTTGTGACGCCCTTTCTCGTTTTCATTGGCAGGCATTCAGAGAACTGGCTCCCCAAGCGGACAAGGATCCAACAGCTGTTCCAGGGTTGACACTTCTCAGCTAGATTGCGAAATTCAGTCCTTATTGAGCAGAGCATTGGCACCATCTACTTTTCGCACCTACCAAGCTGGTATTGAGGCAATGGACCGGATGAGACGAACACTGGGTTGGCCCTTAATATGGCCAGTCCCCTCTCATCATTTATATTATTTCATTGCATTCCACTCGTTACAAGCGGTATCACATTCTACTGTCCAGACACATTTAGCTGGTATTAGTTACGTTCACAAGTTAAATAATTGGCCCGACCATTCTCAATTGTTTTTTATCAAAAAGCTCCTCACTGGGCTGAGAAGGAAGCACCCATCCAAAGACACACGCCTGCCAATTTCCTATGATATTCTTACTAAAATAATACCGGCAATTGCATCAGTCTGTAGCTCTGATTATGAGACCAAACTGTTTCAGGCTGCTTTTTCTTTGGCATATTTTGGCTTTTTACGGGTGGGCGAATTCACGGCTCCATCAAAGCGTGAACCCGAGCAGGCATTGTCCATTCACCAGGTATCTATCGATCCAGCACACTCATCGGTTCAGGTTCACATTTGTCACTCAAAAACGGATCAGTCTGCTAAGGGCGTCACTCTTGATATTTCATGGTTACCGTTATCCTCCAATCAGAATGTTTGCCCAGTTCGTTTGGCTCAACAGTATCTGGCTGTTCGGGGGGGGGGGGGGGGGATCCCATGGTCCATTTTTCAGACATTTTGACACCACTCCTCTTACCAGGTATCAGTTTACTAGTGTACTTAAGAAAGTAGTAAGTTTCTGTCAGTTGGATGTCGCAGTGTACAAGTCCCACTCCTTCCGCATTGGGGCAGCAACTACAGCGGCATTGAATGGCTTTCCAGAGGAACACATCATGCAATTAGGGCGCTGGAAGTCATCTGCTTATCGGTCATATATTCGCATTTCTGCTTGTAACTTGCTGCATTAACGAGTATTCATCAATTTTATTTACTTCGCTGAGCCAAATTGCTCATCTGTGTCTAATTTGGGGTTCCCCTATTTTTCGTTTCAGGTTCTTGTGCTGAGGTTTGGATCCTGGGTTCCTCCTTAGTGTATTGGGCACATCGGCGAGCTCACATTCGTCCAGTCGGCATCCATCTGCATCTTCAGCCTGACGCCTTTGTTTCGTGGTTTGGTTTTCGAGGTTTAACAGTCGATCAAATTCTCAACAGACTCCACTCTACATTATCACTGAAAACGCGCCCACAACCTGATATGTTAGTTTTGCATGCTGGGGCCAACAGTCTTGTGCAGATGAAATCAGTGGAACTACGCAACAAGGTCAAGGAGGTTCTTCAGTACATTCATAATTCTCTTCCGAATACTCGCATTGTCTGGTCGGACATGCTCCCACGTTTATGTTGGCATGGTGCTGTTTGTTCTAAGGCAATTGAGCAATCTAGGAAACAAACCAATCGCAAAATTGGGAACTTTGTGTTGAGTCTTGGAGGTGCTGTCCTTCATCATCCCGATATAGCAGGTCGTGAATTCGGATTATTTCGACATGACGGTGTTCACTTGTCTGATATTGGCAATGATATCTTTTTGAATTCCCTGCAAGGGGGTCTGGAGTACATTATTGGGGGTTCGGGTAGTGTTTTCCCCGAATGAGTGGAAGGAAAGTGTGTAGACACTTCCATGTGGATGTTTCTTGAGGAAGGTGGATGGGTGAACAGACTTTTAGCAGCGGTTCAAGTTTCCTTGAGCAGCGGTTGTTTGCTTGGTTTCCTGAGCAAACGGGTAATAATCTCACTCCAGTATAGTATAATATTGGCTCAGATATTAGGTTTACATGTACAGGTACATGTATGTGTGGAAGATAAAAAATTCTGTCTCTGTTTCCAGAGAGGAATGATCGATTTTCCGTTTCCAGAAAATCGGGTTAAAGTACAGGTAGTTCCGAATGGAAGAAATTCTGTCTCTGTTTCCGGAGAAGAATGGTCGAATTCCTGTTTCCAGGAAATCGGGTTTTATTGTTAGGGTGAGGGAGATTGGCACGTTGTAAACTTGTTTATGACAGCTACGCCTTCATTAAATCAGGTCTGTCTACCCATCCACATTCCTCTGTGTGTTTTACATGTATGGTGTATACATGTACTAAGTGTGATTTTTTATCTTATTGTTTTGATCAATAGATTCAATTTGGGTTGAAAAATGTTAATAAAGCCATAACAAAATTTTCCACTCAAAAAACTTTAGTTATCATTTTAAGTGGGCTCATGTGTAAGGAGGTATGGGTTGTTTATAGTATTTAAAGTTTTTTCCATGGATAAGCGCATTTAGAATTAATTGCTAAATGCTTTTATCGATGGAAACATTTTGCAGTCGATTGGCAGGGAGTTATTTCCCTTAGACCTGTTGATGAGAAAGCTGTAAATGAATATTAATGAGATGCAAGAACTGTGGGTAATATTCTCAGTTCTCGCTTCTCATTGGTTCCACTGCAGACATGAACCTTTAGAAATTGATGGCTGAAGCGTAAGAATGTAAACAAGAAATTGTCGCGAGCCACCCACCCTCCCATATCGTTCCTTGCTGGGGTTTCCTCCTTCGTTACTAATCGACAGTATGTCATGGCCTGAGGCGTGGGGTCTTGGAACATCGTGTCTGGGCATGTGTGCGCCGATACAATGCAAATATCTTTCGTTTTGTTATCTTCACCCTTTATTCGTCCAACAAATTATGTTCGCGGTATATTCCATGGACTCAACTGTGTTGTGTGTGACACTGCGTATGCTAATGATGATGGCCGTTTAAGGGACACATGTATGCAATTTCTCGGATGACTCGCAATTGATATGCAAGGACCAATTCACATTCATGACATTCATCAGACATTCTCCGTGTGTCAATTCGTTACCTGTTGGAGACATTGGACAACAACGAACTTGCTCATCGCTGTGTTATATCACTGGACACATCCTTTTCTGTATGACACAGTTCCATCCCTTTACATGTGACTTTCTCCAACATGATACTTTCAGTGCATCCGCACACTTTCAATCTGATCATTTTATTATTCTTTCTTTTCAGTTTCATGTACCATTATATTCAATGCGTTATGGCTTTCAACGCTACTATGATGTTTCTTGAGGAAGGTGGATGGGTGAACAGACTTTTAGCAGCGGTTCAAGTTTCCTTGAGCAGCGGTTGTTTGCTTGGTTTCCTGAGCAAACGGGTAATAATCTCACTCCAGTATAGTATAATATTGGCTCAGATATTAGGTTTACATGTACATGTACATGTATGTGTGGAAGATAAAAAATTCTGTCTCTGTTTCCAGAGAGGAATGATCGATTTTCTGTTTCCAGAAAATCGGGTTAAAGTACAGGTAGTTCCGAATGGAAGAAATTCTGTCTCTGTTTCCGGAGAAGAATGGTCGAATTCCTGTTTCCAGGAAATCGTGTTTTATTGTTAGGGTGAGGGAGATTGGCACGTTGTAAACTTGTTTATGACAGCTACGCCTTCATTAAATCAGGTCTGTCTACCCATCCACATTCCTCTGTGTGTTTTACATGTATGGTGTATACATGTACTAAGTGTGATTTTTTATCTTATTGTTTTGATCAATAGATTCAATTTGGGTGGAAAAATGTTAATAAAGCCATAACAAAATTTTCCACTCAAAAAACATTAGTTATCATTTTAAGTGGGCTCATGTGTAAGGAGGTATGGGTTGTTTATAGTATTTAAAGTTTTTTCCATGGATAAAGAAACCCGAGGCTCGGGATCGTTCAGCTTTTAAGCATTATACTTCGTATAATGCTTGGGCAGATGAAACTGATCTTCATATTCGAGGAACGTCCGTCTTAGTTAGAAACGACATTATTCACAGTTCTGTATCTTTGCAATCAAATTTACAGGCTGTGGCGGTACGCCTAACCTTAGACAAGACAATTACATTATGTTCTATATACGTTTCACCAAGTAAAACCCTACAGCTGAATGACCTTGAGCTGCTGATACAACAGCTCCCAACCCCATACATTTTGTTGGGTGATTTTAACGCACATAGCCCCCTTTGGGATAATTCCTGCAGTCAAGAGGATGCAAAAGGTAAAACTGTAGAAGAGTTCATTACAAAATATGACTTGTGTTTGTTTAATGATGGTTCAGACACTTATTTGCACCCCGCATCTGGTTCGTATACATCAATTGATCTTTCAATTGCATGCCCTTCTATCTTCCTCGATTTTTCGTGGAAGGTAGAAGATGACTTGTGCGGGAGTGATCACTTTCCAATTGTGTTGGAGAGTGTAGTTCCGGCGGACGATGAGAGAGTGCCCCAGTGGAACTTTAAAAAAAGCTGACTGGGACACTTTTTCGTCGCCTTGTTCTGATCGCCTCTCACGGGAGAAATTACCAAATAGAACATTTTACAAACGAGTTGCTTGACATTGCAAACACAGTCATCCCTAAAACCTCGGCAAATCCAAAACGTTTCGCCAAACCATGGTTTGATAATGAATGTAAACAGGCTATAAAGGACCGTAAGAAAACTGAAAGGGAATTTAACAAGTCACCAACTACATATAATTTAGACAAACTTCGTATACATCGGGCAAAAACAAGACGACATATAAAACAAAAAAAGAAAAGTTCTTGGGAATCTTACGTTTCTAAGATTAACCAAAACACTCCCATCAGTAAAATTTGGAAAATGATTAAAGGAAAAGAAACAAAATCAACTGTACAACACCTGAAGGAAAACAACACCTTACTTACATCTAAAACAGAAATTTCAAATTTTTTGGCCTCTACATTTTCGAAACATTCGTCGTCTGAAAATTGTAATCCTGAATTTCTCAAAATTAAAAAACAACAAGAAAAACAAAAGCTCAAGTTTGCCTCCAATAATTTAGAGGATTACAATGAACCTTTCTCTATGGAAGAGTTAAATAACTCTTTACATAGAGCAAAGGATACCGCCACTGGACCCGATGAAATACATTATCAAATTTTAAAACATCTGCCGCAATCATCTCTTGAACTTTTACTATCTATTTTTAATGACATTTGGGTGACTGGCCAGTTTCCACAGTCTTGGCGCAAAGCAATAGTAATTCCCATTCCTAAGCCTGATAAGGATCACAGCAACCCTAGTAATTATAGGCCTATTGCCTTAACAAGTTGTCTGTGCAAAACCATGGAGAGGATGATCAATGATCGACTTGTCTGGTTTCTGGAATGAACAATCTGCTTGCAGATGTTCAGTGTGGTTTCAGAAACCAGAGAAGTACTGTGGATCATTTGGTTAGATTAGAAACGTTTATAAGAAATGCCTTTGCTAGAAAAGAACATGTGGTCGCCATCTTCTTTGATCTAGAGAAGGCATATGATACAACGTGGACATATGGGATTTTAAAAGATCTTTTTAACATGGGGTTGAGAGGGCGTATGCCTCTTTTTATTGAAAACTTTTTAAAGGACCGCCAATTTCGGGTTCGTGTTGGATCAACGCTATCCGATAAGCACGAACAGGAATTGGGGGTTCCTCAGGGTAGTATCTTATCGGTTACCCTTTTTTCAGTGAAAATTAATAGCATCATCGAGACAATTGAGAATATGGTAGATTCTTCGTTGTATGTAGATGATTTTTTAATCTGCTACAGCAGCAAGAAAATGAATGCTACAGAGCGCAAACTTCAGCTGTGCTTAAACAAAATTCCAAAATGGGCCATAGAAAACGGTTTCAAATTTTCAAAGACGAAAACAAATTGTGTTCATTTTTGTAAGCTTCGGAAACATCACCTCGATCCGGAGTTAAAAATTGATGGGAGTCCTATTAAAATTGTTAAGGAGGTGAAATTCTTAGGTTTGTAGTTTGACAGCAAACTGAATTTCACTTCCCACATAAAACAACTGTAAGAGAGCTCTGAACCTACTGAAGGTTGTTGGTAGCACTGATTGGGGTGCTGACCAAAAAACTTTGCTCCATCTGTATAGGTCACTTGTTCGATCAAAATTATATTATGGTTCTATAGTTTACGGTTCTGCAAGGAAGTCATACCTAAAACAACTTGATGCTATTCACAATAGTGGTATTAGAATTAGTCTAGGGGCTTTTCGAACATCCCCAATAGACTCGATGCTTGTTGAAGCAGAGGAGCCTTCTCTCGAGAAGCGCAGAATTAAATTGTCTCTCCAATATGTGTCTAAACTTTTGGCCAATCCTTCAAATCCTGCTTATAATTGTGTTACAGACCCTCAAAATGTTGATTTCTTTAACCGCCACCAGAAACATATTCCTCCATTGGGAAAAATCTTAAAAAACCTACAGTTATTTTGGACCTTGCTTCTACCAAAAAATCTGATATCATTTCCTTGCAGTTCAAACAAAAATATGCCGTAATAAAGTCCAGGTATAGTGCATATACAAGGATCTATACAGATGGATCTAAGGATGGTGAAAAAGCATCATCAGCTTCTGTTACTGGTGATCATATCACCTCAATCAGAATACCGAATCAGAGTTCTATTTTCACAGCTGAAGTTAAAGCTACTCAACTCGTACTTGAGCACATCGAGAATGCACAGGAAAGAAAGTCGATTATTTTTTCCGACTCTCTTTACTTGCTTTACTCAACCCCAAGTTGAAGAACCCTCTCATTCTGGAACTTCGTGAGAAGTTAACAACTCTCATGTCTGACCAATATGATATCGTGTTTTGCTGGTTACCCGGACATGTAGTATTGCTGGTAACACCAAAGCTGACAGTGCAGCAAAACAGGCTTTAACAAAGCCTCTCACTGATTTTAACATCCCTTTCAGTGATTTCAAACCACATATTAGTAACTACATCAGTTCTATGTGGCAGGCGGAATGGGATGGAGCGACAAATAACAAGCTCCATCGCTTCCGACCAACTATTTCTGATCACTACCCTTCCAGTAACCTTTGTAGAAAAGATCGTGTTATTCTGACACGATGTCATATTGGTCACACACGACTTGCACATTGCTTTTTGTTAGAGGATAATATGCGACCAGAGTGTGTTCCTTGTCAGCAAGTGTTGTCAGTGGAACACATTCTTTTACATTGTACAGATTTTAATCATGTTAGAGGGCAATATTTCACAGTCGGATCTCTAAGAGATTTATTTTATTACACAAGCCCGCGTAAAATTATCTCATTTTTGAAAGTAATCAACCTTTTTAATAAATTTTGAAATTGTTTTTATTCTTTTAAAATTCAAGTCTTTCCATGTCTATATCGCAGGTTGATTTACACAGCGTTGTTTGTACAACACTGACATTGCGTTTCACACTCTTTAGTTTTATACCTCACATTTCATATTTCATCGACTCCGTTTTTAATTATTTCATGGTGGCTAATGGTCTTTTTTATAATTACATACTTTTATCGCCACGATATGGCCTTGGCTGCTGATGTGGCGTTAAGACCATTAAACAAAAGCTGGACCTGTTTCTAAACAATCTGATTTGAACATTCACCTGGTTTAAAATATATCTGTTCATTTGGAGTAAATCATGATATAAAGGTCCTTCCAATTCCAATGACTGACTGTTTTGAATAAATTTCTGTCTCATATAATGCTGTGTTCCTCAACTTTGGATCAGCTTCATCCATAGATCCTGCAGTATCTCTAAAAAAGGCGACTTTGTAATTGAGAACTCATTGAATCTGCCCTGCTGTTGAGAATCGATCATAGATATGCCATGTAGGTATAATGAGGATTTCCTGGAACTACCATATTGCCTGGTAATGTGACATCCATCTGAGGCCATAATGATTGTAATAAAAGGTTAATAGGAGCGACCTTTTCAGTGGGTAAACAATTAGCGCCTCCATGTCTTCTTATTCTAAGTCTGACATACAATCTTGAGTTTTTTAAATCCAAGTAATCTAATCCATTTTGACTAGAAATGTTGAAGAATTCCACTGGCGAATCACCAGATACTTGAGAAATAGGTCTGTATTCTTGATAATATATTTGCTCCACGGCTGTTTGAGTTGGTGGAATCTCAAACAAAGATAATTGTTGTGGTTGCGCCTCCTTAAACACCTGTTTGTTTGTTTTTTTGTTTGACAACAAACTGAATTTCACTTCTCATATAAAACAACTAAAGGTAAAATGTAAAAGGGCACTGAACCTCTTGAAGGTAGTTGGTAGCACTGATTGGGGTGCTGACCAAAAAACATTGATCCATCTGTATAGATCACTTGTTGGATCTAAATTAGATTATGGCTGCGTGGTTTATGGTTCTGCAAGAAAATCATACCTGAAACCACTTGATGCAATTCATAATAGTGGTATTCGAATTAGTTTGGGTGCATTTAGAACTTCACCAATAGAATCAATGCTTGTTGAGGCGGATGAGCCTTCTCTTGAGAAGCGTAGAATTAAACTCCCCCTTCAATATGTCTCTAAACTTCTTTCTAATCCATCAAATCCTGCTTATACCTGTGTTGCAGAACCTCGAAATATCGAATTTTTTAACCGCCACCAAAAACATCTTCCTCCATTGGGAAATAGAATTAAACCCCATATGGAATCTGCCTAAATTGAACCAGATGTCATTAAAGAAAACCGTGTACCACAGACTCCTCCCTGGCGTCTTAACAAACCAACAGTTATTTTAGATCTTGCTTCTACCAAAAAGTCTAAAACAAATTCTCTGCAATTTAAGCAGAATTATGCTGAAATTAAGTCAAAGTATAGTGCATATACAAGGATCTATACAGATGGATCAAAAGATGGTGACAAAGTATCATCAGCTGCTGTTACTGGTGATCACATCACCTCAATCAGAATACCGAATCAAAGTTCTATTTTCACAGCTGAAATTAAAGCTATTCAACTCGCACTTGAGCACATCGAGAATGCACAGGAAAGAAAGTCGATCATCTTCTCCGACTCTCTTTCCTCTTTACTTGCTTTACTCAACCCCAGGTTGAAGAACCCTCTCATTTTGGAACTTGGTGAGAAGTTAACAACTCTCATGTCTGACCAATATGATATCGTGTTTTGCTGGTTACCCGGGCATGTAGGTATCGCTGGTAACACCAAAGTGGACAGTGCAGCAAAACAGGCTTTAACCAAGCCTCTCACTGGTTTTAACATCCCTTTCCGTGATTTCAAACCACATATTAGTAACTACATCAAATCTCTGTGACAGGCGGAATGGGATGGGGCGACTAATAACAAGCTCCATCGCTTCCGACCAACTATTTCTGATCACTACCCATCCAGTAACCTTTGTAGAAAGGATCTTGTAGTTTTGACGCGATGTCATATTGGTCATACGCGTTTTACGCATTCCTTTTTGTTATAGTGCAATATACGACCAGAGTGTGTTCCCTGCCAGCAGGTGTTGTCAGTGGAGCACATTCTTTTACATTGCGCTGATATTAATCTTGTTAGACGACAGTGTTTTAATGTTGTGTCTCTTCGAGACCTATTTTATAATACAATTCCATGTAAGGTTTTGTCGTTCCTGAAGGAAATCAACCTTTTTAATAAATTTTAAATTGTTTTTATTATTTCACATTCATATTCATTCAGGGTTGATTTATGCAACATTTTTTGCATACTTTGATCTTCGTTTTACATTACTATGTTCATTGATTAATTTTATTCCTCATACTTCTTCATATATGATTGATTTTTAATTACCTCATGGCGAGTGACGATCTATTTTACATTTCATACCTTTCATCGCCACGATATAGCCTTAGCTGCTGATGTGGCGTAAAGCACCAATAAATATAATAAACACCTGCTTATCCAACATTGTCATCTTCAGAAAATATATCTCTTAGGGTATCCCTTTTTCTAGAAAACTTTCTTGTAACAACCTTATGCTTAGATCTCTTGTATTTGTTACTGTTTCTTTTCTTCTTCCTTGGCTTTTTATACAACATCCTTGGCTTGCCAGGTTTTTTTGCCTTTCTCTTTTTATGTCGGTTTTCCTGGGGGGGGGGGATTGATCGTCCCCTACTAGGCGGGTCCTCAGCTGGCGGATAGAGGACAGCCTGCTCAATTGGGCAGGTTTCCTAATTTTTAATTGGTAGGTTTGCTCAATTGAGCTGGTTCGCTGCGAAATACACAAATACACAGCCCCGGAACAAAATGATCAATCCTGCTAATACCATCTGGCAGGCACCTTGTTCTCCCGCCCGTGAGGTGCGTTCCGAAGGCCCCCGGAAGAAGGAATCCTGGCAGTTGAGGACTCGTGGTCTCCGAGATGGCGATCAGGTCGTAAACCCTGTTTGGCCCTGGTCTCCATTTTTTCAGATAATGTCCAACACCCTGCTTTGGCCCCAATTTCGGGAGTAGACGGATGGTCGGATGGCCCGTTCTGACCAATCGGGAGCCCCCAACCCCATAAATATCGGGTGTCACGTCGGGGGCATTGGGTGGTCATTCTACCAGTCATTTCTTTTATTTGGATTTTATCACTACTACCCTTTTCCGACTTTTAAACTGTTACTTGTTTAACAGCTTTCGTTTTGTTGCGCTGTCTGCGTTGAACATCAGTAGTAGTTCTTGATGTACTTTTGTTTTTCTGAAATGGTTGGTTGAATGGCTGCCACGACCTGGCACTTCCCATAAACATTCGACGGGTCAATCCTCCTGCGGTATGTTAGCATCAACGCTGGGGGAGTATACTGCTTATGTACTTCTGGTGCTGTTCGCTGGATATCCGCGACATAACCCCCCCCCCCCCCCCCCCTCCAGGTTGGGCTCGGAGTAAGGGTGGAAGTCATGAGCAGTAGAATTTTCAATAATATTAATATGGCTACCCAAATTCCACAAAAAAAAGAACTTAGGAACTTGACTTAACGGACTCTGATTCTGACTCTGATTTTAAAACTGTGAAACTCACACAAAGCTGGCCAAAATTCATAATAATTAATTCTGCAGATGGGGAGACAAAGGCAACAGATATAAATCCGTTTGCATTAGAAAAAGCCATTAAGGGAATAGCTGGTGATGTTGAGAATGTTAAAAAGTTAAGATCGGGTGCACTACTGGTTGAATGCAGAAGGGAAATGAGGCCCTCAATTTACTGAAAATGAATAAAGTAGTCAATATGGAAGTAAACGCCTTTGCCCATAAAACACTTAACACTAGCAAAGGTGTTGTAAGAACACGGGAACTGTCTGGCATTCCTGAAACTGAAATACAGATTGAATTAAAATCGCAGGGAGTGAGCCTAGTTAAAAGAATAGAGATAAAAAAGATGGCAATCTAATACCAACCTACAGTGTTTCTTCTTTCTTTTGAGAGAGTAGTCTTCCTGTTGTGTGGTTCCCGGTCGACCGTCTGGGGTCTTTGTTTCTGTCACCTTTCTCTCTTCTTTGGGGGTGTTCTGTTTTCTGATCTCACCTTCTCTGCTCCTCTCACCTCTATCATGCCCAGGACAATTCCTTGTGGGCAATGTCCGCTGCCAAAGCATGTGGACGATGTACATTCGTCTTGTTCCTCCTGTAATGGGTGTGCGGCCGTGTGGTGTCTGTGGAACATGGTCTTCCACCTTCTGGGCGTCAGTAAACCGTGTCGTTCGTTCTCGTGGCCGTGCCTCCCGCTCCCACGGGAAAGGAGAACGTGGTCGTTCGGGGCCTCCCGAGCCGACTTTGTCTGGTGAGAGTTATTCCTCCTCCGTGGGGGATGTGCAGTCTTTTCCTGTGGTGGATACTGCGGGAGCCGTTGAGTGTTCTGGTGAAGAGATGTCTGGTTCCGGGACTACGGTTCCCCTCCAGTCGACATCTGAGGCTGTCACTAGGGTTGTGACTCCTCCTTCGGAGCCGAGCCGGTGTGCTCTCTCCACTATTTTACCAGCCTCAACGACTCTCGACGTATCTACTACTGCTGCTGGTCCGTCTGCTTCGTTGTCTGTTTCAGCCGGCCTCGGCTTTTCGCTGCAGGGGACTGCAGTTATGTCCGATACTGTAGACGTGGGATATCGGCCTCAGCCTTCCCTGACTTCAACTCGGCGAAGTCGGAAGGGGCTGCCGGCCGAGCCCATCGCTGTGGTCTCTTCGCCGTCGAGCACCACAGTTGTGTCTTTGGATTCGGATGTTCGTAGTGGAAACACTATGAACTCCGTGGCGTTTCCGTCTGCTCACTCTGGTCACACGACCAGTTTTGGGGGACCAACGCCTTTTGTGCAGCCTGGACCTTCTGCCCCGCAGAGGTCCGCGGTGACTCTCATGAGCTCTCGCAATATTGATCCTCGGGGTGCATCGTACCCCTATACACGTCTGCCTTCAGATGTTTCGGCTGCCGCCCGTCGTCCCGCGTCGGGTGTTTTGGAGGATCTTGACCCTTCGCTGGTTAAGAGGGTCAGAGGTGAAGCCACTTTGCCGGTTCGCTCCCCTGTCGAACCGGTCGGTACAGGCAGTGAGCTTAGGGAGGCCCTCTCCTTACTCACTCAGGTTCTTTCTAAGAGCCTTCCTGTTGCTTCCAGCGAGGCTATGGGTGGTTTCCAGGCGCCTCCTATGGCGCCGCCTCCCGGGATTGGAAACAGGCCGGTTTCCGATTCCTCTGGTGTTCCGACACCTTGGGAGGCGTCGGCTGGTTTGCCCACGATGGGCTATGTGTCTTCCGACTCTGGGGAGGAGTCCGACATGCTTGAGGTCGAGGGCCAGCAGTCTTCGGACTTGGGGGCGGCTCTTGACTTTGTGTTTGGGTTTCTGCCTGAGCTCAAACCTGCTAACCAGCCGACAGTGTCAGCCTGGCCGCGATCATCGGTCGCGCGCCAACAGCCTATGGAGCAACCTGCTTCTGGGCGCCTTCGACCGTGCCAGTCGGTACAGGTGGTTGAAGCTTTTTTCAGCATTGGATGCCAAGCTGAATTCCATGGCTTTGAAGACTTCCTTCTTCACCGGGGTTGACACCTTTTTGCCTCCTGTGCGTTATCGTTCCTACGATTCCGCCAATCCGTCAGTCTGCCAGGCTTTGACGGTTCTGGATCAGGACTCCACTTCCCTCGGGCTTTCCAAGCCCAAGTCTGCCGTCATTCCAATGACGACTCTGGAGTCCACGTTGGGCTTATCTAGAGAGATGCTTGGCATGCTTTCTCTCTCAGATCACGTCGTCTCAGCTTTGGCTGCTTATCTGCCTCCAGATAAGTTTGACGAGGTACAGGCTCCTTTGCGTGTGCTGTCCAAGGCGCTTATGCACCTTACTCACACGCATGCCTGTAACACGGCTAATTTGGAATTAGTTCGACGGGACGCTGTGCTGGACACAGGACGATCCCTTCCCGAGGAGCAGCGTGCTACTCTTCGATCTGCTTCTTTGGCAGGTCCGCAACTTTTCCATGGTTCCGTGTCGACGGTCCGGGATGACGTCCTACGTCATTCCAAAGATCAGCTGCTGTTTCGTCAGCTTGATCAGCCTTCTCGGGGAGGCAAGGGCCGTTCCAAGCCTAACAAGTATCCTTTTGCTTCCTCTGTGAAGCAAAAGGCTGGTCCTTCTGCCGCCGCCTCTACTTCTTAGTCACGGGGTAAAGGTAGGGGTCGGCAGAATCGAGGAAAGTCTCAGGATTCTTCATTTAGCAGAGGAGGTGGTTTCTCCTCTCGCGGGCCTCGAAATGAAGGTCCTCACCTCGACTCGTCCCAGGTTGGAGGAAGGATAGCAGAGTTCGCAGACCATTGGACCACCATCACATCCGATCCATGGGTGTTAGATGTTGTTCGGTCCGGGCTGCGCATATCCTTCCGACGGCACCCCACTCTGTCAAGGGTGCCTCTTCCAACCACAGTTCCTTCAGACATTTTACGTCGGGAACTTTTGTCCACGGAGATTGCCAATCTCCTGGCAAAGGGGGCGATCGAGGTCGTCAAGAACGTTCAGTCAGTGGGTTTCTATTCCCGCCTGTTCTTGGTGCCGAAGAAGGACGGCCGACTCCGACCGGTTATCGATCTGAGTATCCTGAACCAGTCTATCATTGCTCCCAAGTTCAGCATGGAGACTTTCAGGTCGGTCCGCCAATCAATTCACCAGGGAGATTTCGCAGCCAGCATCGACCTTTGAGACGCTTACTTCAACGTTCCGATGCATCGGGCGTCACGGAAGTATCTCAGGTTCGCTTTTCTGGGGCGAGTTTACCAGTTCAAGGCCATGCCTTTCCGCCTCAACCTGGCTCCTTGGGCGTTCACCAGACTGATGTCGCATGTGATAGCGTTCCATCGCACACAGTCCAGGGTGACTACTTCGGCATATCTGGACGATATCCTCCAGAGGCATTCCAATGCTGCCTTACTGGAATCGGATGTCGCCACTCTGTTGAGCTTGCTCACGTCGCTAGGATTCAGAGTCAACGAGGAGAAGTCGGACCTGGTCCCTTCTCAGTCGTTTTGTCATCTGGGGATGTCTTTCCAAACCAAATTCAATTTGGTGACTGTTCCCCAGGCCAAGGCTGTGATTCTCTCAGCTTTTGCTCTGACTCTGTCCCAGTCCAGGACCGCGACCGCTCGGAGTTTTCTCCGGCTGATCGGTCTCTGCGGTTCGGTGACGGATCTCATTCCTCTAGGTCGGCTGCGTGTCAGACCTCTCCAACACTTTCTGCTCAGTCGTTGGAGGCCGAATGTAGATTCTCTGGATCAGGTGCTTCCGTTTCCGGACTCTCTGTATCCTCACCTTCTTCCCTGGACAGATGTTCAGTGGATTACGCAGGGTGTTCCACTGGACTTACCCACGTCCGATCGCGTTCTGACGGCAGATGCCAGCGATCTCGGATGGGGTGCGACGTTGGATCCTCTCGGTCTTTCCCTACAGGGGATGTGGGACCAGGATCAAGCAGCTCTACACATCAACCAGAAGGAGCTTCTTGCTCTTCTTCTGAGTTTCAGGCAGTGGATCCCTCACCTGTCGAATCGCCAGGTCCTTCTACTATCCGACAATTCGACAGTGGTTGCTTACATTCGGAACCAGGGCGGCACGCGCTCGCTTCCGATGTACGAGTTAGCTCGGGATCTTCTACTGCTCGCTCAGGATGTTCACGCCGGAGTGGTTGGTCGTCACATTCCCGGTCGTCTGAACGTCCTAGCCGACTCCCTGTCCCGACAGGGCAGGGTTATTTCCACCGAGTGGATGCTTCACAGGGCAGTGTTCCAGTCGCTTTGCGATCTCTGGGGACGTCCCCACATCGGCCTCTTTGCGACTCGTTGGAACCATCAGGTGGACACTTTCGTGTCCCCGTGTCCAGATCCTCTGGCTTTCGCCGTGGACGCTCTGTCACTCGATTGGAACGGTCTAGTCGGCTACGCCTTCCCGCCGGTTCCGATTCTTCCTCAGGTTCTCGCCAAAATTCGAACCTGTAGTTGTCGAATCATTCTGATCGCTCCCCTGTCGCCTCAGCGGGTGTGGATCAATCAGCTCCGCTCGCTGATGGCGGCGGTTCCGGCACGTCTCCCGCAACGTCGCGACCTTCTTTGTCAAGGTCGCCCGAGGAGGTTTCACGTCGACCCGACTTCGTTGTGCCTTCACGCATATCTTTTGTCAGGTCCTGTCTCCTCCGTAGAGGTTTTTCGAGACGAGCAGTGGAGTGCATTTCTTCTTCAAGGAGGCACTCCACTGGTTTAGCTTATGCAGCTAAATGGAAGGTCTTCTGTCGATGGCGTGCTGATCACTCTGTTGATTATGCCAATCCTTCGATTTCACAGATTGCGGAGTTTCTGGTATATCTGTTTGATTCTCGGGGTCTCCAGCCTGTTACCATCAAGGGTTACAGGTCTATGCTTTCAGAGACTTTTTCTTATGTGGGGAAGCGTCGTATCGGCACTAATCCTTACCTCTCCAAGCTTGTTCGGCACTTTTCTTTGAAAAGGCCTCGGACTTTGCAGCTTACTCCACGATGGAATCTTTCGTGGGTGCTGCTTTGCTCGGGGGGGGGGGGGGGGGCGCCGTTCGAACCTTTATCCCAGGTGGATATGCATTTTCTCACATATAGGACGGCTTTTCTGATGGCATTTGCTTCGGCCAGACGGGTTAGTGAGCTTCACGCCCTCTCGGTTGATCCGGCCTTTTTTAGGAGCTCTCCCAACAGTGTTACTTTTACCACTGATTGCTCCTTTTTGGCTAAGAATCAGTTACCAGATACTACTCCTCCTCCTATCTGTATCAGGGCTCTTCCCTCTGTTGAGGGTACTCGCCCTTTGCTCTGTCCGGTCCGTGCTATTCACATTTATCTTGATCGGACACGCTTCATACGGAAAGGCAGAAAACGGTTTTTTCTGTCTCTCATTCCGGGTCGACAGAAGATCTCACCTCAATCCATTTCTCGATGGATTTGTCTTGCTATTCGTACGGCTTATAGTCGTTTAGCAGCTGGCGATTGTATTACCAATCGTATTTCTGCCCACGAGGTGCGGGCACTGTCAACCTCTTGGGCTTATTCTAACTCCGTCAAGTTGTCGGATGTTATGCAGGCAGCCTACTGGAGAAATGCTTCTACTTTCTCCACCTTTTTGGGGGGCCAGTTGCAGGGGCAGTCGGAGGACCTTTTTGCCCTGAGTCCTCTTTCTTCTGCTCAGGCTGTTGTCTGCCATAGCCATTAGGCTTCTTGAAGGTCAGTTTCAGCCTTGTGCTGTTACTGCCCTTTTTCTGTCTGTGTGTCACACAGGCTCATATGTCTCTTTTCATTGTCCTTTACCAATGATTGCGACATTATGGTTGATAAGCCTCGGGATCTCTTCCTTCTACTTCACGGTTCCAGTGCACTGGGGTTATGTGGGGGTTGGTTATGCGATTCCCTCCAGCCTTTTGTCTATTCAGCCTGTAGTAAACAATTGTGAGTAGGTTGATAAGAAATCTAAATTTTATAGTAAATTTCCTTTCTTATTATACCTACCACAATTGTTTACATGGAGGCCCTCCCGTCTTCTTTACGGGTAAAGAATCTTTCCTCTCCGCTGATCACATAACTCTAACGTTTACGGATTCAAAAAGAATGAGTCCTTAGAGACGGTATATGCGCACTGGCAACGGAAGTCGTGGAGTTGTACTTGGGAGAGAGCGTACTGGGTCTGTGCCGGTTGCACTCGACCCAGTTTTGGCTTATTTTTATTGGTGCTTTTGCACCACTTTTCTTTCCCAACTTGCTTGGGAAAGACAAAAAGAGAGAGTATTTTATCCGAGTTAGGGACTTCCACTGTATTGCAAGCCTGTAGTAAACAATTGTGGTAGGTATAATAAGAAAGGAAATTTACTATAAAATTTAGATTTTCAGACGACGAATGTTTAGAAAATGTAGAGGCCAACTTGTTTGAAATTTCTTGTTTTGATGTTATGAGTGTGTTGTTGTCTTTTAGGTGTTGTACTGCTGATTTTGTTTCTTTTCCTTTAATTTTTTTAATCATTTTCCAAATTTTAGTGATGGGGGTGTTTTGATTTAGTTTCGAAACGTAAGTTTCCCATGAACGTTTCTTTTTATGTTTTAAAAGTCGTCTTGTTTTTGCCCGATTTATACGTAAGTGTGTAGTTGGTGACTTATTAAATTCCCTCTCAAATTTCTTGCGATCTTTTATAGCCTGTTTGCACTCAGTATCAAACCATGGTTTAGTGAAACGTTTTGGATTTGCCGAGGTTTTAGGAATGACTTGGCTTGCAATGTCAATCAACTCTGTGGTGAAGTGTTCAATCTAATCAGTACTGTCCCGAAATTTCTCCCGTGTGAGGAGTTCAGAGCAAAGCGATGAGAAAGTGTCCCAGTCAGCCTTTTTAAAGTTCCACTGGGGCACCCTCTCATCATCCGCCGGAACTACACTCTCCAACACAATCGGAAAGTGGTCACTCCCGCACAAGTTATCTTCTGCCTTCCATAAATCAAGGAAGACAGAAGGGCATGCAATTGTTAAATCAATTGAAGTGTAAGAACCAGATGCGGGGTGCAGGTAAGTATCTGACCCATCATTGAACAAGCACAAGTCATATTTTGTAATGAACTCTTCTACAGTTTTACCTTTTGCATCTTCTTGACTGCAGGAATTACCCCAAAGGGGGCTATGAGCGTTAAAATCACCCAACAAAATGTACGGAGTTGGGAGTTGTTGGACCTACAACTCAAGATCATTCAGTTGCAGCGATTTATTTGGCGAAACATAAATCGAACAAAGTGTAACTGTTTTGTCCAAAGTTAGACGTACCGCTACAGCCTGTATATTTGATTGCAAAGATACAGGACTGTGAATAATGTCGTTCCTAACCAGGACAGACGTTCCTCGAATATGAAGATCATTATCATCAACCTAGGCATTATACGATGTATAATGCTGAAAAGCTGAATGATCTTGAGCCTCGGGTTTCTTTAAAAGAGTTTCCTGCAGGCAAAAGGCTGCAGGTTTATATCTTTGGCTTAACAGGCCCAGCTCATTAAAATTCGCTTTAAAACCTCGACAATTCCACTGTATGATGTTGTATTTAGAAGTATTATCCATGTTTGGGTGGAGATTTTACTGGTGGACGTATGGGAGATATAGCCCCCGTATTCTTTTTTGGTGATGCTTTACGTGGGGATCTATTCTGAGAGGAGGTAGAGCGTAAGTGCTCGAATGTTTCGTCGATGCACTCACCAACTTCCATGTCTTCAAGGCCCTCAAACCTGTTGCGGGTGATTGGGTCATGAAGAGCTTTAGGCAATCTCTCTGATACATGTTTTGCTTTTTCTTGTTGCTTTTTGATTTTCTCTTGATTTCTTCTCTGACTCTGACTAAGAGGTTTGGGTTCTGGTTTTGATTTTGTTTTATTGTCATTTTTCTGTTGCGATTTTGCTTCATTGGCTTTTTTCTCTTCCGTTTTAGTTTCATCTTGTTCTTTCGTCTGATTTGTTTTAGGTTTTTCTTCCATTATTGTACGTGTGGCTGGTGGTGTCTGAGTTGACTTTGGTTCTACTTGATCACTGTGATCTATTGTAAAGGCTCGAAGCAATGATGGCATTGTGCCTTTGAGCCATGTAAATTCTGTCTGGCATTCTGCAGATTTTGTTGGTTTTTGCGAACTACTGTGGCATATGATGGTACTGATGTATTCATGCCAGGCATTGACGCAACAATGTCTCTGGCCTCTTGGAAACTAATTTGTTTTTCGCATTTTATTTGTTGAATTTTTTTTTCTATTTTCCAGACAGGGCAATCTTTGGAAGATGATATGTGATTGCCCTGACAGTTGACACACTTGATTGGGTTGTTGCATGGCTCTTGATGTTGTTGGCCGCATCGGAAACATATCATTTGTCCTCTGCAATTATTTTGACTGTGTCCAAACTTTTGACATTTGAAGCATCGAAGTGGATTTGGAATATACAAATCCACTTTGATGTTCATGTAACCCACTTTAATAGCTTTTGGTGGTTGTGCAGAGTGGAATGTTAAAATATATGTATTGGTTTGTATTACGTTTCCGTCTCTTTTGATTGATATTCGTTTGACATTGTCAACACCCTGTGAATTCAGCTCTTTCTGTATTTCAAGGTCATCAATGCCAGACAGTTCCTTTGTTCTTAAAACGCCTTTGCAGCTATTGAGAGTCTTATGAGCAAAGGCGTTGACTTCTAGATCCACCAGTTTATCTGTTTTGAGCAAATTGATGGCCTGCATTTCTCTTTTACATTCAATTAATATTCCACCAGATCTTAGTTTTGTGACACTTTTTACACTCCCAGCAATTCCTGTAATGGCTTTTTCCAGTGCAAAAGGGTTGATATCTGTAGCCCTTTTACCATCGTTTGCCGCATAAATAATAATAAATTTTGGCCAGTTGTTTATGTTAGCTGGTACCGTTTCATGATCTGAGTCAGAGTTAGATAAATATATCTCGTGCCCACGTTTTTGTTTTTTTTTGGGGGGGTATGTTTGCCATGGTTATTTTGATAATCGCTCACTGCCTCGGCTCCCACCCACCACGGAGTCCAACAAGGGGTAGGGTTACTGCCATGCAGTGAACCCACCGGGTTGCCGGTATTCCCACATACCTGGTATGAGGCAGTATACTCAGTCAGTGTTGATGCCAAGGCATACCGCTGACTGATTGGCCCGTGTGTGGAAGTGCCAGGTCTTCAGATGAGGGTCATCCAATCAGTCACTGTATAAAACACTGTAATAAAGGTTGCCATGCATAACCGAAACAGACAGTGCAATTGAGCAGGCCGTCCTCTATCCGCCACCTGAGGACCCGCCTAGTAGGGGATGATCAAACCCCCCCTAGGATAACTTTTATTATTTTTGTAATTTCAAACATTTTCACTCATTAAAGTATCATTCAAATTTTATCTTGTTAATATGAACCCCCTAGTGGTAAACAGACAATTTGTAATTTCTTCTTCATTTACGTTTGCCTAATATTACTTGGTTATTATTCTGACATTTCATTTCAATCAAATCTCATATAACTTTTATTGGCTTAATTTAGTTTAGTGAGTTTTTGTTGAAATGATGATGGAATGATATGTTAATCCTAAGATGTGCAAAGACCCATTTCCTTACTGACCCACATTTAACTAGCAAATTGTCAAGTTGCGTGAAGATTTAAATGGACTTGTGTCTGACCAATATGATATCGTGTTTTGCTGGTTACCTGGATATGTAGGTATCTCAGGTAACACCAGAGCAGACAATGCAGCAAAGCAGGCATTAAGCAAGCCTCTCACTGATCTTAAAATTAATTTCAGTGATTTCAAACCACATATCACAAGTTATATCAAGTCGATGTGGCAGTGTGATTGGGATGGAGCGACAAATAACAAGCTCCATCGCTTTCGGCCAAATGTCTTTGATCACTACCCGTCCAGTAACCTTAGTAGAAAAGATCATGTTATTCTTACACGGCGTCATGTTGGTCACACAAGACTAACACATTCCTTTTTGTTGGTGGGTAATATGCGACCGGAGTGTGTTCCTTGCCAGCAGGTGCTGTCAGAGGAGCACATTCTTTTACATTGTACTGATTTTGATCTTGTTAGACGACAGTATTTTAATGTTGTGTCTCTTCGAGACTTATTTTACAATACAAATTCACACACAGTTGTGTCATTTCTGAAAGTAATCAACCTTTTTACTAAATTTTAAATTGTAATTATTCATTTTGTCTGGAGTCTTCATTAGGTTGATTTATAAGGTTTTTTGCTGTCAAATAACTCTTGTTTTTTATATGTCGTATGTACTTATTTCCAATTTTATTCAAACCTTTTACTTCTAATATGACGCTATCACGTTCTGCATTTGAACGTTTTCTCGCCAAGATATAGCCTTGGTTGCTGATGTGGCGTTAAGCACCAATAAATAAATAAATAAATAATAACTAGAAGATAGATGTTTCACTGCAGACATTCAATATAACTGTTTGTCTTGATTTACATTTTGAAGTGATGTTCTAATTCCGAAAATTTATCGCTTTGTTGATTTCATTTACGTCAATATGTAGAAAGACTATACTATTCAAATTTCAATTCATGGAAGTTAATTGAAAATTATTATTCGAATAGTGGAAATGTTTTGTGTCATTCAAAAATAGTTCTCGTGAGGAGACTATCCTATTGATGTAATAGTCTATTGATGGTAACTTGATCTTGTCATGGAATACTAATCAAAATTTTGTCTCTAGTGTTGAAAATTGATCTTTCTAAAGTCGCAATCGTGAAAACAGCCCGTGGGAATATAACACTATACGATAATCACCCTTGTCAGTTTGTTAACTAACACATGTTATTAAATTGTAAACCTAAACCGACAGAAACTTGAATTCCTTAAAGATTTATTGCTGTGTTAACACGTTCATGATTTTTTCCTTTTTCCTTTTTTAAATCATATGGCACAGGTTTAAGATGACAGTCCGCAAAGGAAAAAAATAGAAGAGTATTACGCGCATAATTTTATTATTCAATAGAAACTAATCCCATTATGCCTTGTGTGGGATTTCTGGAAGGTGTGTGTGTGGGGGGGGGGGGGGGTGCTTGAATGGATATTTGGGTTAATCGTCCAGCTGAATTTGAATTAAAAGGCGGATAAATATATTTCCAAAGGGAATAACTGATGTCTGATTGGATTCGAATCTTCCATTTGTAATTAGCTAGCTCTGTTTTACTGTTAATTGAAGGCTGCCAGGGTTATATCCAAAAGTTGCTGTAATCAGTGTCTGGAGTAAAATAGTAACATGGTACAACGGGTTTTAAAACAAAAATCAGTGTGTGGTCCGGGAGTCGAATTGAGGAGTTGATAAGTCTTTTGACACATTATGTTTACCAAAGATTCCCAAGTTTAGTATTTCAAACTTCAGTTTTTGTTATGAATTGTATTGGTAAAATCTGAGAACATTCTGTTTGAGTACAGTTGTGACATCAGGTATTTCTTACAAGTTAGTGAGAGGTACAATGACATGATTGTGTCATTCGAATATTTACAAAACTCTGTTGTTACTTTAGTAGTTATTATTTATTTATTGATGTTTAAGGTCACATAGTTATGCACAGTGGCTAATCATGACCGTGACAGTTTTACGGGTGTAGGAAGCCGGAGTACCCGAAGAGAACCACCGAGCAACGACGAGCAACTGCCAGCTCCCCAACATCGTAACTCCACACTGCAGCACTGGCAGGGTTAGATTGGTTGAAGACATGCGTACAATCGACGTGCAGTACGCCTTAGTACACGGCGTCATCGTGCCCCCACATGGGCAATGGGGGTGAAGTGTCTTGCGCAAGGACACAACGCGGTTGCTGCAGGTGGGATTCGAACCGAGGACCTCTCGGCTTGCAGCCTGCACCTCTACCTACTGAGCCTCCGCGCCCACAGTAGACATAGTTAGGTTTCATTTTTAACTACGCGTAGGTAGAATAACAAAAAAATCATAACTTTTGGAAGTGAATGTGTTGATGAATAGAATGGATGACCCAAAACTGTTTGGAATTAACTTCAGTTACAAAAGAATGCATACATTAAGTGGGTGGATGGGTTTCTTGAATGAAGTGGATGGTTTGGAAAACAATGGGCCTATTGTTCGAATACAATAGATAACAAAAGGTCGATGGCATACTTGGCATTCGATTCTGGTCCAGAAATATAAATCCAGAATAAACGTATAGTGTTTTCAAGTAAAAAAATTATTCTACGAGTTGGATTAAGAATGAAAGCGACGACCCGAGGCTCGTCGGTTTCATTCTTATTCCTACTCGTAGAATACATTTTTTACTTGAAAACGCTATACGTTTATTTTGTTTATCCCATAAATCTTCTTTAGGGCAGTCGCGGCAAAATCGTGCTACAATTCGCTACAAAACACAGCGAGAAGTGGGGAGCACATTGGTCCAATTCGCTCGACCAGCAAAATTGGCAAAAATAAACAAGGCGCAGTAATACATTTGTCTAAAAATAATTCCCCTACAAACTTGAGCTAAGCTTGCAAAACTACTTTATTATATGAGCAGTCAGAGGTGTTTTCTACTGGCATTGTGTAATACTTTCAAAAAGATTTAAAGAAATCAACAATCTAACTATTAATTATGCTAGACAAATGTGATAGAGGACAGAGGTCAACAAGTCCGTCGATACTGGGGGAATAAATTCTTCCAGTTTAACCTATGGGGGAAAATATATCACTCTACTAGGCGAATAAAGCAAAAATTTACCCAAGGCCTTCAGTGTTCAAATAAACGGTCATTTATGGGATATACTACTATTCGGAAGCGCGTTCAACAAGACCTCTTAGTGTTTGCTAAAGGTCTGCAGCAACTCCCACCCCACCCACCCACGTAAAACACCGAACCAGAGGACCTAGTAACAACTGCTTGAAAATCTACGATGTCATCTGAAATTAAGGCGGGAGAAATCCCCATTGCCGAACCCGATTGTATTAGGTCGGGCCATACACAAGTTAATGTTCAATCTTCGCGACAGATCTGGGTGTCACAGCAACAGACGAGGTGTTCAAGCTATCCCGCACCACCTTGAATTCAATCGCCTGTCTCACGCACTGGCAGGTGCTGCTATCCATCCTGAATCACATCCCAGTTTTTGACCAGCAACAACTTGAATAATACAATATAATTGGCGAAAGTGTTCACTTTGGGTTCAACTTACCATGATAAGTTATGATAATAAATCATAATTAGGAAATTATTCATAATTAGAAGATAATTAAGAACTAATTAGGTGATATCTCCTAATTAAGTGATTCTAAAGTCCTAATTAGATGATAAGTCCCAATTTGGAGATAATTAGGCGATACTTAAGTCCTAATTAGGTCATAATAAGTCCTAACTAGGAGATAATTAAATGCTAATTAGGAGATAATTCGGAGATTAGTTTCCGAAAATATTACACTATACTCACACCAATACGCGTCCATAGAATTGTAATTTTAGCGATAGAAAATATTCATCGTTGATGTAAAACACCATAAAAAGAGCGTTGTTGGCTTCATACAGAAAATATGGTGCCGAACTTTCGAGTTTAACAGAGAGAAGACCTGAAAGAGTTATCTTTTGGGCTTCATTTTTCAATTGGGGTTCAACATTTTCGATAGGCAAAGTCAGCTCACGTCGGGCAGTTTTATAGGTGGACAAAGCAGAGAAGCATTGAGCAGCTACGAGAAAGATACTGCCTCATTCCCAAACGTGTGGAGGTCCGTCCCAAACGTCCGGAGGTCCGCACCAGTAGAGTTAGCACTAGTTGAAGACTAAATTAGATGCGGGTTTGGGGTATTTCTACTTTAGAAACATATTGAGGTAAAAATAACTATGATCTTACCAATTATTCCTGACAAACACACCGATTTCACTTTCTGGTAAACAATTTCTGACCTCGCGGTTTTGAATTAATTTTGAAAGAGAGACCGACGATGTGTCCTCCCGATTGCAACATGCTAATCCCGGTCACCTGAGGCCTGAGAGTGGTGGAATTCGTCTTCACAGCTGGACAGGTTCCGGAGAGTTCTGGAGCTTTCCTGGTTCAGACCGTCTCTGATGACGTCACGCGAGTGGGAATATATAGCAATTCTACAAGACAAGGGCATCATCGATGTTCATTGCACCTGAGCACCCAGCCCAACCGTGGCCCTCGAGGGAATCGGGATTAATAAGCACATTGCCCAAATACACGATGCAGTTACCCCTCCCTTGCGGGGAACGAACCGAACCGTTGACGTTCGGTTTGAAGTCGAGTGTCGCTGGCGGGGTTCGAAATTCGAACCATTGATCTTCTGTTCGACGTCTAATGTAAACCACACAGCTGCAGCACACCATCCGGCTTAAAGAATTTTAACGTGTTTGAAAGAACTTGCAAAACACCGATGACTCCAGATTGCGAATTTTATATGTCTATAGTTTAGAAGTGATGTTTCTCCGATAAATATTCATTTTGTTTGCAGAACGCCGCCAATATTTATTTATTTGTTGGTGCTTAATGCCACATCAGCATGTAATGCTATATCGTGACGACATATTGGTGGGTATTGTAAGAAGAATATATGTTGTAAAATAAGAAATAATTCCATTTAACTTGTAAGTATTATTATTTATTGCTGTTTGAGGTCACATACTTATTATGCACAATAGTTAATAGTGACCGTGACAGTTTTACGGGTGGAGGAAGCCCGAGTACCTGGATAGAACCACCGAGCAGCTGTCAGCTCCCCAATATCGTAACTTTGAACTCCGCACCGCAGCACAGTAAGTGTTAGATTGGTTGAAGACATGCGCACCGCCGACGTGCATATGCCTTAGTACACAGCATCACCGTGCACTATGAAGGCAATCGGGGTTAAGTGCCTTGCCCAAGGATACAACGCGGGAGCGCCAATCAGTCGCTGAAATGGTCACCCATCCAACTATTAACCGCGCTCGACGTTGCTTAACTTCGGTGATCTGACGAGAACCGGTTACCGTGAAGCCGCCGCGCCCCATTTAACTTGTAGAGAATTAAATATATTTAAGTTATTAGTCGTTAACGTGACATCAGCTAATAAGGCTCTAACGTCGCAAAAACCATTTACGAAGTGTAACCTCCAAGAGACAAAATTGAGAAGGGGCGACGAATGTTTTAGGCGAAACAATTCCAGAAAGATTTCTTTAACAACGCTCTTTTTAACTTTATCACTTCGTTTTAATTTCACCGAGAAAATCATCTCCACAAATATACTCTCAAAGTTTGCTAAGCACCAAGTTTTTCCAACTACCTACTTTACGTTTTAGTTGAAATATTGTAATGAAAAGTGTATATATTTTTTATTCAATTATATCTTTAATTTGCCAAAAATTGACTGAGCGAACTGGTGGTATAGATTTAATATCGAGTATGAGACCCATTACTTTTAATTACAGCTTGACAACGCCTTCTCATGCTCTCGATCAGGTTCCTGATGGACCTTTTTGGGATATTGTTCCTTTCTTGCTCCAGCATGACACCAAGCTCCTGGACACTTCTTGGCTGGACTGTACGGGCTGAAATTGCAAGGTGCAACTCATTCCAGACATGTTCGATTGGATTGAGGTCAGGGGAAGTAGTAATGGCACTGATAATATCAACACACTTAATATGCACATCCATCTATTGTTATCGAACAAAGCAATTGCTTTGTTCTATTGTATTCCTAGGGGAGGTGGGGGGTGACCATCCCCTACTAGGCGGGTCCGCTCAATTGAGCTGGTTTGCTGAGAAATATTCAAATATGCAACTCCGGATCAAAATGGTCAGTCCTGTTAATTCCAGATTGCAGGCACACACCTTGTTCTCCCGTGAGATGCATTCCGAAGGCCCCGGAAGAAGGAATCCTGGCAGTTGAGGACTAGTGACCCCGGTTAGGGCAGTCTCCGGGATGGAGACCAGAACGTAAACATTGCTTTGGCCCTGGTCTCCATGTAGGAGATAATGTCCAACACACCGCTTTGACCCCAATTTCGGGAGTAGAAGGATGGTCGGATGGTCTGTTCTGGCCAATCGGGAGCCCCCACCCCAAAAGTACTGGGTGTCACGTCGGGGGCATTTGGTGGTCATTCAATCAGTCATTTCTTTTAATCACATACCATAATTTCCATTGTGTACTATTTTTAAACTTAGGGGTCTGACCGTCCCCTACTAGGCGGGTCCTCAGGTGGCGGATAGAGGACGTCCTTTTCAGTTGGGCAGGTTTGCTAGTTTTTTAATTAGCAGGTTTGCACAATGGAGCTGGTTTGCTGCGCAATAAATGAATACGCCGCTCCGGACCAAAATGGTCAACCCTGCTTATGCCATCTTGCGGGCCTTGTTCTCCCGTGTGGTGCGATCTGAAGGCCTCGGGGGAAGGAATCCTGCCAGTTGAGAACAGACTGGGTCCCGGTTAGGACAAATCTCCAGGATGGAGATCAGGTCGTAAACACTGTTTTGGCCCTGATCTCCATCATGGAGGTAACTGTTCAATACACTGTTTTGGCTCTAACTTCGGGAGTAGAAGGATGGTCAGATGGTCCGTTCTGGCCACTCGGGAGCCCCCACCTCAAAAAGTACTGGGTGTCACGATGGGGGGCCTTTGATGATCATTCAGTCAGTCATTTCTCTTATCACATACCATAATTGCCATCGTGTACTGTTTTTAAACACATAATTTTACCAAACACTTAGTTTTGCTGCACTGCCTGTTCCAGTTGTACGTGGCAATTTTAATTTCAGTGTTTTGTATAGTGATTGGTTGGATGATCGCCATCTGAAGACATGGCACTTCCACACACGGGCCAATCAGTCAGTGGCATACTTCGGTATCAATACTGGCTGAGTATACTGTTCCATGCCAGGTATGTGGGAATACCGGCAACCCGGTGGATTCACTGCTCAGCAGTAACCCTACCCCTTGTTGGACTCCGTGGTGGGTGGGAGCCGGGACAGTGAACGTTTAAAAGTACGAAATCAACTCCAAGAACAACGATCAGTGAGTTAAGTATCAAAAATGATTTTCAAGAAATCATCTTCCATCCAGCAAAGCTATAACAGTGAGCAAACGCAAGTTTCAATGATTCCTCTCTATTTCCATCTATGCCAAATGTCTTATTCTGTGCCAAATATATTCTGGAACTCTTTCCCTCATACCAGTGATACCACCTTAAAGACTGAAATAGTTAACACAGGTAAATGTTTTAGTATCAGTTATTTGTGCCCATTCTTTGGGCAGACATTGATACAAACTCCTGCCAATACACTCAGTTTCTTATATCTAAAGGAATCATGTGAGAAAAAGTAGCCTCTGGTGAATAATTTATAGTATGGAAATAAAAATCAAATAAATCGATTTAAATAAAAAAAATCCGATTTAAATCCGAAAAATCATTTTTTTTATTTTTTAAAAAAAAATCACCAACCCTGAATATTCTCATTGAAAATTGAGTAAATGGCAGATTTAAAAACTAAAGAAGCCGGTGTGTGTCTTTCAAGTCTATCCTTTCCATTTTTTATTTGTGCTAGGCACATGTTATCCAATCCATTTTGTTAATTATAACAAATAAAATATGTTTAATCTAAAACCGACAACTTACAATATGGCAAAGCGTATTATATGCATAACAAAATGTAATAAAATATACACATGATAGACCAACAGAGGTTAAACATAACAGAGAGCGAGAGAGAGAGATATTGATTCGCAGAGAGCGGGGAATGAATACAAAAATTAAAAAAACAAGAACAGAAAGAAAAATGGAAAGACAACACAATAAAGAATAGATCAAGTTATGATGACCCCCCCCTCCCCCCCCCCCCCCCCCTCTCCTCGAACACACACAGTGCATTTTATAGTAAGTTGCTCCGTAAATTAAATTACTGCCAGGATGAAAAGCTGGTCCTTTTTTAACTTTTTAAATTCCGGGTGACACAACTTCCCAGAGAGAGAGAGAGAGGGGGGGGGGGTAGATGTGTTTAGATTGTATGGTAGTTATCACCCATCTAAATTTATTTATTTATTGGCCGTTAATGTCAATGTCAGCACCAGGGCTGAAATAGTTTTTATTGTAAATTAATCAGGTGACATAATGATAATTAATTTAATAATAAATGCAAGTAAGTACAGCATGTATGCTTGGTTTAATGGCTGTATCGAAGGTAAGTATCTCTTTGTGTATACAGTGATAATCCCCCACAAGGTTTTCATGGAAAACTGGGTGTTAAATCAAAAGTCTAATGATGAAAAAAATCTTTACAACCGAACTTGCCTGTATCACCATTCAAATAAAGATGAAAAGAAAAAAATATGGAATATTTTATGAAAGTTTTTTTTGTGCCCCCCGACTTAAGTCGGGGGTAGCATATAGTGATTGAAGTGTGTGTGTGTCCGTCCGTGGGTGTGTGTGTGTGCGGGCCAACTAAACCTGTTTAGGAGCTATTATTTTTAGGAGGTTAGTCGAAATTAGTATAGTATTAGTGTTAGGAGAGGGGTGGAGTTAGGGGTAGCCCCAGGGCAGGGCTAAAGGTTGGAGGGGGTTAGGACCCATGGGGATTTGGGTCAGGGGTGGGGTTTTAGTTTTTATAGCCCCTAAACCAAAAAATAGCCCCTAATCCTTTTGGTCTGGCTAGGGTGGGGTCAGGGGTGGGGTTAGGGTTAGCCCCAGAGTAGATCTTAAGGTTGGGGAGGGTTAGGTCCCAGGGGGTGGGGTTTTAGGGGTAGGGTTAAGGTGTGGTTTTTGAGTGGATGGGGTGGGGTTAGGGTTAAATATAAGTTTTAGGGTGGAGGGGTGGGGTTCTGGCTAAAATAAGGTGATGGACATATAAAGTGTTTTTTTTTCGTAGCCCTTAAACCCAAATAGTTGGAACGTCCGAGCCAATAACTCGATAACGGTTAGGGCCAGTCATCAAACATCACACAATTATAAAGGACCATGGGAGGATGTGTCTCGTACTTCAAGGTCAAGGTCACATTTCAAGGTCACACTAAAACTTGGTCAATATTCGTGTCTCAGCCATAACTCAGAAACGAATCAGAACAATTGTTAAACTTTTTACAACTGTTAAGAACAGCCAGAAGGTGTGTCGCGTATAATAGTTTCCGCCGCATCTGCAAGGTGGAGGACACAATTGACCTTCATATTTTCAAGGTCACAAATCGTGTCTCAAGCATAACTCCAAAACTATTAGGGCTACAATCAACTAACATCGCTCAATTATAAAGGACAACGAGTGAATGTGTCACACACCACAGCCAGGTCCGTAAGGTCAAGGTCATATTCAAGGTCACACTGAACACAGTTAGGGCCACAGTCACCAAACTTCACACAATTATAAAGGACCGTGGGAGGATGTGGCACACACCATAGCCGGGTTAGTACCTTCAAAGTCAAGGTCATATTTCAAAGTCACACTAAAAATCGGTCAATATTTGTGTATCAGCCATAACTCAGAAACGAATCATAGTACAATTGTTAAACTTTTTACAAATGTTACTGATAGTCAGATAGTCATAATAGTTTCCGCTGCATCTGCAAGGTGAAGGTCACAGGGGGGCATGTGTTACCTTAGTAACATGTTTCTTGTTTAAATTTAACATGTCCGTAGTGTTTAATTTTCGAAGAAACTTAATTTTTTTAACCACTCTTTTCAAAGTTATCCCCAGGGCGAACTGGTTTTGGGGCGAAACGTCCAGGAAACCAGACTCCCCCCCCCCCCCCCCACCCCCACACACACACCCTTAACATTTACTGTGGTCTCTGGTGCCTCAAAAGATCAAAACAGGGAAATTGGTTTCGTCAAATATTTATCAGAGTGGTAACCAGACAAATGACCCTAGACAACAACTGCCCCACCTGGTAATGTACTTGGTGTCTTCCATGTAGACCGATCCACAAACACCAACAACAGGGACATTATTGAACATATATTCATTTATTTATTGGTGTCTAAGGACACTTTTCTGCAGCTGTGGTTAATTGAGACCGCAGCATAGGTTTAAAGTCCAGTTTAGTCAATTGTTTATACCCATGCTACCCACTGTAGAGGACTTCCACCCCATGCATTGGTTACCGGTTCCTATTTACCAGCAAAACTGAATTTGTAAACCAGTTAACAAGCACTGCTTCACATCCCAGGGTTACCACAGGGGATTGAACATGATTTAATGAATGTCTATTCAGTATTGAATAAAAATGTAAATCTGAATATATGGAATAGGATTATTAAAAAAAATAACAATGTGAATAATTAGGATTAGCCTTGGTGTTGAAAAGTGGTGTTAATTTATTATTATTTAGGTACAAGTAACAATACGGGAAATGTGAATCATATTAAAATTAAATGGATTAGGTAGTTGACATTCAGTCATTCACATTCTTATTTTTAAATTAATCAAATGGGTAATGATTTTTTATTGACAAAGAGTTTCTATTTTGTATTTGGAAAATTAGGATGCAATTTTGTAAATTAAATGCCATTCAAATATCAGTCACATAATTTTGAACAAACCAGTAGTTTAGTGTACAACACCACAATAAAACGAAGGCCAAGAATATGCTCAATTTCAAAACTGGACAATTTGATTGGCTAAACAAAATACAACTGGGTTACATTTGCATAATTTCAGTATGGAGAATTTACGTTATCTGTCCTATTTAGGATGGGTTATATTGTATTAATCTTTTACCTACAAGAAAAACGCCATTCTTTTTTTTTATATTTTCACTTTTTGCTTCCAAAATATAGGTTATTACTCCTCATTGGAACGAGCTCAATGAGCTCGTTCCAATGAGGGGTCATAACCAATGTTTTGGAAGCAAAAAATGAAAATTTTTAGTTATACAGGGATGTTTTTTCCAAATGCCGTCTTCAACTCAAATTAGGTGATGGGTTAAAAGGTTATACTAAGTGTCTAATTTGTGCGTGTGTGTGTCATATGATAAATACAATATGAAATGAGTGTTTTTCTGATATAATATTTATGAAACTCGTCCGAATTTTCCATTTGGGCTATGATAAATAGAATACGAAATGAGTGTTTTTCTCATATAATATTTATGAAACTCGTCCGAATTTTCCGTTTGGGCTCGCCAGAGAGGCGAGCCCAAACGGAAAATTCGGACGAGTTTCTTAAATATTATATGAGAAAAACACTCATTCCATGTCCTCAAAATATCCCACTGAAGTTAAATGCAGAAAGTTTTCAGTAATGTAATCGATTACGTTTCAAGGTAATAGTAATCATAATCGATTACTTTAAAAGAAATGGAGTAATTGTAATGGTAATTGTAATCATTAAAATTGAAGATAATTGTAATCGTAATCAATTACTTTTCACAGTAATCGCCACAGGACTGAATTGGCTCTGTCCTTACTAAGGGGACCACGGAGCATATTATTACCCTAAAAATGCGGAACCTATGGTTTGGGGGGCGAAGGCCCTAAATCCCCCGCAGTGGTGGGTTTTGGATCGGTTTTCGATTTCTTCTAAAACATTCCATTTCTTCTATTACAAATCCATTATCCCCCACCCGTAGGGTGGGTATTCTTCTAGTAAATTAAATTTGTGTCTTCGTGTTTTCCAGTGCCCAATCAGACCTTGAGCAGCTTTAAACATTTTTGTTTAGCAAGTGTTCAAATGGTTTGTCTTAACAGTCAATATTATAATTAGGATGAACCTGTACTGATGGCTGTCTACTTTTTCACCGATACATGTATTTGGACAATCGGTCGACAAATGTACACTCTACCCCCCCCCCCCCCCCCCTTTGGACCTAACCCCATATTTATGCCATTTTGGACATATTTGAAGGAGCATCTTTGTGGAATGGTGGGTGGGGTGTGTGTGCCCCCCACCCCCAACATACACACCTGTGATCACGCCACTGACAGTCAAATAGAATACTATCATCTCAGTGGTAGTTAACATTTCAGCGGCTTTCGAAACTTAAGACTCAACTGTTAGGCCCCAGGCTGGTTACTCACCGTGACTCACATCTATAGGTATTATATATGATTTCCCCTTGGAAAGCTTGAGCATGAAGCGGGATCCAGAAGTCAACGCTTCTGATGGAAGTGTTCTAAAGTGGACAGCGTGGGTACAAACGATTGGTTGAACTTGACTTCCAAGTTGCGGTCATGATATAGTAATACCTACATGTATAAAATTAATAAATACCTATAAATGGCTGCCCAGTTTGATTTTATATTGTACCCGTTTCGGTGATCATCTATTCAGGGGTGGCGCCAGAAAATCCCTGACAGGGGGGCTAAAATCCCCGACAAGGGAGCTAGAGAGAAATGCATTTATTTTGAAGGGTAGCCAATTAAATTTCTCTGAGCGAGCAAATGACACTTTTCATAGTCTTATTTTCAAAATTTCTCAGACCGGGCCGGCTCGGCTCGGTGTGAGAAATTTTGAAAATAAGCATAGACCTCCCCTACATGGGGGAGGAGAGGCCCCAGCACTGACCCACCCTTAGCGCCACCCCAGCATCTATTTAGTTATTTATTGGTGTTACTCAAGGTCACTTTTCTGCATCTATGGCTAATTGTGGCCATAATATAAGACAAAGAAGACAAATTTAGCCAGACATTCATTCCTATGCTACCCACTTCAGATGACTTCAACCCCAGGTGTTGGTGACCGGGTCTTATTTTACCTGTGAAACAACCTGGTTACTTAAAGAATATTGGTGGTGGGTGGGTGGGGGGTACCCTGGGGGGATTTTGAAAAAAAGTGAGGGCCAAAACTCGCATGCTCAACGACTCTGAGGCTGATGTGACCGACCCCACACATGAGGACAGTTGAACACCACATATAAATTCGAATTCTCTGCTCCTTTTGTCATCAGACCCACATGTTCTAAATTCATTTGATTGGTTACTAGTAAGTTCTTTGTTTGCATTTTGTTTTGGCTGACTTCGAAGGGGAGGGGGGGGGGGGGGGTGGTTGAGAAGAAGTATAGTTCAAATGTACCATGTTTTTTTTTTAATTTATACTATACATGTAAAGTGATAACACGGGAAACGCGTCCAGGTCCACTTATTTTTTTAAATTAAAGTTTAGTTGATTATCCAAGGGTGTAGGATGGTTAAAATATATAAATATTGGTGGGGGGTGGTATCAGACCGGATCCCAATTATATTCACAGTAGCTATGTTGCGCAGCATAATCCGAGCCACACAGCGACGAGTTAGTTAGGGGGAGGAGTTGGGAGCTCCAGAGGTGGTGAGGGTCACGAGAGGACTCCCCTGGGAGAATTTTGAAAAAAATAAGGACAAAACTCGCGTGTTGGGCGACTCATTCAAATTCCCTGCTCCTTCATAATCAGACCCGCTTCTCAATTTAACCGTCTGGGAAAACCTCTTTGTTTGCAGTTTGTTTTGGAATACTTTAATAATTTGCCCCGCCTCTGCGTTTGATTGGTTGAAAGCATACGGCGTGAAAGTCGTCAAAATCGTATAAACCACATCACGTCATGATTTGGAATGTCTCTACAAGTTCGCACATCCGATCCAACTTTGAAGACTCTGGAAGCCCCGCCCACTCAATCCAATTGTCACCACGGGGGCGTGACGGCAGACTGATAGATGGATAACAAGCTTGTAAACAAAGATCAATGATCGATTTTTCATCGCCTCCAGTCAGCGATAATATAATGGTAATTTCTCGGGAACAAATGAATTTAATAAAATATACCGAAGTGGGAGACGAATAAAAGATCATCCATCCAAACATGATTTTGGGGGAACTTAAAAAAATGTTTTTAATGATATTGTTACGTGACTTGCAAAATATCTGTCGTCTGCGATCGAAAATCAAAACAACAAACAATTTGACAATGATTGACGTGACCTGTTTGTGGCACACTTTGCAGAGTTTGACTGTTGTCTTTTGCGAGAATTAAAAGTTTTTCGTTCCCGTACACATAGTTTTTATATTTTAATATTACAGCCGGATTAAATTATAAGAAATAACTGTTGTTTTCCTTCGGTTTATGCGATATAAACCGAAAATGTTCAGCACAGGCTTAATCATACTCGCTCGAGTTATGATTAAGCCTGTGCTGAAAATTTTCGGTTTATATCGCATGAACCGAAGGAAAACAACAGTTATTTCTCAAATAACTTCAAACACGCAATGCCACGAATTTAATCGGAACGCTAGGTTAATAATTTTTAATTCTTTTTTTTTTCGTGGGGTGGGGAGGGGGTCCCGAGTCCCCCACCCGACCTCCACTCCACTGTTGTTATTTATGATTGTGATACAAAGTTTATTTCTTCAGTTGGAATTTCAAATAAAAATGTCATTGTGACTTTTTTCTCTTTATTGTCATGTATTATATTCCTGCGCAGGCCTGCTCGGGTTTTCTTCTAGTTTGCTTTTAAAATTATTATGTTGTGCTTGCTAAAGTGCTAATGTTGTTTCCTTTTTTATATTTTCAGAACTTGGATGAGAGAGACAATGATTTTATGCGCCCTATATATGACGATGCACACACCATTAAAGGAGAATTGATGTCATTAATGCTGGCATTTACAGTGAACCATAAAGCAAGTGCACTTGCATTAGAAGATTTAATTGAATTGATTACAGCAATTTTAACAAACAGTATACCCTCAAGTAAATATTTATTTGCTAAACAGTTTTTTAATATGTCGGAACAATTAGTGTTTTATCATCTGTGTGATGCATGTAATGTTTTTATTAAAGACAGTGATACATCATCACCATGTCATAATTGTGGGAACTCATTTGACAAGATGCAGTCCCCAGAAAAGGAATTACTTTCTCAGTCTACCATTATCTATCCAGATTAATAAGGATTTATTTGAAAATCATAAATTGAATGACTTGATAACCCGAAAGGAAGTGAAAGACATTAATCACTGATATTGCTGATGGACAATTTTACAAAAAAGAGTGTTCAAGACTTCATATCTCAGGATGACAATATAACTCTAACTTTTAGTACAGATGGGGTGCCTTTTGGTTGAACATTGCGAAGTATGAATTTTTTTTCTCCACTGTGTTGAACAGGTATTTCAGACTAAGTCCGGGAACACTGATCCCTTCTTTTAACATGCTATCTTTCCGATCTTGATAAAAACTGAATTGCTTTTCCACAGCTTCTAAAACGGCTTCACATCTTTCTATTGTTGTATCATATCAAGAAATCCCGAAAGGTAGTCATGTTGTTTTCTTTCCATACTTGTTGGCAGTATTCACATTCTTCAGCCGAGATATTTTTTCATTTTTCAGGTTACTGAAAAAGGATTCGTGTTCTGGTAGGTAGTCCTGATCTAACTTCTCCAAACTGTCGATAAATTCATAAAGCAGGAATCCTTTTGCTACCGAGCATCCAAAAGCTTTCAGGTATTTGTCGTAGCTGTATCCAGGTGCCTAACAATTGGTGATGTCCATGAATTTAAAGTTCGCTGTCTTGATGCACACGGAACTGTTGTTTTTCTTCAGGTTGAACTTGATCAGACTGTGATGTGGTAGGTACGATAAAAGTTCCTTCTTGACTAAATTAATGTCACATCTTCCGGAATTGAATCCCAGTAATGGAAGTTCCATCGTGTAAGCTCCAATTCCAACAGCAATGATTCCAATGGATGCATGTCTTTTTAGTCCTTACTGGGTTCAATGTCTTTCATCTTTTGAATCCTTTCCTTCAGTTCTGTAATGGTATCTGCATAGTACTCTTGTAGGTCGTTGTAGGTGGTGGTGGAAATTTCTCCTAGGTGTTGTTGCATCATGTCGCTGTTGAGTTCCTGCGTATTCCTGTTAGTGATAAAACATCTCGGCGTCTCAAAATCTGGAACATTACTGCATATACTGATGCTCAGTGGTACGTGCTTGGTCTCCCACGATCGTTTGTCACTGGCATTAGGTAGATTAGTTTGTTGAAATAAGCTTCAAATCATATGCAGCTCGGAATGGGTAAAATCTTTTCTCCTGAGGCAGAAATATATCTTCTTCCTCCAGTTTTTCGAAAATCGTCGATGTATTGTGGAAGACCCCGCCTTCATAACGGTAACTCACTTCATCCGAACATGTTTTCTCGTAAAATGTTTTTTGTACAGGTTAACATACATAGTGACGCTCGTGACTCTCTGTACAATTTTGGCCACTGCAGCTCCATCTTCTTCCACTGGTTCAAACACTTTTATGTTCACTTCACACATCTTCTCCACATCTGGCAATTGGCCTAATTTTATTTACACCGGCGAATTTTTCTGTGCACACATCTGTACATTTCTGGAACAGAGTTTGGGTGATTCTGTTTAAGCTGTGTCTGTCAGCCCCACTCATCGAAACAGGCAAAGGTTTCCATTACACTTAAACTGGTGATTTCCCTCTTTGACCAAGGTGCAGATGAAACGGTTTCCAAGATATACACTGGTATGTCTTTTGGCACTCCGCCGGTAGGATGATTCTTGATCTTGTTTACATAAAATGTGATGTTGGTCAGGCGGATGCACGACCCACTTGGAGTTCGGTCGTTGAAGCCGCGCCCATTTCAAGATATCTTCTTTAGTGATGGCATCCAAAAAAGCCCGAAAGTCTGCTTCGTTGGAAAACAGGTGGGGTACCAGTATTCTTTTATGACGGGTGGAAGTATCGAAGGTCTCCATTCTCATTGTTCCTCAATACATAACCATAACTACAGCTGATTTTAAAATGTTGTTGGTGACGAAATGTGGTGTTGAGAAATTCTGCTTCTTTTCCCACTGTGTAACTGATCCCATAATTGAAGATATCTTCCACCGCACTTCCATATATGTGTTGAGTTCGTATTGAACCCCAGTGGCGCTGAGCTGTGGTCTTGGTTGCTGCGATGGTCTTGGCTGCTGCAATGGTCTTGGCTGCTGTCGCTCTTCTTTGGCTGTGGTGTCCGTTGTGGTCTGCATCGTAGCCCTGTGGCGATTCAAATGCATCAACTGTCCAAATGTTTCGCCACAATCCAAACATTCATAGCAGCTAAAACACTTCTGTTTGTGCTCCCACAATTTCTCCAGTCTAGTAAATGTTTTAAAACAGTTATCACATGTGTGTTTTTTCTCTCTTCTGTGTACGGCCCTCTGATGGCAACTCCTGCTTGGCCGATCAAAAAAGGTTTTATTACATTCCATGCAGGCAAACCGTAGTAATTCCCGTGGCTCCTCCTCAACCTCCATCGGTGTTGTATGGGCTGACTGTTTATGCTCTGCCAAGTCCGCCTCGTCCAAGAATTCCCAGTTACAGAAAAGAGAAAAAAAACCGGGGTAAATGAAATGTTTGGTGGTGACAAGAAAGTTTTTACCGTTTGTATTCGAGATATAATTTACCCGGCATGAAGCTATAAGGCTGCACGTTGTATTCCCTTTGTCATAAAAAATATTTAATATTTTCGTGAAAAATATTTGGAATAAGTCAAACATTATCTGGGCTGTGTGTTGGGGATAATTCAATATTGTGGGTATAAAATAATTCAGAAAAATGACAAATCGAAGCTGAATTTTCTTTTTTATTAATGACAAACATCAAAGAAATATTGTATGTAGGATGTATTCCAGTCGACATTTTCGACATGCAGTCTCGAGGCTGCACGTCGAAAATATTGATTGGAATACACCAATTATAATCGGGTCCGGGTGTTTGAGAAAATTAAATAAATATCGTGGGTATAAAATAATTTTTAAATTACTCGGAAATCATGAAAGAAATATCGTTGTAGGATATGTTCCAGTCAATATATTCGACATGCAGGCTCGAGGCTACATGTCGAAAATATTGATTGGAATACACGAGTTATCATTCTAAAAAAAACATATCGAAAAACATATCGGTAAATAATTTAAATTTTTTCAACTTACTTGACAAGTAACTGATGGTGTCTCCATAGCCATGGGTGTTGGATGCGCTGATTTCTGGTGCTGCTCCAAGTCCGTTTCGTCCAAGAATACCCAGTTGCAATGCTACAAAAAAAGGAAAAAAAAGAAAACCGGGTTAATGCAATTTTTGGTGTTGGATACACCAGTTACCATCGGGGATGGGTGTTTTGAGAAAATTTAATAAATATCGTGGGTATAAAATAGAGTTTAACTTACTTGGAGATCATGAAAAAAATGTCGTATGTAGTATGTATTCCAGTCCATATTTTTGACATGCAGACTCGAGGCTACATGTCGAAAATATTGATTGGAATACACCAGTTACCATTCTAAAAAACATGTCGGTGAATAATTTAATTTTTTTCATTTTACTTGACAAGTAACTGATGGTGTCTCCATAGGCATGGGTGTTGGATGCGCTGATTTTGCTCCAAGTCCGTATCGTCCAAGAATTCCCAGTTACAATGCTACAACAAAAAACGCCTTAATGAAATGTTTGGTGTTGGATACACCAATTATCACCGGAGCTGGGTGTTTCGAGAAAATTAAATAAGTATCGTGGGTATAAAATACATTTTAACTTACTTGGAAATCATGAAAGAAATATCGTATGCAGGATGTGTTCCAGTCAATATTTTCGACAAACAGTCTCGAGGCTGCATGTCGAAAATATTGATTGGAATACACCAGTTAGCATTAAAAATATGTATCAGTTAAATAAGTAAATTGTTTCAACTTGTGACTAGAGCTATAGGTTAACCGAAACCGAACCGAGGTTTTTAGTTTTTTTAAAAAACCGAAACCGTCGACATGCCGTAATCTAAGGTTTTTCGTTTATTATTCAGTACTCTCTTGCTGCAGAAATTCACAGAATGTAGCCATCCCAGACTAGTGAGAGTACACAGACACTGCCAATGGCAGTGTCTGGGTACTCTCACTACTCTGGGAAGGCTACATTCTGTGAATTTCTGACATTTCAGTTTAGTTGTGTTTGCAGCTTTTCTCAAGTGCGTGTAGTATTTATTTATTTATTTATTTATTTATTTATTGGTGCTTAACGCCACATCGACAACAAAGGTCATATCGTGGCGAGAAAGTCATGAAAATGAGTTAAAAGGTAATGGTCAGGACTGCTTTTAAAAAGAAAAAATTGTGATAGATGAACGATAATACAAGGAAAATGTGAAAATGAATATTCATAATGAAAGAAGAACAACAAATATAATACAAATCAACCTATTGATACCAAATCATGATGGGAAGATTAAAAGACAAAGCTCTAAAACTTGCTAAAAAGGTTGATTTCTTTTAGAAAAGACAAAAGCTTGCGCGGACTGGTAGTGTAAAAAAGGTCTCTAAGAGACTCCACAGTGAAAAACCGCCGCCTAACGTGATCGAAATCTGTACAATCTAAAAGAATGTGTTCCACTGTCAGCCCCTGCTGACAGGGAACACATTCAGGTCGCAGAGTGCCCTCTAATAAGAAACTATGAGTGAGTCTGGTATGACCAATATGACATCTTGTAAGGATAACGTGATCTTTTCGACAAAGATGAGAAAGAGGATAATAATCAGACACAGTTGGTCGGAAACGGTGGAGTTTGTTATTGGTAGCTAAGTGCGTGTAGGTGTCAGACCTCGAAAAATGGCCAAGCACAATAAAAGTTCTGTATATTTGGGTAATGATTATATTGGCCTTCCTGATTCTTCATGTATTATAGCTAATTTCGGGCATTCATTGAGTTTCACTCAATTTCACTGCCATTCAGTTATGACTCCGGACATAAGAATGAGTTTTATTGAATTTTATTTGGCCTCATGAACAAACCGAAAACCGAACCGAACCGAGGTTTTACTCCACCTGAAAAACCAAATCCGAAACCGAACAAGAAATTTGAAAACCTACAGCTCTACTTGTGACTGATGGTTTTCCCAATTCCGCTGGAATACGATGCACTGTACTTTGATGGCGATTCCTGTTGCACTGATCCGAGAAAGTTTTATGACAAAATTTACAACTCAATCTTATGGACTCCATTTTTTCCTCTATCAACGTTCCCAATTTAATCGTTCAGATTATTTCGAAAGATTGTTTTGCCCCAGAGTTGCCCCACCCCCAAAATGCGCTGCTAGGCGTAGCCATTTTGCTTCCGCCGAAACCGTTCTCTATTCGTAAAAAGCAATCATTCAGTAAAATGTGCGTCACGAGGCAAAAGGTAGTAGTTTTTATATAGTGAAGAATTAATGATGACAATAAGCAAGTACAACATGCAGGTGGACGAAGAGAAAAAAGTAGAGAGTTGTACACAAAATTCAATGTAAACTAAGTTTCCGAGTCATAAGCGATGATTTGAAGAGATAGTTTAATAATCCAAATGTCATGGCTTCCCCACTGTGGGAGTGGGGACGTTCAGACAGAGGCTGCAGAAGCTCCAAAAAAATGTGTGTGTGCGTGGGGGGGGGGGGGGGGGGGGGGCGGGGGGTTCAATTCTTTTTCGTGCAAAATATATAAATGTATATACGCTACCCCTCACCCTCGAACCCACCCTATTTAAGACACTAACCTCAGCGTATTTATTTATTTTATTTTTTTGCTTAACCCTTAGAATCTGGTGGTATCTTCCATATCAATCAATGGCAGCAATTGGAAGAGACCATATTCATTATTTGTGGGTAAACCAATTAATATTTTCAATGTGCAGTTTTGAAAGAATGATGGCGTGGACAGACTCGGTCGATATATATGCACCACAATGTTGTCCATGCCTAGACACGAATCACGGGTGTATACTGGAATTTTCGTTGCATAGATATAACTTACCGTTAATCTTTGTACAGTTAAAACTAGAAGTCCTGTCATGAAATGCGCACAAATAGCACGTTGATATGCGCGTTAATGTGCGCGTTATGACCCAATTAAAGCTATCATATTCTGTACATATGGCCTGTTCACAGGCAATGTTTCAGCCAATGGACCTCCGGGTTACGCGGAGGTTCATTGGCAGAAACATTGCATGTGTTTGCTTTGAGTAACCAGGAGAACCTGCCGTGCTTTGGATGCCATTCGATATGGCAATTGCGCGCAATTCCAACGCGCAATTAAGCCTAGATAAGCGCACCATTCTTGACAGGGCTTCTAGTTTTAACTGTATATAAGTAGCTACGTTATCACAAAATATATCTGTTGTGCTACTTAATACTGTTGAGTAATATCCAAGTGTTCGATAGATAACTCATTCCTATGACACCTAGGTTATTTGGTGGGCTTGGTCATTAGGTGGACTAGGTCAGTCCACCTTTTTAGCCCACCCAATGAGATGTGACTGGCCTTTGATATACTACTTCCGTTCCTTTCTGCCCGTTGGAAAATCAGAATGCGACTAATTTTTTACCCGACCGACCAGTGGATTATAATCTTCTGCTCGCCAACAGGACGAAGACTGCGTGACTTAGATAAGAACAGAACAATGTTGAATTATCTGAAGTCTGCGGTGGGTCTACCATCTCAATTTTAGCACAGTCTACATCTCATATTTATGAAGGGATTTCATTGTAACTTGGTAGGATGACTCCAAATAATGTCTAGACCAGAAAGTCCCCTTTTGGACGTGATCCTTCAGCCTTGAAGGCTGCCCGAGCCCAAAAACCTTTTAGCATGGTCTATAGGTCGTATTTATGGAAGGATTTCATTGTAATTTGTTAGGTTGACTCAATATAATGCCTAGATGATGACAACCCCTTTTGGTCATGAATGGTCAACTGTGACGGCTACAGGTGTCCGAAGCCCGAAAACCTTGAGCACAGTCTACAGGTCATATTCATGAAGGGATTTCATTGTAACTTCGTAGGATCACTCCAGCTGATGTCTAGATGGGAATGTCCCCTATTGGTTGCGATCATTCAACCATGATGGCTGCCCGAGCCCAAAGCTCGAAAAATTTTAGCACAGTCTACATGTCATATTTATGAAGGGATTTCACTGTAACTTGGTAGGTTGACTTCATATAATGTCGAGATGAGAACGTCCCCTTTTGGACGCGATTGGGCAACCTTGACGGTTACAGGGGCCCGAAGCCCGAAAACCTTTAGCACAGTCTACAGGTCACACTGATGAAGGGATTTCATTGTAACTTGGTAGGATGACTCCAAATAATGTCTAGATGAGAACGCCCCTTTTGGTCGCGATCATTCAGCCTTGATGGCTGACGAGCCCAAAACCCTTTGGCTTAGTCTATAGGACGTATTTATGGAAGGATTTCAGTGTAAAATGTTAGGTTGACTCTATATAATGCCTAGATGATGACAACCCCTTTTGGTCATGATTGGTCAACTGTGACGGCTTCAGGGGCCTGAAGCCCGAAAACCTTGAGCACAAATTTATGAAGGGATTTCATTGTAGCTTCGTAGGATCACTCCAGATGAGAATGTCCTCTTTTGGTTGCGATCATCCAACCATGATGGCTACCCGAGCCCAAAGCCCGAAAACCTTTAGCATGGTCTATATAGGTCGTATTTATGGAAGGATTTCATTGTAACTTGTTGGGTTGACTCCATATAATACCTAGATGATGACATCCCTTTTTGGTCATGATTGGTCAACTGTGACGGCTTCAGGGGCCCAAAGCCCGAAAACCTTGAGCACAGTCTACAGGTCATATTTATGAAGGGATTTCATTGTAACTTCGTAGGATCACTCCAGATGATGCCCAGATGACAGCGTCCCCTTTTGATCGCGATCGTTCAACTGTGATGACTTCCCGAGCCCAAAACCCGAAAAACTTTAGTACAGATTACAGGTCGAATTTGTGAGGGGATTTCGTTGTAACTTAATAAAATGACTCAGTATAATGTCGAGATGAGGACGTCCCCTTTTATTTGCAATCGGTCAACCGTCATGGCTACATAGGCCTGAATCCCGAAAACCTTAAGGGATTTCAACGTAACTTGATACGATGACTCGCGTTGGAATAATTTCACTGTAACTGGTAACTTTGGTTGACACACCTTAACTGTGAGGGCCACATACATTAACTGTGAGGTCATATTAACCCACCCCTCAGCTCTTTAGTGCAGTGTACACCTCATATTATTTTTATTAAAAACATAGCATACAGAGAACAGAAAGTAACATATTCCCAATTATCACAATTCTTGTCTTATTTCATAATCCTTTCATAAACATTGAACATTATCCTTTTCATCAAACACAACACACAGACAAGTTAAGCTACAATGTAATTGACACTTTCATTACTTTTTTAAATTCTGTTCCACATGTTAATTCACATAGCAGTTTTTACAATTGCTCTTTCTCATTACGGTTCACAATCTTTAGTTTTATTCCTCGCATTTCATATTTTAACAGCTTTTTTGGATTGCTTCATTTTGGATAATAATGGTCTTTTTAAAGATATATACTTTCATCGCCACGATATAGCCTTTGCTGCTGATGTGGCGTAAAACGCAAACAAATAAATAAATTAAATCTAATATATAAATGCGAATGTCTGTATGTTATCTATCTATCTATCTATCTGTTCCTTCAGTCTACACATGGATGTCACATTCAACCAAGCCGAAAATTTTGTTGGCACGAATTTTTTCAATCAATTCAGCAGTCAGCAGTTGTCATTCAGCCATCAGTTGAGAAGCTGAACTTTTCTTTTAGAAACATTTTCAAGACAGGGAGAGTCTTTTTCATCTCACGCCATTCACATTCCCATATCTGTTCAAGATTATATCCGAGATCTGTGATGTATTTCGAATTTTTAGCCGTATCTTCTCTGAGCTCTCTCGTTGTTTTCTGGCGAATTCTATTGAAGAGAACTGGGTCATCCTTCTTCATATTTAACGCACATTGGTGACCGTGCCAAAAACATCCGTGAAATTGATACACAGTATGAGTCGTCTTGCACCAACCATCCACTGGTATCTGTCGCCTTCCGATTCTCTTTTCCGTGCCATTAAACTGGTGCCGAATGTGAACATCGTCTCTTGCGGTAATAAATTCCATCCATTGGTGAGCCATACGTCCATAGATATGAGAGTACTCGGGCTTAAACTCCTGTTCTTCTCTCCTGCGGATATAACAACCGGTAGGCATTTCTTGCATCAGTGCCGACAGATAAAGTGCATTTGCGTCGAATCCAACGATACCATCACAGTTTTTGGCCTGTTCTCCGTATTTTACAGATCTTAGCTTTGTCACGTTCTTTTCCTGGTATCGGTTGAAGATTATAGACGGCCCACCAACGATATTATCTTTTACAAGATGGTGTAAATCTTTATTCTTGTCGTTGAAAAGTTCAGATGTCACTCCTTCTTCGACTGTGTTGAAGAGACATTTCAGGGTAAGTCCAGGTACGCTGATTCCATCTTTGAACATATCAATTTCACGTTGTTGGTAAAAAGTGAATTGCTTTTCCACGGCTTCTAAAAATGGCTTCACGTCTCTATTATTGTACCATACCAAGAAATCACGAAAGGTGGTCATGTTGTAATCTTTCCATACTCGTTGACAGTATTCATATTCTTCGGCAGAGATGTTTTCATTTTTCAGATTGCTAAAAAAATCCTTGTGTTCTGGCAGGTGGTCCTGGTCTAATTTTTCTAAATTGTCTATCTATTCGTAGGGCAGGTAGCCCTTGGTTACAGAGCACCCGAACGCTTTTAGGAATTTGTCATAAGAAAATCCCGGTGCAAGGTAGTTCATGATGTCGAGGAATTCCAGATGATCCGTCTTCAGGCACATGAAAGCATTCGATTTCTTAACAACAAACTTCAGTGGATCTTGCTTTTTGAAATAACTAATCAGTTCTCGCTTGACGATGTTCACATCGTATTTTCCAGAATTAAATCCCATGACCGGCATCTCCATCAAATAACTATGGAATTCAGATTGGAGCTTTTCAAGTGGGTGTGGTTTCGAGTTATCTTCACATGTAGTCAGGGCTTCGTGTATCAGTACATCGTGGATTATCTGTCTCATTGCAAGAATGGTATGTGATTGCATTAATAAGTAGCTTCTGGACGAAATTTCTGTAAGGTAGTTCATGAGTTGTTCTACGAGATTATGAGTGTTGCCTTCTGTAATAAAACATTTGGGTTCTTCGTAGCCTGGCACATTACTGAATGTACTGACACTTAATGGCTTGTGTTCAGCCTCCCATGTCAGTGCATTACTAGTCTGGGAAATTAGGTATTCTGACCCGGACAAAAATAGTGTAAAGCTGAAAATTTCAGGATAGTTTATGATTATCATATTTTAGAACATATCAAAAGTCCCCAAAAATCCAATGTTGGCAACATGATCAAATTACATAATTGCCTAGCAACCAATTGTATAATATAGTAACGCATTCTATGTCAAATAGCATCACATACTGAAGATGAAATTTAAAAACTATAACACATTTTTGAAACAATTAAAGGACATGAGTTACCTTAGATGCATAAATATACATATTGGATATTGTTAACCCTAAAACAACGTAATTTAATAACCCATCCGCGCCAAATTTTAGATTCAAAAACAAAATTTCCACCGAAATTTTTGTTTCAGTTGTCGACTTCTACTAAAAAGTACATGCATCTGTAAAAAAAACTACCCTCCCATTAAATGTTTTCTTTGTCTTCACTGTCAGAGTCAGAATCTTCACACATTGGTGAGTTTTTGCATGTTATTCCCATACAATGACCACACATCCCAGAACACGAAATTCCTGCACGCCTACAACTGCATCTGTTCATACACTGTACTTTGCAATTACAACTTATAAGTTTCATCAGTTTGTCTGGAGCTGCTGGGAGATGAGTTGGCACAGGAAACAAAGTATTGTTAGTGAATTTCCAGCCCCACTCTGTTGGAGGAAGGTCTTTTTCAAGCCACTGCTGAACCTGCCAATATGTTCGAAAGGAGTGTTGTTTTGCGGCTGCACTTGTGGGTGGAAGATTGGCGAGTTGGAAGGTGGAACTCACTGAGGTACGTGCGATGTTCCTTTTATATGCGAAATACCTGTATTCATCTAATGTTGTGAATGCACTTCCCCCATACAAAGCAAGAAGAAAGTTTTCTCCCGAAAGTGCAATATCGTCATGGGTTTGATCCTCCTTGTTGAATATTGCCACACTGTCAACAAGATTACCCCCTTTTGATATTAGAAGGTCGAATGCTTTCTTTTTTCCTTTATTGAACAGAGCCGATGTTGTGTCACAGCATGGAGGAAAAGCAAAGTAAGTTTCTTTTCTGCAAGCTCATCCTGAATAGCACTAATATTATACACCTTTTGTCGTTTGTTGGAGGTACCTGGATTGAGCATGAAAACATCTGAAGAAGGATGAGATCGTGCGACAAGCATAACTAACAGATCAGTGTCAGTACCAACTAATGCCACTTTGTGCCCATTGTCAGCAATTGCAAGTGATGTAGACACTATGAGCACATCAGCATCAGAGGCTGCTTCTTTCACATGTATACCTGCAGAGCACATTTCTAATGTAAGGCGTTTTATCAGACGCGATTTGTTGTGTCCATTTGCAAGAAAGTCAGCTTGAGTGGTTGTTGTATGCATATCACCTGTAAACATTATATCAACAGATGAAGACTTTGTTGCCCTGCGTTTACGCTCTTCTGATTTAGTTGCTGAACAGTCATATCCATCAAACACAACTGTAGCACTGATATGGTAGCGTGTTGATACATATCTGACATAGAGTTTACAAATGTCATCGTAAGTTGCAGGTTGAGGCCAAACAACTGCATGCAGGAGATGACCACAATCAACAACAAATATAACATCATCAGGTAATTTATTTTCACATGGTACTATAGATTCGATCAAACCAGCAAGTGCAGCCTTTTTAGATTTCCTCAAAGACGTCTCGTCGAACAATGATGGTGGTTGTGGAGCTAGCTCATATTGCATGAAACTTTTGAGCTCTGAACTTGAATTAATGATACATGTTATACGATTAAATAACTGCATTGGGTTCACAACCATGTCTTCATCGCGAATTTTAACAGTGTTGTTCATGGAAGCAATGGTTTTTACTTTGTCATTACGTTTAAGTTTTATATCTGCAAAATTGCATCCAATCATTTTTTTCAAACTGATTAATCCAGCTGATACAGCATCATCACATTGGATAGTGTTGTCGGCTAAAACTCCTGTTGAAAGTGACACCAAGGTGTCTGAAGGTCTTTGGGTGAATGTGCGTTTAGCCACCTAACAAAGCACATTCGATCATGACTATCTCTTGTCTGCCTTGAAATAAGCATATCTTTATGCTGCTCAGATGTTCCAGGAGTAATACCAGCGAATCGTTCCAATGCATTACACAATGGAACACACAATGGTAGTGCAAGGACCCACTGTGCAAGGGTACTTTCAGATATTCCAGGTCCTCTTGTCAGTCCACCTGAGGTTTTAATAGATCTCATAAGCACCTGCTCAATGGTCATATCAGACCACACACCTGACCAAAACTTGTCACTGCGACGGATGGTAAAAAATCTCTCATTGGTGAACTGTTTAAATTCGCTTGCAGTCATCTTTGAATCCAGTGTTTCCATTTGTTGTATATACAGATGGGATGACTTGGCATAATTGAGGTGCCCAGCAGCATGAAAATGTGGCAGCATTTGTTTTATACTATACAAGTGAAGGTCCCAATCCCCTGTTCTCTCCGCACGAACATATAAGCGTATTATTTTGATTTGTTCCAAATATTGAATCCACAATTTTGCAGTCCGAGAAATGTCACTTGCATCATTACATAATTGTTTGAGGAGTTTATTCAAATCTGTAATACTTGTATCTTGAAGAACTTCAACATGATCTCTTTCACCCTCAAGAATACTCTTATATGTTGTAAAAATTTCAGTTTTATTCATATTGTTAAATAAATCTGATGATTGAAACAAAATAGTTGCCAGTGCTTCTTGTGTTAGGAAATGTGCTCGTAAAGCTCTAGCATATGCATGGCCACCTGACATATGTGCTATTGACCCTTTAGCATACACTGTTCCCCACAACTCCTCCAGTCCGCTCCTTGACATGATATAACCAACAGCACCCATAAATGACATGAGTAAATTAAATCCACCTAACCTTACAACAACATTACTCAGTTCATCGGATGCTGAAACAATCTCTGAAGCTTTAATAAATAAAGGCTGGTCGAATGTTACAAAGCATGTAAGTGTCCCTTGTTTCTTGCACTCATCTGAAGCGAAAGTCAATGCTGTGTATATTGTGTCAAGGCGCGTTGGATCCATATTAATGAATGGTAGTGGTTCAAGATGACTAGTTTCAAAGAGCTAGATTTCTGCATGACGATTTGCATGAAACCATTCCACGAAGGCTTTGGTTTCATTCCAATCGCACATCCTGCAAACCAGAGTGAATCAAGGCTGATAGCAGTATTTAATGTTGGTACTTTATTTGTATTTTTCTGCAATATGTCAGTAATGACTATGCCCTTTAGGGCAGGCACAATGGGTTTCTTGTAAACTTTTATTGAAACTTTTGCAAAAGATCCTTTCACAATGGACTTGGGTAGATTTAAAATCCTTGGAATCGAATACTCAGCATCAGCTGTTTTGGCTGGGGTAACACATTTAATTCCACCCATGCTATGAAAGGTATTGTGTCCATCAAGTGTATTCACATTGAAGTCTGCATTATCAAAAAATTTTTGCATGAAACCATCTTCATATTGATGTGATGCAGATCTATTTATTTATTGTTATTTATTGTTGCTTAACGCCACATCAGCAGCTAAGGCTATATCGTGGCGAGAAAACTACTTAAACAACAAGTGTCAAGTATGAATTAAAATTAATTGGATAAAATATGAAACAATCACAACAAAAACTAAAATCCGGTGCAGTTGAAACAGCAATAACTAAGGTTATAAAAACCAGAATACTTATAAAATCAACCTGTTGACATTTAGACTTGTAGAGTCTACGTTAAAAGAATAAAAACAAGTTTAAAATTTATTAAAAAGGTTGATTTCTTTCAAAAATGAGATTATTTTATGTGGGCACATGTGGTAAAATAAATCTCGTAGAGATTGAACTGTAAAATATTGCCCTCTAACAAGATTAAAATCAGTACAATTTAAGAGAATGTGCTCCACTAACAACACCTGCTGACATGGAACACATTCTGGTCGCATATTACCCTCTAACAGAAAGGAATGTGTAAGTCGTGTGTGACCAATATGACACCGTGTCAAAATAACATGATCTTTTCTACAAAGGTTACTGGATGGGTAGTGATCAGAAATAGTTGGTCGGAAGTGATGGAGCTTGTTATTAGTTGCCTCATCCCATTCCGCCTGCCACATAGATTTGATGTAACTACTAATATGTGGCTTAAAATCACTGAAAGGGATCTTAAAATCAGTGAGAGGCTTTGTTAAGGCCTGTTTTGCTGCACTGTCTGCTTTGGTGTTACCAGCGATACCTACATGTCCGGGTAACCAGCAAAACACGATATCGTATTGGTCAGACATGAGAGTTGTTAACTTCTCACGAAGTTCCAAAACTAGAGGGTTCTTCAACTTGGGGTTGAGTAAAGCAAGTAAAGAGGAAAGAGAGTCGGAGAAGATGATCGACTTTCTTTCCTGTACATTCTCGATGTGCTCAAGTGCGAGTTGAATAGCTTTAACTTCAGCTGTGAAAATAGAGCTTTGATTCGGGATTCTGGTTGAGGTGACATGATCACCAGTAACAGCAGCTGATGATACTTTGTCACCATCTTTAGATCCATCTGTATAGATCCTTGTATATGTACTATACTTGGACTTTATTTCGGCATATTTCTGTTTGAACTGCAAGGAATTGGTATCAGATTTTTTGGTAGAAGCAAGGTCCAAAATAACAGTAGGTTTTTTAAGATGCCAAGGAGGAATGTGTGATTTACGGTTTTCTTTTATAGATTCAGAATCAATTTTTGAAGACTCCATGTGGGGTTTAATTCTAATTCCCAATGGAGGAATATGTTTCCGATGTCGGTTAAAAAATTCAACATTTTGAGGTTCTGAAATACAATTAAAAGCAGGATTTGAAGTATTGGCCAAAAGTTTAGACACATATTGTAGAGACAATTTAATTCTGCGCTTCTCAAGAGAAGGCTCCTCTGCTTCAACAAGCATTGAATCTATTGGGGATGTTCGAAAAGCCCCTAGACTAATTCTAAGACCACTATTGTGAATTGCATCAAGTGGTTTTAGGTATGACTTCCTTGCAGAGCCGTAAACTATAGAACCGTAATCTAATTTTGATCGAACAAGTGATCTATACAGATGGGGCAAAGTTTTTTGGTCAGCACCCCAATCAGTGCTACCAACGACCTTCAGTAGGTTCAGTGCTCTTTTACATTTAACTTTTAGTTGTTTTATGTGGGAAGTGAAATTCAGTTTGCTGTCAAACAACAAACCTCAGAATTTCACTTCCTTTACAACTTTAATGGTGTTTCCATCCATTTTCAACTCAGGATCAAGATGATGCTTCCGGAGCTTACAAAAATGAACACAATTAGTTTTGGTCTTTGAAAACTTAAAACCATTTTCTGTAGTCCATTTCTGGATTCTGTTTAAACACAGCTGAAGTTTGCGCTCTATAGCATTCATTTTTTTGCTGCTATAGCAGATTAAAAAATCATCAACATACAATGAAGAATCTACCATATTCTCAATTGCGTCGATGATACTATTAATTTTTATAGAAAACAGGGTAACGGACAAAATACTACCCTGAGGAACCCCCAATTCCTGCTCGTGAGGATCAGATAACGTTGACCCAACACGAACCTGAAATTGGCGGTCCTTTAAAAAGTTTTTTTTCTCCAGATCAAAGAAGATGGCGACCACATGTTCTCTTCTGGCGAAGGCATTCCTAATAAACGTTTAAGTCTGACCAAATGATCCACAGTACTTCTCTGGCCTCTGAAACCACACTGAACATCTGCAAGCAGATTGTTCGATTCCAGAAACCAGACAAGTCGGTCATTGATCATCCTCTCCATGGTTTTGCACAGACAACTGGTTAAGGCAATAGGCCTGTAATTGCTTGGGTTGCTGTGATCTTTATCAGGCTTAGGAATAGGAATTATAGTTGCTTTACGCCAGGATGGTGGAAACTGGCCAGTCACCCAAATGCCATTAAAAACTGATAATAAAAGTTCTAGCGATGTTTGTGGCAGATGCTTTAAAAGATTGTAATGTATGTCATCGGGACCAGTGGCAGTATCCTTTGCTCTATGCAAAGAGTTACGTAACTCTTCCATAGAGAGAGGTTCATTGTAATCCTCTAGATTGTTGGAGTTAAATTTGATCTTATGTATTTCTTGCTGTTTTTTAATTTTAATAAATTCTGGATTACAATTTTTAGACGACGAATGTTTCGAAAATGTGGAGGCCAAAGTGTTTGAAATTTCTGTTTTAGATGTAATTAGGGTGTTGCTTTCCTTCAGGTGTTGTACAGTTGAGTTTGTTTCTTTTCCTTTAATCTTTTTAATCATTTTCCAAATTTTAGTGATAGGGGTGTTTTGGTTAATCTTGGAAATGTAAGATTCCCAAGAACTTTTCTTTTTTTCTTTTATATGTCGTCTTGTTTTTGCCCGATTTATACGAAGTTTGTCTAAATTATATGTAGTCGGTGACTTGTTAAATTCCCTTTCAGCTTTCTTACGTTCCTTTATAGCCTTTTTGCATTCATCATCAAACCATGGTTTGGTGAAACGTTTTGGATTTGTCGAGGTTTTAGGGATGACTGTGTTTGCAATGTCAAGCAGCTCGTTTGTAAAATGTTCAATTTGGTCAGCACTATCCTGAAATTTCTCCCGTGTGAGGAGTTCAGAACACAGCGACGAAAAAGTGTCCCAGTCAGCCTTTTTAAAGTTCCACTGAGGCACTCTCTCATCGTCCGCCGGAACTACACTCTCCAACACAATTGGAAAGTGATCACTCCCGCACAAATCATCTTCTACCTTCCACGAAAAGTCGAAGAAGATAGAAGGGCAAGCAATTGAAAGATCAATTGATGTATACGAACCAGATGCGGGGTGCAGATAAGTGTCTGAACCATCATTAAACAAACACAAGTCATATTTTGTAATGAACTCTTCCACAGTTTTACCTTTAGCATCTTCTTGACTGCAGGAATTACCCCAAATAGGGCTATGCGCGTTAAAATCACCCAACAAAATGTACGGAGTTGGGAGTTGTTGGACTAGTAACTCAAGATCATTCAGTTGTAGGGTTTTACTTGGTGAAACGTAAATAGAACATAATGTAATTGTCTTGTCTAAGGTTAGACGTACCGCTACAGCCTGTAAATTTGATTGCAAAGATACAGAACTGTGAATAATGTCGTTTCTAACCAAGACGGATGTTCCACGAATATGAAGATCAGTTTCATCTGCCCAGGCATTATACGATGTATAATGCTTAAAAGCTGAATGATCGAGAGTTTCGGGTTTCTTTAAAAGAGTTTCCTGCAGGCAAAAAGCTGCAGGTTGATATTTTTGGCTTAGAAGACCCAGTTCATCAAAATTGGCTCTAAAACCTCGACAATTCCACTGTATTATGTTATGTTTGAGTGTACTATGCATGTTTGGTTGGAGAATTTGAAGGTGGTCGTATGGGTGAAATTGCCCCCGTTGTTCTTTTTGGTGAAGTTTTGCGTGGGGACCTTCCCTGTAATGATGGAAGGGGATTATTTGAAAATGTTTCCGTGAGACATTCGTCCACAGACATTTCCTCGAAGGCCTCAAATCTATTTCTAGTGACAATATCTCTAGAAAATTTGGGAATTCGATCTGAAAGAGTTTTCTTTTTGTCTTTTCTGCTTTTCTGACTTTGATTCTGACTCTGATGTTGACTAGATTGTGATTGGTCACTTGACGTTTCACTAACCTTTTTGCCCTTGTTTTTATTTTCTGTTGTTTTAGTTTGAGTAGATGAGCTATTGGTTTTTGTTGTTTGTATAATGCTAAATGGATTTATAGATTTGGGTTCTGTATTATTAAGCCATGTGAGATCTGTTTGACATTGCACTGATTTTGTTGTTGTAATAGTAGAATGTTTAATAGCGTTCGCATAAGATGATGGTGGTAAATTCATCCCCGGCATTGATATAACAAATTCCCGGGCCTCCTTAAAACTAATCTGCTTTTCACATTTTACTTTTTGTATTAGTTTTTCTTTTTTCCATACAGGGCAATCCTTAGATGATGACATGTGATTGCCCTGACAGTTGACACATTTATAATCTGTAGTAGTACAAGGCTCTTCATGGTTGAGACCACATTTAAAGCAGATTTTCTTGCCGCGACAAGAATTCTGGCCATGTCCAAACTTTTGGCACTTGAAACATCGCAGTGGATTTGGGATGTACAAATCCACTCTGACGTTCAAGTAACCAATCTTAAGTGACTTTGGAGGTCTTGTACCATCAAAGGTGCAGATGTAAGTGTTAGTTTTAATTTTGTTTCCTTGTTTGTTGATTTCAATTCGTCTTACAGAGGTGATTCCTTGAGGTTTTAATTCACATGTAATTTCATTTTCTTCCATGTCAGCTAGTTCAGGAGTTCTGATAACTCCCTTGCTACTGTTTAAAGTTTTATGATAACTTGCTTTAATACTAATGTCAATTAATTTTGTCGTATGTAAAAGATTAAATGTTTGAACTTGTCTGGAACACTGAATTAATAAATCTCCAGAGCGTAGTTTCTTTATATCCTTAACAGTTCCTGCTATACCTTTGATGGCCTTATCAAGAGCAAATGGGTTTAGATTACTTAATTTTTTATTTTCATCAGTTGAATGCAGTAGAATGAATTTTGGAAGGTTGTCTTCAGGTGGAATCAGTGATTTAATTAGTTCTTCATCAGAGTCAGAATCTCGTAGTCCAGTGTCTAAAAAAGGTCGTTTGATTTTTGGTTGTGAGGTAGCCATGTTAATATTTTAAACGTTCAGTGCCCCGGCTCCCACCCACCACGGAGTCCAACAAGGGGTAGGGTTACTGCCATGCAGTGAACCCACCGGGTTGCCGGTATTCCCACATACCTGGTATGGGGCAGTATACTCAGCCAGTGTTGATACCGAAGTATGCCACTGGCTGATTGGCCCGTGTGTGGAAGTGCCATGTCTTCAGATGGCGACCATCCAACCAATCACTTTATAAAATACTGTAATTACGGTTGCCACGTGAAACTGAAACAAACAGTGCAGCAAAACTAAGTATTTGGTTAAAAAATGAGTTTAAAAACAGCACACAATGGCAATGATGATAAATGATTAAAAGAAATGACTGATTGAATGGCCACCAAATGCCCCCCGACGTGACACCCAGCACTTTTTGGGGTGGGGGCTCCCGATTGGCCAGAACGGACCATCCGACCATCCTTCTACTCCCGAAATTGGGGCCAAAGCAGTGTGTTGAACAAGATTATCTCCGAAATGGAGACCAGGGCTCCATCCCGGAGACTGCCCTAATCGGGGCCACAAGTCCTCAACTGCCAGGATTCCTTCTTCCGGGGCCTTCGGAACGCACCTTACGGGAGAACAAGGTGCCTGCCAGATGGTATTAGCAGGATTGATCATTTTGGTCCGGGGCTGCGTATTTATGTATTTCGCAGCGAACCAACTCAATTGAGCAAACCTGCCAATTAGAAATTAGCAAACCTGCCCAATTGAGCAGGCCGTCCTCTATCCGCCACCTGAGGACCCGCCTAGTAGGGGATGATCAAACCCCCTTAGGATGCCGATCTATTTAATATATGTGAATACTCATATCGCTGAACTTCCTTATAGTTGGAACAAATACCTAAGCTACTTAGCATATCAATGAGCAATCTGGAACCATATTTCCGATGGACAAACACAGCAATACTGAGTAATAACGGTGATAAGAATGATCTAGGTCTTGTTGCAGCAATAATAGCTTGCTGTATCGAACAGCACTTTCTCTTTGTAATATTGTCAGTTTTACCTTTTGTTTTTATGACATTATTAATGAATAGTCTCAGAGATTTTGGCACGCTGCTTTGGTCTTCCAGTTGAGCAACAGAAGGGAATGTATCACACTCATACACAGACGTTCGAATGTCTTCTCTTACAATTGCAGCAGCTGCTTCTACTATACGTAATCGTTCGTCGTACATGTCCGCACATCTCTCAGTATACCATTTATCGTGAATCAGTTTGCTTGCAGTGTCCCGAAAACTGACTATGCCACTTTTTCCTGCTATTTCGGTTATTATAATCGAATCAGCATATCGTTCTTGGAGTTTCCGTTTTAGATGTTTGGTTGAATATCCCGTTTGTCCATTGAGAAAAGTGTCCATGATTTCACTTAACTCTGATACCGAGTACTGACACTCATCATTATGTTCTATGAAATCACAAAGATCTGAAAATGCTTTTATTTTCGATGCATCCTCTGGTCTACCGGGCAAGTGGTCTGATGGCTTATCAGGTTTAAGAAAGAATTTCAAAGAACATGTTTTGTGATGTTTTGCTTCTGCAGCTACTAGATCTATAGCACTGTCTACTCGCGCCATTACTGTTCTCCCCAATCATCATTTCGTTCCATAGCATGGGCCATAATTCTGTCACGAAACTCTAATGTTGTCACTTCACATATTGTTTTTCTATATTTTGTTTCTTGTTTCGTAACCGTCCTCATATGTGCATTTTCAGCACAAAAGAGGCAGTGTTGTTTAAAATCAAATGAACACAGAGACGAACGTAATTTTGGGATGCTTATATCATCTACTTCCAGTGAAGTATCTTCTTTCACACAATGAGTTGCATACGCTTTAATACTACTAGGGCGAGTGTATTTTTTTCGACAGCTCCTGTGCAGGCGGAGTATCGGCATGTTTTCAAACTGTGATGAAAGTCCATCTTTACGTTCTAGACTAGCTTCTATTAAAGTCTTCCGACCCTTGTCCATATGAACAACATTTTCAACACCCAATGGAGCACCACATATCAAGCAACTGCCATCCATTTCACCTGAAGAAAATAAATGTAAAATATTTTAGTTTGAGTGCAAAAGTAGACATCTTCCTAAAAACATGTATAAAAACATAAGCCATACAATTATCATGATGACTTTACTAAAGTATACATATGTGTCTCACATTATTACCTATAAGTATTACTAGGCGATATACACGTAAGGGGTGCATTATCTTTGTTCTACAGTTGGGACAGGGGTTTATTGTCTTTGTTCTGCAGTAACCATGATGGACTTTGTTCATTTGCGTTAGTTTTTTTGTGTATGTTCTTTGTTTTATAGCAGGGATATGAAATCCAAATCCTCAGTAGAATGTGTAAGGTTTACGTACACCCGTGAGCCAGGAGCAAATAACGAACAAACAAATTAACATCAAACTATTGTATTGATTGTGAAATAAAGGCAAAGTAGTTAAATGTCAAAACGGCTTTCCTTACTTTTAAAAGACAAGTATAAAATGAGGGTACTTTCTGCACTGTTGTTTTATCCTGATGCCAATTTCTAATTCCAATAATCTACAGAAATACATGTAAAAGTGTGTTGAGTTTATAAACCATCATAAATATAAGAGCTAGTAACTTAAAACCAACAATATATATATATTGGTGACACATATATCACATTCACTGTGCAGTTATTTTTAAATACTTACATGCACTTGGAATTAGAGAGAACTTCTCCAGTGGAATTCCATTCAGCCAGATAAGTTCATTGGCATCATCTGTACTCTACAGCAGACCAACAGGGCCACTGTTCTTTCTCTATTGGAGCTTGAAATTTAGGTAATTAAATCAATCAAATTAATCAAGTTGCCAACATGGGATGCATGGGGACTTTTGATATGTTGTTCAGAAAGGTTAACCCTAACTATAAACAAAAAATCAGCTTTACACTAATTTTGTCCGGGTTAGGTATACAACAGCTCTAATTATCCCAGACTATACTGTTCTTAGGTATATCAGTTTTGGCAAAGTAGCTTTCAAAATCAAATGTAGCTCTGTATGGAAAATACCGTTGTGATTCAGGTACGCTAATTCCTTCATCCTCCAGTTTTTTCAAATATTGTATGTGACGTATGGTATATTCCACCAACATATCTGTAGTTAACATCTTCCGTACAGGTTAGTCCATGGCGCTGCAAAAATCGAGCAGATTTCCAACGTTTTCCACATATACGACATGCAAATGATTTACTATACTGGTCGATATCAGTAATATAGCTGAAGTGATTCTTGTGAAGGTTGATGTATATAGTATTGGCATAACGTCTATTGGATCTTTGAACGATCTTGGCAATTACGTCTTCAGTTTCTTCAACCAGCTCAAATACTTGGATGTTAACTTGAAACATTTTCTCCACGCCTGGCAGTTGATCCAGTTTTACGCCCAAAAATTTCTCTTTTCTTACATCCGTATATATCCGGAACAATGCATCTGTTATTATTGTATTCAAACCATGACGGTCGGCACCACTCCATAGCGCCAGGCACTGAAAAAGACATAAATTGTCGTCGTACACGAAATGGTCATGTTCGTCTTTTACTAAGGCGATGATGAAGCGATTGTCCAAGATATACTGAGGTATGTCTTCTGGTACTCCGCCAACAGGGTGATTCTTTATCTTGTTCACGTAGAATGTGATGTTGGTGGACGACCCATTTGGAGTTGGGTCTTTTCTGGCGGGCCCATTCAAGTATATCGTCTTCCTGGATGGTTTCTAGAAAGTGTTCAAAGTCGGCTTCATTACTTATCAAATGAGGCACATCCAATACTCGGGCGTTGTTTTGAGATGCATGGAAATACCGCACTTTTTCAGTTTCATTGTTACGTAGAATGAATCCGTAACTCAAGTTGATCTTGAAACGTAATTCTTGTGGCAGGAATATAGTATTAGTCAGCTCACTAGCCATGGTCGATAAGTCTGTGGTCTGCAGTCGGTAGTTATAAACATCTTGAACTTTTCGATTTCCAGTATGATGAGTTCGTATAGCATCCCAGTTTTCACGGTACAGGTCTACTTCAAGCACTTCTTCGCCGAGCAGGTGTTTATCAAATTCAGTCGGGTCGACATCGATAGTAGTGGTTGTCCTAGGAAGCTTGGCTACCCTCACTGGCACTTGATATTCTAACTTCCGCTTGGAGGGGGGTGTTCCATGCACTACACTCTTGTGTCGGTTGAAATGAATCAGTTGATCAAATTCTTGTCCACACTCATTGCAAGGATATGTCTCAAGACAAGTCTTCCAGTGATATTCCAGCTTCTCTCTTCTCGTGGAGGTCTTGTGACAGTTGGTACATCCAAACTTCTTTTCGTCTCCATGAGTTGTCCGCACATGGCGATTACGATTACGGCGGTCAGTAAAGCTCTTTCCACAATGATCACAGTCAAATCGTGCTGGCTCCATTTTTATAAAGGTTTGCAAAAGCAAATTTGCTATAGAAAAGTACTAGCGATGTATTCAATACAATGGTTTGAAACAGAATGGCGCCACGTTACTTGTAATAGCTTTCTATTCAGACCTAACGGATGTGAAAGAAGACGCCATACCATTTAAAACCAACAGCAACATTTGGTTGATGTTTCACTTCTGTTTGTGTTTGTTTCCAAAATGAATATGGGTTAAAGTCGGAATTTTCAGGAAATTAACACAGAAAATAATGGAAAAGAAACACTAATGAAATTCGAATCTGTTTCTTTAGTTCATTTTCCTGCATTCTGATTGGTCAGTTAGGTAATTATCTTGATCCTCAGAATGGAAGAAAATAGCCGACAAATAACAAAACAAACTTGCTTTCTCAAAAATGGCGGACGAATATACGGGGCTCGATCCTCAGTGTTGCCCCTGTGCAAATTGAGATCGCAGAAACTCTCAATTTACAGAAAAAGTCACTCCCATAAAAAGTCTCGGCATTATAGCCCAAGAACATTAGGTTTCACTAGGGAAAAAAATCGGAGAAAGCTGATTTTTTCAGGGAATGTCGAGTACATGTCACTGAACGATTAGACAAAAGTCCCCTAAAATCCCAGTTGAGTTTTTTTTTCTACAGCCTTTTTTCGAAAACGCGTTTGAAAAAAATTTTAAAAAATCGCACGAAGTTTGTAACCTCGAATTGATCCAACTGTATTTTTTGTTTACGCGTATTTCGAGCTACATAATGTCTAATATACATTTACCTAGAGGAAAATGTGCATTCTGTGACAATTTCTGCGAAAAATTATTGAAAATTCACAAAAAAGTATCGGATTTACGCAAAAAATGACGATTTTCATAACGGATTTGCCCAAAGGGTCGTAGTACAGAACGGGATGTTAGTTGGACAGACGATAAAAAATCCACCACCATTTGAAGACTTTTATCATTGCTTACAAAATAGACATTATGGAAGACCCCCTCTGCTTCTGGCCGAGTTCCCCTTTTGGCATGAAATTCGTCAGCATGAGAACTCAACTATTTTCGGGCTTGGGACCGAACAGACACGTCTGTGTCTGGCAGCATTAGATCAATAAATAATATTTACAGAATGTACAAAAATCAATAAATAATATTTACAGAATGTACAAATCAATCAACATGGATTAAGTTACATTGACTATTATCAACGCTATATACAGAAATGACATGACCTATATACATATTATTCATCGAACTTACACCCACACCTTTTTGTACAAGCACTCTTGCAACCACAACTGATCAGATTGAGTAGGTTATCGGGGGCACATGGCTTTGTGGCTGCAGTCGGTACAAGAAGTCCATTGTCTAGCGACCACCCCCAATCCGTCGAAGGAAGCGAAGTGCCCAGCCATTGTTGGACCTGGAGATAACATCTGTAGACATGTTGTTGTGCAGCATCGCTGCTTGGTGGGAGTGAGGCTAGGTCGATGGGTTTATTCAGTTTAGATTTTGCTACATAACGCTTGTAAGTGACATATCTATATTGGTCGAGAGAGGAAACAGTTTTACTCCCGTATAAGATCAGGAGAAGTTGTTCACCGGCTGCGGCTACTGCACTTGGTGTACTGTCATCCGCCAAAATTGTGTTGACATACTGTTGTGAGTCGCTAGTAACATCGGAGACAATTGTACTGAATACTTCCTTCTTACCAACTCGAAAGAGTGCAGAAGTAGTGTCACAACCACTTATAGAATGTGCTACAAGGACGTTGCTTCTATGGTCACCCATTTTGGTTGCTATTTCACTAACTGAAACTAGTAAGTTTGGGGTAATGGAATACATCATGTGAATATTACATCCCGGTTGAACTCGAGAGGTAAGAATGACTAACAAGTCTGTGTCTGTTCCCACAACGACAACATTGTTGTCATCTTGAGCGATGTCAAGTGCAGTTTCGGCTATCAGTACATCAGCATCAGCCTCGGCCTGCTTGGACTGAATATTGATAGCAGATAGCTCCTGCATTAGAAGATCGATCAGTTGGGTTTTGTTCTTGGCATTTGCAAGGAAATCGGATTGGGGTGTGGTGGCTGGTAACTCGGGTGAGATATTGATATCAATGGAATACCTGTCTTTAGATCTACGGGCTTGTTCCATGCCCTTTGTCGACATTGTACAAGCATAACCATCAAAAACAACCACGACGTTCGCCCCAAAATGTCTCACTAGATAACTGGAATATGATGTACATATGTCCTTATATGACGACTGTTTAGGCCATACAACTGCCATCAATAAAAATCCACCATCTACAACAAACAGAGAATGTTCTGGGATTTTAGTTTGCTCGGAACCGTATGTTTTGAGGATCTTACCGAGCGTGCTTTTCTGTGTCTTCCTCATTCCAGCAGAATCAAACAATGCTGGTGGTTTCGGGGCGAGTTCATATTTGAGATACTCTTCCATCTCTGCTTGTGACTGAATAACACATGTGATGCGGTTGAACAGAATTGTGGGGTCAATCACTACCTTACTTCCACGGACTTTGATGCTATTTGCCATCGATGCGAAAGACTTCACAGTGTCAACACGTCGTAGTTTGATGCTGTTGAACGTTTTGCTTACAACATTCGATACGCAACATTCACCAATTTTGCGAACTTGGTCACAGTTCACAGTTTCGTCGGCCACAAGCCCGGTCGCTATAGAGACTAATTGTAGTGGATCTCTATTCTGAAAGGGGGAATGCACTCTGAGCCAGTTCAATAATTTGGTGATATCATTGGCATCAGTCAATTGTGAACTTTGACGGAGATCCCGATGTTGTTCGCCATGACCAGTGTGAACATGAACAAAATTTTCGAGAGCATTACATATCGGAAGGCAAAGAGGTAGTCCATGTACCCATTTCGCAACAGTGCTATCGGTTATTCCCCTGCCATGTGTGAGACCACCAGGGAGCTTGAACATTCTCATTAAACACTGCTCTATGGTCTGATCAGAATATATCCCGTCCCAGAATTTATCTGAGCGCCTTATGGTAAAGTAACCTTTCTCAGTGAACAACTTCAAATCATCCTGTTGCATTATTTCTGTTAGCTCATTCATCTGCTGCAAATAGAGATGAGAACTTTTTGCGTATGCAAAATGACCACCTGCGTGAAATACTGGAATCATATTGCGAACACAATATGTGTGGAGTTCCCAGTTGCCTGTGCGCTCTGCTCTCAAGAACAACTGGAGAAGACCTATTTGCTCGTAGTATTGTACCCAAAGCTTTCCTGTGCGTCCTACGGACGCATTCTGGAGCAGTTCGTGTAATTTTGACAGTAGATGGTTGACACTTTCTTGATTGACAGCGTCAGCTGTTGTACAGTCACCTCTGGCAAGTCCACAGAATATTTCATTGACTTCTGTGCAGTCTATGTTATCTAGTGTTCGGCTTTCTTCAAACACAAGTTTTGTAATGGCAATTTGTGTTAGCAAATGGGCACGAACTGCTCTTGAATATGCATGACCACTGATCAAATGATGGATTGACCCACCAGCATAAACAGTCCCCCAAAGTTCATCCAAGCCGCTACCAGCCATGATCGAAACAATTGCCCCTAAATATGACATAATCATATGGAAGCCGCCGAGTCTAACGAAAACTTTTGTCAACTTATCTGACGAAGACACAATCTCCACTGCTTTGATATAAAGTGGTTGGTCAAACGTCACTGGACAAACGTTCAGTCCCTGTTTCTCACATTCAGTTTGTGCAAACATGAGAGCAGTGTAAATTGTGCTCGGGTTGGATGGATCAAAATGATGCTATAATACGGTATTTGAATGAGAAAAGTCGATGCCGTTTGAATTTGAGTTTAGGGGGTATGGTTAATATTTCACACGTTTCACCAGTTCATTATGGAATAAATGACTATTGTTATATATCATTATAAAGCCACTGCTTTTCTGCAATTTTTGATATATAATTTAACTCCCAAAGTAGTCGTAGATTTGATTTAATGGACGTTGTGTACCGTTGTGTGTATGAAAACAATAAATTTTTTTTTGTAATTTTGTACATTTTCGTGAATATTTCACCATTGAGTGTGAGGATTGGTACAAAGTTGACATTTTCTGTTGGGGATATGTATTCTCAATATAATTCAGCACGATATTTATGATTCTCACTCTACTGAGGCGAATAAGAATGAGAAATATGGAGCTGGGTCGAATTTTTTTTTAAATTTTTTTTTTCATCAAAAAAAACGCTATAACTAAAAAAGCTCAACTCGGATTCGCGGGGACTTTTCACACTTTATCCGCAATGTGTGTCCCGGAAACATATAAAAAAAATCAGCTTTCTCCGATTTTTTTCCTTACTTTCTCATTTTTATGTCTAATGTGCCTGGACTATTAGCAGACTTGATATTGGCTGCTTAGCTTCTAACAGATATCAATAGAGAAATCAAATATAACTAATCAAGTCGCATGTGGGAGGGAGTCGATCCCCAAATTTGCCTCTGTGCAAATTAAGCGCACAGCAACTCTCAGTTTGCAGAAGTAATCACTTCCGTAAAAAGACTCAACGAAAACAGACAAAATGTTATCTGCGTAAGATTGCAAATTGACGCTACACACGAAAAATACGCCCTTATTGCATTTTTATTAGACAATGTATTAAACGTTTTGCTAAAGGATACAACGGTGAACAAAGTCACGACCGAAAACAGAACTTATCAATGACAAGTTCCACAATCGAATTACTTGACGATTGTCGACTTCATTAACTACTTTATACACATACAATTCGTCTATACCTCATGAAATGTAATGCAATTCTGGTGTTCGAAATTGTTGTTGGTAGAAAAAAACATTTTGGGAAATAGAACTTCAAGTATTGCTGAAAAGATTCACTAGAGGCAATCTATCTAAAACAAAAATGTATATTATGGTGTATTGAAATGAGAACTAATCTGCTCAGTAAATAAATAAGTAAATAAAAGTTCGAGATATACGCTTTTATTGAAAACAAAAAAAAACCCTGCTAAAATCAGTTACCTCCCTTGCCAATTGACAGCGTATTTCAAAGCCGTGTATTTCTCCAGTTGAGACATAATTCTGATCACAAATAATAAACTGATTCACGCTGAATTAATTTACATAAAAAGCATGTCTACAATTATATTTTTATTTGGTTCTCCAGCCGCAGGAAATGTTTGTGGATGTTTTTCACTGATTTGTGAAACGGTACGCTTTTTTATAGGAACCCCAAGCGGGCCGTAGGCCCGCAAAGGGTTCCACATACCCAGTCAGATAAATGTGTTCCAGAACAGAATTCTCTATAGCCGTCAATGTGATTTTTGAAGTGGACAGTAAATTTCAGTGAAAAAACTACGTAACTTCCGCTGTCGAATTGCCCATACAATTGCAATTGGCCTGCCCCCCTCTAGGAATCAAATGTACTCTGTTGCAACTTTATTCGCCTCAAAGCTTTGCGTGATACATTGGCCGACATATCTACACTTCAGGGGTTGCCAGGCCTTATCACCCGAGAACCGCGACAAATCAGCGGCCGGCCAAAGTGTTATTATTATTACTCGAGTTCTGTCCTTCTGGAGGTTTGTCAATATGCTCAGCTGATGATCTCGTCATTTCAGTTCGAACTCTCAGTCCTGATTTCGTTGCAGCTTGTCTGCCAGTGCCAGTGACAACCTCAATCGAAAAAACGTACATATAACCGATAATATAAGTTTATAACGGATAAATGTTGTTATATTGGTGCTATTGTATACAGACATGCATTGACATGTATCTCGTGAAATATCAAGATGAACAGAAACTCAGTTTTTGAATTATCCAAATGTGAAGGTGTTGTAAAGGAAAAGTTTGCTTGAAAAAAGGGTATACGGACGTTTCGTCCCCAAGCCGAGTCGTCCGCTTGTCATAATGTCAAGGAAAATATTGTCTTTACATTTCGAACAAGACACCCACCCCCTACTAACGTGTGACATTTCCCCAACATATAAAGCCTCCTGATGTTGTATTTATGTTAAGAGTGTGATGTACATCATCTTTAAGGTTTGAAACACAAATGATGTCATATATTGGCTGATATAATGATATGTTTTTAAAAAATGGCAAAAATTGCACAAGTTGGAAATGCACATTTTTGGTGCACTCAAGAGACTCACCCACCCCCACAACACGTCTTGCAAATTTTTGGTGCCCCCAGGATCCCCCTCCCCCTGGAATAATTGCAAAATTATAAGATTATGTTACAGAACTTAATATAACAAGTTTTGATGCATTTCTTAATATAATTATAACACGTTTTGATGCGTTTCTTAATATTATTAATTCCTATAATACATTTGCTAATAATTTTGTGATTATTCATTGTAAAGTGCCGGTGCTCTTCCAAGAATAATTGCAAAATTATAAGATTATGTTGCAGAATTTAATAAACCATAAATTTTGATGCGTTTCTTAATATAATTAATTCTTATAATACATTTGCTAATAATTTTGCTATTATTGTAAAGCGACGGTGCGCCTCGATGAATAATTGGAAAATTATAAGATTATGTTGCAGAACTTAATATAACAAATTTTCTTGCATTTCTTAATATAATTAATTCTTATAATACTTCTACTAATAATTTTGCAGTCATTCACTGTAAGGTGCCGGTGGAGCTCTTCAATGAAAAATTGCAAAATTATAAGATTATGTTGTGGAACTTAATATAACGTACATATACTTTAAGAACTTTTACTGTAATAATATAATTATTATAGGTAATCCATTGAATAAACAGTAATTAAAATTTATTTAATGGCTGGATAGTTTATTTTGTTTTGACATTTCTGTTTTCAGAATTTCACACGTATATGAAATTTAATGCAAGGAGGTACATTAAGATATATTATAATGGAGGTACATTAAGATATATTACAATAGGTAATATACAATAAAGTATACAATAAAATTATTATATAAATAAATAAAAAATGATTCAAAATACAATACATGAATACTTTCCCCCAGCGAACGAGTTTCGGACGTGTTGGGTATAACTGTAGAGGACGACTTGGTTAAAATTGCAGCGGACGATTTGGTTATCAGACGAAATGGGTGTAATTCGAAAAAGTGATACTGACAGGTTGCTTTCAGTCCCTTTAGAAACCAAAACAAAGTAATAATGTGTTACTTTTTGGTGCATCTGTATTTCTGAACAGTGCTTCATAGTTTCAAACACTAAAAAATGGAAAATAATAACCCTTTTGGATATTTACCGCCATTGAAAAGGGCATGTCATCTTTTTTCGGGAACTGGGGGAATCTTCGGCCTGGGGAGAACTAGGCCCAAGGAAGATTCGTCCAAAAGAAAAGCAGTGCACATCTGTTAGGATATTTTAGATACGCTACGATATTCGTTTTAACTCCTGAAAATAATTCTTAAAAAAAATATTAATAGATTGTTCAATATTTATTGAAAAATATTAATACAATGTATATCGTCGAGCAATTATCTCTGCAGTAAATTCACATTCAATGTGTTCTGTAATAATTAAGCCTTTTATTAAGGTCTCTCATCTGTTAGAATGGTATCCAATCACTTCGGCTCCAAATCATTTCATCCTCTGGTCAATTCGACCTCAAAGTCATCTCTGCCCTAGTCACATCGGTCCCTTGGTCATTTCGGCACCATTTTAAGTGTAGAGATCTACATGTATAAAGATCAGTGCATAGTTCATGTTTAGAAATAATGGGTAATTACCTTTATTAAGTAATGTTCAGTTATTTGTATTTACACAGTGTACAGAAAAGTTATACACAACATTAAAAATTATCCATGTGTTCAATTTTACATACATTTAAGATGCTATCTGTATAAGTAAGAGAAATTATTTTACTTTGAAATTTTGCAAAGTATATGCAGTCATTCATTCATATTGTTATGCACAATTCCTAGTCACCTTCCAGTTTGAGGTTCACAGGGTTTCTTTTTTTTTTTCTTTTTTCTGAAACAACCACCAAACTGCCATACTACCATAAATATGTCCACATTTTCTAAAACACAGAGCAGAATCCTTGTAGTTATGCGCAATTCCTAGTCCCCTTCCAGTTTGCTGTCCACGGGGGTCTGACCCCCAGTACCCCACTTCCAAGGCATCCAAGGCATACACTCAAACCAAATAACATTACTGACCCTCGCTTCCGGCTGTCGTAGATTCATAAGCAAATACAATTATTCAGGTCGCAAGGGATTTCAAATCCCACATAGTCCATGTGCACCTTCGACATGCTGAAACTTTTCTTTTATTTATTCATCATGAAAGAAAATCTACTAGAGATATATCATATGTATACCTGAATATCTAATTGAGAGATATAAATGTTGAAAAAAAATTAAATAGAAAAATTTTAAAATTCAAACAATATTTGAAAATATTTAAAGAGGCCGAAATGACCTGGTATATTGGGGGCTGAATTGACCTGCGGCCGTAATGACTGGGATCGAAATGACTTGGGGCCAAAGTGACTGGAATTCATGAGAATTGCATCCAAACTGTCCTCCAACAATTTGACCCAAACTGGATACTAATCTAACCCAAACCATCCTTTGGCAATTTGCCCCGAACTGTTCTCCAGAATAGGGACACATGATTCTTATTGATTTATTTATTGGGGTTTAATGACACTTCGATAGCCAGGGTCACTTCATGTCGGACAGTTTTACAGATGGGAAAAGCCAGAGAGAATCATGGAGCAATTACAAACATCTAACGTACAAACAGCACACAAGTTGGGTTAGCATTGGTTGAAGACAAGTGTACGATTGACATGCAGTATGCCTTGGTATGCAATGGCACTACATGGGCAATGGGAATGAAGTGTATTGCCCAAGGAAACAAAGTGGTTGCCGCAGGTGGGATTTGATAGAGGACCCTTTGGCTTGCAGCCTACACCTCTAACTACTGAGCCCTTTAACCTTCAAAACTGTATAGTACCAGCTAAAACATGTTGTAGAATGACCACATGAAAATTTCACAAGTACATAGTTTCATTATTAGTTTGTGATATTTGTTTTTGCTCAGTTTGCTGTACAGTGGAACCCTGTTAATTGAAGAGCCACTTTGCCAATAACATTATTCAATTAGCAGGAGTATTCAATTAACAGGGATTGTGTCACTTTCCTGTATTCCAGAGATAAACTTAGCATTTATTCTATTATATTTTGTTTGACAGAGCTCCATGAGCTCTGTGAAACAAGATATAATAGATTAAATGCCTGTATTGAATGTACTGAGGCCAAATTGGTCTATAACAAAGGAAAGCTGGGAAGAGTCAGGGCAATTTCTCAACATGTTACAAGATTTTTTATTCAATTAACAGGAGATTACTCTATAACCTATATTCAATTACCAGGTCAAATTTGTACTGGAGGCATGGTAAATGGTTTTGTGTTGGGAAATTACATTCTATTAACAGGGATATGCAATTAAGATATATCCAATTAAGTGGGCACCACTGTATAACCACCCCCCCCCCCCCCCATGCCCCCCACACACACACCAATCAAAACCATCATTCAAAGGTCTTGGATTCAGCAAATTTGATTTCTTTATTTATTGGGTTTAACAACAGTTTTTACAGCCAGGGCCACCCAACAGTTTTACTGGGGGAGGAACCCAGCCAGAGCACCCGGAGAGAACCACCGAGCAACAGTGACAAGCAACTGTCAGGCTTCTCAACATTGTTACTCCAAGCAAGCAGGGTTAGCATTGGTTGAAGACAAGTGCATCATCGATGTGCAGTACGCCTTATTTCAGTTGCCACAATTGGGATTTGAGCTGAGAACCTCTCAGCTTGTTTTGGGAAGGTTTTTTTTAGGGTCCTGCGAATATTCGAGATTCGATTCGATATCGATACCATACGCATGCTTCGAGATCGATCCCGAATCAGTCTCAGGATTCGATTTTTTCGAATCTCTCATACTAACTTCAATTTGTTACATTTCCAACAAAAATAGGATAAAACTGTCATTAGAAAATTCATTCATGCAGGCTCAATTCCTATTTATTTGAGTAATTGACAATGTTTAATTGTTAGATAAGGTGTGAATTTGGCCCAGAACATTATCCATAGTTTTGGTTTTTGAAGGCTTAACTTGTTACTATTCACGTTCTTAAGAACGTGAATAGTAACAAGTTAGGCCTTCAAAAACTAAAACTATGGACAATAGGCCTAGCTGTCTCCGACGGTGCTACAGAGAATATTTAGTTATTGGTGTTTAAGGTGTTCACTCCGTCGCATAAGGGTCATCACAGTGTTCCGTAACTTCCGTTTGATGCAATATGAAATAACTTGTCTTTTAAGATTCGATTCGGGATTCAATTCGATGTCGATATCAGAGACATGATTCGATTCGAGATTCAATTCGAAAAGAAATTTGTGATTCGCAGATCCCTATTTTTTTTTTAGTTCCAGCTTCATTAAGGTTTGTCTCATATCCCACTTGTAATTTTGTCATAATTAGTAATCATAAATCCTTAAAATAAAACAATAGAAAAAATGCATAGAATATTTTAAAAAAAATTTCTGTGAGGATTTGACCGCAGAGGTGATGACATGCGACCACGACTGAGACCGAATATTCTCAGAAAAAGTATGAGGGCTGAATCTTTCTGTGACTGAATCTTCATGAACCCCTTTTTTCAAACTAAATTGCCCATTACTTATAAAGCACCATAACTAAGGCAAAAACAATACTATGAAATTTCCAAGTCTGAAATTCTATAAATTGCAAATAAATTTACACAAATTATATAGCAAAATAAAGGATGTGGTGTATAGAACCCCAAAAGTATGTGTGCACCTCACACACTGACACACAGTCGCTATCAGACATCAACGGTTCCTGAAAGTGTGCTATCGGTACCATATTTGTACCATAACTGATAATAATAAAATAATATTTCATAAGAACAAACACAGGAATTCAAAATGCAGCCTCAGGGCAGCATGGTGGTGAATGCCAATGCTGTCAGACTGTCCATGAAAGGGGGAGTCCTTTACAAATAGGTTTTTGTTTTGTGATACTCTGGATACTCCCCATTTTTAGCTCAGCTTTGACATAGTCATATTTAAGGTTATGTCATAGCCCATTGTCCGTCTGTTTGGGAACAACAATTCAATACGGCTCGGGCTAGAGGCTTTATTTATGAACCGATCTTTACGAAACTTCTTGGGTACCTTTGTTATCACCGTGGGACGAGTGTTTTTGGGGGCGGTCCAAAATGCAAGATGGCCTCCAGCAGCCATTTTGTACAGAAATTAGTGCAATCAGTTTTTTGTTCAGAACTTATGTATGAAAGTTCTGATTTGAATAAATTTTTGTATGAATGTTTAGTAACATGGAGTACATCACATATAATAAAGGGTTTTTTCTCATGTTGAAATGATGGAAATTAGACTCAAGATGCATTGGCATGTAATGTGTGCACGCCCTTGATGTGTACTCATAAACAAATTTGTATTGTACAGACAACGCTCTTTAATTTGATGCAAAATAGCCTTGAACGACTTTCATCAGGAAACGCTGTTTAATTCCGCATTCCAGGTCTGTCCATTGCACAATTTGCTCTGTTCAGTATTGGACACTCCGCATTTGATGCCTAGATATTGAAACCAATGATCCCTTGATAGATATATATGTAATTTTGCCTGTTGTTGATTATTAGAGTCTTGTGTTATTTGTAGAACTGATCAGTTATGTTGTTGGCATATCACTTAGCGTTACCTGTTGATACCTTACGGTGACAACGAAGCAGGTCCGCACATTGATATCTGTTCTGTGGTATTGTACTTGAGTTTATTGTGTCTATCATCTTTTTTCTGTTGTGACTTTGGCAATGGATAAATGTATCAAATGTAACGATGAGTTGACCGGCTCGTCCAGAATAACTACACTTGGTGAGCGGGGTATAGAAAAGTTGGTTGCTGTAAGCGTCGAGCTTGGCGATAATCTTTTTGCCGGTTCGAAGAAACCCACAGTTGGTGAGAAAATTCACAAATTCTGCTACAAGAATTATACACGGGAAAGTTCTGTAAGAAAAAGTAAGAGAATGTCTCTAGATGCAGCTGAATCTGACGAAGCTGGTCCATCTATGACAAAAAAATTGCGCTCTGATCAAGATGCTTTCAATTTTAAACTCCATTGTCTGTTCTGTGGAGAATCCGCCGACAAACAAACTCATATACCCGTTCAACGTAGAAGAGAAGTCCACACCGTTGAAACATTGACTTTTGTTGATAGTAGTATCAGAACCCGTTGTTTGAAACGTAGTGATGAATGGGGTGAGTCTGTACTTACTCGGATCGGTCGTGCTATCGATCTAGTGGCCGAGGAAGGCCGGTATCACCATGATTGCTGGACAGGATTTGTCAGAGATAAGCCTGAGCGAACTCTTTCACGGGGTAGGCCTGTTGCAGACAAGAAAGCACTTGCATTCCATGAATTGTGTACCTTTATGGAGAACAGCGATGAGTGTCAGTTTTCCTTGAGCGAATTGGCAGAGACGTTTGAATCGTATCTTGGTGACGAAGTCGGTTACACAATTAAACATCTTAAAACCAAACTGCTTGAGCATTTCGGTAGTAGAATCTCTATTACAACACTGAGGTCCCTAAAAAATGTTGTCACATTCAGAGATTCATCAGACAAAATACTATATGATTCGTGGTACTCATGCAAATGTACCAATGAAACTGATGAACGTATGCGCATCGTCAAGAAAGCATCGGCTATAGTCCGCGATGATATTCTGTCAGCCATTTACGAGTGTGACGTTTATCCCAAACCCGATTCGTTATCTGTATCTAGTGATCTACTACCCGATACACTCCAAACCTTGTTACAAGGGATTGTTGCTCCGTCGCAGCGTGGGCAAAGCATCCAAGCCAACCAGAGACGCGTGACAGCCATAGGTCAGTCTCTAATAAGTTCTTGTCGGCCCCGTTCATTCTTGTCACCAGTATTATTGTCGGTAGCAGTTTACATACATAGGAAATTCGCATCTCGGGAATTGATCGACATTCTGAATGGACTAATGTTCTCTTCTAGCTACCGGGAAGTGCAACAATACGTTCATTCTGTCATGATAAGCAAAGGTCCGTCGCCTAGACTTGCGAACTTCACACAATTCGTTTTCGATAACGCCGATTGTAATGTGCGCACGCTAGATGGCAAGAATACTTTCCATAGTATGGGAGGCATCGCCTGTATAACTCCAAGCAAAGATCACACAGAAGAGTCTCCGATAAAACGACTAACTGGTGATCATTCGAATATTGGCTCTGGTGAATTCGGGTACATCCCTTTGAAAGGTTACAGTAAACCAAGCAAATCGGGTCTTGAAGAAATTGTGATGAAGGATTTATCAACTTTGGGTGAATCTGATCCGAAAAATTTGAAACTCGCAAAAACAGTCGACAGTCTTTGGTCTTTGACGCATGTACTGAGAGTACCTTGCCCATCTTGGGCTGGATATATGCACATTGTCACATCATCAGATGATTATGAAACAAGTGATGTCGAGATACTTCCCTTTATTAATTTTGATCCATCCAACCCGAGCACAATTTACACTGCTCTCAGGTTTGCACAAACTGAATGTGAGAAACAGGGACTGAACGTTTGTCCAGTGACGTTTGACCAACCACTTTATATCAAAGCAGTGGAGATTGTGTCTTCGTCAGATAAGTTGACAAAAGTTTTCGTTAGACTCGGCGGCTTCCATATGATTATGTCATATTTAGGGGCAATTGGTTCGATCATGGCTGGTAGCGGCTTGGATGAACTTTGGGGGACTGTTTATGCTGGTGGGTCAATCCATCATTTGATCAGTGGTCATGCATATTCAAGAGCAGTTCGTGCCCATTTGCTAACACAAATTGCCATTACAAAACTTGTGTTTGAAGAAAGCCGAACACTAGATAACATAGACTGCACAGAAGTCAATGAAATATTCTGTGGACTTGCCAGAGGTGACTGTACAACAGCTGACGCTGTCAGTCAAGAAAGTGTCAACCATCTACTGTCAAAATTACACGAACTGCTCCAGAATGCGTCCGTAGGACGCACAGGAAAGCTTTGGGTACAATACTACGAGCAAATAGGTCTTCTCCAGTTGTTCTTGAGAGCAGAGCGCACAGGCGACTGGGAACTCCACACATGTTGTGTTCGCAATATGATTCCAGTATTTCACGCAGGTGGTCATTTTGCATACGCAAAAAGTTCTCATCTCTATTTGCAGCAGATGGATGAGCTAACAGAAATAATGTAACAGGATGATTTGAAGTTGTTCACTGAGAAAGGTTACTTTACCATAAGGCGCTCAGATAATTTCTCGGACGGGATATATTCTGATCAGACCATAGAGCAGTGTTTAATGAGAATGTTCAAGCTCCCTGGTGGTCTCACACATGGCAGGGGAATAACCGATAGCACTGTTGCGAAATGGGTACATGGACTACCTCTTTGCCTTCCGATATGTAATGCTCTCGAAAATTTTGTTCATGTTCACACTGGTCATGGCGAACAACATCGGGATCTCCGTCAAAGTTCACAATTGACTGATGCCAATGATATCACCAAATTATTGAACTGGCTCAGAGTGCATTCCCCCTTTCAGAATAGAGATCCACTACAATTAGTCTCTATAGCGACCGGGCTTGTGGCCGACGAAACTGTGAACTGTGACCAAGTTCGCAAAATTGGTGAATGTTGCGTATCGAATGTTGTAAGCAAAACGTTCAACAGCATCAAACTACGACGTGTTGACACTGTGAAGTCTTTCGCATCGATGGCAAATAGCATCAAAGTCCGTGGAAGTAAGGTAGTGATTGACCCCACAATTCTGTTCAACCGCATCACATGTGTTATTCAGTCACAAGCAGAGATGGAAGAGTATCTCAAATATGAAGTCGCCCCGAAACCACCAGCATTGTTTGATTCTGTTGGAATGAGGAAGACACAGAAAAGCACGCTCGGTAAGATCCTCAAAACATACGGTTCCGAGCAAACTAAAATCCCAGAACATTCTCTGTTTGTTGTAGATGGTGGATTTTTATTGAGGGCAGTTGTATGGCCTAAACAGTCGTCATATAAGGACATATGTACATCATATTCCAATTATCTAGTTAGACATTTTGGGGCGAACGTCGTGGTTGTTTTTGATGGTTATGCTTGTACAATGTCGACAAAGTGCATGGAACAAGCCCGTAGATCTAAAGACAGGTATTCCATTGATATCAATATCTCACCCGAGTTACCAGCCACCACACCCCAATCCGATTTCCTTGCAAATGCCAAGAACAAAACCCAACTGATCGATCTTCTAATGCAGGAGCTATCTGCTATCAATATTCAGTCCAAGCAGGCCGAGGCAGATGCTGATGTACCGATAGCCGAAACTGCACTTGACATCGCTCAAGATGACAACAATGTTGTCGTTGTGGGAACAGACACAGACTTGTTAGTCATTCTTACCTCTCGAGTTCAACCGGGATGTAATATTCACATGATGTATTCCATTACCCCAAACTTACTAGTTTCAGTTAGTGAAATAGCAACCAAAATGGGTGACCATAGAAGCAACCTCCTTGTAGCACATTCTATAAGTGGTTGTGACACTACTTCTGCACTCTTTCGAGTTGGTAAGAAGAAAGTATTCAGTACAATTGTCTCCGATGTTACTAGCGACTCACAACAGTATGTCAACACAATTTTGGCGGATGACAGTACACCAAGTGCAGTAGCCGTTGCCGGGGAACAACTTCTCCTGATCTTATACGGGAGTAAAACTGTTTCCTCTCTCGACCAATATAGATATGTCACTTACAAGCGTTATGTAGCAAAATCTAAACTGAATAAACCCATCGACCTAGCCTCACTCCCACCAAGCAGCGATGCTGCACAACATGTCTACAGATGTTATCTCCAGGTCCAACAATGGCTGGGCACTTCGCTTCCTCCGACGGATTGGGGGTGGTCGCTAGACAATGGACTTCTTGTACCGACTGCAGCCACAAAGCCATGTGCCCCTGATAACCTACTGAATCTGATCAGTTGTGGTTGCAAGAGTGCTTGTACAAAAAGGTGTGGGTGTAAGAAGGCAGGACTCTCTTGCTCAGGTTTGTGTAATTGCAGTTCGGATTCTTGTAACAACCACAGAAACACTGTCCTGTCGGAAATTTCTGAGTTCGATGAATAATATGTATATAGGTCATGTCATTTCTGTATATAGCGTTGATAATAGTCAATGTAACTTAATCCATGTTGATTGATTTGTACATTCTGTAAATATTATTTATTGATTTTTGTACATTCTGTAAATATTATTTATTGATCCAATGCTGCCAGACACAGACGTGTCTGTTCGGTCCCAAGCCCGAAAATAGTTGAGTTCTCATGCTGACGAATTTTATGCCAAAAGGGGAACTCGGCCAGGAGCAGAGGGGGTCTTCCATAATGTCTATTTTGTAAGCAATGATAAAAGTCTTCAAATGGTGGTGGATTTTTTATCGTCTGTCCAACTAACATCCCGTTCTGTACTACGACCCTTTGGGCAAATCCGTTAGGAAAATCGTCATTTTTTGCGTAAATCCGATACTTTTTTGTGAATTTTCAATAATTTTTCGCAGAAATTGTCACAGAATGCACATTTTCCTCTAGGTAAATGTATATTAGACATTATGTAGCTCGAAATATGCGTAAACAAAAAGTACAGTTGGATCAATTCGAGGTTACAAAGTTCGTGCGATTTTTTTTTATTTTTTTCAAACGCGTTTTCGAAAAAAGGCTGTAGAAAAATAAAGCTCAACTGGGATTTTAGGGGACTTTTGTCTAATCGTTCAGTGACATGTATCATGTACTCGACATTCCCCGAAAAAATCAGCTTTCTCCGATTTTTTTCCCTAGTGAAACCTAATGTTCTTGGGCTATTTGATTAACGAGATGTTGTGATCCTCTTCCCCTAATTGTTGCATAATGATAGGTATCTCTTATCAATATTCGAACAAAACAGTGTAAGGCTTCTTCAGCTTCATCAAGTGACAATGGTGATATATTATTCACCCCAGCTTTTCTTGCCAATCTTCGCAAATTACTCCTTGGAATAGTATTACGCTCCTCTCTCTCCATCTTCACCTATTGTGGTGGAATAGCATTGCACTCCTCTCTCTCCTTCTTCACTTCTTGTGGCCCACATTCACCTTCTAGTGATGGAATCTTTACCTCAATGGATAGCTCAACTCTCATGATTGATGATAAGAAAAATGACGTTATGATATCTCCAGCAGTGTTTTTATAGACATTACGAGGATCGAAAAAGCACTGGAGAACGTTCATGCGACAATTCTGATCGAGTGCGGGAAAAAATTGTTGATAACAGACGTTTACTATCACAGCCGTCCGACGTCAACAATTTTTTTCCCGCACTCGATCAGAATTGTCGCGTGAGCGTTCTCCACTGCATTTCCGATCCTCGCATTGTCTATAAAATCAAACACGCATTCCAAACAATTCATTTTGAGACAACATGAAGTTCTCGCTAGAGATGAATGAATGCAGAATGTGGAGGTCCGGAGAAATGTCTGACGCTGATTGGAACCGCCGATTAGAAGAAGAATCTATCAGAGTAGAGAGAAAGAAAGCACGAAGAAGCCAATTAGCTGAAGATACTTTCGGCCATATGAGGAGAAGTGGTGGACCTCAGAAATACACTCGACAGTGGGGCCAGCAGCTTATTGATGAGTTGGAGCGAAAGGCAGGGAAAAGACAGTTCTTAGTTGTCCGCGGTTATGAACTGGAGAAATACCGGGTGAAGAAAGTTGACTTGTATCCTGATCTTAATTGGCAGGCAGAAAGACGGTATAAAAAATGTGAAGTTAAATCCAATAACCTGTATCCAGATTTAAGTGAAGTCTCATGAGGATTCCTACAAAATCTGGATACAAGTTATTGAATTTTAGCTTGACAAAAAATCTGGATACAACTTAAACTCATTCATCCTATTTCTTATTATCTCTGTTTGTCATTCTAACCTATCAATAATTTGTTACTCTCACAAACGAGTGTGATTTCAAAATGTGCCTTCGTGGCAGCCCTTCTAAGGGCTACCCACACTATTAGAAAGAGATATATCTTCTCGTGTACACAATCAAGTCTTTGTTATATGAAAAGACAAAAAACAGTTCCCTTATCCTCCAGTGAAAAAAAACTTATAAGCAAAAATGTACTATAGGATCTGGTCATAAAGCATGATGCGGTGCCACTATAGCACCAAGCATTTTTAATACGGCGTTTTCCATACGGTCCATAGCGTTAGTGTTAAATTGTGTAACTTATACCCCCAAGAATTTATAGTTGTGAAACTTATAGCCCCAAGAACTTATAGCCCCAAACCTGAATGCACTGTGCCACCAGTGCATTCAGGTTTGGGGCTATAAGTTCTTGGGGCTATAAGTTTCACAACTATAAATTCTTGGGGCTATAAGTTGCACAATTTAACACTAACCCTACGGACCCTATGGAAAACGCCGTGTTAAAAATGCTTGGGGCTATAGTGGCACCCCTAACTACTAATGATGAGTTGTATCGTGTATCTATTTTCAGATCTGCTGTGCAGCCACTTCCTGTTTGCTGATACTTTGAAATTTGACTGTACTCACTGAACATTGAAATTTTTCGTCACTCTTTTCTCGGCTTCTATGCGACGGATTCATTCAATATTTCACTTGGAGCTTGATAATGTTGAGTTGTATCGTGTATGCAATTTTCAGATCTGCCGTGCAGCCACTAACTCTTTACCGATACTTTAATCAATTGCATGCAGCGACACAGGTCCAGACCCGGTATTGGTCTTGTTACATTATAACATTCTATGACGTGTTAATTTTGCATTATCACAAGCTAAATCCGAAACTTGCCAAGCGGTTTCTAAAGTTTTGTTTTCCTCGCCTCAAACCAGACGACAGCAACAAAAATGTCTTTTTTCGAATATTACTGATGAAAACATCGAGTTGCTTTGAAAGCAAGACAGTGCAGTACGTGGAGAGTGTATTATCACTAAATCACCCGCAGAGTGGAGACTCCACCCAAGCAATAATTGCAAATTTGTTGCAAAGCATAACAAACACAAGCAACGTTCCAGCCAATGGACCTCCGGGTTAAACCCGGAGGTCCATTGGCTGAAACATTGCTTGTGTTTCTAGTGAATATATTATACAAAATTTGAAAGTTATAGTTTGGGTGATAACTCCACTCCGCGGGTTATTTAGTTACAATGCACTCTCCACGTACTGTATATCAACCAAGCAAAGTATTGAAAGAAGTATTAAATTATTTAGAGAGTTTCTAAGCGCAAATGGGAAATTTGAAACATTCGTCTTGGCGTTTTGTGAAAATTCCACTGCACTAAATATGAGCAATTTATGTTAACTGTTTATGAAACATTACTTTCAAAGATCATTCAGTATTATAAAAGACATTGTGGTAGATTAGCACCCGCAAAAAAAATTAATTTAAATTTTTTCTTCGGGTGCTGATCCAGCTAGAGCTGTAGGTTAACCGAAACCGAACTGAGGTTTTCAGTTTTTTTTTAAAAACCGAAACCGTCGACATACAGTAATCTAAGGTTTTTCGTTCTTTATTAAATACTCTCTTGCTGCAGAAATTCACAGAATGTAGCCATCCCAGAGTAGTGAGAGTACCCAGACACTGCCAATGGCAGTGTCTGGGTGCTCTCACTACTCTGGGAAGGCTACATTCTGTGAATTTCCGACATCTCAGTTTAGTTGTGTTTGTAGCTTTCCTCAAGTTGCGTGTAGGTGTCAGACCTCGAAAAATGGCCAAGCACAATAAAAGTTCTGTATATTTAGGTAATTACTATATTGGCCGTCCTGATTCTTCATGTATTATGGCTTATTTCGGGCATTCATTGAGTTTCACTCAATTTCACTGCCATCCAGTTATGACTCCGGACATAAGAATGAGTTTTATTGAATTTTATTTGGCCTTATGAACAAACCGAAAACCGAACCGGACCGAGGTTTTATTCCACCTGAAAAACCAAAACCGAAACCGAACAAGATATTTAAAAACCTACAGCTCTAGATCTAGCATAACACACTGAGAAACGGTCACTATGTTTATGGTATTATCTTGTGGCCAAGTTGTGGGCCTGTTGATTCGAAGGATCAAAATTAATACCGACTTGATTTCTAACCGCACAAATGTCTATTTTTTATAGAAAGTGACAGGAAGTCGAAATCTACGAAGAAGAGCGGCATTATTGTTTATTTGGTGACTAAGTCTAAAGAGGAGCGGCACTGAGGGAAGAGGAACTTCCATTTTCAAAAAGTAGATTGGAGCTGGACAAAGAGCGATTTGAACTTGAAAATCAGGAAAGATAAAAGCGGCTTCAGAAAAAGAAAGAAGAGAAGGGGTTGTTTTTTGAAGTCATGCAAAAGTGCATTCAGAAGATGTAGCTTAATAAATTAAAGTACATGGAGAGTCATACTTTTTTTCTCCGCATATGCTGAATGAATTGTCCATTTGCCCCTTTGCAATGCGTAACAGGTGTGAAAATGCAATATAATGGTATCTCTTGTGTCACTCGTGATCTTGTTTGATAAACTTTATTCTTTTGTGCACACGGAGACTGGTTTTGTCTGTCAAGAAGTTAAGTTTCGACGAGACGCATCACTGTAGTCAGTCTGCCAAGACTCTCATAGCCACGACCGACTGGACATCGAGCTATGCGTCAAGACGAAACTGCCGAAGCATTTTTTTCTTCATTCATGGAAACACTTATCCACTGTACCTGCTTATTCTCACGCGTGACAACAAAGCGAATGGACGACCTGCATATTACGCAGTTGTCGGTCGTTAATAAAATTGTTGCGCTTGGAATCGGTCAACCTGCGTTTGCGTGCACACTTCAGTGATCAGAACAAAGAGGTTTTCATTTTTTTGCGTTCGTGCAATTGCGATAAGCTTTCAGTTATTTTCCGATGAGACGAGATTATTTGTACCGCTCTGTTTTGGCCTTCTTGTCTCTTAAATACATCTGCATATCCACATTTCTATAACATGTGTCATCTTACCAGATCTAATGTTAATTTATTAGTCAATTTGAATTTGAAAGACGTTATCACTGTTTTTGTCGTGGAAATCGAAATAATGTGGAAGCAGATATACCTGACGTCAAGAATAACTGTGTAATATGCAAGGGGTCCGTCCATTAGCAGTTTCGAATGTTCGCATACTTTCGGCAATTGCAGTTGGACATTAAAAATAACGTGGTGCAGCTTGGCTCGAGATACTCCATAATAATCCTACTGTTTTTCATTTACGGGGGGAAGGGGGTGGTGGTGGTGTGGGTGCGGTACAACTCTAACCAGGGGCGGTTCGGATCGGGGAAGCCACGGGATGCTTGACCCCCCCCCCCCCCCAACCCCACACATACACACACCTTTTTCACCAATTATGGGTATCCTAAAAGGACATATTCCGACGTACACATATAACGTGCACAATCCCGAATGGCCACATTGACAGTGTGAGATAGCTCTTTCAAAATGAGCAGCATTATATCGTCGGCATCGCTGTTCATTGTATGTATTGAGATATTGCACATCGCAAGTTCGCAACTCTTCATAATAAGCACAGACTACATTAAAATTTTAACTTGTCAAAACTTTGACCCAAAGTGCGTAATATAGTTTTTGGTTTCGTATGTCTTTTGAACTTCCGGAACCAAAAGATGACTTTGGGTGCAAGCTTGGACTATGGTAAAACGTATTCTTGTGTTCCCTTTCCGGAGTTGCGTATCATTTCGTTCCTTATTCATGACATACTCGATGTCAAAATACACCATCGAACCACCTCCAATTTTCTTCCCCATTCTTCCATTCTATGCCTCTGTGGTTACCCAGAAAGTTGTGACACACACCCACCACACCCTTTTTGGAGCTTCCACTGCCCGACTCTAGCACTGCCCAGACTGGTCGGCACCGGCATTCGGTAGAGATCGTTAAACTAGAGCGATGCACCAAGCCAAACAACTCGATCGATCTTCAGTTGGGGTAGGTGTCACTGGGAGGGTGGAAAATTCCAATGCTATTTATTTCCAATTATCCTTGTAGGGTGGGGATTGAAAATTAACTGCAGATAGAAGACGATTGAAATTATTTTTCTATGTTTTGGCCTCCTCATTTCAGTAAGCATAGAAACACAAAAAGGGACAAGTTTGGTTTTAACATACTCAATTGCAGCATCTATTTTGCACCTGAGAAGTCGAATATCATATTAACATAGAAACTAACATCCACCAATGTTTTTTGAAAAATGCAAGGAAATGTTCTACAATTATCAAAATTTTGGGCACTTTTCCCCCGAGAAATTCCTTCAAAGTCGACAGTGTTAGGAGCTGAGCGCACCAATATAAACCACACCTTACAGGAATGTATTTATAATAAGTTGGAATAATGATATCAAAAATCAATTCTGAGTTGGTCAATAAATTTAAACAAAATACCCCCTTCCGTTAATGGGAATTTCTGTTAACAAAATAATCCGCCAAGCAATTATCTTGGGGATTTCTCAACCATCCGGTGACACCTATCTCATTTGGAGGCTGGTCCAAACAGTAATGATTTTTCTCGAGATCCCATTACAACTAACACTACTATTAATATGCCATTCCATATCCATTTATATGAAGGTTTCCCCCATGAAAATCCTGGAAAGCGAAGCAGTGCTTGTTTACTGAGGTTGACAAATTCTGTTTTACTGGTGAAATAGGACCTGATTACCAATGCCTGGGGTACAAGTCCTCTAAAGTGGCAGAATTGGTTCAAACAATTGGCTGTACTTGACTTTCTACTTTTTGCGTTCACCATTAACCATAGCTGCAGAAAAGTGGCCATTAACACCAAAAAATAAACGATCGTTAACAATGTTTGTGTTATTAACGTAACCAGAATTGAAGGCAAAAGCAGTTGAAGACAAGAGGCAAAATCGACCCGAGAAATCCTTCCATCGAAACAAATATATACATGGGATATCCTGAGAGTAATTTCTTGTTGATAGTATAGAACAAAAAGTTTTTAACCCTGTTTCCATAGAACAGATGGATGTTCCCTTGTGTATATTATTGACACAATTCCTAGGGGGGTTTGATCATCCCCTACTAGGCGGGTCCTCTGGTGGCGGATAGAGAACGGCCTGCTCAATTGGGCAGGTTTGGTAATTTCTAATTGGCAGGTTTGCTCAATTGAGCTGGTTCGCTGCGGAATACACAAATACGCAGCCACGGACTAAAATGATCAATCCTGCTAATACCATCTGGCAGGCACCTTGTTCTCCCGTGAGGTGCGTTCCGAAGGCCCCGGAAGAAGGAATCCTGGTAGTTGAGGACTCGGGCCCCGGTTAGGGCAGTCTCCGGGATGGAGACCTGGTCTCCATTTCGGAGATAATGTCCAACACACTGCTTTGGCCCCAATTTCGGGAGTAGACGGATGGTCGGATGGCCCGTTCTGACCAATCGGGAGCCCCCAACCCCAAAAATATCGGGTGTCACGTCGGGGGGGGGGGGGCATTTGGTGGTTATTCAATCAGTCATTTCTTTTAATTCAAATTTATTTTTGCTGCGGTATACTGATTTTCAAAGAAATTTCATCTGTTTTAAGTTATAGGGTTTTTATGACACTGTCTGCGTAAGTTATCCGTGGTAAATTTCTTGTACTAGTTTTACAAAATGATTGGTTGAATGATCGCCACGACCTGGCACTTCCCAAAATAATTGATGGGTCAATCCTCCAGCGGTATGCATTAGCATCAACGCTGGGGGAGTATGCTTTCCATGTACTCTTGGTGCTGTTTGCTGGATATCCGCAACATAACCCCCTAAGTTGGGCTCAGGGTAAGGGTGGGAGTCATGGAACGATGAATTATTAAAAACACTACAATGGCTACAAAATAAACAAATAAACGACCGTATGAACCGACAATACCTGAAACTGACTCTGATAGCGACAAAGATTATGCAGAAACTACAAACAGATGGCCGAAATTTTTAATTATAAATTCTACTGATGAAAATAAAAAGGTCAATAAGATTAACCCATTTGCTCTAGAAAAAAACATAAAAGGCATAGCCGGAACAGTCAAAAGTGTTAGGAAATTGAGATCTGGTGGTATCTGGATTGAAGTTGCTAAATACATCCAAGCCTTCAATCTTTTAAAGCTGAAAAAATTAGTTGATATTGAGGTGGAGTTAAAACCCCACAGAACAACTCTCAATAGTAGCTGAGGTGTTGTTCGATCTAGAGAGCTTACTGATATTCCTGAATCAGAAATTGTAAATGAACTCAAACCTCAAGGAGTCACTGGTGTATAGAGAATTCAAATAAGGAAAAATGGACAACAGATCACCACCAGTACCTACATTTTTAATTTTCAAACTCCTCAGCCACCAAAATCTCTTAAAATTGGATACATGAACACCAAGGTGGATTTGTATATCCCAAATCCCCTTCGGTGTTTCAACTGTCAAAAATATGGGCATAGTAGGGACAATTGTAGAGGCAGGCCGGCTTGCTTTCGTTGTGGACTAACACACGATGATGAGCGCATGTACCAGTGATACCATCAGATGCATCAATTATCAATTGTCAGGGCAATCATCTGTCATCTTCAAAAGATTGCCCTGTATGGAAAAAAGAAACGCACATTCAAACCATTAAGTGTGAAAGACAGGTTAGTTTTAAAGAGGCCAGGGAAATTGTTTCATCGATGCCTGGTATGCAAACATCAACACCATCATATGCCACGGTTATTAGCAAAAAATTACAAACAAAATCGGTGGAGTGCCAAACGCAATACACATGGCTGGAAGGCACAATACCATCATTACTACATGCCTTCACAATAGACCACAGCGATCAACTACAACAAAAAACAACTCAAACACAAACACCACCAGTAGAAAAATCTAAAACAAATCCGAAGAATGAACAAGAGAAATCAAAAACAACAGATAAAAACAAAGCTCAGGAATTGAAATCAGAACATAAAAAAGACCAGTCAAAACCAAAATCGCAACAAGAACCCCGAAATCTTAGTCAGAGAAGGTCTCAAGAAAAATTCAAAAAGAAAATAGACAAAACAAAACAGCTATCAGACAGATTACCTAAAGCCCTTCAGGACCCTCTTACCAGTAACAGGTTTGAAGCCTTTGAGGAAATGGCAGTCGATGAGTGTATCGATGAAAGATTCGGACACCTACGTCCAAACTCATCCCAACACAAGTCCCCTAGACAAAAATCGCCCAAACCATCTGCTGGGGCTATTTCGCCCATACGTCCACCATCTAAATCTCCTACCAAATATGGATAATACAATCAAACACAACATCATACAATGGAACTGTCGAGGTTTTAGAGCTAATTTTAATGAACTAGGACTTTTGAGCCAAAAGTATAAACCTGCTGCTTTTTGCCTGCAGGAAACTCTTTTAAAGAAACCCGAGGCTCAAGATCATTCAGCCTTTAAGCATTATACACCGTGTAATGCCTGGGCGGATGATGGTGGTCTTCATGTTCGTGGAACGAGTGTCTTGGTTAGGAACGACATCATTCACAGTTCTGTACCACTACAGACAAATTTACAGGCTGTGGCGGTACGCCTAACTTTAGAAAAAACAGTTACACTTTGTTCTATTTACGTTTCACCAAGTAAAGCCTTACAACTGAATGACCTTGAGCTGCTGGTCCGACAACTCCCAACTCCATACATTTTGTTGGGTGATTTTAACGCACATAGCCCCCTTTGGGGTAATTCCTGCAGTCAAGAAGATGCAAAAGGTAAAACTGTAGAAGAGTTCATTGCAAAATATGACTTGTGCTTGTTCAATGATGGGTCAGATACTTACCTGCACTCCGCATCTGGTTCTTACACTTCAATTGATTTAACAATTGCATGCCTTTCTGTCTTCCTAGATTTTTCATGGAAGGCAGAAGATGACTTGTGCGGGAGTGACCACTTTCCGATTGTGTTGGAAAGTGTAGTTCCGGCGAATGATGAGAGGGTGCCCCAGTGGAACTTTAAAAAGGCTGACTGGGACACTTTCTCATCGCTTTGTTCTGAACGCCTCACATGGGAGAAATTTCAGGACAGTACTGACCAGATTGAACACTTCACCACAGAGTTGATTGACATTGCAAGCCAAGTCATTCCTAAAACCTCGGCAAATCCAAAACGTTTCACTAAACCATGGTTTGATACTGAGTGTAAACAGGCTATAAAAGATCGCAAGAAATTTGAGAGGGAATTTAATAAGTCACCAACCACACAAAATTTGGATAGATTACGAATAAATCGGGCAAAAACAAGACGACTTTTAAAACATAAAAAGAAAAGTTCATGGGAAACTTACGTTTCGAAACTAAATCAAAACACTCCCATCACTAAAATTTGGAAAATGATTAAAAGAATTAAAGGAAAAGAAACAAAATCAGCTGTACAACACCTAAAAGATAACAACACACTCATTACATCAAAACAAGAAATTTCAAACAAGTTGGCCTCTACATTTTCTAAACATTCGTCGTCTGAAAATAGTAACCCAGAGTTCCTCAAACTTAAAAAACAACAAGAAAAACACAAGATTAAATTTACATCGAATAACTTAGAGGACTACAACGAATCTTTCTCTATGGAAGAGTTAAGTAACTCTTTGCATAGAGCAAAGGATTCTGCCAATGGACCTGATCATATACACTATCAACTTTTAAAACATCTGTCTCAAACTTCACTTGCACTTTTATTATCTATTTTTAATGACATTTGGGTGACTGGCCAGTTTCCATCTTCCTGGCGCAAAGCAACACTCATTCCTATTCCCAAGCCTGATAAGGACCACAGCAATCCAAGCAACCATAGACCAATAGCACTCACTAGTTGCCTTTGTAAAACCATGGAAAGAATGATCAACGATCGGCTTGTTTGGTTTCTGGAATCGAACAATCTGCTGGCAGATGTTCAATGTGGCTTCAGAAACCAGAGAAGCACGGTTGATCATCTAGTCCGCCTTGAAACGTTTATTAGAAATGCCTTTTCCAGAAAAGAACACGTGGTCGCCGTGTTCTGTGATCTGGAGAAGGCATATGACACTACGTGGACGTATGGAATTTTAAAAGACCTCTTCAACATGGGGTTGAGAGGCAGAATGCCACTTTTTATTGAAAATTTTTTAAAGGACCGCAATTTCCAGGTTCGTCTTGGGTCAACATTATCTGACACTCACGACCAGGAATTGGGAGTACCTCAGGGTAGTATTCTATCTGTTACTCTTTTTTCAATAAAAATCAACAGCATTTTTACAGCTATTGAAACAAATGTTGATTCTTCATTGTATGTAGATGATTTCCTCATCTGCTACAGTGGCAAGAAAATGCCTGCTATTGAGCGCAAACTTCAGCTATCCTTAAACAAGGTTCAGCGCTGGGCTACTGAAAATGGTTTCAAGTTTTCAAAAAGTAAAACAAATTGTGTTCATGTCTGTAAACTCCGGAAACACCACCTGGATCCGGAGTTATTTTTAGATGGAACTCCACTTAAAGTTGTAAAGGAAGTGAAATTCCTTGGCTTGTTGTTTGATGAGAAACTAAGTTTTAGGTCTCACATCAAACAACTAAAAATTAAATGCAAGAAAGCACTTAATCTGCTAAAAGTTGTTGGCAGCACTGATTGGGGTGCCGACCAAAAAACTCTGCTCCATCTGTATAGAGCTCTTGTACGGTCAAAGTTGGATTATGGTTGTGTGGTTTACGGTTCGGCTAGGAAATCCTATCTGAAACCTCTTGATGCCATCCATCATAGTGGTATCAGAATTAGCCTTGGTGCGTTTCGTACGTCACCTATAGATTCTCTTCTTATCGAAGCAGGTGAGCCTTCTTTTGAGAAGCGTCGAATTAAACTCTCTTTGCAATATGTCTCAAAATTATCTGCAAATCCTTCAAATCCTGCTTACTGCTATGTTTTTAAACCTCTAAATAGAGTTTTTTTTTATAAAAATCCAAAACAGATTCCTCCACTGGGACTCAGAATCAAAACCCATATGGAGGCTACTGGTGTTGCTCCAGATTCTGTGGCTGAAAATCGTAAACCAAATATACCCCCTTGGCGTCTGTCAAAACCCAAGGTTATTTTAGATCTGGCCTCTTCTAAAAAGGCAAACACAAATTCTTTGCAATTTAAGCAAGCGTATGCCGAGATTAAGTCTCACTATAGAGCATACACTATGTTCTATACAGAAGGATCCAAGGATAATGATAGAGTATCATCTGCTGTTGTTAGTGGTGATCAGACCACCTCAACCAGGATACCTGATACGAGTTCCATTTTTACAGCTGAGGTAAAAGCTATTGACCTTGCGCTCGATGAGATTGAGGCTGAAGAGGAATGGAAGTCCATTATCTTCTCCGACTCTCTTTCTTGTTCACAGGCTCTTCTCAACCCCAGGTTGAAGAACCCTCTAATCTTGTCACTTCGTGAACGACTTACTGTAATGAAGTCTGACCAATATGATATTGTGTTTTGCTGGTTGCCTGGACACGTTGGTATTGCTGGTAACACCAGGGCAGACAGTGCAGCGAAACAGGCCCTGTGTAAGCCAATCACTGATTTTCCAATTCCTTACAGTGATTACAAGCCACTTATTTCTAAATACATCCGATCTTTGTGGCAGTCGAAATGGGATGGAGCTTGCAATAACAAGCTCCACCGATTCCGACCAACTGTGTCTGATTATTATCCTCTTTCTCATCTTTGTCGAAAAGATCACGTTATCCTTACACGATGTCATATTGGTCATACCAGACTCACTCATAGTTTCTTATTAGAGGGCACTCTGCGACCTGAATGTGTTCCTTGTCAGCAGGGGCTGACAGTGGAACACATTGTTTTAGATTGTACAGATTTCGATCACGTTAGGCGGCGGTTTTTCACTGTGGAGTCTCTTAGAGACCTTTTTTTACACTACCAGTCCGCGCAAGCTTTTGTCTTTTCTAAAAGAAATCAACCTTTTTAGCAAGTTTTAGAGCTTCGTCTTAGAATCTTCTCATCATGATTTGGTATCAATAGGTTGATTTGTATTATATTTGTTGTTCTTCTTTCATTATGAATATTCATTTTCACATTTTCATTGTATTATCGTTCATCTATCACAATTTTTTTCTTTTTAAAAGCAGTCCTGACCATTACCTTTCAACTCATTTTCATGACTTTCTCGCCACGATATGGCCTTTGTTGCCGATGTGGCGTTAAGCACCAATAAATAAATAAATTGACACAATTAGTACCTGATTTAAGTATAGGGCTGCAGACTGCGCCTAGAAGTAGTGGGTGGTTGGTTCGTATTAAAATTGACGAATATTACCCCAACATGAGTTCCTGTGACTTAATTGTCAATAGCGTGTAGGACTGCCATATACTCCAAGGAAAGCCTCAACCCTCCTCCGCGTGCCCCAGTAAGACGTCGGATGCACTCTGGTGTAGCTTTTGCTATTCTCGGTGCAATGCTTCTGTCGGGTCTTGCATATTGGCGACTGGTTGACTCAGTAGCCAATCTGCAAGACCTGGAACAAGCTCTGCACCGAGAATGGCAAACTCTACCCCGGGATGCATTCGGTATTTTACTGGAGGCACGCAGAGGGGTGTTGAGGCTTTCATCGGAGTTTTTGGTGGCTCGCTATTGACAATTGTGTCACGGGAACTCATGTTTGGGTAATATTCGTCATTTTAGCACGAACCCACCATCCACGACTTTCAAGCGCAGTCTGCCTCCCGTTAAATCAGGTACTAATTGTGTCAATAATACACAAGTGGGAATATCCATCAGTGCTGTGGAAACAGGGTTAAACTCTGTCATAATTTTTGTCCTATCGACAGGAATTACTCTGTCAGGATATCGCACATATTGTGGTGCCTACGCCATATCTTTTTGGGCCAGTGCACTGGGTTTTCACAACACATTGCCAGAATAGCGGGGAGTGCTTAACTATTTCCCAGGTGCAAATAATAATTGTTCTGTACATGTAGTGATTTTTTTAGTTGTTGGAGTGGGTGTTATTTCTTGGTGCTGGGATGTGTGGGGGGGGGGGGGGGGCTGCCTTGTTTCAAACTTGCCCTCACCCAGCTACATATTGCTCAATTGTTGGGGGATTGAGACCAAGGTATTCTCCAATCACACTGCCATCTGCACAGGTGTGGCAGGTTGTTAGCAACCCACCAACTACAAAATATTTGCCAGCGGGCTGCAGGTGTAGTTTTAGATTTTTTTTGGAAGTCCGGGAAGGCAAAGTTGAAAATAATTCTTCTGAAGCTACATTCTACAGAAACACGAGCACTAGACATTTACTTATTGAATAGTTTTTCCCTATCACACAAGAATGCCCCTTTAAATGGTGTCATCAGATGTGGCTTCAGTGGATAAGCTGGATCTCCAAACAGACAATAAACTAATCCACTACGTTTCGCCATATGTTCTTCTAGCTGAGGCAACAGACAGCTTGCCCTCAATATTCCCGAATCATGCCGACGATCTTCTTCTGGCCGATATAAATTCGCAACGAGACCATCAGGTGTTGTAACTGCTTGACACTTTGGGCAGTGGACACGTTTATGCCCACTGAACAAGAGTCTCTGGTATTTTAGGCCTACACAAGGGCCGGGTTGTCCCGTCAATAAATCCCCAGCAATTGTCCAAAGGTGCTCCGCTATAGAAAATTGCCTCAGCGTAGCGGTCCGGATTTTCAACTTCAGCCAAGTTCTGTCGATGTCTGTGAACAGGTGCGAGTTTTCCGTGTATAGTCTGTCAACCGTTTCATTAAAAATCCTTGACAGGTCTGTAACCGACCTACAAACAGTGGAATAATGTCCCTTAATAAGCGAGCCTCCGTAACAATATGCACAAGCCTTCCATGCCCGATACCAAAACTCCATTTTCACAAACGAATGACTCCGGTATTTTGAAGATTGTTTGTAACTGATTTAAAACGTTTTTGTCAAATCTAAGCAATTGACGGCCTTCGTCGTTTGTAAAACGCGATAAATCAAACCCTTGATATTTATATCGAGCTTTGGAGCTCGTTTGAGTGTCAGCAATTGTAGACAACATGATCAATTCCTCATTATTCTCAATTGCACCCACCATTAAAAGATCCGAAGACTCCATTGCTGTCCAAATATGTATCCAGGTACTTGCAAAATCAATGGTCCGTTACACGTACACGTTGAAAACAGTTGTAAAGCTAGTCGCACTACCCGTACCCGCACACGTACACTTTTTGAAATCGCAACCTCACTGATGTCACTGAATACAGGGTCGGAAGTTGGTGAAACTAGTCCGGGAAATGGTGAGGTAGTGGCCGGTAATAGAAATAAGTTAGCGAAAGTGGTTGCTACCAGAAGTGGGAGGGTTGTATAGCCCCGTAATATTTATGGTCCCAAGATTGAGAGATGCAGTATTTGTCATAAAACATAAAGTTATCTGTAATTATTTAATGAAGGTATTAGTATATCATGTTTTTGTCTTTACAGCTTTAGAAAATTGAAGTTGACTTATATGCTAACCCACTGGAGTACAAAGAGTTCCAAGAAGAACACGTCAGTGAACTCTGGAATCCTTTGGGAATGAATTGTCCAGTTCCGGAATGCAAATAGAAATTTGAAAACCAAAAGTTCATGCGTCTTGACGATATTATGACCACTGGTCTAAATTTCATGTGGCTGTCAAGAAACTTTTCCAGTGCATTGGCTGTAAACAAACATTCAAAAGTAGAGATAGATTTAAGTTAAGAGGCATAGCGACACTGTAGACATTCAGTATAAAATTCTGTAAGAAATGAACTGTTCATTGATCCTTGGGATTATATTCCACCGCGAGTGGGAAGTGCCACTGAGAGGAACGAGGCGAGAGAAAGTTTTAATTTAATGCAATATAGGGGATAATTTTTAAAAATCTTCACCAGATCCACCAGTCAGAATGCTTTCATATTTGTTATACAACAGCTCTGGGTGGGGTGAGGACGGGGGGGGGGGGGGGGATTCAGGTTTGTACAAATCGGGTCCGTAGGTTAATATTTAGGCTCGTTATGGTACACGAAATTTAAACTTTGGTGCAATATGAGGAACTTTCTTTTAAAATCTTCTCCAGAACCACCAGTCAGAATTCTGCTTTACTCAACCCCAAGTTGATTAACCCTCTCATTTTGTAATTTCGTGAGGTAAAGATTTCACTTTCTTGTAAACAATTTCTAACCTCGCGGTTTTGAGTTAATTTAGAAAGAGAGATAGACGATGTCTTCTTCTGTGTCCTCGTGGTTCCAATAGGCTAATCCCGGTCACACGGGGCCTCGGAGTGGTGGAGTTCGTCTTCACAGCTGGTACAGGTTCCGGAGAGTTCTGGAGGGGTCTTTCCTGGTTCACAGACTGTCGCTTATGACGTCACGTAGTGAGAATATATAGCAATTCTACAAGACAAGAGAATCATCGACATTCAGTGCGCCGGAGCACCCGCCCAGCCCAACCGTAGCCCTCGCGGTAAATCGGGATTAAAAAAGCCCATTGCCCAAATACACGATGCAGTTACCCCTCCCTAGCGGGAATCGAACCGAACCGTTGACGTTCGGTTTGAAGTCGAATGCCGCTTGGTCTTCTGTTCGACGTCTAATGTAGCCACACAGCTGCAGCACTCCATCTAGTTCATAGAATTTTAACGTTTAGTTTGAAAGAACTTGCAAAACACCGATGAGGACTCCAGATTGCGAATTTTATATGTCCATAGTTTAGAAGTGATGTTTCTTCGATAAATATTCCTTTTCTTTGCAGAGCGCTGCCAATGTAACAATAACATGATTTTGAAGGGCATTACGGTGTATTAACGGCTCAACAGAAATGGTTAACAGCCCAAGAGTTTATTAGCTAATAAGCTCAAGGGCTGTTAACCATTTCTGTTGAGCCGTTGATACACTGTAATGCTCGACAAAGTCATGTTATTTCTATTATTGCCACTTTCGTACATCGGGTACATTACAGTTAAATTATATGGGAAATAAGATAAATGGAGTTTGAGGTTTTAGAATTTAAAAAAACAGCGACACTATCGTCTGATTTGTTGACAAACAAACTGGGTAACATGACTATCGTCTGATCAGTCTCCGGCGAAATTTGGAAAGTTAGATGATGAAATATATCTTCAAAATGCGAACTTAAGGCAAAGAGTTTATTCATCAAAGATGTCATTACTTACTTTGTGTGTATCGCTTCATATTTTTGATACATTATCTATCCGTGACACAAAGGGACACCCTTGAAACAAATGTGTTAATTGTGTTTACAAATTAAAAAAAATCCGAATTGAATTTCGATCCCAATGGAAATGTGGGAAAAATATTGTTGATCGGCTGAAGACGTGACGTCATTGTCTATATTTAGACGTGAATGGCTGTTATTGACGTGTTGGGCTGTTACAGTCAATAACGGCCCAACACGTCACATGACTTGTACTTGTTGAGCATTACGAGGTCTCAACGCCCGGTAAAACATTGTTAATGTGCTAGGAACGCCCGCAAAAGTGGTAATAATATTTGTTTATTTGTTGGTGCTTAATGCCACATCAGCATGTAACGCTATATCGTGGCGATACATTGGTGGGTATTGTAAAAAGAATATATGGTGTAAAACAAGAAATAATTACACTTAACTTGTAGTAAATTAAATATATTTAAGTTATTAGTCTTTAAGGGCCTATATAAGTAATGACATTTTGTTTATTTTGAATATAATCACCTCTGATATTCCTTCAATTCAAATTAAATATACACAAAATGTACATCAAAATGAAGGTTGGGATGTATAGAACACGAAACACATGTGCAATCAACTCATAGAGTCGACTGTAGGCACCACTGGTTCCTGGAAGTCTGCTGCCGTATTCGCACCAGAACTGATAATTTAATAATATTTCACGAAAACAACTTGTGGCCAAATGTGCTTTACATATCCAAGAAAAAAGCTAGGGGATAAAAATTCTTCAAAACACGGCGACAGAGCTGCATTTGGGGAAATTCCAAAACCTTTGCTTTTGTTTACGTATGAGTCTACTTTCGATTTCCGGTCGACGTCATCGGACAGAAAAAGCATGTAAAAACAACGCCGTCTAAAATCAAATAACGAAAAAGATCGCCTTCATACAGTATACTGTTATTAGATAGAGATTGCACAGTTGCCATATTCAGTGCAAGGTATCATGATACCTGTTGAAATTTCTTAGAATTAGGATTTTGTTTTTCGATGGAAATTCGTGGTAACGAGTGATTTGCGCATGTCTGTCGAGCATGGAAACCATCTTCAATAAAAAATGCAGACAGTGTTGTCCTTTTTCAAAATGCAGACCTATCGCTGTATTCGAAAGTGTTTTGAATGCCTAGCTTTGTTCTTGGATATATGAAGCACATTTGGCCACAAGGTGTTCTGATGAAATATTATTTTATTATCAGTTCTGGTGCGAATACGGCAGTAGACTTCCAGGAACGAGTGGTGCCTACAGTCGACTCTATGAGTTGATTACATATGTGTTTCGTGTTCTATACATCCCAACCTTCATTTTGATGTATAATTTGTGTATATTTATTCTGAATTTAAGGAATATGAGAGGTGAGAATTTCAAAATAAACGAAATTCTATTACTTACATAGGCCCTTAACTTGACATCAGCATCCAAGACTCTAACGTCGCAAAAAACCATTTACGAACTGCAACCTCCAAGAGACAGAATTGAGAAGGGCGACGAATGTTTTTGGCGAAAGAATTAGAGAAAAAGAAAGAGTTTATATAACAACGCTCTTTTTAAGTTTATCACTGTTTTAATTTCACCGTCAGAATAATCTCCACAATTATTACCAATTTAGCGGACGTTCTCCTGTGCATTAACGGACTTTGGAGGGGCGGTAAACACACAGAATGTGGCCTCTCGTTTTATTCTTCTGCTATCGATTAACCCATTCACACGCGTGTGTCGTTCTGTGTTTATTACACGTTTCGCGTTTGTAAAAAAAAATTAGAAGGACATTCAGCAATTCATTTGACAAGGATCAACAAAAAGAACACTTTTTTATCGCCAATTATATCTGCGAGAGGAACCCGTGTTACTGTAATGTGAAAAGTGGTTTGATCTCACATTAGACATATAATAATACATTATGAAATACATTAAAACTTACCTTGAAATATGAAGAATAACAACGATGCAAATGGATATAAACGGTGAAGAAATATATAGTCGAAGAATATGCAAATCTGTTTTCTGAATCTCTTGTTGTCTCTGACGTCACCATCCGGGTTCTCTTATGACTTGATTAGTGGACAAATTACCTCCCTTGATGTGCACATCCACTTTCACAACACCATTCCCTCATTTTGAAAAGAATGTCCCACAGGTGGTGATTGGAAAAGCGTTGAACTATGAAGCATAGATGGGAGGTCACCACATTTTGAAAAGTTCCATCATTTTAAAATATTTTTTTTTTTTTTCTTCACTTCTGAATGCCATAAATGAAACACGCGTTGGCATTCGCGTGAGACAGCACGTTGTCTGGCGAACAGTCCAAGATTTTTGACAGTTCGGTTGCCACCTCGCCAACAACTGCAGGAGACGTTCCTGTTCTGCCCTCAGTTTCAAAATGTGGTGCATCTGATTCCACCAGGATTCTCGATGGTCTAACTGAACGGACGCCGTCCTTCTGCGCCTCCGAAAACTTGGAGCATGCACCAGTGAATCCAAAATAGGTATTTGGCCGCAGATGAGACCAGGCTGAGACAACCAAACTTGTTCCCGTGAAACAGTGCAGATGAATTACCTGAGAATCATGGGTCTCAGCTCTGATGATTTCCAACGCCGTGAAGTAGGCATCCTGGCTCGTCCTCTGGTCCGGTGTTCCCCTGACATGTAAAACTAGTGGCTTGTTGACAGACCTTGCCATAGCCACCAGCTCCCTGAACGTTTTATCCATATTTACCAGGTCTTGATCGGAAAGATGCTTTGACCGATCAAGGCCTATCTCGCCAACAGCTGCTACAGCGGGGTGATTTATCAGCGTCCTCAGGCGATCTTTGTCGGACGAAGAGAATCTCTTATACTTCTTGGGATGTATGCCGACCGCAATCTTCCACTTTGGGTGTTGTTTCAGCTTGTCAACCCTTGGGTACGACTCAGGGTCGCAGTAAACCTGCACTCCACCAATCACATCTACAGGTGTGGTCGTCCTCAGAGTGATTTTGGTCAGAGCCTCCGACGCAGAGATGCTGGTGCCAAGATGAAACCTTTCTTGCATCCTGTCCAGGTGAAAATGAGAATCAATAGCCACCAATGGCTTCTTCAAAATCCCCTTGACTGGCAGCATCGTGGGTTTCTCTGAAGTGTGGTCAGCATCCTTTCCTTTCTCTCCTTTTTTATTTGTCGACTTTGTTTCAGCCTCCAGGTTGATGGCCACCCTTTTCTCACCCGAGGCTGACGCAGCCCGTGATCCATGGGGGTGGGTGTCAGATGACTGGCGATCTCTACTTTTGGCAAGACGTTTTCGCTGGTTTTTGCTTCTTGACCTTGACCGCCTTCTCTTTTGCCTCCCGTAGTTATCACGCCGGGACCTGGAGTCTGTTGTTGTTGAATCTTTGTCTGTTGACGCTTTGTATGCATCCATGATGATGACGGCTGCAGGCAGTGCATTGGGTGCATCTTCTGGTCGCATCCCTGCCGTAATCACCTCCCTGGCTTCAACAATGTCTCCTTCTGGAATCTGACCCTTCATCAGTCTGCTCCTCATGATTTCTATGAGCCAGGTCGGAGTTCTTGACTCTTTGAATTTTTCCCTCTCGGCTGCTGGAAGACGGTTTAGAATAGCTGCCAGTACCCTCCAGTGCATTAAACAACAGTTTGCGTTGATGTACGGAGAGATGGAAAGCCCATTCTCCGGTACCTTTTCTTCCAAATCTGATGCAAATGCCAAGAGGTTCCTTTTGTCTGTTTGGCTGACGACGAAAGGTGTTGGAATAGAGCGGTGATCCCAATCCTCGTTCAAGACAGTTCTAAGCTCTCGCAAGCGCTGCGATTCTGTTCGTTTATCTGTTTTGACCCGACTTGGGCATAAAACGGATGCGAATCTGTCCAGATCCTCCCGAACTTGCTTTCTGAAGACCAAAGGCATGGGCCCACATCTGCTCTCTAACGGCCACCAACAAGGCCTCACGTGCTGGGAATAGAAATGGACCTTCTGTTGACCCTTCATTTCTCGGTCGCAATCCCGAAGCAGGCATTTGTCCGAGTCAAAAGTTTCCTCTTTGTTTGAAACTTCCTTCTGTTTATGAGTTGAGGTGGACGCCACCTGTTTCTCATTAGGTTGTATATTCCCAGTGTCAGTTGAACATTCCATTTCTTGTGACGATGTGGTGATAGATTCAGCGGACGCCGCCGTGCTATCGCGTTTCACATCACCATCCTTTAAACTAATTTTGTCAAAGGCAGCGCAGTCTATGGGAGACGCTCCAATTTGTTGTGCTGCTTCGGTGACTTCAGTTTCTTGTCTGGAAGTCTGTGGTCGAGATTCAGACTCTGACTCGACGATCACATCTGGAGAATTACCATCACTTCCCAACAATACATCCTCATCTAAGTCACTCATTCTGAAAGAGAGAATGAAAACAACATGAGTTCCCATACTTGACTGCAATCAATTTATGATGAACAATTTGGACAGCGATAAACATCAATTTGATCAGCATCTTCCTGAGTAATGTTTACACATTCACCATGGAACCAATCCTGACAGAAATCACATTGCAGCATAAACTTCCCACCCCATTTTTGTTTACAAATACAGAATTCACTGGTGGAAAGTTGCCCTGTGACCTCCCCTGTTTGACGAAAACGTTCAAGACATTTGTTTAACCATGGTGGAAGAGTTCGATCGAAACATTTTTTGATTCTATCGTGATTTATCACGGTGATTGCGTTTTTCTGTAAAACTTTATATAAGTATGGTGTATACACTTTGGCAATAATACCTGGCCCCTTCCATGAAGGTGAAAGTTTCCTGCACTTACCTTTCTTGGTCGCTGTATCTAACAGGTACACCAAATCACCTAATTTGTATGCGTGCTTGTTTGCTTTAATGTCATAATCTCGCTTCATTTTTCTGCATTCAACTTTTAAGTGACCCCGAGCTATTTCATGAGCTCTTTTTATTTCAGAGGTGAGATTTTTCACATACTCTGCCTCAATTTCATGCTCGGGTTTCTTAGCTTGAAAATTGAAAACAAGATCAGACGGATGATTTACCTCGCGGCCCAGCATCATTTTATTTGGTGTGAAACCCGTGAGGCGATGCAGAGACGACCTGATCGCTCCCGCCAGCTGGGGTAAGAAAGTATCCCATGTTTTCTGACCCTTATCGACAAAACAACGAATGGCATTTATCACGGTCCGGTTCTGTCTTTCCGCCATGCCATCTGCTGAAGGCCGGTAAGGTGTCGTCCTAGTTTTGTTTATTTGGAGCACTTCACACATGGCTGTGAACAATTTTGACTCAAAATTTGCTCCTTGGTCGGAAAACAATTGCAATGGGCAGCCAAATCGGGAGAAGAACTCATTGACTGCCGTCAAAGCAGTGGTTTCCGCAGTTTGGTCTGGAAGTGGAATAAATTCAACCCATTTTGTGAACTGACATGTCAAAACCATGATATATTTATTTCCTCTGAGACTTTCAGATAGGGGACCCAGAAAGTCGACATGAACTCTCTCCATTGGGGCCCCAGCATGGTAAGTGACTTGTTCCCACTTGGAATGTCGGTTCGGTTTTTTACCACGATTACATTGTGGACATACGGCGACAAAAGTTTCGATGTCGTCGGTTATTCCATACCAGTAATAATGCTCCCTGACACGAGCCCGAGTACGAGCTACTCCTTGGTGACCTGAAGCAGGTATGTCATGAGCAAGTGTCAAAACTTCTGCAGCAAATTTGCCCGGAATAACCAGAACTTGGCTTGCATCCCGGCGAATCTTATACAGAAGATTATCCTTTATAAGAAATCGTTGCCTGTTAATCCAGATATACTTAGTGGCTGGGCTACTGATAAATAAGACGCCCTCACTCGGCTCCTCCCCCGATTCCAACCATTTAATAACTGGGGCTAAATCTGGATCTTCGCGCTGGACATCAGCGAGTTCTTCCAGAGTGCAAATGTTAGCCAAAAGTGATTGTCGGGGTTCCTGTGATGTTGATCTGACCCTAAGCTCAGGTTGCTCACCTGATGACAGCTCTAGATCAAGTTGCGAGTGAACCCACCCTGTTTCTGGACAAATTGAACCTACTGGTTGACTATCATCCTCCCAGGTCTCCCCAGGGCCCCATAAAAGCAATGACGCGTCATCTGATGCGGTGTCCCTGACCTGGCGAACCACCTGATCTGGGTCATCGCCCACAAAACGTGCCGAACCTTTTATGAGGGGTACTACATCATCGACATCATTCTCGAACTTCACCCAACTGCTGTGGACTCTAGTGCAGAATTTGCACCCCCCGCAGGGTAATTTATCCAAAAGTGAGCCAGGAATGTACTCTTCACAAGAACTTTCAACTGGAATCCTGGACAATGCATCCGCATTTGAATGCAACGAGCCCTTACGGTGTTGGATGACCATGTTATACACGCTTAATTCTTCTAGCCAACGCGCTAATTGACCTTGCGGTTCTTTGAAATTCATAATCCAGCGCAAACTACTATGGTCGGTTCTGAGAATGAAACTTCTGCCAAGCAAGTAATGACGAAACTGGCGCGTAAACCTTACAACCGCGAGAAGTTCGCGTCGGGTAGTACAATATCGTCGTTGCTGTGGGGAGAGTACAAAACTACCATATGCAATCACTTTTTCCTCCCCATCCTGTAATTGTAACAATTCACCGCCGATCGCGAAATTACTTGCATCGGTATCCAAAATGAACAAATCTTTGGATGTAGGAAGTGCCAGGACAGGCGGAGAAACAAGTGCTTCTTTAAGCATGTCGAACGCCGACTGTTGCTCTACGCCCCACTTGAACTCGTGTTTCCCAGTGACTTCATACAACGGTTTTGCTAAATCAGCGTAATTTTTTATGAAGGAGCGATGGTAATTAACTAAGCCGCAGAAACTTTCTACATCTTTTGTGCCTTTAGGCACTGGCCAGTCACATACCGCTTTTATTGAAGAATCTAACATTTTGACCCCTTCACAACTGATTTCCCTACCCAAAAACTCGATACTTTTCTGGAAAAAATCACACTTACTCGGTTTCAGTTTTAAACCATATTCGCGAAACCTTTGAAGGACTTTTTCAATGTTTCCGAGATGTTCGGCTTCGGTACTTCCCAGTATGACCAGGTCATCGATGTAACCCAGACATATATCCCAATTTAGCCCCTGGAGTACCAAATTGATCACTCGACACCACGTGAATGGAGATCCCGAAAGACCAAAAGGCATTTTGAGAAACTGGAATGTACTGTACTTAGTCAGAAAAGCAGTTTTTGGCCGATCTTCTTTTCGCACCGACACCTGGTGATATGCTGCGAGACAATCCGCTCGACCATACCACGAGTTACCACTCAGAGTATCCAAGCAGTCATCGATACGAGGTAAAGGGTAAACTTCTTTTCGCGTAACTTCATTTAATCGACGGTAATCGACACACCAACGCATCGAAGAATCGCGTTTTCGTACTAAAACTGGAGCCGACGCCCACTCAGACATTGAGGATTCGATCACGTTGGCTTCAAGTAGTTTTTTCAAGTGAGCTTCTTCCTGACCTGCAAAACATGCTGGGGTTCGGCGCAATGGTTGTTTGATCGGTCGCGCTCCCTCGACTAAAGGGATGCTGTGCTCAATTAAACCGAATGTTCCCAAGTCAAGTTCATTTTTAGCAAAAACATCTTGAAACTCGATGAGAACTGATTTCAATTTCGACGCGAAAATTGGAGAAATCAGTTTCGCAGAGCGCTCGAAAAGATCGCGAACATGTTCTGGAAGATCAGGCACATCGTCTTCTTGGTGCGCATCTTCAGTTGTTGAAATGCGCGACTCGGCCGTGTCAACAACTTGATTGACTGTTACATCATCAATACTTTGTTCCGAAATTCGTGCTTCCGGTATTACTTCAGAAATTTCGGTTGCTTCTCCAATACACTCACCTTTACGCACTTCAACATCCTCATTTGATGAATTTATAAAACAAACTGTAGGTGGAACATACCCCTCATGAAGCGTGGGAAGCACGAGAGTCTCGTGCTCCTCTAGTGGTTCTATCAGGAAATCTGCAATTGGGGGTACAGTCTCGCACCGAAGTAGCACTACTGACTGAGCCGGAATTATGGTTTGTTGGCTAACTATAACCCGAGCGATTTTATTTTGTGCGGTTTCACGTTGGACTGTAGGAAGCCTACAACCGTCCAGGAAAACCGAACCTGAAGTCATGTCAATCCGAGCGCCATGTTTACTAAGGAAGTCAGCGCCCAGTAGCATATCATCCTCAATTGGAGCGACGTAGATTTTTTCGTCAAATGTAATATCACCAATGATGATTCGTACTGGTCCAACCAAACATCCTACCATTTTATTGTTTCTGGCAGCTGTGTTGAATTTAAGTTGCTTGATTACAGGTGGTTGAGGGTTGAGTGTACTGAAAAACTTGTCAGACATAATTGTTGCATCTGCAGCGGTGTCGACGACAGCTTTAACCCTAGTGTCTGACACAGACAATGGAACCTCGATTGTTGAGGGTGATTTGATCCGCTGTATTGTTAATTCTTTTAAATCGGAATCACCATTTTCATTCATTTTGTCGAGGTCATTTCTGGGATGGAACGTGATCAGACCTCTGGGTCCGCTCCTTTCCCGTTTAAAGGGTCAAACTTGACACGCTGTTTGCTTCCTCGGTTCTCAGGATCTCGAGATGGGCAGTTTCGCTGATAATGACCCTGCCCTTTACACAAGTAGCAAATAACCGGGGATGGTGACCTTGAACGGCTCTCAGATCCGTCTTTTCTAGAAAGCTGTCTTCTTGACTCAGATTGCTGAACACCAGAATTATCTTTGTCAAACTTCTCGGTGAATTTTTCTAGAAGATTGGTGAGCCGGTCAACTTTCTTCTCCAAACTTCCCAGTCCTGTCTCGACCTTCAATATTCTTGCTTTTGCAGCAGCAAGTTCACTGAAATGTTGACGTCCCGGTGACGAACTTCTGGGCCCTGGTGAATCACCAGTTTCCGAATCTGAGCCCATATCTCTCCCTCTGGAAAACTGTTTTTGTGGTCTGTGTTGTCCCCGATGTGGGGATTTTACAGCCCTAATTGGCAGGTCGTCGTCAGAATCAGACAATATGACCTGTTTCACATCACGGCGCGCTGATCTAGTTCCGTGGATCGCAGCATAATTATGTTGGTGCCAGCGTACTCGGTTGATTGCTTGTTCCATGGTCTGTGGCGTTTCCATGACAACTAGCTCTGCGGCGCGAGTGTCGTTACAACCCTGACAAAACTTAAGGATTGCTTGCCGGAATGTGAATTCCGGTGAGCACTCCCGAAAAGCTCGGGTGGACAGGGACAAAACAGTCTCCGCCCATTCCTCCAGAGATTGCCCTGGTTTTTGTTTCGCTTGCTGGAATGCTAACTGTAACGTTTCCGGTAAATCATGATAGCCGAAACGGTTTTCTAACCCCAGGAAAAGACCTTCGAACGTGGCGTCTGGGTTCCGTTCAGTCAGTAGAGTGAAATACTCACTGGCCTTACCCTTCAAACACCAACAAAGCGCTTGTTTGCGTTCCTCCGGTCCCCATCCTTGAGAATCGGCATGATACTGGAATTTGAGCTTAAATGGTTTCCAGGCCTCAGTACCGTCATAGAAAAAACCTTTTGGAGTTCTGGGTAATTTTGGTGATTTTACAGTGTATTGGTCATACCAACCTCTTCCATGTCCACCAAACGCTGGTGTTTGTCCATAACTTGGAGGTGGTGGATAACCATGACCCTGATATGGCGGTGAAACATAGGGCACTGGTGGTTGTCCCATTTGGTGTGGGGGTGTCCATAGATTACTCTGACTCAGAGCAGTTTGGAAACCCACCGGTTGTGCCATGCTAGGAACATGAGCTTGCCCTGTCTGGGGAAGTCCCAGATTTGGGTACCCAGGATAACTGACGTCCACTCCAAACGCTGGAGAAAAGGAAGTCTGTGACCCTGAACTTACAAATGGCGGCTGGGGAACAGTTGCCCCACCTTGCATTTGCCCAACCCCAAAAACTGTGGGTGGTGTGTTTGCCATGGTATAAACCGGTGCATTTTGAACTGGTGGTCCATGCGGTGCTGACCATATTCCTGTACCGGTTTGGGCATATCCATGACTCATGGATGTTTGCCATGCCCCCAAACCGTGTTGTTGTGGTGGTACCCCTGGCTGATTATAATAATTTTCTTGCCCCGGGTGACTGGTTGGTGATCTGTGGCTGGTTGACATAACCGGTTGGCTTACAACATGGCTGTAAGCCCCACTTTGAGCCAAGCCAATACTTGGAGCCCCAATATTTACTGGTGGCTGCATTCCCGGTGCCCTGACTGGAGACGCTCCAGATTGTGGCTGTGGAATTGCAGCGGTCACTTGTATCTGATAATTTTGTTCCTGTGGGGTACCAAAATATGTGCGAACTGCACTGAGCGCTCCTGCTCGTTCATTCCAGGGAGCCTGGATGCCACAAACAGGTACATCAGTGCTGCTCATTTTTCCTCGGTGTTGATCACCGAATGAATATGGTTGTGTCATGGTTTGTGTCGTCGTTGTCGCGTAGGTCTGCCCCAAGACTTTTGGGTTTCCTACATCCCTCCCAACATCTTCAAAATTCAACTTGGTTCTGTCTTCAGCCTCAACTTGGTGACTCACCGAATGTGTTGGGGAACTGAATACTGATTTGTCAGCGTCATACCTCGATGGATCTGTGGGCGGGGGTGACATTGGAAGACCTGTTGCAACAATTTCTGTCACCGGCACATTTTGTTCCATGGGCTCATCTGTCTGGGGAACCCAATTATCAATGTGGGTGTCCGGGCTAGGTGGCGACATGTCAATGCTAGCCCATTGTTCTTTTGAACCTGCAAATCTTGGTATTTGCAGCAAATCGTCGCGAGTGACACACCCGATATTCTTCCTAAGAAGAATGATTTGAGCTGCAATTTTTGGACCTACTTTTGGTATACTTTGTAATTCTGCATAAGATGCAGTGTTGACATTGATTTTTGACATTTTTCAAATTTGGAAAATATTTGTTGAAAAAGTATATTATTTCTACCTTTGCAACAAGATTATTATTACAAAAGCCAAAGCAATATATTTCCTTTCCCTTCCTTCAGAAAAAAAAAAAAAAAAAATTTTATTTATTTATTTATTTTTTTTTTTTTTAAACAGAAACGTTATTGTTTTGGTAAAATTGTTGACAAACTAACTAGACCCTAGCAGTTCGCTGTAATAATGTCAAAAATAAGGTGAAGGTTCAGCGAGCACACGAAAATGTAGCGGGAAACTGGACGCCCAATTCACGCAGAAACCAACTCGGTCAAACAATACATGTGCTCGGTCACGTGACCTCTAAAACGTTTGCAAAAACCGACTATTAAGTATATTTCGAAACTCCTCACACGCGCGTTACTATTACACAATCGACCCAAGACATATGGGATAATTCGACAGTGCAGATAATTGTTGTAATACAAATTTCACGCTGAGTGGAAAAACACAATGGCGTGTCGCGGCCTTTTCGACTCGAAATTGATAGCCCGCGATTAAAATCCAATATTTACGGAACGACGCCAGTAATGTGAAAAGTGGTTTGATCTCACATTAGACATATAATAATACATTATGAAATACATTAAAACTTACCTTGAAATATGAAGAATAACAACGATGCAAATGGATATAAACGGTGAAGAAATATATAGTCGAAGAATATGCAAATCTGTTTTCTGAATCTCTTGTTGTCTCTGACGTCACCATCCGGGTTCTCTTATGACTTGATTAGTGGACAAATTACCTCCCTTGATGTGCACATCCACTTTCACAACAACTGTTTCGTCCCCTGAGTTCCAATGTGTTCTCTGTGCCGACTGGCATATATTGGAACTCAAGGGACGATTTTCAGCTATCGCTAGCCATTCAAATTGTAGGGGAGACCGGGTCCCGTTGTAACATTTTTTATATTTTGCCATGTTACTATCCTATGTTAATGAAACGAAGAACGAACTTTAGTTGGTTCATTCGAGTCATATTTAAGTACTTAATTGAGAACGCATAATTGAGGAGTACAGTATTAGCATTAACAAAACAAACACTTTTTGCGACCACCCTCCACGTTACAACTGACCCCGTACCGTCCCAGTTGTAACAGCATGTGGGGTAAGAAGAAACAGCATGGTGTTTACCAACAAAACATCACCGAAAGCATATAGATTTCTGTTCAAACGTGTTTTAATCGAAACAATATGACATTCATCACATGTGTATTTATTTTTTAATGAAAACCCTGTCTTTGCAGTCCTCGTGGGCCCGTTCTTGGCACTTGCTGCATTGTAACCATTTTTCTCCCGGTTTACTATTTATGTAGTTTTCACCACACACCAAACAAAAATAATCTCTTGTTTTATCTATGGTCGTTTTTGTTTTAAACAAATCATTCAAGGTTTTACGGACTGGTGTTTCTATTTTTATTTTAACCGGTGTTTTTTTAATTGGTCCGGCTCCTCGTGGTTTCTTTTTAGCTAGCTTTTCTTCTTTCTCCTTTTCTAATCGTTGTTTTGTTGGCGTATCAGCGAGGATAGAAGTAGTCTCTTCCTGTTTATTGTGATTTTCCTCTGCGCCGCTTTTGGGGGAGGTCGAACATGCTCAGGTGAAAACGCATGGCTGGTGTTCGGAATAGCAGTTAAGAGACTAGTGGCAGAACTACACTGTGTTGTTAGAGAGGGAACTGCTTGCGAATCAATTATGCCATTACTAATTGTATGACATTCTTGCGCTTGACAGTTCGCGATTCCAGAGAAATGGATCCGGCTCGTTTGGGATCATGGTAATACAGGTCGATTGTGTAGTTACAGCTGTGGTGGATGAAGAATAAGTCATGTCTGGTTGGGCGATTGCAGTAGATTCGGTGTTCAAGAGGTTGCAGTCTGTAGAAATTGCAGATGTGCTCGCACCAGATGACGTTGTGCTTGAGCTAAGTGTTGTCGTTGCACCCTCACGATTTTCTGATACGGATATGGAGACGTTAACATTGTCCGGGTTCTCACGAGCTGAACACATGGCATTGTCTCCCTCAGTGTTGACGGTGAGTTCATCGGGTTGGGGTATAGAAGTTAACATTGTCAGTGGAAATGAGTCAACTGGCGGTGGGGAAACCGGTGTTGAAGCATTAGTGACAGTTTGCGAGTTTATTAAATTGGGCTGTGAGATTTCAAAGAAGATTGGCCACCTTGCGTGTGCTAGATGACGTTGCAGCCACAGAGGCGGTTTCAGATGACTGTGTAGCAAGTATTGGACGATCGGTTACATTTGCAGGCACTAAATCGGTGTCATAAAAAATCATCCTATTGAAAGGTGAAATTCCATTTGTTTTGTAGCCGCCAATTATATTATGCGGTGTTGGAGCCATTGGAAGTGCGTCGCGAACAATGCTTGGAATGTCATAAATGGTCATGGTGTTTTTAGGATTGTTTTTCATCCAAGCGTCACATCCACCGTTTACGTATTTCTTGAAAGACCCATAGACGCCACGACCCAGAGGCTGAAGCTTGTGCGAGGTGTGTGGTGGGAATGTTAGCAAAACTATGCCACTTTCTTTGCACAAATCGATGACTTTGATTGACATATGTGATTCATGGTTGTCGTATATTAGCAATACTTTATCACCAGGTGTTGGTTTGACATGGTGTGCAAAGTGTTTCACAAACTCTAGAAAGTCAGCTTCCTGCATCCAGCCACTACCACTCGCCCTTCCGATACACCCAACAGGTCCATCGCTGATGAAATGATCTCTATATTGTTTCCTCGAGAAAATACAAATGGGTGGTACCTAGTTGCCAATCGCATTTATTGCCAAGCGAACTGTTAGCAAAGTGCCGCGTTCAGCGGATGGCATTGCTCCAACTTGTTTTGAGCCGCATATTGCTAGTACTCTGTTTGGCTTTTGTACTATGGTCACAGCGGTTTCGTCTGAATTACAGATGTCCTTGGGTTGAAACTGATATTTATCTTATACCTGCTGAAGATATAGCCCATGTGTTATAGATTATCTATAACACATACCCCTATGTCATATAGATTGGAGAAAGGACTATAGTCTTTTTCTATATTATAATATAATGATGACATTCGCAAAATTGTTTATAAATCGTGTCAAATCTGGTGAAATTGATTATCAAACATATTTTTGTCATAAATCATAAGAATTGAGGCGTAAGTATATTTTCTATAATTGTTTTCCCAGTTACAGGGCCACTTTCTAAGGGGAACTATGCTCTATCGTTCACTTGAATTTGTAGCCTTGTTAGGCACCAACAGCTTTTCCGGGCACATCACATGTATTCATGCCCAACAAGAGAAAGCAGTCGACTCCACTCCAGATGAGTGGACATTTTGACACGAAATCATCCCCAAAACCCTTTTAAAAATGCAGAAAAGAACAAAAATGGTCGGTATAAGATAAATACAACAATACCATAGTGTGTTTTGATATGTTTGATATCTCAACTCGCTGAAAGTGAGTTTTTTTCGCTCGGCAAGCCTCGCGAAAAAAACTCACTTTCAACTCGTTGAGATATCAAACATATCAAAACACACTATGGTATTATCGTATATTTGTCCAGCAGTTTTTCAAGACTATCAAACAAAGCATTCACATTGGTTTCATTGAAGCTGGTGGCCCTGGATAAACTCGTTGCTTGAGGAGTACGTATTTTCAGCTGTTTGTTTCGTTTCAAGAAGCCTGAAAGCCAGTCGGGGCCTGCTACGCCATTTTCTTTCCATGATTCAGGAAACGGCAACTGATATCGCTCAGCACAGTCATATGTCAGTTTCCTTCCTTCCATTGGTGTTAGACCACAGTTTATTTCTGCGGCACGCATGATTTTATCAGCGAACACTTGAGTGTGAGATCTATAACCAACAGTTAGCTGTGGAAATTTCTCTGGGTCATTAAGATGACGTATCTTTTTCTCAATATACCTGTGCAGAGTGACCTGAGAAATACCTGCGTCTGCTGTAGCAGCTCTTTCTGACATACCACAAGAACTCCATCGGCTGCTTTTTCCAGTATATCGATAGCAACACCTCGACCAGTTTTCCGTTTATAGTTACGAGGCATGTTCTGCAATTATAAATGATAGGAACCATAAATATTGATCCTGAACTATCTTTCTGTAACTGAATGCTACTCGCTTCTCTCTGAATTTATCTGAAAAGGGAGAGGGGAGGGGGGTCTTATTTCAGGGGTCCGTTTTATGTTGACATCAAAAACCAAAAATATGTCGTAGCATTATTACTGCATACCGACGTCTTTGCGTTGCTTGCTCCCTCTCCCCGTAAATGAGAGAGAGGGGAAAAGGGTTTGGGACTTTGCGGTTGGGTTAAAGAGAATACGTGAAACAGCGTATCTGCACTAAAATACATCCCCAGCTCTAGGGCGGATTACAAACCAACTTTAAACTAAAAGAAACCGTTGGGGGTAAATTGTAACATGTTACAACTCGCCCTTAGTATTTTGTTACAACCCACCCCAACACATGGTCATGTTATGTATAGGCTTCATCAAATCAAAGAGTAATGGTTTTTGATTTACCCTTTACCCAACGCAGACGATATCAAAATTTATCATTTATCAATTTTTCAAATGTTTCAACAAATTTCAACAAAACCATATCATGTGACCCCTCGGTGGAACGAGCTCGACGAGCTCGTTCCAACGTGGGGTCTCATGATATAGTTTTGTTGAAATGTTTTGAAAAATAATATTTTTTCAACTGCTGAATTTGAATATTACGCAAGCGGATGCGGGCGATTCGTTAGGTGAAGGGTTAAAGACCAAGGTAGATGTAAGAACGTGGACGTTCACTACGCTATTTGATTTTTGACAAAATGAGAAAAATTTACTCACGAGCTCGAAAAATACGTTTTTCTGTCCTCAAATCTTCTCAGAATTAGCAATACCGTTGAAATTACAGCAGACGATTCAAAATGGTCGTCTCCCTTAACCAACAAAATACATCTCGAGTATGGCACGTTTGTGGGGTTGAAAAACGCATTGTTACAACCGACCCGTGTTACAACCGGACCCGGTCTCTCCTAAATAAGTTGCACGATAAGCAGAAAATTCCATTGAAATTTTTCTTCTAGTTTAAAGTAGTCCATCAACGATTTCCATTCCGCACATATGTGCGGAACAGATTTTCATTTTCTGCACAGTTTAATTTTGCAGTAGATGGGGATTACATAGAACCGGAGTGTGATAAAAAAAAAAGCTGGTAATTCATTGCGTCATGCAACCGGAAGCGGGCAGTGGGCTGTTCATGAAAACAAAATTCATTGACGAAGCGCCACTCGCTTCCGGTTATGGTAATAATAGTGCTAACATGATTTTGTCAGGCGGCCCGGTTTATTAACATGCCCTGAGGACTGAATAACAGCCGCCTTGGTCGCTAATAAACCCTCGGGCCGTTGTTCATTCCTCTCTGACCATTAATAAACGGTAACGCCCTCCAAACGCATTGTATTGTTGCCATCGGTAGTAATCATATCCTAATAATCCAATAAGAGACGGCGTTACGTAAAAAATTAAAAACGGTTTTAACCCTTTACCCAACGTAACGGCCAAAACCGGCCAGCGCTATTCTCAAAAATCTCCTATTAATTTTCAATATATTTTCATTTTTTGTCTCAAAAACATAGGTTATGACCCCTCGTTGGAACGAGCTCGTTCCAACGAGGGGTCATAACCTATGTTTTTGAGACAAAAAATGAAAAAGAATAGTTATTCAAGATTTTTTTTTTGCAAGTGTCGTCTGCTTTTCATTTTGGGTAAAGGATTAAGCTAACTATAAAGAAATACTGCAAAAACGATCGGGAACTTTCCACGCAAAAAAAGTAGTCATCCGTGGTTTTGCTGTACGATAACTGTCGTATATCTACAGAATACAATAATTGTGACAGATTGATTTTTTGAAATAAAGACAGTTTATTATCACAATGTTTCCGAGATGGTATATAGGAAGTGTCGACCTCGCCTCTGGGTCATATATCGACTGGTCAAGTGTCGACCCCGCTTCTGAGTTATAAATCGACTCGTCAACAGACCCAGACGTTTCGGTTCACATTTGTTTTAGGAAAACGGACGTTTCGGCCCACTTTATTTTGAAATCAAATTTTTTTATGAAAATATTGTTGGAAACAATGGGAAACGAAAACAACGTATGTTGAAAGATATTAGTGCTCAACGTATTCCACTTTCGTACTAGAGTTGAAACAACTAGTCGACTAATCGATGTCGACTTTGCAAACTACAATAATCGACTTTGAATTCTATAGTCGACTAGTCGGAATTCTTCTTTGACAAAAGGATTCAAGGTGAAATTCGGATCATTCCAATAATCGACTTTGATTTTTATAGTCGACTAGTCGGAATTCTTCTTTGACAAAAGGATTCAAGGTGAAATTCGGATCATTCCAATAATTGGCTTTGAATTCTATAGTCGACTAGTCGGAATTCTTCTTTGGCAAAAGGATTCAAGGTGAAATTCGGATCATTCCAATAATCGACTTTGGTTTTTATAATCGACTAGTCGGAATTCTTCTTTGACAAAAGGATTCAAGGTGAAATTCGGACCACAATACACATTCTTTGGCCATTGTGATAAGTAGTAGTGTAATGTAACCCAAAGTATCACGAAAAGAGTCACCTGCAGTAAATGACGTAATCTAGATGAGAGAGCATCTTATTTATTTATTTATTGGCGTTTAAGGTCATATATTTCTGCACAATGGCTAATCATGACCATGACAGTTTTACGGGTGGAGGAAGCCGGAGTACCCGGAGAGAACCACCGAGCAACGGCGAGCAACTGTCAGCTCCCCAACATACTAACTCCACACAAGCAGGGTTAGCCTTGGTTGAAGACAAGTGCACCTTCGACGTGCAGTACGCCTTAGTACACAGCGCCACCTTGCCCCCACGTGGGCAATAGGGGTGAAGTGTCTTGCCCAAGGACAAACGCGGTTGCCGCAGGTGGGATTCGAACCGAGGACCTCTTGGCTTGCAGCCTGCACCTCTACCTACTGGGCCACCGCGCCCCCTGAGAGCGCATCACATGTCCTACTCTTTTATAGAAAGTGTTATCCATAACCTGGTTATGATTATTTTATATTTCAAGAGGCGGGTAGACCGCAGGAATAGTATAATTATATTAATTTGATATTACGAGATATCATACAATTCTGCTATCACAACGTAGTGACCAGTCCATTGATAGTGGACTGGTCACTACGTTCTGAGTGAATTATAACTATGTGCTAGTACTATACTCGGATTATTACGTCTGTAACCATAGGAGTCGACTTCGACTCGACTATGGTCTGTCGACTAGTCGACCCTGAAATTTCATTTCATTTCAACACTACACTTAACAAATAAAGTCGGAGAGGATATCCAGTGTTTTTGAGTGGGTACCGAAAATTCTCTCAAGAGTGACCGAGAGAAATGTTTATTTTTCGCGAGAGAAAGTAACAATTTCTCTCGGCCACAAGTGAGATAATTCTCAAAAACACTAGATTGTCTTTTTATTATACGCTTTTTATAAGAATCTGATAATTCCTCTCGTTTCAGCCGTGAATTTTTATACATGGAAGTAAACAGCACATTGAATCATTGATACGCGGAAGTGATTTGATAGATACTCGGTACAGATAGCGTCTTGCAGTCTGTTTCAGCTGGCGGGTTTCCAGTCCAAACATGGCCTGAAAGTCCGTAATATAAGTTTTTGGTTTGGTTCGTCCTTTTGTTACGGACTTTCCGGCCATATTTGGACTTGCGGGTTTTTTGCATCAATTTTAGGTTGAATTCTTGTTGAATTATTGCTGGAAATGATCGGTATCAACTCAAAAACAGTAGATTTACTTTTCATTATACGTTTTTAGAACAAATTGATCATTTTCAGTGATAATTTGACTCGTATTCACATTTATTTATTTATTGATGTTTAAGGTCACATATTTATGCACAATGGCTAATCATGACCGTGACAGTTTTACGGGTGGAGGAATCCGGAGTACCCGGAGAGAACCACCGAGCAACGACGAGCAGTTGCCTGCTCCCCAACATCGTAACTCCGCACTGCAGCACAGGCAGGGTTAGATTGGTTGAAGACATGCGTACCATCGACGTGCAGTACGCCTTAGTACACGGCGTCATCGTGCCCCCACGCGGGCAACGGAGATGAAGTGTCTTGCCCAAGGACACAACGTGGTTGCCGCAGGTGGGATTCGAACCGAGGACCTCTCGGCTTGCAGCCTGCACCTCTACCTACTGGGCCACCGCGCCCCCTGAGAGCGCATCACATGTCCTACTCTTTTATAGAAAGTGTTATCCATAACCTGGTTATGATTATTTTATATTTCAAGAGGCGGGTAGACCGCAGGAATAGTATAATTATATTAATTTGATATTACGAGATATCATACAATTCTGCTATCACAACGTAGTGACCAGTCCATTGATAGTGGACTGGTCACTACGTTCTGAGTGAATTATAACTATGTGCTAGTACTATACTCGGATTATTACGTCTGTAACCATAGGAGTCGACTTCGACTCGACTATGGTCTGTCGACTAGTCGACCCTGAAATTTCATTTCATTTCAACACTACACTTAACAAATAAAGTCAGAGAGGATATCCAGTGTTTTTGAGTGGATACCGAAAATTCTCTCAAGAGTGACCGAGAGAAATGTTTATTTTTCGCGAGCGAAAGTAACAATTTCTCTCGGCCACAAGTGAGATAATTCTCAAAAACACTAGATTGTCTTTTTATTATACGCTTTTTATAAGAATCTGATAATTCCTCTCGTTTCAGCCGTGAATTTTTATACATGGAAGTAAACAGCACATTGAATCATTGATACGCGGAAGTGATTTGATAGATACTCGGTACAGATAGCGTTTTGCAATCTGTTTCAGCTGGCGGGTTTCCAGTCCAAACGTGGCCTGAAAGTCCGTAATATAAGTTTTTGGTTTGGTTCGTCCTTTTGTTACGGACTTTTCGGCCATATTTGGACTTGCGGGTTTTATGCATCAATTTAAGGTTGAATGCTTGTTGAATTATTTCTGGAAATGATCGGTATCAACTCAAAAACAGTAGATTTACTTTTCATTATACGTTTTTAGAACAAATTGATCATTTTCAGTGATAATTTGACTCGTATTCACATATATTTATTTATTGATGTTTAAGGTCACATATTTATGCACAATGGCTAATCATGGCCGTGACAGTTTTACGGGTGGAGGAAGCCGGAGTACCCGAAGAGAACCACCGAGCAACGACGAGCAGTTGCCAGCTCCCCAACATCGTAACTCCGCACTGCAGCACAGGCAGGGTTAGATACCATCGACGTGCAGTACGCCTTAGTACACGGCGTCATCGTGCCCCCACGCAGGCAACGGAGATGAAGTGTCTTGCCCAAGGACACAACGTGGTTGCCGCAGGTGGGATTCGAACCGAGGACCTCTCGGTTTGCAACCTGCACCTCTACCTACTGAGCCACCGCGCTCCCCGTATTCACATTGAAGTATGCTTGGAAAGCCGCCATTTTAATTGATACAGTGAAAATGAAATTTTCTGTATCTTCACAGTGGGGGATACGATTTCTATCTTTCCGCAATTTCTTCGATAATATATCGTTTAGCGTATAATAAATATGGATATTCTTTCGTATCCTAGTTATAGATATTTCAAACATTCCAGATATTCCAAACAATAAGTACTGAATTCGCTTTTTAGAGTTTGATCCATTAACAGATTTATTTGTATGGATTCATTGAAAAGTGGAATACACTGTGCAAATATGGTCACCACAGGTTAATCCTTAATTTAACCCTTTGAACACTGGTGGTATCTTCCATATCCATTATTTGGGGTAGAGCAATTAATATTTTCAACGTGCAGCCTGAAGGCCACACATGTTCACTTAGTAGCCACCCTACTTAATGAAAGTATGACATATTGTGTTGCTGAAACGGGAAAGCGGTCTCTCATGTTGAAAGAGTTAATTATTTTTACTCCAAAATTGCAGTTCAAATATATCACAAGCAAAGTATATAAATCTAGTGTCATAGAACGATTGGGCCGATATTGTGCCAAAAACACACATTTTTAGCTCAACTTGACAACTTCAATCATGAGCTATTGGGGTGAATTGTGATACGTACGTACGTACGTACGTACGTACGTACGTACGTACGTCCACGGTTCCTTTAGCACACCCTGCTGGACGCAGCTCTCACCCGATCAGTCCCAATGTAGCTTTGGGGCAATGTCTACATGGGTTCTATCGAATTTTTCCGAATTTCGTTAAAAAAAAACATGGCCAACAGCGGCCTTTTTAGATTTGGCATATAAATTGTCAACAATTCCATTAGCACACCCTACAGGCCACATCTCTCACCCGACCTTTTTAGCTCACCTTGGCAAAGTCAAGCTGAGCTAATCCCATCGATCTCCGTCCGACCGTCTTGCGTCAACACCACGTTTTGGTCTTCTCCAAAACCACTAGGCCAATTCAAACGAAAGTTTATGTGAGTGATGGTCCCGAAGGGGCATTGCATTTTTGTTCAACTCAACATGCCCAGCCTCATAGGGAGGGAGTGAGGTAAAATGCTCAAAAATATTTTTAAAATCTTCTCGTGAACCATTGGGTACAATTACTTGATATTTGTTATGGAGCTTCCTTTTGAGGTGTTAGTTCAAACGAAGTATGAGAAGCAATATTTGGCTTTGTAATGGGAGGGGTAAGATTTTTGGCTCTGCCCACAATTTCTATTTTCTGAACCGATGGTCCAATTTGAAAAAAAGTCGTGTAGTATTATTGGGACATAAGAACTTGACTCACTCAAAAAAGAATATTCCTGTAATCCCATGGGAACCCCAGGAGCTAAAATTAGAAATATTTTCAAACGCCCATATTTCCCAAACGACACGGAACAGAGAACTGTTATTTGGTATGAAGCATCCTTAGGACCAGTAGAATTGAGTGGTAAAAACGAATTGTCATCGGTTATGTTATGGGGTTCATATATGCAAAAAAAAAATTTTAAATCTTTTCTCCAAAAACAATAGTCAGAATTTTTTATATTTGGTATACAGCATCCATAAGAGGTCAGATGCAAGTTTGTTAAAGTAAAGCCCATTGGTTCATATTTTGGCTCAATACAGGAACCCAAACTTTTAAGTTAGGGCAAACTTAAACTCACCAGGTTGATTTGTGAGATATTCATATTTCTTGTTTAGTCACTCATCATTACAATTGTTCATACCACATTGTCTCCTTCATTTTTATTGTAGTTGTTTTAGGTTTTTTACTCATCTTTGTATTTCATTACTGCCATGTTTTCTTTTTAACGTTTTCTCGCCACGATATAGCCTTAGCTGCTGATGTGGCGTAAAGCACCAATAAATAATAATAATAATAAATAGGGCAATATGGGGGAATATTCTTTGAAAATCTTCTTCAGAACCACCAGTCAGAATCTTTTAATGTTTGGTATACATCATTGTTATGAGGGGCAGATTCAAGATTGTTCAAACCAAGTCCATAGGTTAATATTTGGGCTTCCTATGGAAGCCAAATTTTAACTTAGTTCAGTATGGGGGATAATTTTTAAAAAATTTCTTCAGATCCACCCGTCAGAATGCTTTCATATTTGGCATACAACATTTCTAAAGGGGGGGGGGGGGGGGGGGGGGGCAGATTCAACTTTGTTCAAATCGAGTCCCTAGGTATATATGTGGGCTCGCTATGGTAGTCCAAATTTTAACATTGTGCAATATGAGGAAATTTCTTTAAAAATCTTCTTCAGATCCACCAGTCGGAATGCTTACATATTTGGTATGCAATATCTCTAAGGGGTCAGATTCAAGTTTGTTCAATTCAAGTGCCTGGATTAATATTTGGGCTCCATATGGGAACCTGAAATTTAACTTAGTACAATTTGAGGGAATTTCTTCAAAAATCTTCTTCAGATTCACCTGTCAGAATCCTTTCATATTTGGTTTGCAACATCTCTAGGCGAGTCAGATCCAAGTTTGTTCAAATTGGTTCTCTGGGTTAATATTTGGGCTCCCTATGGTAGCCCGAATTTTAACTCGGTGCTATATGAGGAAATTTCTTAATTTCTTTAAAAATCTTCTTCTTCAAATCCACTAGTCAGAATGCTCTCATATTTGGTATACAACATCTCTAGGAGAGGGGGGGGGGGGGGTCACATTCCAGTTTGTTCCCATCAGGTTCGTAGGTTAATATTTGGGCTCGTTTTGGTAGCCCAAATTTTAATTTAGTGTACAAATCTTCTACAGATCCAACATTCAGAATGCTTTCATTTTTGGTATACAACATCTCTAGGGAGGTCAGACTCAACTTTGTTCAAATCGAGAGCCTGGGTTAATATTCGGGCTCCCTATGGGAGCCGGAATTGGCCATGTAGCTGAAGAATTAGAAATTTTGTATTCAATACCCGCTAGACGTGTGTAACTAAGATTAATCCACATAGGTTGTATCAAGGGGCTTCATAGGGGAGCGCCACATTTTACCTTATGATCAACTGAAGAAAAGGCAAGATGCTCGGACTATTTTTGTCAATCCCGAGGGGCTCGAGGATTGACAATGTATCCTATGGAGATGGACTGCTTAATGTAGATTCATTCTTGGACTTTTTATATCGCCCTATGTTCAAGGTGAGCGTTTCTGGTCCCGTGGGGCCTCTTGTTTTAAATTTCCATTGTAGGTTTGGGGGTGATGTCTAGATGGAAGCTATTGAATTTTTCTGAATTTTGTTGAAGAACATGGCTGCCAGCAGCCATCTTGGGTTCAGATATAAATTGTCCAACAATTCCTTTAGCAAACCTACAGACTGCGGCCCTCACCCGATCAGTCCCAAATTTGACGTAGCCTTGGGGTAATGTCTAAATGGGAACTATTGAATTTTTCCAAATTTCGTTAAAAAACTTGGCCCCCAGCGGCTAGCTTAGATTTGGTCTGCAAGTTGTCAGCATTTCCATTAGCACATCATACAGGCTGCATCTCTCACCCGATCCTTTTTTCGAATTTCATATATAGCGTTGGTGTGATGTCCCGATACTTATCAATTTTCACATGTAGCTTTGGTGTGATTTCTAGTTTACTTCATAACCCTATTTTTGAATTCACAATTTTCATCGCCACGATATAGCCTTAGCTGCTGATCTGGCGTAAAGCACCAACAAATAAATAAATAACTTCATAACATGAAAAGCAGACGACACTTGCAAAAAACATTCTTGAACAACTAATTTTTTTCATTTTTTGTCTCAAAAACATAGATTATGACCCCTCATCGGAACGAGTGCCACGAGCTCGTTCCAATGAGGGGCCATAACCTATGTTTTTGAGACAAATAATGAAAATAAACTGACGATTTTTGAGAATTGCGCTGGCTGGTTTTTTTCGTTACGTTGGGTAAAGAGTTAACGACCACCATCATCTTCGAAGAACAAACTATCAGTCTCTCAGTTTTTCCATGAATTTGCAGTCTTTCTTGGAGGTCTTGTCACTTCACCTGGCAAACAGATTATTGCCGGTGACTTTAACTTTTACGTCGATGATACAACAAACATCACCGTACTGCACGCCGATGGTGCGCACGTCTTCAACCAATCTAACCCTGCCTGTGTCGCGGTGCAGAGTTCAGAGTTACGAGGTTGGAGAGTTGACAGCTGCTCGTCGTTGCTCGGTGGTTCTCTCCGGGTACTCCGGCTTCCTCCACCCGTAAAACTGTAACCGACATGATATAACCCTGGCTGTTAATGTGTCGTAAACCCTAATAAAAAAAAACCAAACATCACCGCCTTGAAATTCGTCGGTCTTTTGAGCTCCATGAATTTATCCCAACAGATTGTAAATGCTACAAAGACGGGCATACGCTCGACCTTGTAATCACCCGCTTTGAAGAAGCCAGTCTGATCCAGGGCATTGAGGTCACAAACATAGCCCTATCGGAATATTTTATCATTCCCTGTGACCTTAGTCTACCCAATCCATCACGAGTGAGGCGTAAAGTCTCCTGCCGTAAATTTCATGATATCGACATTGCTAACTTTGCCACCTCACAGAACTTCTCATCCGCACTGAGTCAACCAATAGCGAGTCTGTCAATGTGCTGTTGGGTGACTTTGATCTGGCCCTCTCTGAGCTAATTGACATACACGCCTGCATTACGGTGCAAGTCGATTGCTATCCGCCCCATTACTTCTTGGTAGACAGATGAAATAAAAGCCGCCAAAAGTGTGAGTTGGGAAGTGGAAAAGCAATGGCGACAGACTAGACTGCGTGTCCACTGAGAAATGTTTCTCAATCAGCGTAACTACGTCAATAATTTAATAACTTCCGCAAAGAGTAATTTTATCAGTGCTCTCATATCTGGCAATAGACAATGTCCACGGGTCCTGTCTACAGTCCTAGACATGTTCTAGCAATGCATAAAGCAGTCTGCTCTTCCCGATCACTCTTTGACCGTTGATCTCCTTAACACCTTTTAACTCTTTACCTAACCCGAAAAGCAGACGACACTTGCAAAACAAATTCTTGAATAACTAACTTTTTTCATTTTTGTCTCATAAACATAGGTTATGACTAATCATTGGAACGAGTACGATGAGCTCGTTCCAAAGAGGGGTCACAACCTATCTTTTTGAGACAAACAATGAAAGAAATATTGAAAATTAATTTGCGATTTTTGTGAATTGCGCTGGCCGGTTTTGGCCGTTACCTTGGGAAAAGGATTAAGCTTACTTTGCAGATAAGATTGAAACCATAAGAAAAGCATTCAATGTCGATCTGAACATGAATAACCTGATTTAGACTCCCCTGTTCCTTGTCAGATCATTGCTTTGGAAATATTTGAGGATGTCGCTGCTTTGGAGATAATGCGGATCATTGAATGAGCCCCATCGAAGCAGTGTAGCCTCGATACTATTCGAACTTGGCTGTTAAAGCTTGCCTCCCTGAACTTATGCTTCCCCCAAGATCGCCAATTCATCACTTCAACAGCTCTAACTAGTAAAGTGACATTAAACACCTTAACTTGCATAATTTATTTAACAAAATGGCCTACGGTGGCAATCTTGATCTTGATCGGGCCGAAAAGGTGACGTTCTCGTCCGACGGTCATAAAAAACATATTTGTAAAGTTTCGTGAAGCTATGTAAAGAAACGCGGCATGTATCCCGTGTAGTATGATTTTAAAAGCATTTGTGTGTATTAGTAGAAGCAAGGGCTGAATTTGAAAGGTCTCGGACTCCCCCACCCCAACTTAAACATCACTGGGCATGTAGCAGCAGAGCAACAGTGGGACCTGTATGCAGATATATTTTTGGCATCTAAGCTGCCTAGTGGCTAGCCAAAACTTTGAGCCACAGTCGGTAATATGATTTTTTTGATTGGGTACATCCACAGAGCATTCCCAACCAAACAAAATATTATGCATGTTTAGACTACGCAAGCTTCAAGATTATATTGTTAAATAAACAACATTTGACTGCAGTGTATCACTAGTTAACAGAAGAGCTTAACATTTTCTTGCTACACAGTTGTTGCATGTAACTGTATAAGTCAGGTTTAACTTTTTATCTTGTACACATTAAAAGCGTAACAGGCAATATGGAATCGCAATATAAACACCAATCAAACAAGAGGCCCCAAGTGGCCTTAATCGCTCAGCTGATAAAACTGGCTAAAAGGATTAACCCTTTACCCAACGTAACGGCCAAAACCGGCCAGCGCTATTCTAAAAAATTGCCAAATAATTTTCATTATTTTTTTCATTTTTTGTCTCAAAAACATAGGTTATGACCCCTCATTGGAACGAGCTCGTTGAGCTCGTTCCAATGAGGGGTCATAACCTATGTTTTTGAGACAAAAAATGAGTTATTCGAGAATTTTTTTTGCATATGTCGTCTGCTTTTCATGTTAGGTAAAGGATTAAGATTACATTCCTCATCTATATAGTAATCCAGTTGTAGAAATTTAGCTTGAAGAAAGGGCTTTGTGAAAAGAGATGTCTGATTGGTGACTTTCTTTAAACAAGAACTTAGTCTACATTTGAGCTCCCTTAATGATCCCACATATGAACTCAGAGGTACATTTTGTACAAACTTGAATCAGATCCATCCACAATGTTGCATATCAAATATCAAAACATTTTGCCTGCTGGATCTCGAGGAGAAAATCATTGAAGAAATTTCCTTGAAATGCCCTAAGTGCAGTTTTGGGGGACAGACGAATTCGGTCATTTTTAATAACTTTTTACGGATCCGGATTCGTGAACGAAATTCGGGCCCAGAAAACAGGCGAAAATGAAAATACTGAACTGGTTTAATGAAGGGAATAAATACTTCAACTCCACAATGTCTGCATAAAAACGTACAAAATAGAGGGGTTGGATAGAAATGAAACCAGGAAGTCGGAAATTTAGTCGAGATAAATTTTCATCGCAGAGAAAAACTTAATGTTAACATGTATGTATGCAGATTTATGCATATGCGTGACAAGAACTGCAGTGGTCATGGATAGAATCCAATTCATGATTCTGTTGTTACCAATTACTGGTTTGTTTGAAATGAATTCGAGCTGGCTCTGGGTACCGTTCTGTCGTTATAGAAAAGGATATAAGATAACAACTCACACTTGATGATAACCACCATTTTCATATTTTTGCCGACTAATCGACTGGTGATTTTTGGAGACAACTTTCCCGAAAATCGAGTCGACTTCGATAAACCGTTTCAATACTATTAAAAATGAAACTGAAACGATAGAAATCGGAGACTGCCATGTAATGATTGAAAAAAGCTTCAGCAGCCAACATAATTTCAAAGGTGTCGGTAAATTAATTGAAACTTTTGACTTCATTTTTTTCTTGTCGAGAAATCACGTGTCCACGTTAGACATTCAGACATGATTTTTCAGAAGCAATAAGATCAGATAATAAGCCAGACATCAGTTTTTTCCAAGAGCAGCTAACCTTTCCCCTCAAAATCGCAGGGAAAGGGTGGTGTTGTCTTTTAACCGTGTCCCTAGGGGGGTTTGATCATCCCCTACTAGGCGGGTCCTCAGGTGGCGGATAGAGGACGGCCTGCTCGATTGGGCAGGTTTGCTAATTTCTAATTGGCAGGTTTGCTCAATTGAGTTGGCTCGCTGCGAAATACATAAATACGCAGCCCCGGACCAAAATGATCAATCCTGCTAATACCATCTGGCAGGCACCTTGTTCTCCCGTGAGGTGCATTCCGAAGGCCCCGGAAGAAGGAATCCTGGCAGTTGAGGATTCGTGGCCCCGGTTAGGGCAGTCTCCGGGATGGAGCCCTGGTCTCCATTTCGGAGATAATCTTGTTCAACACACTGCTTTGGCCCCAATTTCGGGAGTAGAAGGATGGTCGGATGGTCCGTTCTGGCCAATCGGGAGCCCCCACCCCAAAACGTACTGGGTGTCACGTCGGGGGGCATTTGGTGGTCATTCAATCAGTCATTTCTTTTTCTCACACATCACATAATTGCCAATGTGTACTGTTTTAAACGTTCTATTTTATGAAATACTTAGTTTTGCTGCGCTGTCTGTTTAATTTATACATGGCAACTGTAATTATAGTGTTTCGTGTAGTGATTGATTGGATGATCGCCATCTGAAGACCTGGCACTTCCACGCACGGGCCAATCAGTCAGTGGTATGCCTTGGCATCAACACTGACTGAGTATACTGCCCCATACCAGGTATGTGGGAATACCGGCAACCCGGTGGGTTCACTGCAAAGCAGTAACCCTACCCCTTGTTGGACTCCGCGGTGGGTGGGAGCCGGGGCACTGAACTTTTAAAAAAATAAACATGGCTAAAATACCACAAAAAAAAACAAAAACGAGGGTACGAATTTCTATTTTCAGACAATGACTCCGACTCAGATCAAGACAAAGAACAAACCATTTTGAAAAGCTGGCCAAAATTTATCATTATATATGCTAACGATGAGAATAAAAAAGCATCTGATATTAATCCATTTGCTTTAGAAAAAGCCATAACAGGAATAGCTGGTGATGTTAAAAATGTTAGAAAGTTAAGATCAGGGGCAATTCTAATTGAATGTAAACGAGAAATGCAGGCTTTGAATTTACTTAAGATAGATAAACTCGTTGATATGGAGGTCAATACCTTTGCTCATAAAACATTAAACAGCTGCAAAGGTGTTGTACGTACTAAGGAACTGTCAGGCATTGATGTATTGGAAATTCAAAAAGAACTAGAATCACAGGGGGTTACTAACGTTAAAAGGATTGAAATTAAAAAAGAAGGAAAGCGTATACAAACAAATACATACATACTGACATTTAACTCTTCTCAGCCACCAAAATCATTAAAAGTAGGATACATGAACATCGGAGTGGATTTATTCATTCCAAATCCACTTCGATGTTTCAAATGTCAGAAATATGGTCACGGACATAATAATTGTAGAGGAAGAAATATCTGTTTTAAATGTGGCGAAGAACATCCGGACCCTTGCACAAATACCATCAAGTGTTGTAACTGCCAGGGCAATCATGTGGCTGCATCAAAGGATTGCCCTGTATGGAAAAGAGAAAAAGAAATTCAAAAAGTTAAATGCGAAAGACAAATCAGTTTTAAGGAGGCGAGAACAATAGTGACATCAATGCCTGGCATGAACCTATCATCACCAACTTATGCAAAAAAATTAACACAAAAATTACCAACAACTTCAGTGGAATGTCAAACGCAATACACGTGGCTTAATGGGACGATTCCCTCTTTAGTACAGGGTTTCACAATAGAACAAACAGAGATACAGTCAACACAAACAAATTCCACAACACAAACAACAGAAAAATTAAAAGCAGGACAAACACATGGGGGAACCAAAGATTTAACAAAATCAGACCAGAAAAAAGAACAAAATCCCAAACCAACCAACAGATGATAAAACAGAACGAAAAGTAGGAAATGATACGCCCAAACCTGTACAAACTAAGGAACATAACACTTATTCAGAAAAGAAAAATGAACAAAACCAAACAAAGTCTAAACCAGAACAAAGATCACAACAGCACAATCTGAGTCAGAGTCAAATTAAAAAATTAGAAAAAGAGGAAAAGAAAAAATGAAACAAAAACAATTATCGGACAGATTACCTAAGGTTCTTCAAAATCCTGTTGTTCGCAACAGGTTTGAAGGTCTTGAGGATATGGATGTGGGTGATTGTATCGATGAAACATTCGAACAATTACGTCCGATTTCTTCACAGAATAGATCCCCGAGAAAAAATTCACCGAAGAAAACTACAGGGGCTATTTCGCCCATACGTCCACCCTCTAAATCTCCATTGAAATATGGCTAATACAAACAAAAATAACATAATACAGTGGAATTGTCGAGGTTTTAGAGCAAATTTTAATGAACTGGGTCTTCTCAGCCAACAATATAAACCTGTTGCTTTTTGCCTGCAGGAAACTCTTTTAAAGAAACCTGAGGCTCACGATCATTCAGCTTTTAAGCATTATACTTCGTATAATGCCTGGGCAGATGATACTGACCTTCACATTCGTGGAACATCTGTTTTGGTTAGAGACGATATCATTCACAGATCTGTACCTTTGAATACAAATTTACAGGCTGTGGCGGTACGCCTAACTTTAGACAAAACAGTCACGCTTTGTTCGATTTACGTGTCACCAAATAAAGCACTACATCTGAATGATCTTGGGCTTCTGGTCCAACAGCTTCCAGCCCCATACATTTTGTTGGGTGATTTTAACGCTCATAACCCTCTTTGGGGTAATTCCTGCAGTCAAGAAGATGTAAAAGGTAAGACTGTAGAAGAGTTCATTACTAAATATGACCTGTGTTTGTTTAATGATGGTTCAGACACTTATTTGCACCCCGCATCTGGTTCGTATACATCAATTGATCTTTCAATTGCATGCCCTTCTATCTTCCTTGATTTTTCTTGGAAGGTAGAAGATGACTTGTGCGGGAGTGACCACTTTCCAATTGTGTTGAAGAGTGTAGTTCCGGCGGATGATGAGAGGGTACCCCAGTGGAACTTGAAAAAGGCTGACTGGGAGACTTTCTCGTCGCTCTGTTCTGAATGCCTAACACGGGAGAAATTTGGCGAAAGTGCTGACCAAATAGAACATTTCACCACAGAGTTGCTTAACATTGCAAGCAAGGTCATTCCTAAAACCTCGGCAAATCCTAAACGTTTCACCAAACCATGGTTTGATGCCGATTGCAAACAGGCTATTAAAGATCGCAAAAAGACTGAACGGGAATTTTATAAGTCACCAACCACACGTAATTTGGACAAACTTCGTATAAATCGGGCAAAAACAAGACGACTGATTCAACAAAAAAAGAAAAGTTCTTGGAAAACATATGTGTCTAAACTAAATCAAAACACCCCCATCAATAAAATTTGGAAAATGATAAGGAAAATTAATGGAAAAGACACAAAATCAACGGTTCAACATCTGAAAGATAACAACACACTGATCACATCAAAAAAAGAAATTTCAAATACATTGGCCTCCACATTTTCGAAACATTCGTCGTCTGAAAATTGTAATCCTGAATTTCTCAAAATAAAAAAACAACAAGAAAAACAAAAGCTCAAATTTGCCTCCAATAATTTAGAGGATTACAATGAACCTTTCTCTATGGAAGAGTTAAATAACTCTTTACATAGAGCGAAGGATACCGCCACTGGACCCGACGAAATACATTATCAAATTTTAAAACATCTGCCGCAATCATCTCTTGAACTTTTACTCTCTATTTTTAATGACATTTGGGTGACTGGCCAGTTTCCATCGTCTTGGCGCAAAGCAATAGTAATTCCCATTCCTAAGCCTGATAAGGATCACAGCAACCCTAGTAATTATAGGCCTATTGCCTTAACAAGTTGTCTGTGCAAAACCATGGAGAGGATGATCAATGATCGACTTGTCTGGTTTCTGGAATCGAACAATCTGCTTGCGGATGTTCAGTGTGGTTTCAGAAACCAGAGAAGTACTGTGGATCATTTGGTCAGACTTGAAACGTTTATAAGAAATGCCTTTGCTAGAAAAGAACATGTGGTCGCCATCTTCTTTGATCTAGAGAAGGCATATGATACAACGTGGACGTATGGGATTTTAAAAGATCTTTTTAACATGGGGTTGAGAGGGCGTATGCCTCTTTTTATTGAAAACTTTTTAAAGGACCGCCAGTTCCAGGTTCGTGTTGGGTCAACGTTATCTGATCCTCACGAGCAGGAATTGGGGGTCCCTCAGGGTAGTATTTTATCTGTTACCCTATTTTCAATTAAAATTAATAGTATCATCGACGCAATTGAGAATATGGTAGATTCGTCATTGTATGTCGATGACTTTTTGATCTGCTATAGTAGCAAAAAGATGAATGCTATAGAGCGCAAACTTCAGCTGTGTTTAAATAGGATTCAAAAGTGGGCTATCGAAAATGGTTTTAAATTTTCAAAGACAAAAACGAATTGTATTCATTTTTGCAAACTTCGGAAACATCACCTCGATCCGGAGTTGAAAATTGATGGTAGTCCTATTAAGGTTGTTAAGGAAGTGAGATTCTTAGGTTTGTTGTTTGACAACAAACTGAATTTCACTTCCCACATAAAACAACTAAAAGTTAAATGTAAGAGAGCACTGAACCTACTGAAGGTTATTGGTAGCACTGGTTGGGGTGCTGACCAAAAAACTTTGCTCCATCTGTATAGATCACTTGTTCGATCAAAATTAGATTACGGTTGTATAGTTTATGGTTCTGCAAGGAAATCATATCTCAAACCACTTGATGCAATTCACAATAGTGGCATTAGAATTAGTCTAGGGGCCTTTCGAACATCCCCAATAGACTCGATGCTTGTTGAAGCAGAGGAGCCTTCTCTCGAGAAGCGTAGAATTAAATTATCTCTCCAGTATGTGTCTAAACTTTTGGCCAATCCTTCAAATCCTGCTTATAAATGTGTTTCAGACCCTCAAAATGCTGAATTTTATAACCGCCACCAGAAACACATTCCTCCATTGGGAATAAGAATCAAACCCGATATGGAGTCTGCCAAAATTGAACCACATACAATAAAAGAAAATCGTAAAACGCATATTCCACCTTGGCATCTTAAAAAACCTACTGTTATTTTGGATCTTGCTTCTACCAAAAAATCTGATACTAATTCCTTGCAGTTCAAACAAAAATATGCCGAAATAAAGTCCAAGTATTGTACATATACAAGGATCTATACGGACGGATCTAAGGATGGTGACACAAAGTATCATCAGCTGCTGTTACTGGTGATCATGTCACCTCAATCAGAATACCGAATCAGAGTTCTATTTTCACAGCTGAAGTTAAAGCTATCCAACTCGCCCTTGAGCACATCAAGAATGCACAGGAAAGAGAGTCGATCATCTTCTCCGACTCTCTTTCCTCTTTACTTGCTTTACTCAACCCCAAGTTGAAGAACCCTCTCATTTTGGAGCTTCGTGAGAAGTTAACAACTCTCATGTCTGACCAATATGATATCGTGTTTTGCTGGTTACCCGGACATGTAGGTATCGCTGGTAACACCAAAGCAGACAGTGCAGCAAAACAGGCTTTAACAAAGCCTCTCACTGATTTTAAGATTCTGTTCAGTGACTTCAAACCACATATCAGTAGTTACATCAAATCCATGTGGCAGGCGGAATGGGATGGAGCGACAAATAACAAGCTTCATCGCTTTCGACCAACTATTTCAGATCATTACCCGTCTAGTAACCTTTGTAGAAAGGATCTTGCAATTTTGACACGGTGTCATATTGGTCATACACGACTAACACATTCTTTCTTGTTAGAGGGTAATTTGCGACCAGAGTGTGTTCCCTGCCAGCAGGTGTTGTCAGTGGAACACATTCTTTTACATTGTACTGATTTTAATCTTAGTAGACGACAGTATTTTAATGTAGTGTCTCTTCGAGACCTATTTTACAGAACAAATCCTCATAAAGTTCTGTCGTTCTTGAAGGAAATCAACCTTTTTAATAAATTTTAAAATTGTTTTTAATCTTTTAATCAAGACTCCTCAAGTCTCAATTCATCAGGTTGATTTAGAAGTTATTAACTTCTCTCCTTCCATTTCCCTCTGTTGTTTTAATCACTTTGGTCTTTGACAGATCTCTTGTAGTTATTTTCTATTGTTATTTAATCTTTTTACTTCATAATTAAAAATGAGTTTTTACTTTCCACTGTTTTCTCGCCACGATATGGCCTTAGCTGCTGATGTGGCGTTAAGCACCAATAAATAAATAAATTTAACCGTGTCGGTACAGGCATCCACTGACATTTCAAGCCAAAATAAAAAATTTTGTTGTGCCGCAGAATGATTGCGATACAATCCGCTTGCCATGTACTGCACAAAAAGAGAATGGGAAAAGTGGTAAAATAAAGTATATATCACATTTGAAGATGCAATCCAATTACCTATTGTGGAATTGAATGCTTGAATTTAATGATTTTAGATTACCTGTTTGCAAGTTTCCTCTCTGCAGTTGTTAAAGCCAAGTCATATTCTCCTGTCTGATCTCCTTTCCAATTTGGTCTCTGTTTGTAATCTCTTACTTTTAAATCCTTTACTTCGGCACGTCTACGACCGTTGAATAGAATTAATCGGCACATTGTAGCCTTTGCAAGCCTTGTCCAATTTTCAGAGTTTTTGTTCTTCAGTAAGGATACTGATGATTCATGCATCATTTGTATAAGGTATTCACGCAACTTTCTCAAGTCCTCAGTAAGAGGGATGGTGTTAATTTTCTGTCTTTTTAATGAGTTCTGTCTTTTTACACATGCAGAGTTAACTCGGTAATTCCACTCGGCATCGTAGGGTTTTTGAAAATTAGTAGCTTCCAGGTATCGGTTGTCATGATTTTTTCTGAGAGCATCTCCCATTTTGATATGTATAATGTGTCCAAGCAAGTGACCGATTTGCTTCCCTAGAGACACGACTGGGTTCTCTTTGTCAGTTGACATCAGTTTTGTCGCATCAACAATGTCGTCGACACTATTTGGTGATATAAGTTTATCCAATTTTAGAAGTTTTTCCGGATTATCTTTTCTAACTTCAATAACAAGTCTAGCTAACGTTCTAGCCGATTGCGACACTCTGTGCATATCATTCAATTTTTGATCACTTTCAGAACCAAGTGATTCAACTCGCAGAGCTGAAAATCTAGAAAGAAAATAATCATTCATCACCACTTCTTTCACTTCATCATCACGCATTCTGTCCAACAATTTCGTAACATGAAAATTGCATGTGTCCATCAATACACAGTTTAATAAACTTCTTTCTCCACGCAAAGTATTTTGCATTTTGGTGTCTCCGTTATTTTCAACAATCCTGAGTTTAAATACTGCACAATGTCTATTGTGTAACCACAGTTTATCTTTTAAGATGAAGTTTTTCAGTACTCGCATGATAAATATTCACTGGGACTGTATTCTTTAGTATTTGACTCTCTTCGAGCAACTACTATAAATCCTTTCCGTTTCTGCAAAACCTCAATATTATGCTTGAAGTTGCCTTCGTTTGCTAGCATTTCAGGTTCAATTCGTCGATCGTTTGAGTGCTTAGGTAGAAGACAGATTTTTCCAACTCTTTGTTCTTGTTTATGAACTTTCAAAAGGTGACGAGGAATTTTGCTTTTTATTATTTTTTTGCAACAGGTATAGAAACTGTTTATCATATATTTGTTTGCAGCCTGGCCTTTTCATTCCCTTTTTGTATCCACCAAAATCACATTCTTTGTCAATTTCGCTGTTAAAACTTTGCTGTACATTATCAGCCCTAAAATTTTCTTTCAGCAGGCACTTTAAATTTAAAGGCACAGCTGGCATTTCATCCGACATTTCACTATCTGATATTATTTCCTCACCCTCATGATAATTTTGTCTCTTACAGTTTTGAAATTCAGACATTGGGTTTATTAACCCTTTACCCAACGCAGACGATTTCAAAATTTATTATTTTAAATATTATTTTTTAAATTTTTTCAAGAAATCTCAACAAAACCATATCATGTGACCCCTCTTTGGAACGAGCTCGTCGAGCTCGTTCCCAAGACGGGACACGTGATATGGTTTTGTTGAAATTATTCGAAAAATAATTTTTTTTTCAGCTGCTGAATTTGCATATTACGCGGGGCGGATGCGGGCGATTCGTGGGTATGGGTAAAGGGTTAATGATCTTTTTCCAAGCAAAGAGTTTTCCCTAGTACATATGCTTTGAATTTGTGGATCAAGTTGCATGTCATCTAAACTATTGCTACTTCCACTAGAACATGAACTATTCTCTGAAAACTCATTGTATGGATCTCCTTCACTATCAACACAGTCACTGCTAAATTCAGAATTACTTTCAGTTAGGGCTGCACGATATTCCAAACTGAATACCGGTATCGGTATTCAAAAAAATACCGCGGTATACCGGTATATCGAAAACTGTTCAGATATATGAACACAAGTACCACAATCGACACTCGAGGCATCACAGTCGGAACGAATTAGCACGCCTTGATGATGCAGTTCGAAAAATCTTTACCCAACGCAGACGATATCAAAATTTATTATTTTCAAAATTGGTTTATCAGATTTTAACCAGAGATTTCAACAAAACTATATCATGTGACCCCTCATTGGGACGAGCTCAACGAGCTCGTTCCAATGAGAGGTCACATGATATAGTTTTGTTGAAACTTTTGAAAATTATTTTTTCAACTGCTGAATTTGTATATTACGAGGGCGCAAGCAGACGATTCCTTGGATATAGGGATAATATTATTCATTCGGAGCTACAGTTAAAAAACTCAAGACATCTTGAAAATTAAATTGAGGGTTAATAAATAATGAAGATAAACCGATATTTTTGTAATTACACCGGTATTCAATCGATATTGGTTTGAATACCGGTATATATCGGTTCATCGATATACCGTGCAGCCCTACTTTCAGTGAAATCCAAATTCTTGTCTGTGAAGTAAACTGAAACGAAAATGCAAAACTTTCCATAAAAGGAACAAAATTATTAAATTATTTCAATGCTGAGATTTCAAATGCGTTGTATATCTAAAAAAGAAGAAGAGAGAAAAGCAAAAGAAAAAAGGGCCCTGTGTGCTTGAAGTTGCCCATATTATTGAACGAACAATATTTGGTGTAGTAAGTCGCCAGTAGAGATACATCACATTTAACATTACGTTCTGCTTTCTGTCGTCTGACTATGTCTATGCATACTGAAAATCCTAATGCTTTAGGGACGAAGAAGTTTCGGCACCTGCAAAATTAAATCCTTGCCCCCCCCCCCCCCCCCCGCCCCCAATTATGGGAGTTATACAAGTAGATCATTTGTGGATTACTCGCGCTTGCCCAAAAATAAAGCATTGTTTACAAGAAATATTATTCAGTGCATAAAGGGATTACTTCTAAATTGCGAACGACCTAGGGTAGATTATCGGCGCCATGCATTTGTCATATTTTTTTTCAAGAAACTGGAGCGTGGTGTGGCTGAGTTGATAAAGTTGCACAATTCAAGCTGAGAGGCCCTCGGTTCGATTCTCAACTGCAGCAGCCAAGTTGTTTTGGGCAAGACACTTCACCCCACTCGCTGTGTGGGGGGCACAGTAACATTACATGCTAAGGCGTATTGCACCTCGATGATACACGTTTTCAGCCTCTGTAACCCTGCTTCTGCGGAGGATTAGATTAGTAAGAAGCTTGCCACTGCTCCGTGGTTCCTTTCAAATTCTCCTGTCTGTTCCTCCACCCCGCATAAGGTAATGTCTGTCAAAAGTGTCATTAAACTTAAATGAATGAATAAATATATATTTTGACGAAGAAGTACATGAGAGCTAGCAAATTTTCTAATGACTATTGACTGATGTTCCATGACCAGAGAGTTTACTGAAACTTCTTGTAAAAGATAAAAGCTGGAAAACACATTTTGAATTCCAAAGTCGAAGCATTATGATAATCCGTATGCACACCAAAATCCAGAGGTTAGGATTAAATCTGGTGTGTCTCGACTTGACACACACTGCACAAAATATTAATTTGCGTTTTTTTAAAAAAAATTTCATTCGAAAAGAACCAAGCATGAGAGCCTTAGACAAGGTGTCGTCAAGCCATTTTTTCAGCGGACTGCGAGCAGTTGTGACGGCCAAAATTACCAGCGATGCATTTGGTGCACAGTGTGCAATGCGAACATCCATAAAACAAGAGGCCCCATGGGGCCAGACACGCTCACCTGTCCCTAGTTGTTTAACATGGTTCATACACTTCTAAGGGAGAAAAATTCCATAACTTTTCCAAACCTTTTCAAGGACCTTTCATACATTCCCAACACCACCGGCGAGAAACTTTCCATACCTTTTCCATACCGCAACATACAGGCAAGCAAAGATCCAAATATCTCTATGACCCCCCCCCCCCCCCAACCCCACTCTTCGAGAGAGACCTGCGCCCATATCTACCAAGAAAGAACTATTGTAATTTTAAATAGGAAGATACTCTTTACATAATACTTTTAATTAGAAACTGTATGCAGTGTCCATAGAATTTGGACTTTTAAAACATCTGACTTGACAACCGAAGGTATTATCTTGAATGCGTCGCTATTATTATTGCTTGCGCATTCAGATTTTTTCGTTTGATAGCTCATAAAAGAGTCGATTGTAGCAACGCTGTTTTTCTTTGATGCAGTTGCCTCCGAATGTTTTTTTACTTTCTTGGCAATGTCTATCGATTTTGCACATGGAATGCATCTGACTTTCAGTTTATTAACATATTTTTTGTATCCAGTCAGAAAACTTTGAATCCGAAAGCCACTTTTCTCTGAAGAGACAATCGCCAGGCATGTTTCGCGACATATTTACAGATTTGTAAAAATAAGTACATCCGCCGATAGATGCAAATAAAGACCGGCTGGATCTGGAGAATATTTTTAAAGAAATTTTCTTGAAAAACACTAACTTCAAATTCAGACTCCTATAGTGAGCCCAAATATGATCCCGGTGGGGGTGGGAATGGGGCACTTTCAACAACTTTGAATCAGATCCTCCCCACAATGCTGCATACCGAATATCAAAAGATTGTCCTTGCTGGATCTGGAGAACATTTTTAAAGAAATTTCCCTGAAATGCACTAAGTTCAAATTTTGAATTGGATCCACCCCAAAATATTCTGCTTGCTAGATCTGGAGAAGAAGATTTTTAAAGACATTTCCTTGAAATGTCGTAAGTTCAAATCTGGGCTCCCATAGAGAGACTTGAATCAGACCCACCCCGAAATGCTACATAACAAATATCAAAAAATTCTGGCCACTGGGTCTGAGGAAGAAGATTTTTTAATATTTTTAATTTATTAATTTAATTATTGGTGTTTAAGGTCATAATGTCTGCACAGTGGCTAATCATGACCGCATCACAGATATAGACTCAACTTTACCCAATCATTGATACCTATATTGTCCATTTTAGATGACTTCTACCCCAAGAATTCTACCAGTGAAACAGGGCTTGTTTCCTACAGTGAACAAGCACTGCTTCACTTCCCGGGATCCGCACTGGGAAATATTTTTGATGGTACCCTTGGATAAGCTTCGTTGAAATCCAGTCGCTGGTTTGAGGAGTTGCGGAAACAAAGTGTTGGCAGACAGTGGGACGTGTGCGTATGAAGACGGACTGACGAAAAGTCACCTTCATCACCATATACGACCCCTATAAGGCACGTGGTAAAATAATCGTTATTTGGAATTACAAGTGTCAGTTTATGGAATAGAGAAATTGAAGCTTGAATTTTTGCTTGAAATAATATATTTCGGGCAGTAACTTTCTGACGGCTAAAGCTACTTCCGGTCACATATTTCGTGTTCAAATTATGTTTCCTACATTAAGTTTGACAAATATGTAAAATTAATTTTGAATAGATGAGATTTTAATAGAAATAAATGGCAGCTCCGATTTTTGTCGTAAATCCTTCATTTTGACTTGTTTTTGTCGCCATTTTTAAAATGGCCACCAAAGGCCCTTCCGATGGCTCAAATTTTTGGAGCATAGAAGAATTTTTGCAATTCTAGTAACATATTTCCTATCTACAGAAAATTGGACGCTTTTGGCCACCGTCCGATTTTTGGCACTAAGCCACTGTACATGCGGCACATCATAAGCACATTGTTGAGAAATTGAATACCCATACATCCTCTTTTTTCACGCGGATCGAAAAATTACAAGAATGCCTAAAGAGGCGATAAAGTGGTATTTCTGCAGAACATCCGAACTCAATTACCCTTATATAATTTGTCTCGGATACTGACATAATCTTGTAAACTGATTATTTCTAAAGGGTTTTTTTCAAAAGGTGAAGGACACGAGAAAGCTTCTCATCGGTAGTGGTGGTCACGTGGACTCTAACAACAGAATGAAAGTAAACCAAGAGGTCACCTGTACATTGACTGAGACAGAGAACGTGGATGTCATGGATTCAAGTGAGACAAGGCTGAGACACGAATAGAAAGCGGGAGGACCAAGTGATGGAGTGCGTGTGGAATCGTGTGGAACGAAATGAAGACAGAAGAAAAGGGGTGGGTGAGCATGCACATCACAATGTTCTTAACTGGTTGAGGGCTACATTATTTTTGGTGGTCTGAATTTGTTCATCAAAATTTGTTTTATTACAAATTATTGAAGAGTGCCAAAAGGCACTCTTCAATAATTTGTGATAAAACAAATGTATATAAACAAAAATATAATTTGCGTTTGACTGAATATGAAACATGAGCAAGGAAAATATTGGCTTTTGCTCTGGTACCCTGATTTTTTTGAAAGCCCTGATAGTGGCTTCTAGCACTCAACCAGTTAATAGCCGTCGTTTATTACAGATCTGGTAGATGTTAGCATCTCAATCGAGATATTGATAGGTAAAGATCTATAAACAAAAGTGTTGCCAAGGCATTGTGCGCTATGGGTTGAGGGGTAGCAAACTTAGTGCAATGATTCAATATATGCGACACTTAGGTTCAATATAACACCAATAGAACACTGGAGGGGGTGCGTGTGAGCAGTATCCCGAAGGGTGTATTACTTGACACGTACTGGACTACAAAGGAGGTCTATCATGGGCGGAGATACGAGAGCCGACAGAAGTGGAATAAATGTGCTGAACTTTCTTTCGTATGAGCTGGACCTGAAGATTCTGAACAGACATGCGGAACGACAAAAGAACAATAATTGACTGTATTCTCACAGTGATCGACACATGGAGGGAGGTCTTGTATAGTGGACATACATTGTTGCACGCAGGGGCAAAAACCCATTGAGAAACAAGAGAAGCTTCTCAGCGATAATTAGAGGTTTCGGAATGCAGAGAGGACGCTGACTAGGCGAAATAAGAGAAAATGAAACCAAACCTTTTGTACCCATACAGGGGGACCGATGTCCATTTCTCCAGAAGACAGATGCCATAGCTGTCCTTTTAGACGGATGTAGAACCTCTGAAATAGTTTGAAAAGCAGACTCTACTTGAGAGATAACGTCATCATGCATATAATGTGTAGGAGATGAAGACTGATGATCAGGACTAGCATGAGACGAATGCCGGAGGATATATTCACGAGAATTACGTGTTGGAGATCGTAATCTACAATCCTGAGTCGAGCACTGTTGATGATCATGATCACCGTATATAAGATCGTGACAAGAACGACTAAAACATTCAAGTTCCTGAAAACGCGAATAAGAATCACGATTGTGAGTATAGGAAGGAGAACCATGCGTCCTATGCAAGTTGGAGTCATAATGTTGACTGTTGGAATGGTGTGATGCAGAATGAGAAGCTTGTATATTGGAAGAAGACCGTAATTGTTTATCCCAATGATAAACATCCCTGTGTGTACTACTAGACGTTATTTCCCTTCTGGAAGGAACTTCCGGTCTAGAATGGACCTCCGGTCTAGACGATACCTCCGGTCTAGAAGGCACTTCCGGTCTGGATCTACCTCTCAATTTAGCAATGGTAGACCGGATGTTGTGCCGGAAATAAGTTTCTGAATCCTGTTGAGAATAATGATCATCATAAGTAGACGGCGTACGTCTGTGCTAATGACAACTTGAGGTTATGTTCAAGAAGAGAAATCGAACATGAAGAACCTAACTTTTTAGGTTGTTGATTACCGGAAGTGTGTTGATCGATAATATCATGAGGAGAACTTCCGTTATAATTGTAAACATCTGCAGAATGGATACTATCCGAATGGACAGAGCCATTTGATGAGCTCCGCTTCTCCTTAAAGGTAGTATGTTTATTTCGCAGATTGTATTCATGGAGATCCGTATTACTCTGGAGTTGAACATCAGGTTGTTGAGTAATATCCTTCTGAGATGTGTATTGAGAATGTTTTCTTTTGAAATTTTTTCTCTTGTGATTGCATGGACAATGTCTCATGTTCACTATATTCGTTGACTTCCGTCTGAATTCCGGTTAGAAGTAGATTGTTGAGCTGCTGAACCGGAAGTGTTCTTTTTAGTAGGAACTTGCGGTTGCAAATGTTGTGTAGATTTTTTGGATTTCAATAGTGATCTAGGGTTTTTAACCCGAAATTGCATTAAAGCAATAACAGCAGCCCAAGTTTCTGGTTTCCAAGAGCCGCAAATGTCGCACATAAAACCTGGAGTGGATCCAGCACATTCAATGCAAGAAGCGTGGTTATCAAAAGCATGCTTCTGTTTATGACATTTCAAACAACCAATAGATTTAGGCATGTTGATCTTGGAAACTGAAAGTAAACAACAATAAATATTCAAAACACAGTAATAATTTGAATTAGCACAGGAACACTGCAACTATGTTGCCGGGAAACTGTTCATGAGTTGTCATCAGGAAACTTACCAAAATATATCAACTTCCGGTAGCTGGTGGTCAATTAGCTGAAAACCTACCAGAACCGGAAGTAGACATAACTGTCCTGGAAAAAATGGAGATAACATATTATGGTTAAAATGACAATGAATGTATTTAATAACTTGGACTCGTAATATCTATAGAGATAGGTTATATGACCCCAATCATGGTTTAATTTACCAAATTAGCAGGGATGCCAGAAAACAGCCGAGTCCAAATGTATATAATTTCGACAAGGAGAAAATGTAAATATTAACAAGGAATCTAGTCCGAATCAAAACGGACATGAAGTGAAGAATTAGATCGTATTGTCAAAGGTGACGGGTCGATATGGGCCGTAGCCTAGGGCGAAAACATATCTAAAACGTTAAGTCAGCTACTGTAAAGAAAATAACAAATAAGTCCTTACAGGCTTAAGGGAAGTACATATATACATGTGTAACAGAAGCAACTAATCCGTTGCTAATATTAAACACAATGAGAATAAATTATCGGAGTTGCACGAAAATAGGTGAGTAACCGGAGCCTCGTGTCACAACTGTGATAAGCAAAATGTAAATTTTGTACTTCCCCTAGTAATGGAACAAAACTTCCACATCAGTTCTTGTCTGTGGTGGATTAATCTTCATTGCTAGCCTGTTTTTAGACCATATCTGTTGATACTTGATGATTTATTTTGAAATAATTGCAGAGCTGGAGGACATTGCTTCCTTTCCAACATGTTGAAAAAAAAGAATTAACTACGCATGTGCGACTGGGTATAGTTCAGAGGTGGATTTGGAACTCTGATTCTGGACACCAGCTCTGCATCCCTATGCAGACTGGCCCTGGTGGTCCAATTCTGGTATTTTTAAAGTCAAATTTCTGACTTCTTTCCTTCCTCTAAGACTGAGGTCCTAGAGGGAAGCCAAAATTTGCTTCGTTTTCAAATCTGTAAACTGAATAAAAGCATAATGGCATATTGTACCGCTAACGGTAACATTGACAGAAAAAAAGGTTGAGTAAGGCTAATTTGTATAGTTTATGCACAAGAAAAAAACCTGTATGCTATGTTATTTACTTTATGCTGCTAGACCTCCATACCAAAATTATTGAAATCGGAAGTGCCGTTCAGAAGTTCTGAGCGTATAACGAATTAAGGACAGAGGGACAGACAGACAAACAAGAGTTCAATGCAATAGTCCCCATGGTGAAACCGTGGGGGGGGGGGGGGGCCTAACAAGTCTTATCATTTTTAGTAAAGTCCCGTTGTTGCTGATTATGAAAGAAGGTAGCTTTTGAAGCAAAATTTTTAATACCTTCAAGTTGTAACTTTCAAGTGTATTAAAAGGTTATGACACGCAGGAGTAAGAAAGAAATCTGAAATGGAAAGACTGTTGATAAAGAGTGTGAACAATAGAAACCAAAATATGGTTGAGAGAAATGAAGAATTAAAAAATTAAAAATTAACGAAAGGGCCAATGACCCTGTAGCTCAACTTGAGTAAAAATGTACATGTACGTCTAGGCATTTGCCACAGTTACTGACCTGACTGTAGCCTGAGATGTACATGTCAAATGAACAGGTAAAGTATTGTAAAGGTGGGTGACAGGTAGGTGATAAACTGGAATCTGACACTTCTAATGGCTTTGAATACATATATTAAAAGATTCTGATCGAAAATTATAGATTTGCCAAAAAAAAGTTTGATTGATAAATATAGCCTCTAGTCTGAGCTATATGAACAAATTCAATTTTCATATAAGACTATACAATGCAAAAGTTCAGTACAAAACACTGATTCCCCCAAATTTCGGTACAAAATAGCTAATGTCAGCCATCTTGAATTTCGGACTGAGCCCAAAAAGACTTGTTCTCGTCCCATGGTGATAACAAAGGTCACCCCCAAGAAGTTTTGTGATGATCGGTTTATAAATGTGACCTCTAGCCCGAGCCGTATGGACATGTGGACTTACTGTGTATAAATAGCACTGAATAACTAAAAGTCCCTCTAATTTGCATAATTTTTGCATGAAAACAAACTCCGCAAAAAAATCTTCGAAAAAATTCATTCAATTCAGAACTTTCATATAGAAGGCCTGTACAAAAAAACTTATTGCACCTATTTTGAGTACAAAATTGTCGCTGGCGACAATCTTGAATTTCAGACTGCATCCAAAAACACTCGTGTTTGTCCCAAGGTGATAAAAGATGCCCAAGAAGTTTCATAAAAATCGGTTCATAAATACTGCCTCTAGCACGGTCCGTGTTGACGTACAGACGGACAGATGGACAGACGACGAACCATGACAGTACCTCAACTTGACAAACTTGACTTTGTCAAGTTGAGGTAAAAATGTTCCTCATCATCTAAAAGAGTTCTGTGTCCTTATACAACACTGTTAAAAAGTATAAATGTAAACAGTCGGTTCTGAATTTTTGACTCAGAGAGAGATTACTCCTCACACTGTACATGGATTGCACGTGAAGTTTTTCACGTGTTCTCTGTTCCAAAAAAGGTCAACACAACAAGCGTGAGCCTCATTATAAACAAGAAACTTTATTCAAGGCACGGCCTCTAACACTTGTGTGACTGTTGTGGGAAAGTTTCTCTCATTCTGACTTATCATGTTGTTTAAGAACTTCTTCTGCGCTGTTATCTTTCACAACTTTATCCCTAATCCTTACTTCTACAACCTGCTGTTTTGGGCTGACTTTCTTGACACTTCTCACTTTTCATGATCATTATTAATCAAAACATTTTACTCCAGCTTAGGCCAAATCCGTCTTAAAATATTAATATCAATTAACCGACAATCGACGTTGTGATGGATCAAAAAATCTGCTGATCGATTAATCTATACATTGAAGATGCCTCAGAACATCACGCTCTTAGGCATCGCCACAGACACAAAATAGACCCGATTTCTTACCACGGCGTTATATTAAATGTCCTTCCCATGGATTTTGTTAAAATCTTTTGTTCAATGATAGCGTGATGAGCAGCAATCATGAGCCCGCTTAGCAACAAAACTGTAGTTTTGAGATTCTACCTTCTGTTGGACTTGTGTTTTATATGTGCTTCAATTCTCTTCCACCCCAGGTCCAAAAGTGACAGAAGATTGAGCAGAAATGGGTCCTAACACCAACCTGTCCAGAAATTTTTGTTCTCAAAGTAGTAAATTGTTGGCAATCGGTGGAGGCATAAAAAGTAGGCATTTCTGTGCCAATATCATCCCCCAGCCCACTTCTCTCCCAGGATTGAAACTTATGATGTTTGTTAAATGTTATACCAGTACCCTTACATGAAAAAGATTGGGGTTGGAAACAGCATTTTTCCCAACTTATTCCAGTTTCTATTCTTTGAAAACTGAAATCTTTCCATCATTAGTCGTTCAGTGTGAAGGCAAGTGATGAATCGATTAACCATGGTTAATTCATGTGATTAATCAGTCAAGAAAATCCTTTAACTGTTACAGCTCTAAACTTCTCATATTTTCAGAATTATTTCAAATCTAATCAACATTCTTTTTTGTATTTGCACCAAATTTCTCAACACAATGACCAAAAACAGAGTGGTTTTCTTTTGGTCTATTGCTTTTTAACTTGGAGAAAACATGTCAACGTGAGTCAGAAATCACACAACACTGTGATATTTGAGTGCAGATAGTAGCTAAAGCAAGAGAACCCAATGGGCCTTAAATCGCTCACCAGAAACTGTCCTTTTGGTGTAGAGTGTTTTAAGAAAATATGACTTTAAAATGTTTTGATGCCACCTCCCGGAGGTCGTATCTAACGAAATCACACAGTGGCCACCAGGACTCCATATACCGGACACCCACAGCCGTTTGCAACTGCTTTATATTACTATCTGTATGTAGGACAGTGTTTCACTGGAAATTATGTACGACACGGGATGAAGATGTCCCCTCCACCTCCCGGCCACACCACTGCCAAAAGCTAAGCTACTTCAACAAAACGCATAAAAAATTCAGAAGAAAATCTCTGAATTTTGGTCCAACTGGGCTGAAAAGTTTCAGTCGAAAGTTGTTTTTTTTTTTGTTGTGTTTCGAAATTCAACAAAACATAAAAAACGGAAAAAAGTTTTTAATTTCGGTCCCAAATTTTCAGGCCCAACCGGACCCTAACTTTTCAGGCTAAAACAATTTTTTTATCATTTCAAAATTGAACAAAACGCATAAAAAAACAGAAAAAAAGTTCAGAATTTTCATCCAAATTTGTACGTCGGAACCGGACCCAAAATTTTCAGGCTAAATTCTTTTTTTTTAGTCTCAAAATTCAACAAAATTCATAAAAAAAAAACAAAAACAAAAATCCGAATTTTGGTCCAAAATTTCTAAGTCGGTTGGTTCAATTTGGTCCAGTGGTTTGTGAGAAGTCAATATGGACGGACGAGGACAGACGGGCAGACGATGGATGGAAAGTGATTAATAAAGCTCCCCTTAAGCTTCGCTCATGTGAGCTAATAAGAAATATCAAAAATTTTCACTGGTGGATCTGAAGAAGAAGAATTTTAAGGAATATTCTTCATATTGCACCAAGTTAAAATCCGGACTCATATAGGGAGCCCAAATATTAACCCAGGGATGCTATTTGAACAACCTTGAATATGACACTCTTAGAGATGTTGTATACCAAATATGAAATGATTCTGTCTGGTGGATATGAAGAAGATTTCTAAAGAAATTTCCACGTATTGACTAAGTTAAAATTTGGGCTCTAATAGAGAGCTCAAACATTAACCCACGGACCCGAATTGACTAAATTTGAATCTTACACCCCTAGAGATGTTGTATACCAAATATGAATGGATTCTGACTGGAGGATCTGAAGAAGATTTTTAAAGAAATTTTCTCATACTCTATTAAGTTAAAATTTGGGCTGCAGCACTGATTAGAAAGCCCAAATATTAATGGAGGGACTCAATCTGAACAAACTTGAATCTGAACCCCCCCCCCCCCCCCCCCAGAGATGCTGGATACCAAATATGAAAAGAAAAGATAGTGACGGGTGGATCTGAAGAAGATTTTTAAAGAAATATTCCACATATTGAACTAAGTTAAAATTTGGACACTCACAGGGAGCCCAAATATTATCCCAGGGACTTGATTTGAACAAACGTGAATCTGACCCCCCTAGAGATGTTGTATACCAAATATGAAAAGATTCTAATTGGCGGATCTGAAGTAGATTTTTAAAGTAATTTCCTCATACAAAGTTAAAATTTGGACTCTAATAGAGAGCCTAAAAATTAACCCACAGACCCGAGTTGAACAAACTTGAATCTGACACCATTAGAGATGTTGTATAGCAAATAAAAAAAGCTTCTGACCAGTGGATCTGAAGAAGATTTTTTTAATTTTGGAACGAAATTTATGGGTGCTATCAGAGTTATGCCCCCTGTTGTGCCCCCGTGGGCGTGGCAAGTTTATTTGAGCAAACTTGAATTGACATATGATAAGGAACTTACACACCGGATTTGGTTCAGTTTGCTCCAGTAGTTCGTGAGAAGCCGATAATGTAAATTGAATGCCGGACGGACAGACGACGGATGGACGACGAACGGAAAGTGATTAGTAAAGCTCCCCTTGAGCTTCGTTCAGGTGAGCTAAAAATATTACCTTTGTTTCCAGTGTCGGAATAATTACAAGGCTTGTCCAGTTCAAATATTTGGTTATGCTCTTCACCAACTGTAGTTTGATGACTGATTTCTCCCCTATCACCAGAACTGTCAACCTGGTTACCATCTCCTAAAATCTTGTTTGAAATGTCATTTTGTTCCATGATCAAAACATGGTTATCAGATGTTTCATTTCTAACTTCAATTACATTAAATTCATTTGATTTCTCCTGACTTTCTTGACACCTCTCTCTCTGTTTTCATGATCATTTTCATCTTCCTCGTGATCTGTACGGGACTTCTCAATCTCTTCCTTTGAGCTTTGGTTGTTTTCAGAAGCAAATAATTCAACAAGTGCTGACTGTGAACTGGGATTCTCCTGCACAACAAAGTTTCGCTCACAATTTCATTATCAGTTAACGTTAACGTTCATCTGTATTTTCAGCAATACTAGTTTGTGAGATACAGTTAAAACTAGAAGTCCTGTCATGAACTGCGCGCTTATCTAGGCTTAATTGCGCGTATGAATTGCGCGCAATTGCGGAGGTCCATTGACTGAAACATTGCCTGTGCACAGGCCATATTTACAGAATTTGATAACCTTACTATGGTCATATCGCGTAGACTAACGCGCATATCGACGTGCTATTTGTGCGCATTTCAGGACAGGACTTTTAGTTTTAACTGTAGTCCTTTTTGTATTTAGCCTGCTCCCTGAAGGCACATCGGCAGCTTTCGGAACTTCATCTTCTGCACTGTTGTCTTTCACAACTGTATCCTGAGTGCTTTCTTCTTCAACCGGCTGTATTAGGCTACTAAATGGTCAAACAGGAGATTCTGAAACCGCAAAGTTTCTACCTTCACATCATCTTTAGTAGAAATATCTCTGACTTGTTGGCCTAAATTATCTTGATCTCTGAGGATTCCCTGGTAATTTGTGTCGACTGTAGTACCATGGAAATGACCAGTGCTTTCCTTACAAACTTTATACAAGGCACAACCTCTGACACTTGTGTTGTGGAAAAGTTCTTCTAGTTCTGACTGATCAAGTTGTTTAAAAACAGCATCATCTCCAATTTGGTGTGCATCATTCACAAGGTTATCCCCCTCTGTCATGTGATCTTCATTGTACTCGCCAAGTGTGACTTTTTCTTTCGGTTTATATTCAAGAATTACTTCTTCTTTCAGTTTATGTTGTTTTCCTTTCAGAGGCCCATTATATTCAATGTATTCCATTTCAACGCAAGAATGTTTTACTTGAGAACTGTCATCATCTGTGATAGACAAATCTTTTTGAAATTTCACTCTCCGTGTTTTACGTGAGGAAAATTTGGTTTTCTTATATTTCTTTCGTTTTCGACTAGGGGATTTATCTCGCCGTCTTCCAAATCCTCTGCCTGATGTTTTCTTGCTGCTCTGTGCCTGTGGTAACTGCTGTGATGCCTGAATGGTATTATTCTCATGTGTGATATTTTTGTGCTGCAAAAAAAGACAAAAATAAATTTGTTAAACAAGTAAATCAAACCACAATATATTGATATGTGAATGTATCATTGCAGTTCAACCTATGCAAAAGATTGTATTACCGCCACTGTTAGATAATGATCACAGTGTCCCGTGTTACCAGAGATAAAATACAGCTCAAACCCACATTGCCAGTCTGACATAGCTACATATCCTACACCTGTTATGGCTGTCGTTTCAGACACTTTTCTGTGCCCAAAATAGATGTTCAAATCTAGTGAACATTGCACAACATTTGACAGAGTTTTGAAAAATTGACCATAGTCAAAATTTAGGCTTCCACAGTGAACCGAAGAAAAAAAACAATGATCTAATTTGCACTAACTTCAATAAGACCCAGCTCAAAATGCTGCATACCAATTATAAAAAGATTCTGTCAGCTGGATCTGAAGAGGAAAATGTTTTTTTTTAAAGGAAATTTTCTTGAAATGCACCAGGTTAGAACTTGAGCTTTCAAAGTGTTCCCAAATAAGAACCCGGTTGTTTGTTTTTTATAAACTTGAATCAAGTCTACCCTACAATGCTGCATATCAAATAGCAAAAGATTCTGCCTGCTGGATGTCGAGGAGCAAATTTCCTGGACATGCAATGAGTTCAAATTTAGGCTCCTATAACGAGCTAAAATATGAACCCAGAGGTGCGGTTTGAACAAACTTGAATCAGATTTACCCCAAAATGCTGTACACCAAATATCAAGATATTCTGCCCGTTGGATCTGGAGAAGATTTGGAGAAGATTTTTAAAAGAAATTTCCTTGAAATGCATTGTTCAATTCCGAGCTCCTATGAGGACCCAAATGTGAACCTAATGATCTGGTTTGAATGAACTTTAATCCGATTCACCCCACAATGCTGCATACCAAATATCAAAATATTCTGCCTGTTGGATCTGAAGAAGATTTTTTAAAAGAAATTTCCCTGAAATGCACTATACGTTTAAATTTGGGCTCCCATAGTGAGCATAAATATGAACTGGATTGAAAAAAAAACAAATTGAATCAGGCCCGCCACAGAATGCTGCATACTAAATATTGGAAGATTCTGCCTGCAGGATCTGGAGAGTTTTGAAGAAATTGCCTCCACATGCACCAAGTTCGAATTTATTCTCTCACAGTGAGTCTAAATTTGAACCTAGACGTCTGGTTTGCACAATCCTGAATCAGATCTACCCTACAATGCTGCATATCAAATACTAAGAAGATTTTGCCTCCTGGATCTGGAGAAGGTTTTCAAAGAAGTTTTCTTGACATGCACAGAAAAATTGAAATTTGGGCTTTGAAACCTATAACTAATCGTCATCCCAGCTACCTCAAAAATACACAGGACTTCCGGTCTAAAATTTCAAAACTACAAGTTTCTAAAAATGTATTCCTGGACAATTTAGATATTGATCGCATGTGTACCCAGACTGATAATGATAAAGGCTTTAATTCTATAAAAACTGCATTTGAAAAGTTTCCTGATGCAAAATGCCCTGACCAACAAATTTTGGATCTTTCAGAACTGCGCTTAAAAGGTAATGACTTTTCAATTCAATGTTTTTGAGACAAAAAATGAAAAAAACATTAGTTATTTAAGAATTATTTTTGCAAGTGTCGTCTGCTTTTCAGGTTAGGTAAAGGGTGAAAGAGAGAGACCCCGCTCCCACGAGATATCAGAATGCTGAAAAGTCACGGCGTATACACTATAATAAATAGTGCGTATACACTATAATGAATACTGCATGGATTTAGGTTGACGATTCAAGAATAGTGGTCCTTGAGGAGAAAAAACTCCCTCGGGCAACTATTTTGTCTCTCGGACCACTATTGTCGACCTGTCAAAGTCATGCATTATTTATATAAAATAGAGATTTTGCGGAACACTGTCATGCCACATTTTATGCTGTTATATCAGAAATTTCTGTTCTCATTTGCTTTTCAGCGCGAGTTCGATGAAGTTGTCAGCCTGTGGAAAATCCACAAGTTTCGCAACATCCGGAACCAGGATGGACCAACTGGTAGACCACTCATGATGTACATGTTACCTCACCTGTGAAGCAGTGAAGATTATTTATGCGCTGTGATAGACGCCTCAATACGATCGTGTCAAGAAGAATGCTCTGCAGCTGGTCCATATCCATGTGATAAACTCATTTTTGATATATGCTGTATAACCATGGGTGAGTTAGGAATCGAAGCACCACAGACTCCACAAGAAGGGTTCGATTTGTATACGGAATTGAGACGTGAGATTCGAGCTAATTTGTAAGGGATGACATAACTGTCAACGTGGTGAATGCATCTACAAATACATGTATCTTGAAATATGTTGAAAAACTGCAAGCTTGTTTGTTCAGTTATGATTAATATATGATATTAAAAAAGTAGATGTTGGCAAAAGAGCACATGGCAACTCACGTGATTGGTCTTAGTCTTACCTTATTTCAATTGTAAATTAAAATTTGAATTGGGGATGGATTTCACTTATTTGGCACCATATAAAGTGTTCGCAGTAAACATTGGTGTTGTGCATAATGTATGTTGAAATGCATTACGATGAATATACGTAACAAGATATGTGCACCGTCACGGTGCATATGTCCCCGTATGTGTTTATGTTTACCGGTAGTGAAATTTGATCTCTCGCTGACATTTGCGTTATGTAAAAGGGAAAATTTGTTTCTGTTGAAAGAAGAAAGCAAGGTAAACTTTTCATTCGAGGTGACCCGGGGAGTTGCATTTTCAAATCCGATACATTGTCTCTCTGCAAGTTTACCAACTATCCCAAGTTCCATCAAAATCCACCAAAGCGCCTTTCATATTGAGCCCCCTAAAATGAACTTTGACCTGCAGGTGACATTGTTCGGCAGCATATTAGCGAGCGCCACAAGCAGGGAAAAAAGTTAAGTTGTAACAACAACAGCTATGTTGTTACAAGAACTTATCTATATTGTTATAACAGCTTAGCTATGTTGTTACAACTTAGCCATGTTGTTACAAGTTTGATATGATCTTGTAGCAGTTTGGCTATGATGTTGTAAACACTTAACTATGTTGTTATAACAACTTAGCTATGTTGTTACAACACCTTAGCTATGTTGTTCCAACAACTTAGCTATGTTGTTACAAGTCAGCTATGTTCTTGTAACAACTTAGCTATTTTGCTGTAATAACTTAACTATAATATTCACTGAGCAAGTAATGTTAAGTTATGTTCATTAGATAACTTGATAAGTCGTTCATTGGAGTGAGTTGCAAATCGACACGATTTTTTTACCGTTCCGTATTAATGTTATTTGTAAAGCTAGTTTCACAGTACTAACATTTGTCCTAGGGGGGGTTGATCATCCCCTACTAGGCGGGTCCTCAGGTGGCGGATAGAGGACGGCTTGCTCAATTGGGCGGGTTTGCTAATTTCTAATTGGCAGGTTTGCTCAATTGAGTTGGTTCGCTGCGAAATACATAAATACGCAGCCCCGGACCAAAATGATCAATCCTGCTAATACCATCTGGCAGGCACATTGTTCTCCCGTGAGGTGCATTCCGAAGGCCCCGGAAGAAGGAATCCTGGCAGTTGAGGACTCGTGGCCCCGGTTAGGGCAGTCTCCGGGATGGAGACCTGGTCTCCATTTCGGAGATAATCTTGTTCAACACACTGCTTTGGCCCCAATTTCGGGAGTAGAAGGATGGTCGGATGGTCCGTTCTGGCCACCCCAAAAAGTACTGGGTGTCACGTCGGGGGGCATTTGGTGGCCATTCAATCAGTCATTTCTTTTAATCATTTATCATAATTGCCATTGTGTGATGTTTTTAAACTAATTTTTAACCAAATACTTATTTCTGCTGCACTGTTTGTTTCAGTTTCACGTGGCAACCGTAATTACAGTGTTTTATAAAGTGATTGGTTGGATGGTCGCCATCTGAAGACCTGGCACTTCCACACACGGGCCAATCAGCCAGTGGCATGCTTCGGTATCAACACTGGCTGAGTATACTGCCCCATACCAGGTATGTGGGAATACCGGCAACCCGGTGGGTTCACTGCGTGGCAGTAACCCTACCCCTTGTTGGACTCCGCGGTGGGTGGGAGCCGGGGCAATGAACGATTTACTTCATTAACATGGATCACATACCAAATAAAAAAAAGAAACGAGGTCGAGAAATACAACTCACTTCATCAGACTCTGACTCGGATAAGGATACAGACAATCATAACATTTCAAAGAATTGGCCAAGGTTTGTAATCATATATGCGGAAGACGAAGATAAAAAGGCATCATCAGTTAACCCATTCGTGTTGGAAAAAACTATTAAAGGAATAGCAGGGACAGTGAAGGATGTTAAAAAATTAAGATCAGGGGAAATATTGGTTGAATGTAAAACAGAATTTCAGGCGGTAAATTTATTGAAAATTGAACAGATTATGGATATGAGAGTTGTGGCCTTTCCGCACAAAACCCTAAATTCCAGCAAGGGTGTGCTTAGAACAACAGAACTTGCAGGCATGGATGTAATGGATATCAGGAATGAACTAACATCACAAAACATCACTGATGTCAAAAGAATTGAGATTAAAAAAGATGGTAAACTGATACAGACCAACACATACATTTTAACTTTTGGCTCATCTCAACCGCCAAAATCGATTAAAGTGGGTTACATGAACATCAAAGTGGATTTGTATATACCAAATCCACTTCGATGCTTCAAATGTCAAAAATTTGGACATAGTCAAAACAACTGTAGAGGCCAAACAATATGCTTTAGATGCGGTCAACAACATGAAGAGCCATGTAACAACCCAATCAAGTGTGTAAACTGCCAGGGCAATCATATGTCATCCTCTAAAGATTGCCCTATCTGGCAAAAAGAAAAAAACATCCAAAAGGTGAAGTGTGAAAAACAAGTAAGCTTTCAGGAGGCCAGAGCAATTGTAACATCTACGCTTGGCTTCAATACATCAGCACCATCGTATGCCACATCAGTAAAACAAAAGGTACCCACAAAGTCAGTAGAATGCCAGACACAGTATACATGGCTCAACAGCACAATTCCTTCCTTATTACAGGCATTTACTATGGATCATCCTAATCAAACAGAAACACAATCAACACAAACCAAATCAACTGTTCCCTCAACAAACGACCAAATAACAAAAACAATTCACACGCAAGACCGCACAAACGATTTATCACAAAAAAATAAAAATTCTAATCCAAAACCTGAACAAAAGAATGAGTCAAATAAATTGAAATCAAATCAGCAACAAAGATCCCAGCAAGAAAATCTGAGTCAGAGTCAGAGGAGAAAACAACAAAAAGAGCAAAAAGAAAAGGATAAAAAGAAATTAGAACCAGACAGACTCCCAAAACGCCTTCAAAATGTTGTGACGAACAACATGTTTGATGGCATCGAGGCAATGTCAGTCGATGAGTGCATCGATGACACGTTCTCGTCTAAGCCACGCCTGTCTTCATCACAGGTTAAGTCCCCACGTAAGACTTCACCAAAAAAAAATGGGGGCAATATCTCCCATACGTCCACCAGCAAAATCGCCACTCAAACATGGCCAACACACCTAAACACAATATAATACAGTGGAATTGTCGAGGTTTTAGAGCGAATTTTAATGAACTGGGCCTTCTAAGCCAAAAATATAAACCTGCTGCCTTTTGCCTGCAGGAAACTCTTCTAAAGAAACCCGAGGCTCAGGATCATTCAGCTTTCAAGCATTATACATTGTATAATGCCTGGGCAGATGACAATGATCTTCATTTTCGTGGAACATCTGTTTTAGTTAGGAATGACATCATTCGCAGTTCTGTTCCATTACAGACAAATTTACAGGCTGTGGCGGTACGCCTAACATTAAACAAAACAGTTACACTTTGTTCGATTTATGTTTCACCAAGTAAAGCCCTACAGCTGAATGATCTTGAGTTACTGGTCCAACAGCTCCCAACTCCATACATTTTGTTGGGTGATTTTAACGCACATAGCCCTCTTTGGGGTAATTCCTGCAGTCAAGAAGATGCAAAAGGTAAAACTGTAGAAGAGTTCATTACAAAATATGACTTGTGCTTGTTCAATGATGGATCAGATACCTACCTGCACCCCGCATCTGGTTCTTACACTTCAATTGATTTAACAATTGCATGCCCTTCTGTCTTCCTTGATTTTTCATGGAAGGCAGAAGATGACTTGTGCGGGAGTGACCACTTTCCGATTGTGTTGGAGAGTGTAGTTCCGGCGGATGATGAGAGGGTGCCCCAGTGGAACTTTAAAAAGGCTGACTGGGACACTTTCTCATCGCTTTGTTCTGAACGCCTCACACGGGAGAAATTTCGGGACAGTACTGACCAGATTGAACACTTCACCACAGAGTTGATTGACATTGCAAGCCAAGTCATTCCTAAAACCTCGGCAAATCCAAAACGTTTCACTAAACCATGGTTTGATACTGAGTGCAAACAGGCTATAAAAGATCGCAAGAAATTTGAGAGGGAATTTAATAAGTCACCAACTACACAAAATTTGGATAGATTACGTATAAATCGGGCAAAAACAAGACGACTTTTAAAACATAAAAAGAAAAGTTCATGGGAAACTTACGTTTCGAAACTAAATCAAAACACCCCCATCACTAAAATTTGGAAAATGATTAAAAAAATTAAAGGAAAAGAAACAAAATCAGCTGTACAACACCTAAAAGATAACAACACACTCATAACATCAAAACAGGAAATTTCAAACAAGTTGGCCTCTACATTTTCTAAACATTCGTCGTCTGAAAATAGTAACCCGGAGTTCCTCAAACTTAAAAAACAACAAGAAAAACAAAAGATTAAATTTACATCAAATAACTTAGAGGACTACAACGAACCTTTCTCTATGGAAGAGTTAAGTAACTCTTTGCATAGAGCAAAGGATTCTGCCACTGGACCTGATCAAATACACTATCAACTTTTAAAGCATCTGCCTCAAACTTCACTTGCACTTTTATTGTCTATTTTTAATGACATTTGGGTGACTGGCCAGTTTCCACCTTCCTGGCGAAACGCTACTATAATTCCTATTCCTAAGCCTGATAAAGATCACAGCAACCCAAGCAATTATAGGCCTATTGCCTTAACAAGTTGTCTGTGTAAAACCATGGAGAGGATGATCAATGATCGACTTGTCTGGTTTCTGGAATCGAACAATCTGCTTGCAGATGTTCAGTGTGGTTTCAGAAACCAGAGAAGTACTGTGGATCATTTGGTTACATTAGAAACGTTTATAAGAAATGCCTTTGCCAGAAAAGAACATGTGGTCGCCATCTTCTTTGACCTGGAAAAGGCATATGACGCAACGTGGACGTAAGGGATTTTAAAAGATCTTTTTAACATGGGGTTGAGGGGGCGTATGCCTCTTTTTATTGAAAACTTTTTGAGGGACCGCCGATTTCAGTTTCGTGTTGGGTCAACGTTATCTGATCCTCACGGGCAGGAATTGGGGGTTCCTCAAGGAAGTATTTTATCTGTTACCCTTTTCTCAGTGAAAATCAATAGTATTATTGATGCAATTGAGAATATGGTTGATTCGTCATTGTATGTAGATGACTTTTTAATCTGCTATAGCAGCAAAAAAATGAATGCTATAGAGCGTAAACTTCAGCTGTGTTTGAACAGAATCCAGAAATGGGCTACAGAAAACGGCTTCAAATTTTCTAAGACGAAAACTAATTGTGTTCATTTCTGTAAGCTCCGGAAGCACCACCTTGATCCGGAATTGAAACTAGACGGAAGTCGCATTAATGTTGTTAAGAAGTGAAATTCTTGGGTTTGTTTGACAGCAAACTGAATTTCTCTTCTCATATAAAACAACTAAAGGTAAAGTGTAAAAGGGCACTGAACCTTTTGAAGGTAGTTGGTAGCACTGATTGGGGTGCTGACCAAAAAACATTGCTCCATCTGTATAGATCACTTGTCAGATCAAAATTAGATTACGGCTGTGTGGTTTACGGTTCAGCAAGAAAGTCATATCTCAAACCTCTTGATGCCATTCATAACAGTGGCATAAGAATCAGACTTGGTGCTTTTCGAACATCACCGGTAGATTCGATGCTTGTTGAGGCAGAGGAGCCTTCTCTTGAGAAGCGCAGAATTAAACTTTCACTCCAATATGTTTCAAAACTTCTTTCTAATCCGTCCAACCCTGCATACAATTGTGTCTCAGAACCTCAAAATACTGAATTTTTTAACCGTCATCAGAAACATATCCCTCCATTGGGAATTAGAATTAAACCTCATATGGAGTCTGCCAAAATTGAACCAGTTACAATAAAAGAGAACCGTGAACCACAAACTCCTCCTTGGCATCTTAAAAAGCCAACAGTTATTTTGGACCTAGCATCTACTAAAAAGTCTGAAACAAATTCTCTGCAGTTTAAGCAGAAATATGCTGAAATTAAGTCCAAGTTCAGTACATATACAAGGATCTATACAGATGGATCAAAAGATGGTGACAAAGTAGCATCAGCTGTTGTCACTGATGATCATGTCACTTCAATCAGAATACCGAATCAAAGTTCTATCTTCACAGCTGAAGTTAAAGCTTTACAACTCGCACTCGAACATATCGAAAATGTACAGGAAAAGAAGTCGATTCTTTTTTCTGACTCTCTTTCCTCTTTGCTTGCTTTGCTCAACCCCAGGTTGAAGAACCCTCTCATTTTGGAACTTCGTGAGAAGTTAACAACTCTCGCGTCTGACCAATGTGATATCGTGTTTTGCTGGTTACCCGGACATGTAGGTATCGCTGGTAACACCAAAGCAGACAGTGCAGCAAAACAGGCTTTAACAAAGCCTCTCACTGATTTTAACATCCCTTTCAGTGATTTTAAGCCTCATATTAGTAGTTACATCAAGTCTATGTGGCAGGCGGAATGGGATGGGGCAACTAATAACAAGCTCCATCGCTTCCGACCAACTATTTCTGATCACTACCCATCCAGTAACCTTTGTAGAAAAGATCATGTTATTTTGACACGGTGTCATATTGGTCATACACGACTTACACATTCCTTTCTGTTAGAGGGTAATATGCGACCAGAATTGGTTCCATGTCAGCAGGTGTTGTCAGTGGAGCACATTCTCTTAAATTGTACTGATTTTAATCTTGTTAGAGGGCAATATTTTACAGTTCAATCTCTACGAGATTTATTTTACCACATCTGCCCACATAAAATAATCTCATTTTTGAAAGAAATCAACCTTTTTAATAAATTTTAAACTTGTTTTTATTTTTTTAACGTAGACTCTACAAGTCTAAATGTCAACAGGTTGATTTTATAAGTATTCTGGTTTTTATAACCTTAGTTATTACTGTTTCAACTGCACCTGATTTTAGGTTTTGTTGTGATTGTTTCATATTTTATCCAATTAATTTTAATTCATACTTGACACTTGTTGTTTAAGTAGTTTTCCCGCCACGATATAGCCTTAGCTGCTGATGTGGCGTTAAGCAACAATAAATAAATAAATAATAAATATACTAACATTTGTAATATTCAACAAAAATAGTGAAAAACAGTTGTGAATTAGTCTAAAGTGGGGGCCCCTGAAGAGATTTGGACAAAATTTGGTACAGGTACGGTGGTGCAGTTTGACATCAGGAACAATATGACCGGATCACTTTTGACCTAGATGGTGACCTTGATCTTTGATTTTCTAAGGTTAAGATGGCGGAAATCGCCCAATAAATCGAGATTTACAATACTCACTTGATCAAAACAAACTAATTTGGGTATGTAGTTCACTCTTGGTAAGATTGCCGTCTCATTTTTATCGTCCTAGGTCATGACTTTAAAATCAAGATCATTCACCTCAAAAATGGTGTTTATCCCTTCTATGATTTTCCATCATATTTTTGCAGACCTAGATGATGACCTTGTCCTTCAATTTCAGGGTCAAATGGTCCAAAATCGACACTCCTCAACCGATTTCAATGGAATTTGGTACGTGTTTCTTGGGACGCTGATTCAAATGGTGCGGTCCACCCACCCATGTCTAGGACCTTGAAATCGGGTACTATTGAATTTTCATGGAATTTGGTGTATAGGAGTTTCTCGGGATGCGGATCCACATGGTGTGCTCGATTTTCCACCCACCCATGTCTGGGACGTTGAAACTGGGTACTATTGACGATTTTCAATGTCAGTGTGTAAAATGTCTATTCCTAGTCCGATTTTCATGGCATTTGGTATATAGGAGTTTCTCGGGATGCTGATTTACATGGTGTGGTCGGTTGTCCACCCAGGCATGCCATTGATCTTGAAACCGGGTACCGTTGTCGTTGATATGCTAAAATCATTGCGTCTAGTCCAATCTTAATGAAACTTGGTATATAGGTTTTTTGTATGTCAATGATATCCGGTTTCAAGGTCATTGACATAGCTGGGTGTTTACCCAGCTATGTCAGTGACCTTGAAACCGGATATCATTGACCTTGATCATTTATTCTGGACCGACCTCAATGAAACGCGGTATATCTGGGTTTGCGAGGGTGCTGGTTCTCACATTTGGTTCAAATTTCATCATATTTAGCTAAATTCTCCAAACAATAAGCTCGGGTGAAGTCGGGCCCACACGCTAGTCTCTTATGTAGGAGGATAATGTCTGTCTCTGTGTGTGAGTGTCCTTTATACATATCTACAGTTCTCAGCTGTGATAGGAACTTAGTTATCTTATTATAACAACTTAGTTATCTTGTCGTAACAAGCTAGTTATGTTGTTGTGACAGCTTAGTTATGTTGTTGTAACAACTTTGTTATGTTGTAACAAATTAGTTAACACTTAGCTATATTGTTGTGACAACTTAGCTATCTTGTTTTAACAAGTTGTCGTGAAAAGATAGTTAAGTTGTATCAAGAAGTTATGTTGTCGTGACAAGATAGCTGTTGTTGCAACAAGATAGCTAAGTTGTTGTAACAAGATAGCTAAGTTGTAACAAGATAGCTAAGATATTGTGACAAGATAGCTATATTGTTATAGCCTGGCTGTCTGGCTGGGCTGGACGTGGCTGGGCTTGGGCTGGCTGGCTTGGCTTGGATTGACTGGTTGGCTGGCTGTCTTGCTGGGCTGGGCTTGGCTTAGTTTAGCTTCCCGTGCCTTGACTGGGCTGGACTGCACTGGGTTTGGCTTGGCTCGGCTGGTTGGTTGCCTGGCTGGCTTGGCTCGGCTAGGTTTGACTTTGCTTGGCTTGACTAGGTGGCTGGCTAGTGGACTGGCTGTCTTGACTTTGCTTGGTTTGGCATGGTTTTGCTTGGCTTGGCTTGCTTGGCAGGCAGGCATCAACCTAAACCCACCAACCCACCCACTGATTCACCAATCGAACCACCCATCCATTCAAAAGCCCACCCACCCATCAGCCAGCCAGCAATCACAGCCAGCCCGCCCAGTCAAGCAAAACCAAGTCAAGCCAGCCAGCCTATAACAATATAGCTATCTTGTTACAACAACATAGATAACTTGGGACAACATAGCTATATTGTTAAAACAACTCAGCTATCTTATGACAACAACATAGCTATCTTGTTACAACAACTTAGACATGTTATTACAACAACTTAGCTATCTTATTAGAACAACGTGGGTGATTTGTTACAAGAACATAGCTAAATTGTTCGAACAACAGAGCTAAGTTGTTACAACAAAATAGATATGTTGTTACAACAAGATAATATTGTGTTTATACAACAGGAAAACTAAGTTGCTACAACAACACAGCTGAGTTATTACAACAAGTTAACTTTTCTTGCATGTGGCGCTAATACGCTGCCGTAACATTGAATTGTCGTCAAGAGCAAAATATTGTAACGTGGCACATCCTATCTTTACGGCGTCTTAGCGTCATGTCGATTTAGTTACTTAATTGCAGCAGCAATTTACTAAATTGCGCCTGCTGCAAATTAGATAAATTGCAACTGCCATTTAATAAATTGCATGTTCAATTAAGTTAAATTGAATGCAATTTAGCTAGATTGAATGTGATATCGAGGGATTTTGAGGATATTTGATCTGGGAGGGGGAGTCAACCGCGATATTAGTAGTTACAGTTAAAACTAGAAGTCCTGTCATGAAATGCGCACAAATAGCACGTCGATTTCCGCGTTAATCTATGCGTTATGGCCATAGTAAGGCTATCAAATTCTGTCCATATGGCCTGTGCACATGCAATGTTTCAGCCAATGGACCTCCGGGTAATCCGGAGGTCCATTGGCAGAAACATTGCATGTGTTTGCTATGAGTAACCATGAGAACCCACCATGCTAGGGATGCCATTCGGTATGGCAATTGCGCGCAATTCCTACGCGCAATTATGCCTAGATAAGCGCGCAGTTCGTGACAGGACTTCTAAATTTAACTGTAGATCACACTACGACTATGTCCTTTCCCACTTGAAACTGAAGCACCGAGCTTATCTATTCTAAATTGTATAACAATTGACTAAGTTTTCTTTTAAAAAATTGAATGAGTTGTCCACATAATATACCGCAAATTCTTATAACAATTCAATAAGTTCAAATAAGTTGTCGAATCAATTTAGCGCAATTATCAAAACAAGTTTGTTGGCGATTTAACCAATAAACACTTAAGTTGTTAAAAGTCATCTTCAAGGTCAGTTTAACAATTTAGAAAGTTTGATGTGCCTTATGTTCGAGAATGGATACATAATAAACCATACGCCCACAAGATGGAAATTCTTTATGTTCAAGATTGCGGTTATACATATATGCTTTGACTGAATTTCAAGTTTGAATATACAGGCATATTTCAACGTTTCATTTTGGCTTTCCATTATGGTTCGGAAATAATCTGTGTCAGAAAATAACAGAAATACGTTCATCAAACAAAAATCAAACTAAGCAGACAAACTGTCTGACTGACGGCTAATTAAAGTAAATTTCTAACCGGAAAATTCCTGGATTTTGGATTTTTTAAGCAAATCGTCAGTAACTTCAACGACAAGAACGAAAAAGTATAAAATTCAAAACTGTATGTTGGAATAGTCTCCTGAGACACGTGGATGCAAAAGACAGACAATGTCCATTCTGAAGTTCAATTCGTTGCTCAGGATCTGATCGAACTCGAATCGCAGCTCTCTGTAATTGCTGTAAGTATGCGGCAACTCTAGAAGTGGGCCACAGCAGTGAGCAATCGGCCGACGCCCTGCGCCTACCAGAGGATCAAACTCAACGGTTATGCCTTCAACGCAGATAATTTCGGAGCCTGTCACGAAGCGGAGGAGCTTGCGTAAATTTTCTGGTGACTGTGCCCTAAAAAACTGATTAAAAAACTGGATTGATCTTTCCTCAGATTGGTTTTGCACGTCATATTTCAGGAGCTTCGAAAACTTTTGAGCTGTTGGTTCCAGGGCTTTGTATTCTTTCAAGACATCATCGGCTGGCCTGAATGAAAGCAAAGGTGTTTTTCGATGAACTTTTGTAAAACAATCTATGATGTATTTAGGCTCCTGTATGAGTTTCGCATGCGCTGTTTGTATAATTGCTGGCTTCACATCGTCTCCTGTTGGTATTACCTTCAAACCCAGAGCTGTCAGAATGTCGATCCATATATCTTCATCTTCCTCTGCGAGGCTGCCATTCATTGCAGATTTGACTACTGCTCTGTCTGAAGAACTGAGAAACTTGAAAAACGAATCAAGTAAAATATCTGCACTCAGAAACTGTTCGCCTAAGATTGCTGCAACCACAAAGGCTGGCGCAAGTCTTATTGGGAAGATGTGAAGGTTCCTTCATTTTGCCAATTGTTTGTCACAGCCGGTACGAAGTATGTTTCACCTTCGCAACGAGATGCCAGGAACTCGCCCCAAAAGAAACTATATACTTCTCTACTAACCCCCTCCTCATCAGAAGCGCTTTCATCTTTGATGGTAAACTTTATTATTGCATATAATATATTTGGCGACTTGAATGGGCAAAGCATGTCATCAATAATGTTCACCCTTCTTATGGTTAAAAGCTCTATGTTTTGCTTGGGAATTTCTTCATTTTCGTTGTTTCTTGTCTGTGATTCAACAAAGCTATTTATGTCTGGGAGTTCGTCTTTAGCGAGTAAAATATCAATAATATCTGTGCTGCTGTCACTCTTGTTCGGAGAGCTGAGTGGGAGTGTGCTCCCGTCCAGGTCACCCGGGCTTAAACTACCCAACGAAACATCCAAACTTCGGCCTTGGGAAGCAGCAGTGGTGTTGTCACCTTCATCGTTGTCTCCAAAGCTTTCGCATGTCACACTTTCGAGATCACTTTGTTGAGAGGCACCATTACTCTGTGTTTCATTTTCACATGGTCCCTGCAGCTTTTTCAAAATGAAATTCCATGACTTTTCCATACTTTCCATGACCATTTTTCATACTTTTCCATACCTACATTCGGTATTATACTGCAATAACTGGAGACAAAAACCTATTATAGTAGCAATATTAGGCAAGCAATGAATTGGTCCAGGGGAGATAAGCAGATTATCTCCCCTGCATTCATGGCTTGCCTAAAATTGAATACTTTATACTGTGACTGGCAAAGTTTCAAGTGAAGAGCTCGGTTAGTAAGTCACATTATGTTTTTCATTTTAGACAAGGCAGCCAAGGGGAGATGGCTCTGGGGCTGCCTGATCTTCTAATCTTCAAGAAGATCAGCCAGTCCCAGAGCCGTTTCCCCCTGACTTGCCTAGAATCTTGGCACAAGCATTCTAATTCAGTGTGAAAGGAGTATAATATTTTATAATATTTTAGCAAATGACACTTACTGAATGAAGTTCTAAATCCATCAATGCTCATACATGTAGAATCATACATGTAGGTTCAATCAGCAGTCAAATCTCCCCCAGAAAATTCAAGTCTATCATAATTGTTATCCAAAACCTTTAAATTCAGCAAACATATATTACACATATACAGTCAGAAGTAGAAGTATTTTCCATCTATTGCTTATTTTCAGACAATTTATTGTTTAGAGTTTCCAACTCCTTGTCAAGTGTGAGAATAGAGTCCTTTTTCTCTTTACTAGCTTTTCTCAATGCATTCGACTCCAGCAGTAAATCCATCTTACTTTTCTTTTCAGCTTGTACTGCCAGGTCATCAGCTTTTCCTGTAAGCTGGTCAATGTCACTTTCCAAAATTCTCTTTTTCTTTAAAACAGAGCTCATTTCTTCTTGTAGGAGTTTTCGTTTTTGATCTCGACTTAACTTATAAGTCTTCTGCTCATCGAGATGCTGTCTGTATTTCTGTCTAGCACTTTGAGCATAACGCAGGAGTTCTGGAGTTATATGAACTTTCTCCAAACCACCAACATTATTATTTTTTGCATAACTTCCACAGTGAACTGAACTCAGATTTACAGCTCATGCAATTGAAAAGTAAGGTATCAGGTCTGGTAAAGTTCTCTGAGTTCAACTTTGTTATGTCGTATGATTTGAAGATATTTCTTCCTTCAACATCCAGGGATTCAATAAAATCTTGGTAGGAATTCAAAAGTTCATCACACTCTCCCTGTTCAATTCGGTTTGCTTTAACAAACTTATTCAACACATTTTTGAATAGACCCTTCGATACAGCAGGTTTGACGACCATGTAGTGTGGGTTTAGATACTTCATGCTTCTGGCCAGACCAAATGCTAGTGGTGTTTTTTCCATCAGGTGTTTCGATATGGTAGACAAGAAGGCTTTGGTAGACTGTCTGACCTCCATCAACGGACGTTCCGAGACTGATGCATTCTTCTGTTCACTCAGACTTTGAATCTTTCTTTCTGCTTTAAAACCAATTTCAACTTTTTTATATGGTAAACAATGATCAGAATCTTCAGGATCAATTTTTAACAACATTGGGATCCCCACAGCCTCAGACAGTATATCATGTTTGATGTATCTTTTCATAATTCCTCTTAGCATTTTTCTAAGTGTTCACATAAAAATGGAACCAATGGTATGTCTGATTGGAATAATGTCAAAAATGGTTTCAATTGAGCAGCCACACTCTCAAACACCATCATTTTTACAACAAAGAGTTTGTCTTGTGTAGCATTGAAAGGATTTTGAAGTTGGGGTTTGATATTTTGAACTTGATTTTACTTTTTTAACATACTGAACCACTGCTGGCCATATTTCTAGGGCTCGTGTCACAATTGGTGTATTCTCAATCCAACGATGACCGCAGAAAGGTAATGGGAACACATTTGTACCTGTTATATCCTCAAAATCTTCCTTTCTAGGAGGCGAGTCAAGGAACAAGTAATGCAGTGATTTTAAAACACTGCTAACATCAAACTGTGAGCTGGTGCATCCATGTTTAAAAGCGTTATGCACAGTATGGAGTCCACAAGACCCGATATTGAGAAGTCCTGGCGAATCTTCTGCAGATAAAGTCTCTTCCATTTTTCGAAATAATGCCCAATTGACACTTGGGCCATCCATAGATAATTGTAAAATTTTAGATATCCCAAACTCTGCAACTGCTTTCTTGAGTACAAACAAAATGTCGATAGCTCGAGCATGTCCAACAAATTCTGATCCAAAATACCTTGTTTTGACAGTGTTAGTATCATCATCCCAGAAACGGAAATGAATGTCCATTTGTTTTTTCTGTATTACAGAATTTCCTGATTCGTCAAACAACAACAACATTTGTTTTTAACTGCTCAGATAGTAAGTTCTGAAAATATGGTTTGAGTCCAAAACATACCAAGTAAGAAATTTTATTATCACCGCAGCTGAAAGCTTTGGCAATGCCACTCTCTGGGAACATACGTGAGAAAATATGTTTGATTTCTTTGCAACTTGCGCAACTGTAGTGAGATACAACACACTTCATCGCCCATAGTAACTCGGCTGATAAAACGTCGTTGTTTGTGGCCGTGAATGTTCTAAGAGACTGCGTGGTTGTCGGATTTGAGATTCTATTCTCCAAACTTTTTTCACTTTCAATTTGTTGACTTTTGGGTTTTTGCAAAGAAACAAAATTTGCCATTGTTATTACTTCAGGACGAGAAAGCTTTTTTGTGTTTGACACTGTCCATGTGCGATTTCAGGGCATTCCGGCCCATGTTGGAAATATCAATAACCTTTCCGCACAACTTACATTTTGCCTTCTGAACATTGTCCACCCGTGCAAGCCACGGCAGAAAATCACTTTCAGTCAGCCACATTTCATTAAATCTACAATGACCCGGCATCCTATTGTTTGTTTTACAATGTGAAGTCAGTCGAGCACAGAAAATAAACAAAGGTGATTCACAAAGCGAAACCACACACATTCATTAAATTCGGTCAAGCTTGAGTCAAGGACATTCTTATCCAATCAACGATAGACTGATCACGCATTCAAAGATATCTGGCCATGCATTTATCGTGTTAAGGCAAATTGCCGACCAGTGGGAGCACACAAAGAATAGAATATATGCATGTCATGGTGTTTCGTCAGATAACCTGTCTTTCGTCCATCAGATAATTCGTAGCACTCAAAAGATGTCCCGTTTTTCATACCACTCAAAAGATGCCCCGTTTTTCCATGACTTCCATACCTGCCTTTGCACTCATGTTGCATATTGTATGCATATAAAACCTTAAAGTTGGAATTCCGGATATTTCATACAATTCCCCGATTGTGACACATGCGGGTAACATTTGCATCTCATGGTCAAGAACATCGAACGTGAATGATTCCATCGTCCCCCTAGAGGAATTCCCGTCCACGAAAATTTTTTTCTGGGCCTTTTTAAGAATATCGGCTTTTTGGGCGGATTTGGGGAGTTTCGCCTTTCTAGTGCCACCGCCTGTTCGCAATCGTAGTATTTTGTCCCCAGTCTTCCAACCAATGAGTATATTTCGTTCTGATTTTGACGCGTTTTTGTTGCCAGTAAGTCTTTTTGTTTTTTCCCTACCCTCCTCTTCAGAGTCATCTGAGTCAACATAACCTGCAGCCTTCATTTTTTTTCTCAGTGAAAGATACAATTTCTCCTTTTTCGATGAACCCATGAACCTGAAAATGTAAAATTATAATAGTACACATTGGTATACTCTATGTTGTGCTGACAAGGATGTACAATCATTCCAGTTGATAATTATTACGGCGCCCTCCTAGCGTCATGTCTTTTTCAGTTATTAAATTACACCTGCAATTGACTAAACTGCACCAGGTTTGGCCAATCGGGAGCCCCCACCCCCAAAAGGTACTAGGTGTCACGTCGGGGAGCATTTGGTGATCATTCAATCAATCATTTCGTTTAATCACATACCACAATTGCCGTTGTGAACTGTTTTTTTTTAAATGCATATTTTTTAACAAATACTTAGTTTTGTTGCACTGTCTGCCAATTGTACGTGGCAATTTTAATTTCAGTGATTTGTAAAGTGATTGGTTGAATGAATGGTCATCATCTGAAGACATGGCACTTCCACACACGGGCCAATCAGCCAGTTGCATACTTCGGTATCAACACTGTCTGAGTATACTGCTCAATACCAAGTATGTGGGAACACTGGCAACCCGGTGGGTTCACTGCATGGCATTAACCCTACCCCTCGTTGGACTCCGTGGTGGGTGGGAGCCGGGGCAGTGAAAAACACAAAACTCAAACTCAAACATGGATAGAGCTAACAAAAAACAAAAACGAGGTCGGGAATTACTTTCTACTGACTCTGTTTCAGATTTGGATTCTTCACCAATAGCATCAAAATATTGGCCAAAATGTTTAATAGTATATGCAGCTGATGACAATAAACGGATATCTGACATCAACCCTTTCCTTTTAGAAAAAAACCATCAAGGGAATAGCTGGCACAGTAAAAGACGTCAAGAAACTGAGATCTGGCGCTTTACTGATAGAATGTTAAAGGGAAGCCCAGGCCATCAATTTACTGAAGATGGAAAAATTGGCAGATATTGAGGTAAATACGTTCCATCATAAGATACTAAACAGCAGTCGAGGTGTAATAAGAACCAGGGAACTATCTGGCAAGGAATCGAGCCCCCAAGGTGTAACAGATATGAAAAGTATTCAAATTAAAAAGGATGGCACAACAATCAAAACAAATACCTATATTTTGACATTTAACTCTACTCACCCACCAAAATCTATTAAAGTCGGTTATATGAACGTCAAAGTGGATTTATTTATACCGAATCCGCTGCGATGTTTCAAGTACAAGAAATATGGCCATGGGCAAAGTAACTGCAGGGGTCAATCGATATGTTACAGATGCGGTCAACAACATCAGGAACCATGCATCAATTCTATTAAGTGTGTCAAATGCCAGGATATTCCATCATCCAAAGACTGCCCTGTTTGAAGGAGGGAAAAAGCTATACAGAAAGTAAAATGCGAAAAAGATACGAGTTTCAAAGAGGCTAAGGAACTCGTGACTTCAATGCCAGGTGTGTGTGCATCACCACGATCATATGCTACAAAAGTATCCTCAAAATTACCAACACAATCAGTAGAATGCCAGACTCAGTATACATGGCTCAAAGGACCTATTCCATCTTTAGTGAATGCCTTTACAATACAATAATCAGAATCACAGTCCACACAAACCAACGTAGACCAAATACCAAAAACGGATAAATAAATCAACAACCCAAAGATGTACCTCCAACACCACAAAGAAAAGAACAAAAACCTAAACCAGAAAAGTATCGTAAGCCAAGCAAACCAAAACTTCATCCACAACATAGTTCCCAACAAAATCTGAGTCAGAGTCAGCGACGTCAACAAAATCAACAAAACAAACCGAAAGAAAAAGAAAAACTTAAACTAGAATCTGATAGAATACCTAAGCGCTTTCAAATTGTTGTCACGAACAAGGGCATTGAGGACAGGACAGTCGATGAGTGCATCGATGACACGTTCTCAAACAAACCACCCCTGAGTTCGTCTCAGGTAAAATTCCCACGTAAAACATCACCAGGAAGAAACACTGGGGTAATTTCGCCCACCTGTCCACCTTCTAAATCACCACTCAAACATTCGATAATACACCCAAACAAAATAGTATACAGTGGAATTGTCGAGGTTTTAGAGCGAATTTTAATGAACTGGGTCTTCTGAACCAAAAATATCAACCTGCAAACGACATCATTCACAGCTCTCTACTATTACAAACAAATTTACAGGCTGTAGCAGTACGACAAACTTTAGACAAGAAAATTACATTATGTTCTATTTACATTTCACTAAGTAAAACACTACAACTGAATGATCTTGAGCTGCTGATCCAACAGCTTCCAACCCCATACATTTTGTTGGGTGATTTTAACTCGCATAGCCCCCTTTGGGGTAATTCCTTCAGTCAAGAAGATGTAAAAGGTAAAACTGTAGAAGAGTTCATTACAAAATATGACTTGTGCTTGTTCAATGATGGACCAGAAACTTACCTGCACCCCGTATCTGGTTCTTACACTTCAATTGATCTTTCAATTGCATGCCCTTCCATCTTTCTCGATTTCTCTTGGAAGGTAGAAGCGACTTGTGCGGGAGTGACCACTTTCCAATTGTGTTGGAGAGTGTAGTTCCGGCAGACGATGGGAGAGTTCCCCAGTGGAACTTACAAAAGGCTGACTCGGAAACTTACTCGCCGCTCTGTTGTTCGGAACGCCTTACACAGGAGAAACAGGCTATAAAAGATCGCAAAAAGACCGAACGGGAATTTAATAAGTCACCAACCACACATAACTTGGACAAACTTCGTATAAATCGGGCAAAAACAAGACGGCTAATAAAACAAAAAAAAGAGACGTTCTTGGGAAACATATGTTTCTAAACTTAATCTAAACACCCCCATCAATAAATTTTGGACAATGATAAGAAAAATTAAAGGAAAAGGAATGAAAACAACGGTACAACATCTGAAAGATAACAGCACACTAATCACATCAAAACAAAAGAAATTTCAAACAAATTGGCCTCCACATTTCCTAAACATTCGTCGTCTGAAAATTGTAATCCAGGATTTCTCAAAATTAAAAAACTGCAAGAAAAACAAAAGCTCAAATATACCTCCAATAATTTAGAGCGCTACAACGAACCTTTCTCTATGGAAGAGTTAAACAACTCTTTACACAGAACACATGATACTGCCACTGGGCACGATGAAATACATTATCAAATTTTAAAATATCTGCCGCAATCATCTCTTGAACTTTTACTATCTATTTTGAATGACATTTGGGTGACTGGCCAGTTTCCACCGTCTTGGCGCAAAGCAATAGTACATTTAATTTCCATTCCTAAGCCTGATAAAGATCACAGCAACCCTAGTAATTACATGCCTATTGCCTTAACAAGTTGTCTGTGCAAAACCATGGAAAGGACAATGATCGACTTGTCTGGTTTCTGGAATCGAACTATCTGCTTGCAGATGTTCAGTGTGGTTTCAGAAACCAGAGAAGTACTGTGGATCATTTGATTAGACTTGAAACGTTTATAAGAGATGTCTTTGCAAGAAAAGAACATGTGGTCGTCATCTTCTTTGACCTGGAAAAGGCATATGGTACAACGTAGACGTATGGGATTTTGAAAGACCTTTTTAACATGGGTTTGAGAGGGCGTATTCCCATTTTTATTGAAAACTTTTTAAAGGACCGCCAATTTCAGGTTCGTGTTGGGTCAACGTTATCTGATCCTCACGAGCAGGAATTGGGGGTTCCTCAGGGTAGTATTTTGTCCGTTACCCTGTTTTCTATAAAAATTAATAGTATCATCGATGCAATTGAGAATATGGTAGATTCCTCATTGTATGTTGATGATTTTTTAATCTGCTATAACAGCAAAAAAAAATGAATGCTATAGAGCGCAAACTTCAGCTGTGTTTAAACAGAATCCAGAAATGGGCCACAGAAAACGGTTTTAAGTTTTTAAAGACCAAAACTAATTGTGTTCATTTTTGTAAGCTCCGGAAGCATCATCTTGATCCAGAGTTGAAAATGGATGGAAACACCATTAAAGTTGTAAAGGAAGTGAAATTCTTAGGTTTGTTGTTTGACAGCAAACTGAATTTCACTTCCCACATAAAACAACTAAAAGTTAAATGTAAAAGAGCACTGAACCTACTGAAGCTTGTTGGTAGCACTGATTGGGGTGCTGACCAAAAAACTTTGCTCCATCTGTATAGAACACTTGTTCGATCAAAATTAGATTACGGTTCTATAGTTTACGGTTCTGCAAGGAAGGCATACCTAAAACCACTTGATGCAATTCACAATAGTGGTATTAGAATTAGTCTAGGGGCTTTTCGAACATCCCCAATAGATTCAATGCTTGTTGAAGCAGAGGAGCCTTCTCTTGAGAAGCGCAGAATTAAATTGTCTCTACAATATGTGTCTAAACTTTTGGCCAATCCTTCAAATCCTGCTTTTAATTGTATTTCAGACCCTCAAAATGTTGAATTTTTTAACCGACATCAGAAACATATTCCTCCATTGGGAATTAGAATTGAACCCCACATGGAGTCTGCAAAAATTAATTCTGAATCTATAAAAGAAAACCGTAAATCACACATTCCTCCTTGGCATCTTAAAAAACCTACTGTTATTTTGGACCTTGCTTGTACCAAAAAATCTTATACCAATTCCCTGCAGTTCAAACAAAAATATGCCGAAATAAAGTCCAAGTATAGTACATATACAAGGATCTATACGGATGGATCTAAAGATGGTGACAAAGTATCATCAGCTGCTGTTACTGGTGATCATGTCACCTCAATCAGAATACCGAATCAGAGTTCTGTTTTCACAGCTGAAGTTAAAGCTATACAACTTGCGCTTGATCACATAGAAAATTTGCAGGAAAAGAAGTCGATATTTTTTCTGACTCTCTTTCCACTTTACTTGCTTTACTCAACCCCAAGTTGAAGAACCCTCTCATTTTGGAACTTCGTGAGAAGTTGACAACTCTCATGTCTGACCAATATGATATCGTGTTTTGCTGGTTACCCGGACATGTTGGTATCGCTGGTAACACCAGGGCAGACAGTGCAGCAAAACAGGCTTTATCCAAGCCTCTCACTGATTTTAAGATTCCGTTCAGTGACTTCAAACCACATATCAGTAGTTACATCAAATCCATGTCGCAGGCGGAATGGGATGGAGCGACAAATAACAAGCTTCATCGCTTCCGACCAACTATTTCAGATCCCTACCCGTCTAGTAACCTTTGTAGAAAGGATCTTGCAGTTTTGACGCGATGTCATATTGGTCATACAAGACTAACACATTCCTTTTTGTTGGAGGGTACTGTGCGACCAGAGTGTGTTCCCTGCCTACAGGTGTTGTCAGTGGAACACATTCTTTTACATTGTACTGATTTTAATCATGTCAGAGGGCAGTATTTTTCTGTAGGATCTCTGAGAGATCTTTTTTATCGTACGAGCCCGAATATGATTCTCGCATTTTTGAAATCAATCAACCTTTTTAATAAATTTTAAAATTGTTTTTATCATCTTAAACTAGAGTCTTTAAGACTTACATTCACCTGGTTGATTTGTGAGCTATTCATATTTCTTGTTTCTTCACGCATCACTGTTCATACTACATTGTCTTTATCATTTTTATTATAGTTGTTTTTACTCATCGTTGTATTTCATTAGTGTCATGTTTCCCTTTTATCGTTTTCTCGCCACGATATAGCCTTAGCTGCTGATGTGGCGTTAAGCACTAATGGATAAATAAATGTAAGAAAGCACTAAACCAACTGAAGGTTGTTTGTAGCACTGACTGGGGCGCTGACCAAAAAAAGATTACTCCATCTGCATAGATCACTTGTTCGATCAAAATTAGATTACGGTTCTATAGTCAACGGTTCTGCAAGGAAATCATATCTCAAACCACTTGATGCAATTCATAATAGTGACATTAGAGTTAGTCTAGGAGCTTTTCGAAGATCGCCAATAGATTTGATGCTTGTTGAAGCAGATGAGCCTTCTCTTGAGAAGCGCAGAATTAAATTGTCCCTCAGGTAAGTATTGTTGTACTTTTACTAGCCATACTCACCAAGTCCGTTGTTTAATATATCTCAAATGATGTTTACGATGGAATCTTGTTCGTCCACGTCCGAAAAGTCTCCGAGCGTTACTGCAGACGACCTGTTGATTCAACCATTAAAAACTATCCCGCCGACGCTGATCCAGGCGCGTGCATCTCCAGCCTGACCTCTGACATCTCGTGCCTGGAGTGCCGAACTTTCTGCCGAGTCGATTCTGCCTAACTCTACTACACTCCACCCCCCCCCCCCCCCCCCGTTTTATCAAACTGGACGCTCTATGGTCTCCTGTATCTCCGAGTGTGTCCTTTTCCTAGCTGTATATTGGGCTCACTGGCTGCTAGTCAGTTTGAAGTGTCTTTCTCTAGTCAATATCCTCTGTGCTGTTGGACTGACGTCTGGCTAAAGTCAGCTAGTCAGTGGTTGATCATGTGATTTTGCCGTTTGCGATTAGCGAATATATATCCGACCTCGTAGTTTATTAGGGCACCTGGCTGATAGTCAGTGCGGATAACTGATGCACTGTATCCACTGTGAGATTACCGGCAGGCTTTGGTCGGCTAACCGGATAAGAATACTGCCCTTAAAACTGGTATAGCCGGGCTGCATTTTCTACAGTCCCGGGGAGCAGTCTGTTCCACGGCACATTTCTGGCGTTAGCCACAATCATGGCAATATCTCCAATAAATGCAGGGGTACATGTGTTCACCCCTACTGCCTTCCCGAAGTATGGAGAGTCTGTCTCGACCAGAATCCGACTTGATGGAACTCTCCTGAGGGCTTCCAGTTGTAAAGCGGTGAAGCTGCTGACTTTTCCCGTAAATCCAAAATAACAGGCTGGGAAGGCCTGCAACCACTCATCAACCATGTCTGGAGTCGCAGTGAAACAATGGAGGTGTATGGGCTGGGATGGTGCACAGTTCTTCTTCATCAGGTGCAGACATCTGGTTAATACATCCATTCCAGGATCACCTTTGGCTCCTTTGACGTGCAACACCAAGGGCTTGAGTGGACGGGCCAGCTGCAGAAGTTTTACGAAGACTTGATCCTGGGTCCACCAGTCCGATGTTGGCTAAGTTCGATCCAATCCTGCTTCCCCGATAGCTACAACCTTTGGATTGGCCAAATATTGCTCCAACTGTTGGAAATGATGATCCGTGAATCGGTTGGCATGTCTAGGATGGAATCCAATAGCCGCCTTCCATCTGCGGTTCGGAATTAGACTAATTGGGTCTCTGGATCGCAATATATGTTGACACCTCCTACCACTTCCACAGGGTTTCTGGGGAATCTCTCCACCGGGAAGTAAACTATGTCCTCCTCCTTGGCAGTTACATTGTATCTACCATACACCATCTGCCGCGCTCTATCTAGGTGGAAATGGCTGTCAATGGCTGCTGGTAGGGCTACTGGAGTCCGCACTGCAGGTATTGGAACAACCTCTTCTCTTTCAGGTCTCCTATAGGGTGCAGGCTTTGTAGGGGCTGGGGTCCTAGATGTTTCCAGGGCCCTAATCTCCTCAGTTGGTCCTGAGCTCGCCAGTGCTGACATCTCAAATGGGTCCTCTGGATTTCTGGACACTGTTGCATACACTTCTCGTTTCGAGGGCGGTCTGCTCGAAATGCTGATAGTCAATGGGGTCTTTGATTGTTCCTGATCTCTCGATACACAGTGGACAGGTTGTTTAGCCTTCCTTGTATATGTCTGGTCACTACCAACTGGTGTTTGTTTCTGGCCCCGCTTGAAGCACTCCCGTTGGTCCTCTGTCAAATATAGCAGAAGGGCCAATAATGGTCTCCAGTGTATCAGCGCGGCTTCTGAATTGACCGGACAAATGCTGAAAGTGTCCGGTCTGTTACATTGCATGTGGTCACAAAATTTCTCCATTTCCGCTTCATAGCTCGACGAGATCTTCGAGTCCACTGGCACCACATTCGTGTTGTTGACAACGTGGACCAAACCCCAAACCGGCTCGTCGTCGTTCAGGAGGCACTTTCCCAAGAATTCTAATGCCTTGTACTGCAACTCATGCACTGGAGTGAAGTTTAATTCTTATGTAATTCTTTAGGCAGGTGTTTGGAAGACACATGCATCTTCAGCTTCCTGGTGGTGAAACCGCATCCTGGCACTGGACACGCTGATGGACCTCCGGTCTTCTTCCATTGCGGTTTCTCTGTTGGTGTCGCTTTCGGTAGTACTTGGAACTGAAGGGTGCAGGAGATTTTGTGTTTTCGCCCCTCGTCATCTGCAAATTCCAACTTCCTTTTTGGAGTCCTCTCTGTTCTCTTCAGGATTGGGCTCCTGGTCCTGTCCTTCCTGTTTCTTACCCTCGTCAGAGCTTCAGGGACTGGGCTACAAGTCCTGCCCAGTTCGTCGTGAGCTGGTGGTTTTTCTTGTGGGTTCAGGGCTCCTGGTCCTGTGTCCCACTTTCTTCAAACGGCTCTGTTGCCTGCTACGGCGGTCCCGTTTATCCTCTTCCGACTGGTAGTCCGATCGGGCGATAACTGTCCTTTGAAGGTTATCTCCTTCACCCGTCTCCACCACCATGCCACGGCCTTTCCCCCGTTTATTTGAAGATACTAATCGTACTCTCTGAGTGGGCAGATCTGATTGTTTCTTTAACCTGTAGTTGGCCGTGGGCTGAAACCATGCTTCCTTAGCTTCCTGTCCCGACCGCCATTTTTTTCCAGGGCACTCCATCTACCCGTAACATCTTCTCATCTACCCAAGAGTCCGAGAAAAACATTGATGCATATCTCTGGGATCCTTTAATCCAAATATCATTCTTTTGAAAGTATGCCACTTCATATTGCCCCAATACCAGATCTTGGAATTCATCCTGGTCCAGATTCTTCATAAAGCCCAATTGCTATATCAAATATCTGGGCTCCATCAGCTGACCTCGGCGAGTATATGCCTTTATCTTCTGGATGTGTGACTGGAGATCCCTGGTCTGTTTCCAACCTCTCTTCGTGCTTTGATCTTCCTCCAATTTATCTGAAACGAGAGTGAGAAACCACGTCCCAGCTTGTAGTTCAAGATTACATACATAGCGGGCATACATATTCATCTTGCCGTTCAGCTTCTTGTGCATCAATATTTACACTTTCTCCGTGATACCATTCAAGACGTGCGTCACATTGTATCATGAAGCTACCATTGTCAGGCTTGTTGCAAATGCAGAACAAGGGTATTTCTTTTTGTTTTTTGTTCAAATCATACCGCTTAAGCCAAATGGGAATTTTACGGTCTTTACAGTGTTTTATTCGGTCATGGTTGACTACAACTTCGGACCTGCGTAACTTAACCTTGTACAAGTATGGTGTTAGGACCTTCACTATAATTTCAGGTCCTTTCCACACGGGAGATAATTTCTTATTTTTTCCTTTCGCACATGCTGTATCCAAAAGGTACACAAATTCTCCCACTTTGTAAGTCTTTTCCAATACCTTCAAGTGATAGTCCTGTTTCATTCTCTCTTGTGTTATTTTCAGAGTGGCTCGTGCTTGCTCATGGGTGGCTTTCATAGAATTGTCAAGTTCCGCTACATATTCGTCAAAGTCTTTGTCTTGAGCCCTAATACCACCCTGAGTGTTCCCAAACATCAGGTCGGCTGGGTGGTTGACGTCCTTCTAGCATGAGCCTGTTGAGAGTGTAGCCAGTTTGTCGGTTTACTGATGATCTTAGTGCTCCGGCTAACTGAGATAGATGGAGATCCCGTTTATTTTGAGATTTGTTAATAAAGCACCGTAAGGCGTCCATTAGAGTTCTGTTATACCTTTCGACCTGACCATTGGCAGAAGGGCGGTACGGTGTCGTCCTCGCCTTGTGTATGTGCAATAATTCCCAGACCGAAGTGAAGAGTTTACTTTCAAAATTCCGACCCTGGTCAGTTAGTATTTGGAATGGGCACCCGAATCTTGATAAGAACTCATTAATGGCAGCCGAGGCAGTTACTTCTGCTGTCTGAGATGGGAGTGGTAAACATTCTACCCATTTTGTAAACTGGTCCACTATCATCAGGATGTATTCATTGCCCATCTCCGTTTTTGGAAGAGGTCCCAGGAAATCTAAGTGAACTTTTTTCATTGGAGCACTGGCGTGATATTTCATGAGGTGGTATCTAGCTTTCCTAACAGGTCTCTTATTCTGACTACAAGTAGGGCATGTTGCTACGTGCTGTTCTATATCACGTGTCATGCCATACCAGTGGTACTGGGACTTAATCCTGGCCAAAGTCCGATCTTGCTCTTGGTGTCCCGAGGATGGAATATCATGATTCAGTTCCAATATTTCAGCTTCCCACGCCTCTGGAATCACCAACAGAGCCTGATCGCCCCTTTACCTTTTCTCCACATTATCTCATCTTTTAGGAAAAATATCTCTTTATTTATCCAGTATGCTTTTGTGGCTGGACTAGATGAGAATAACTGGCCCTCATTTGGCACAACAGAGTCTTTTAGCCATGCCAATATTACTGAAAGGTCAGGGTCCTCACTCTGTCTTGACACAATATCCGACACTGAAGAACCTTGAACTAATACATATGAACCACCACTCCCAGTAATCACATTAATTTTAACTGGAGGAGAGTTCACACCCCCCCCCCCCCTCTTTTGCAGGTCTCACCAGGTTTATACTTACTCCACATATTTTGCTCATGTGTTCCCACGAGGGTTCCCATTCACCACCTCTTTCCGGCTTTGCACCTGTAATAACTCGGCCCCAATAGCATAATCTGAACTGTCCGTGTCTAATACAAATGTATCATCATGATTGGGTAGTCCCAGTACCGGTACAGACGATAGAGCTTCTTTGCTACCCTCGAATGCCAATTGTTGCTGCTCGTTCCAGCAGAATTCCTTTTTTCCAGTTACTTGGTAGAGAGGGGCTGCTAGTTTAGCATAATTACTGATAAAGGAGCGGCGATAGTTCGCTAATCTAGAAACCGCTCAACATCTTTGGAAGACGTTGGTCTGGGCCAGCGTTTCACAGCCTTGACTGCCTCCTCTCCTACCTCAATACCCTTCATGGAGACAACACGCCCCAAGAACTCAATTTTCTCTTGAAAGAGCTCACAGTTCTTGGGTTTGAGCATCAAGTCATGTTGCCGAAATCTTTTAAAAACAGCTTTTAGATTTTTGTAAATGACTTTCCAAGTTCTGCCCCACAACCACTATGAAATGCCAGGGCGATATCCCAATTCAGGCCATGCAGGACCAGATTCATGACTTTTGAATATGTGGCCGGATCGTTACATAATCCAAACCCCATTTTTACAAATTCAAACAGCCCATATTTTGTAATAAAGGCTGTCTTTTTCTGGTCCTTCTCGTCTATTTTCACCTGCCAGTATGCCGAATTCGCATCCAGTTTTGAAAAGAAACCAGACATTACAGGCCAAGGTGTCCAAGCAATCCTCCACTAAAGGAATGGGGAATAAGTCTTTGATGGTGACCGAATTCAGGGCTCTATAGTCCACGCACCACCTTACACTGCCGTCACGTTTGCGAATCAGAACCGGGGCTGACGCCCATTATGAACAGGACGGCTTGATGACCTTCGCCTTCAACATTTTATCTAAATGAGCCTTTTCTTCTTCAATGAAGCATGCTGGTGTGCGCCTCATCCGTTGCTTAATAGGCTTGGCGGTATCAGTATCAATTTTATGTTGGAGGCCATCAAAACTCCCCAAATCGAATGCATCCTTATCAAAAACGTTCTGGTATTCATTCAGGAGTTTCACAAGTTTTCGCCTCTGGGAGTCAGTAAGATTAATTGTAGATTTCCCAACCAGCTCTGACAGGTGTTCAGGAATCGGTGATGGCCTTTCTGTAGAGTCGTGGCTGGCGATAACTTGATATATCCTATTATCAAATTTTGGTGAAACTGGGCATCCCTCTGCGGCGAAACCCATTGTGTCACCATTATTTATTGTCACATTGGTATTTGTTACATTCACTGAACACATAACCAGTGTAAAAGGAATGGAAGTCCGTAGGAACGTTAGTCCCTCTGGACTATTATTCCGCGGAATTATAGGCCTAGGTCTAACATTTCTAGGAATAGTAGTCCGGCGGACTACTATTCCTAGAAATGTTAGACCTAGGACTATAATTCCGCGGAATAATAGTCCAGAGGGACTAATTTTCCTACGGACTTCCATTCCTGTTACACCGGCTCACTTCCAGACAGATGAGCAGAGCGTGGTATAAGTAAAGTCTTGACCGAAATTGGCTCAATCATAAAATAGGGCATTACTCTATCTACTTTACACTGTACACACACTGCTGATTTGGGTGGTACCACAGTTCTGTGCGGTATGGTCACCCGGGCGACAGAAGGATTGACTTCTTTCTCAGGAGATACCATTCTAATTATCTCCCCTTCCAAGTGTAGGAGTCTATTCTCAATGTCCACGTTTACCCGATGGGCTTTCAGAAAGTCCATACCCAGTAAAACTTCATCCTCAATAGGAGCTACATATACCGGTTAATTCTCTGTGCGCAGTTTGTAGCCTCACAGGCCCGACTATGTGTCCTGTCCTTGTCATCTGACGCCCAGTTGTATACATCACAACTTTTTTTAGTATTGTTGGACTGCTGCTAAATGAATTGAGTAATCGATCAGAAATTACTGTAACTTCTGCTGCAGTGACCACTATTGAATTGGAATGTGAAGAAGGGAACTGGACCTTAATTTTGAGATCATAATTGTTTCCGGAAGCGCACCATCCGGATGGCATGTGAAACCACTGGACTCCATCCCTATTTGTTCCGCTTCATTGAGATCTGATGTTAATGTGGGGGTCGGGCTTAGACCTCGTCGCCCGACCCTGGTCAGTTTAAATCACTGGTATTCGGGCGGAATCCTACTCTTTGTTCAGAACTACTTCTGTTATTCTTTGAATTCGATGGGCAGTCCTTGAGGAAGCGACTTTTTGATCCACATTTGAAACACCCTGAGTTTGAGGGTGATGGGGATCGACTTGGAAGCCGTTGGCGACTTTCGCGTCTACTGAACACCACCAGTTCCCCCATTTTTCCGTCACCACTCCAGGGCTTTTTCTTGCCTCTCTGCCCCCTTTTAAATATTTGCTTTCAAACTATTAATACCCGCTATCATTTGGGACAATTGCTTGTTCATTTCCCCTATCTGGTACCCAGTATCCCCGACTCCAGCACCTTCGCCCTTCTTAACCGGGCTAGGAGCATTTAGTCCGGCACTAGCCAAGCCATAGGAGGTAGCTATGGCTTGAATCCTGACAGGGCTTTCGGACCTTTTACCCTCAGGACCTCCATACCTACACTCCCTTCTACTTTTTCTCCCATATATTGCTTCTGTGTTGTGTTCAAATAACCTGATGAGATCAATTGCTTCTTCAATCGATCGTGGCCTCTGATTAGCTGTTTTTGCCCTGCCTCCCTATCAATATTTCCATGACAAAATCTTGTGCTAGCTTGCTGGTACGTATAATTATCTGGCAAATTTCGAAATGCTCTGGAAACCAGGGACAAAACTCTATCTGCCCACAATTCGAGCGATTCGCCCGAATCTTGCCGGGCCTTTGCAAATTGCACGTGGGCCGTTTCAGTAATTTCCTGATAACCAAATCGTTTTTCGAGTCTCCGAATCAACTCGAAGTAGTCTCTAAATTCTGCTCCCTCTCCAAAAGAAAAGTGTAATAGTCACTCGCTTTTCCATCTAGGCACCAACATAAGGTGTCTTGACGCTCCCTAACGGTCCAGTGTTGTGAGTCTGCATACTTAGTGAAGTTCATGATAAATGCTCTCCAACTGGATATTCCATTATACCCCAATGATTTGGGTATATACGGGGCTTTTCTTCCCTGATTTTCCCTAGCATTACCATAGGGATCACCTGGACGCATCCTGGGGGCATCCAAGTCTGATTCGGAATTTACTTCACACTCACTCCTTCGAGTCGAGACCACAAGTTTCTATGGGCTTGACTGCTCTTCGGGGCGGTCTCTATTTATTTTGTTAATTCCCTCTTGTACAGGGGGAACCCTATGGTCCCAGTGTCTATACCCCTTTTCCCAGGGTGTCCGAAACATTTCGGGCCGTTCCCTCTCTGGAAGGTTGACTGTGATAGGTCTTCCCCCAGAATGAAGATAATCCAGTACATCCCACATTTTTCCTGACCCATCATCATTCATGCCATTTCTTGATTCCCTTTTAATCATGCCTAGGCTTCTGTCCAAGCCTGTCCCCACATATTTTTCTGGGGGTCCCTGAAGGTGTGCATTTTCAATGACTGAAGTTACATTTTGGTGAGCCTTATAATCTGGGTGCTCTTGTAATTTTGATAGTTCCAACATTTCCTCTCGCACCTCCACACTGTACGGGTCTTTTGCTCGGTCATCTTCTCACATTGGGTCCTGGGGTTCAAAATCAATGCGTTCCCACAATGCTTCAGATATTCCCAAGTGTGGTAACCGGGCTAGCGACTCGCGAGTCAAGTTTCCCACACTCTCTCTTTCCCATATAATAGTTTCAGCTATTTTTCGACCAACCCCTGGCAATTTCATCAAGTCAGAATGGGGACATTTATTTATTTTTATGGTGTCCATTTTTCTAACCATCTATTGATTTTGACTTACCAGATTTTCAAGAAAAAGAACCGATTCTCTCTCTGAATTCTTGATCCTTTCAGGAAAAATTGGCGAAATAATTGATAAGTCGCTTGAAACAATTTATTTACAGCACAGTATTGTCCACCGAGATAACAGTGGGCAGATTCCAGATATTGCCATTTTTCTTCTTTTTTTTTTTTCTTTTTGAAATAGCCAGTCAGCAAATAAAAATGACAAAACCTGGTTACAAATTGACAAGCACCTTTTTTCTTACCGTAATGCAGCAATCTGTAACAAAAGTCTTCAGAAAAATTCGCGAAAAAAACATCCGCTGTTGTTTGCAACAATGACCCGATGCACTGGGACTGCTGAACGACAAGTGAATTTCGACCGTTTTTTTTCTGCATGCAAGATTTACAAAAAAAAAGAAATAAAATTTAGAAATATTATTTGTCCAGGAGTCCGAATAGTTACCTGGGCATGATTACAAATTTAAATATTATTTTCATTCAAACAATTGACAGTTGACAAAGTTTACTCGTACAGAGTTAAAAAAAAATTTCTGAAAGCCAAGATGGCGGACTGCCAAAGGCGAGATCCCCCAAGGTGACTCCGACAGTGTCAATTCCAAAACGAAATTATCTATTGCAGAATTCGGTAGCTCGCTGCGCCAATGTTGTACTTTTACTAGCCATACTCACCTAGTCCGTTGTTTAATATATCTCAAGTGATGTTTACGATGGAATCTTGTTCGTTCACGTCCGAAAAGTCTCCGAGCGTTACTGCAAACGACCTGTTGATTCAACCATTAAAAACTACCCCGCCGACGCTGATCCACGCGCGTGCATCTCCAGCCTGAGTTCTAACCTCTCGTGCCTGCCGAACCGATTCGGCCTAACTCTACTACAGTATCTAAACTTTTGGCCATTCCTGCAACTCCTGCTTATAACAGTGTTTTGGACCCTCAAAATATTGAAATATCGACACCAGAAACATATTCCTCCATTGGGAATTAGAATTAAACCCCACATGGAGTCTGCCAAAATTGATTTCGATTCTATAAAAGAAAACCGTAAAACACACATTCCTCCTTGACATCTTAAAAAACCTACAATTATTTTGGACCTTGCTTCTACCAAAAAATCTGATACCAATTCCTTGCAGTTCAAACAAAAATATGCCGAAATAAAGTCCAGGTATAGTGCATATACAAGGATCTATACAGATGGATCTAAGGATGGTGACAAAGTATCATCAGCTGCTGTTACTGGTGATCATATCACCTCAATCAGAATACCGAATCAGAGTTCTGTTTTCACAGCTGAAGTTAAAGCTATACAACTCGCGCTTGAACACATCGAGAATATGCAGGAAAAGAAGTCGATTATTTTTTCCGACTCTCTTTCCTCTTTACTTGCCTTACTCAACGCCAAGTTTAAGAACCCTCTCATTTTGGAACTTCGTGAGAAGTTTGACAACTCTCATGTCTGACCAATATGATCGTGTTTTGCTGGTTTCCCGTACATGTAGGTATCATTGGTAACAACAGAGCAGACAGTGCAGCAAAACAGGCTTTAACTAAGCCTCTCACTGATTTTGACATTCCGTTCAGTGATTTTAAACCACATATTAATAATAATATCAAATCTGTGTGGCAGGCGGAATGGGATGGGCGACAAACAACAAGCTCCATCGCTTCCGACCAACGTTTTCTGATCACTGCCCGTCTAGTAACCTTTCTAGAAAGGATCTTGCTGTTTTGACGCGATCTCATATTGGTCATACCCGACTAACACATTCTTTTTGTTGGAGGGTACTGTGCACAGGAAAGAGAGTCGATTATTTTTTCCGTCTCTCTTTCCTCTTTACTTGCTTTACTCAACCCCAGGTTGAAGAACCCTCTCATTTTGGAACTTCGTGAGAAGTTAACAACTCTCATGTCTGACCAATATGATATCGTGTTTTGCTGGTTACCCGGACATGTAGGTATCGCTGGTAACACCAAAGCAGACAGTGCAGCAAAACAGGCTTTGATCAAGCCTCTCACTGATTTTAACATCCCTTTCAGTGATTTCAAACCACATATTAGTAACTACATCAAATCTATGTGGCAGGTGGAATGGGATGGGGCGACAAATAATAAGCTCCATCGCTTCCGACCAAACATATTTGATCACTACCCATCCAGTAACCTTTGTAGAAAAGATCATGTTGTTCTGACACGGTGTCATATTGGTCACACACGACTTACACATTCCTTTCTATTGGTCGCATATTGAGGGTAATATGCGACCAGAGTGTGTTCCCTGCCAGCAGGTGTTGTCATTGGAACACTTTCTTTTACATTCTACTTATTTTAATCATGTTAGGGTGTTTTCTGTAAGATCTCTGAGAGACCTTTTTTATCGTACGAGCCCGAATAAGCATTTTTTTAAATCAAGCAACCTTTATAGTAAATTTTAAAATTCTTTTTTTTATTTTTAACTACAGACTTCAAGACTTAAATTAACCAGGTTGATTTGTGTGCTATTCATATTGCTTGTTTCGTCACGCATCAGTGTTCATACTATCATTTTTATTGTAGTTGTTTTTTACTCATCTGTGTATTTCGTTACTGCCATGTCTTCCTTTTATCGTTTTCTCGCCACGATATAGCCTTAGCTGCTGATGTGGCGTTAAGCACTAATAAATAAAAAAAATAATATGAAACAATATTTTCCACTGGTGTCACATAAACTTGATTATCTCCAGCCCTTGTCGGTGTAGTCTGTTGAATGTAAGAATGTTGGACCCTCGAGGGTACTCCACTAGGTTCCACCAGGCTTACATCTTCATAGGCTGGTACCTGATAATTCAAGACTGGATTCACCTGGCCTGTTTGATTTATTTGTATTGTAGGGCCAGTGTTAACCAATTTTCTATTTACTTGTGAATCAACACTTCCTCTTATACATGGCTGATGAGGTAAAGTGTTTTGTTTTTTATTATCATGTGCCTTTTGAATAAAATGTACAGATTTGTTACGTTGATCCTGGGTATTAAAATTCTGATGTACCACAGGATAAACATTAGAAGCTGTACTTGACGGCATCTGGTAGATGCTCAGTTTCCTCAGTTCAGGTAGCCCTCATCCAGAAACATTTTGATACACATAATTGGGAGATACAGTAGTACTCAAATTAGCTCTTGTAGTATAATGATTTTCACCTGCATTCATAATAGTTCCGGTCACTGCAGATATAGTATGGGTAACTGCATTTTCTCGTGCCAATGACCTATGACCAGCCAATGTATAATTGGGTTGTGTTGAATAGCTAAATATTTTTGGTGAATGGGCAAGAACAGTATTTTCAATCAGTGTCTGTGGCCTTATATTAATTTCGCCACCACCAACTTGTGCCATGCCGGAGGAAAGAGTTGGGTTGGTTAACAAAATATTAAATTCTCCACCTCAACACGTGCCGAGCCGGAGGAAAGAGGCGCGTTAATATTTTGTTTTTGTCACAGATTCATATTTATTTATCTGGGGTACTTCAGATAAAATACTATTTCTTGCCCCTAAATTATTCCTATTCACCAAAACATGTTCTTGTGAAGGCGAAAGGTAGTTTACCTAGGATGCGTCATCCTGATACATAATGACCCCTAAATTTTTTTTGGAGTTGACATATATTTATTAGAGGACATCCTCTGGTATCGACCATCCCAAACCATCGACTCCGGCTGATCAACCATTTGACTAAGACCTGCAGTGCTTGCAGCGCTCATAATCAAATCCAAGGGCACCTCCGATGGAGTACTTCCGGTCTGAGGCCCCTCAGTGTAAAATATTTGGCTATCAGCAGAAGCCGGTGCCTCAGATCATACTGACACCTTTGGCCTAACATCCGGGTTATTATTCAGTTCTAACATCTGAATCTGTAATTGTAATTCCGCAATTTTAACCCGTTGCAGAAGTTTTTCATTTTCTCCCCTGATCCTTTCATATTTTGCCCTCATATTATCAGAAAGCTGGGATGGACTTGGGTAGCCTTCTTCTACCTCTATTTTAACCCCTAAGATCTTATGAGTACTATGCAGAATACACTTATCAGGGTTTCCTGAAAATGTCGAATGAGTGGGACTCAGATAGCCCTCCTCCACCTCCCAGGCTTGGCATTCTTAAAGATGCAGGAGGGCTAAAAATCGCTCCCCTTGTATGGCATTGGGTGCGATTAGCTCTCCTTAAGCTTACAAAAGCTAAAAGTGGCAAAATGAAGTTTCTCTATTAATGAATTCTGCCTTGTGGGCTTTGAACATTTTATTTGGTGTTGCTAACAAATTAGTCTATGTGAGACGGGTACACTGCCCCTCCCACACCTCCGGGCCTCGGTAAGGCCCGGAGGTGTTGGAGGGGCAATGTGGCCGTCTTACAGAGACCACTAACATAGCAGCGATCTGAAAAATGTGGGATTTAGGAATAGATTGTTATGGTAATCATCAACTTCTAAGGCCAGAAGGGCTAGTTTTCGCCCTCCTTAATTTTTAAGGCGAGCAGTAGGCGAGCGAATAAATCGCTCTCCTGAAAATGTAAGGCCTGACCTCCTTTTCTTTAAATATTAGCCCACTTTGACCTATCAGCTGAGTCGATGGTATCAGGTCGCCGTCAACCACTCGACTGGTTGAAAAATTCTGAGAAAACTCAGTTTGTCTCAATAGACTACCAGGCTTTGCCTCTGCTGGAACATACTCTGAACCCGGGGGATTTATTGTGGGCTTAGAACTACTAATCGATATTTGTGGTGACAACATCGTGCAATTGTTTTCCCCTTTATCACTGAGCTTAGGATTTCCCATGTCTAATGGATTTATGCAAAGGCATTTTCTCATTGAAATGGGTGGAGATAAACCTGTACCAAGACCTGTTCATCTATTATGGTTATCTCCCTAACAGGGTGCTTGGTCAGTAGTAGTGCTCGCACGTTTCAGGTCTAGGTTGCCGGACCTCAGTGCCGGACCTCGGCGCCGGCCCTCGGAAGTGACGTCATGTCACGTGACGTAGTGGCGCCATGTTGTGTTGCCATGGTAACCCGCGTGAGCGGCCATGTTGTGACGTCATCTGCATAGTGATACGTGGTGTTAGTGCGCATGTGCAGCGCGTGTTAGGGTGATACGTGTTTCCGTCGTCCATTTTGTATACTGGAGGCCGCCATCTTGGTTTCTATGGCAGCACGTGATTGCTATGTTACCAATGGCTTCTAACAAGACAGGGGTATGTTCGGGTGTGTGTTCGATTGTAGAAGAGTAAATCTAATTACCACAAATAACCCGACAATCCTTCCAAATCACTGAAATTGACTTTATTTCCCCAATTGATCGGCTTAGCACGTAGTGCTATAGTACTAAGGGGTACGAAGGGGTGCGTTCGATTGAACAGGAGTAATGTTCTGGATTAGAATTCTCCCAGAATCCTTTTTTGGATTCCTATCCCATGACGTTTTTCCCATTAAAAGACACGTTCCTTTGGTCATTACCCAGAATTCTCTGCTTCTATCTATATATGCAATAGTTTACGTCTATCTGGCCATGTTCCTTTGTTCTAGAGTATACTCCAGTAGCGTAGAAGAGCCTATCAGTTGGAACAGCTTTGCTTATTGTTATTATATTTAGCTATTTCAGGTCTATTCTTGTTAGTTCTGATCCTATTCCGTGTACTCTTGTTGTTTCATTTATCTAGATCCTATTTATAGATCATAACTAACCAATCAGATTGTTTGATTTCCCATAACCTGTATGCAGAGTTACCTCCCCTTATTACAACGAAGTTGTATCAGATTCTCATCACATCTATATCCAATGGTAATATCCCCGGGCACCCCAATTTCGGCAAACATTTTTTGAAAAACATATGACATTCGGCACCCCTTTTTGACATATGTGCTTATGTGAAAAAGCACAATGTGACACAATGTGCCCTAGCACATAGGCACATGATTTATGTGCCGATATGTGCTTATGTGAAAAGGCACAATATGACACAATGTGCCCTAGCACATAGGCACATACGAGTATTTGAGGATACCTATTGCCTGGTATTGTATTATTCGAGGATACCTACTAGAGAATCCCTTTTTTGTCATATGTGCTTATGTGAAAAAGCAAAATGTGACACAATGTGTCCTAGCACAAAGGCACATGCCTTATGTGCCGATATGTGCTTATTTGAAAAGGCACAATGTGACACAATGTGCCCTATCACATAGTCACATACGGGTATTTGAGGATACCTATAGCCTAGTATTGTATTATTTGAGGATACCTGTCTAGGATACCTTCTGGAGAATCCCTTTTTGTCATATGTGCTTATGTGAAAAAGCACGATGTGACACAGTGTGACCTAGCACATAAGCACATGCTTTATCTGCCGATATGTGCTTATGTGAAAAGGCACAGTGTGACACAATGCGCCCTATCACATAGGCACATACGACCAAAATGGGATTCCATAGCCACAGGTGTTTTCCAAAAGGGATTCCACAAATGGGATTCCAAAAAAGGGATTCCATAAATGGAATTCCTATCCGACTCAATAAAATTTGGATTCCGTGTTTTGTCATCGACACTCGAGGGTATGGAAAGGGTTTGATAACACCCAATTCAACAATGACTACAAGACTCTGAACAGAGACAACCAACCACTATAAAACAACAAAGGTACAGAACGAAGATCCAACATAACCAAGATCGAAGTAAACATAACAAAGTGAAAGAATGTCGAACTAGTCGGATTAATCGAACAAGTTTGACAGACTTAACAGAACAAAGTGAACAAAGATCCAACACAACTAAGATCGAAGTGATCAAAACAAAGTGACGAAAATCGAACTGAACAGATAGAAGAGAACTGACCCAATGAAGGTATCGAACTAAATTGACCATAACAAATTGAACAAAGTTCTGAACTATAACCCTAATGAAGGTATATATAATTAACCCCTTTGAACTGTTTGAATGAACTATACCCTAATGAATGTATATATAATTAACCCCCTTGAACTGAATGAACTCTTTATATCTAATATAAATAAACACCCTTTGAACTGAACGACATTTAACTGAATAAATTTTAAACTTAATGAACTACAACCCATTGAACTGAATTCTTCTAATAGGGAAGGGGAATACCCTCGAGTGTCGATGATAAAACACGGAATCCAAATTTTACGGAGTCGGATAGGAATTCCATTTTATGGAATCCCTTTTTTGGAATCTCATTTGTGGAATCCCTTTTGGAAAACACCTGTGGCTATGGAATCCCATTTTGGTCGTATGTGCCTATGTGATAGGGCACATTGTGCCTTTTCACATATCGGCACATAAAGCATGTGCTTATGTGCTAGGTCACATTGTGTCACATTCTGCTTTTTCACATAAGCACATATGACAAAAAGGGATTCTCCAAAAGGTATCCTAGACAGGTATCCTCAAATAATACAATACTAGGCTATAGGTATCCTCAAATACCCGTATGTGACTATGTGATAGGGCACATTGTGTCACATTGTGCCTTTTCACATAAGCACATATCGGCACATAAAGCAAGTGCCTTTGTGCTAGGACACATTGTGTCACATTGTGCTTTTTCACATAAGCTCATATGACAAAAAAGGGATTCTCTAGTAGGTATCCTCGAATAATACAATACCAGGCAATAGGTATCCTCAAATACCCGTATGTGACTATGTGCTAGGGCACATTGTGTCAGATTGTGCCTTTTCACATAAGCACATATCGGCACATAAATCATGTGCCTATGTGCTAGGGCACATTGTGTCACATTGTGCTTTTTCACATAAGCACATATGACAAAAAGGGGTGCCGAAGGTCATATGTTTTTCAAAAAAGGGGTGCCGAAATTGGGGTACGCGGGGATATTACCATTGGATATAGATGTGATGAGAATCTGATACAACTTCGTTGTAATAAGGGGAGATAACGCTGCATACAGGTTATGGGAAATCAAGCAATCTGATTGGTTAGTTATGATCTATAAATAGGATCTAGATAAATGAAACAAGAGTACACGGAATAGGATCAGAACTAACAAGAATAGACCAGAAATAGCTAAATATAGTAACAATAAGCAAAGCTGTTCCAACTGATAGGCTCTTCTACGCTACTGGACTATACTCTAGAACAAAGGAACATGGCCAGATAGACGTAAACTATTGCATAATGATAATGATTTTATTTCACGGTATACAGTATACATTCCGTTTAGACAAACAAAGTGGTACAATCTATTTGTAATAATACATGAGGAGAATAATGTATAGTGTTAATAAAATAACAAGAGATATTAAAAAAAAACATGTATGCCGTGGGGAGGTGGCATAGCCAGATTGGCTGTCTACCTGCCGCCCCCTGAGAAAATGCTGCTGATTTGTGTCAGACTTGTATATGAAAGACTGTTGTAGATGGTTTCTGGAGTGTGATATTATCTACAATCCTGTCGAATTTGTGAAAATAATTCCTCGTTAGGCCTGATCCACTTATCAAGCGAGCAAGCCCAACTTGGAATCTCGAACGAGGTTCAGAGTGAGACGTGGCAACTAGCCCGTGGATAATGACACTAAATATCTAATGACTATTGCTAGCCACCTTACACCAGAGTGCACGTCAATGTGACCAGTTCTATGGACCGGCCACAGTCGCACGCATACTGATGCGACGCTATTAAAGAACTGTGGGTAAAATTATTTTATTACTGTGATAACAGAATGGAGGAAAAAAAAAAAAAAAAAAAATCCTTCCGTGTCGGGTAAATTGTTAATTTCCGATGGAGCAATCCACACAGTATGGGTTGTTGCATCGGACATCTTCAGCATAACAATTTAGGAGTTGATTTTTTAGTTCTTTCTTGAAAATATTTCTGCTTTTAATATTCCTCAGGCTTACGCTTAACTCGTTCCAAATTTTGGGGTATTGGTAGGTGGGAAGTGCTTCTAGAGATCTGGTTCTAGATTTACCTTCATGTAACTGGTCCGATTGTCTTGTAGATCTAGCACTTACTGATCGCACATATCGGAAGTTGTCATCAAAGGAGACCGGCAATTCACGATTTACAAAGTCCCACATGAATAAGGACACCTGGAGCGTAAACAGATCACCGATCTTTAAAATTTTGTCTTTGCGAAAAAGCGGGTCAGTGTGAGCGTTGAAAGGCACGTTATTAATTATTCGTATTGAACGTTTTTGCAGTTTGAATAATTTTTTTACTTCTCTGCAATTGCCCCATACCTGAATCCCGTACAACAAGTGACTTTGTACAATTGTGAAATAAAGTGTTTTCATACAAGAATGTGGAAGAATACGTTTGACCTTATTTAGAATATAATTTGCACTTGCTACTTTTGTACATATACTGGATACATGTTCCTTATAGGAGAGCTTCTCATCTATAATTATACCTAAAAATTTGATTGACGTTTCAGTAAGATCCGAGGCAACTCGCTCTATTTTTTGATTATTTATAATTATGTCCATTGGTAGAGGGTTGTTTTTCTTATTGTTTGGATTGATAATAATAAATTTAGTCTTTGATGTGTTGAGTAGAAGTTGGTTTGCAGAGCACCAAATGAAGATTTTTTCAAGTTCTAAATTAGTAGAAGTTACCAAGTCAATCATGTCAGGTCCAGATGAATATCCTGTAGTGTCATCCGCGAATGATACGAGGTTCAGGTTTGTGGCGTGGCAGAGGTCGTTCACGTATAGTAGAAACAATATTGGTCCGAGGTTCGAGCCCTGAGGCACACCTGAGGTAATAGGTGCCCGCAATGACTCCTGATTATTTATCACTACATATTGTGATCTGTCAGTAAGATAGCTCCGAAACCAATTTAATGCTACTCCGCGAACTCCATAGTGCTCCAGCTTGTTTAATAGAATTGTGTGGTTTATTGAGTCAAATGCCTTGGAGAGATCAAGGAAAACCGCTAATGAATTATTTTTTCTTTCTATGTTATTTTTTTCAGCTACGTGTTGAAGTAGCTGAAGTACTGGGTGGATTGTTGCGTGCTTCTTACGAAAACCATATTGATGAGGGGTCAAAATGTTATATTTGTTTAAAAAATTGCATAGACGCTCACACATAATTTTTTCTAATACTTTGGAGAATGTAGGTAAAATACTGACTGGTCTATAATTGGTAAGACAATGTGGGTCACCGGATTTATATATAGGTATAACCCTAGCTATTTTCATTCTATTTGGGAAAATGCCACTTTGCAACGAGCTGTTAATTATATAAGTTAGTGTCGGGGCTATTTTATCGAGGGTACGCTTGATCAGAAATGAAGATACATCATCGCAATCCTTGCTTCTTTTAGGTTTCATTCCCTTAACAACATTTGTTACTTCTTGTATCGAGAAAGGTCTTATGAAGAAATTGTTTGTAAAGAATCCTATCATATATTCTGAGAAAGACGTATGATTAGTTGCAATTTTGTTCAGTGTGGTAGACCCAATGTTGACAAAAAAATCATTAAATTCTTGAGCTATTAAATAAGGATCGTTTATTGTTCTATCATTTATTATTAGCTTATATGGAATGGTAGACTTATTTTTGGCTTTTTTAATTACGTTATTTAATATGTTCCATGTATTGCGAATATTATTTTGGTTTTGTTGCAATAAGTTTTTATAATACAATGCTTTACTTTGTCTTTTAACCTTATTGAAAATTTTACAATAATTTTTATATTTATTTATATTTTCAACAGTGGGGCTTTTTAGTTTTTTATTGTAGAATTTGATTTTATTATTTGAGGAAACAAGTAAGCTTTTGGTCATCCATGGTTGTTTTTTAATTAACTTTTTTTTCAGTTTTATTTCCCTAACAGGGAACGCCTGTTCAAATGCATTGTGATAGATTTCTATAAAAGTATCGTAGGCTGCATTGGGGCATTGTGACGCCTCAACTGAAGAGAAATCACATTCGGATAATATGTTATTAAAATTGGTTATTGCATCTTCATTAATTATACGTGTCTTTATTTGTGAAGGTAGGCTGACGGTCATTTTACGCTCTCGCTCAATGCAAAATGTTCCGAAATGATCAGACACATCCGTTAGTATAATACCTGAAGCTATAGAATCTGAAACATTGTTTGAGAACATGTGATCAATCAATGTTGCAGAGTAGGGTGTGACTCTAGTTGGCCTTGTAATATAGGGCATAAACCCTTGACTAAATAATGTATCCACATAAGCAGATGTTTTCGGATGCGAGTCTAACTTTAAGAGATCTATATTTATGTCGCCAATTATGTAGGAAGCTTTATTTTCTTTATTGATGTTGTCTATTATGTTACTCAATTTGGAAAGGAAAAGATCTAAGTCGGCTTTTGGGGGCGTATTGGGCCGGTAAATAGTTCCTATTATTTTTGAAGCTTTGCCTTTTTTAATCTCCACAAAAAGCGATTCAAATACATGGGGTATGAAAACAGTAAGATCATTTCTGATTTGGTAGGTAATATCATTTTTTATATATAGGCCCACCCCACCCCGACCATCTCCAGTGGTTCTAATATTTTTTAATATGTTATGATAACCGTCTAATTCATATGATGTGTTTGGGGGTTGACGGAATAGCTCTGTTAGAGCAATGATATCAAACTTGTTTTCCTTTTCTTGAAGAGACGACAAGAGGTAACATAATGAGTCCCAATGTGCGGACAAACTTTGGACGTTGATATGAAATACAGAGAAGCTGTCGTCGCTGTTACAAAAGGTTGTCCGAAACTGTTCGGGTGAATAATACTCACAGTCTGAGCAATTAACCTGAAAAGGGGAACAGGCATTATCTGATGCATCTGCTGTATTAACAGTATATAAATTTTTGAAGTTGAACTCCGCCCCTCTCTGAATCTCGTCTAAACTAATATCACCCGCCATAAATTATTACACAATCGACAGGAAGTGTACAATAGATATCACTGGATGGAATATACTTGGATAAATATGATACTGACAAGACATTGAAGATACAAGTATGAGTAAGGGTCTGACACAAATCATAGTAGTACAAGGTGATGGCAATGGCAACATAATAGCAGAAAAGAAATATATACAAGGCAAAGATATGGTCACTAAGTGTGTTCATATCTTGGAAATATGTGTGTGTCTCTCCAATATAAAGGAATTAGGTTGGAGATGGGCATATTAACAGTTGATGAACGAGAAATCACAGACCCTTCGATGTTCTCATCTAGAATAAGAATGACAAATCAGCTAAGTAACTGACCATTTCGAAGCAGCTGGCCAGGTCTGATGGAGATCATTAGGTTTTAAATGTAGCTTTCTGTGGGTAGACAGGGATAAAGGTTATCATATTTTTTTATAACTATATTCAGTGTTTTGTCAAGTCAGACCATGGCTGCACCTCAACAGCTGGTGATAGATATTGTCATATATTCAGTGTTTTTGTCAAATTCCTAGGGGGGTTTGATCATCCCCTACTAGGCGGGTCCTCAGGTGGCGGATAGAGGACGGCCTGCTCAATTGGGCAGGTTTGCTAATTTCTAATTGGCAGGTTTGCTCAATTGAGTTGGTTCGCTGCGAAATACATAAATACGCAGCCCCGGACCAAAATGATCAATCCTGCTAATACCATCTGGTAGGCACCTTGTTCTCCCGTGAGGTGCGTTCCGAAGGCCCCGGAAGAAGGAATCCTGGCAGTTGAGGACTCGTGGCCCCGGTTAGGGCAGTCTCCGGGATGGGGCCGTGGTCTCCATTTCGGAGATAATCTTGTCCAACACACTGCTTTGGCCCCAATTTCGGGAGTAGAAGGATGGTCGGATGGTCCGTTCTGGCCAATCGGGAGCCCCCACCCCAAAAAGTACTGGGTGTCACGTCGGGGGGCATTTGGTGGTCATTCAATCAGTCATTTCTTTTTCTCACACATCATAATTGCCAATGTGTACTGTTTTAAACGTTCTAGTTTATGAAATACTTAGTTTTGCTGCGCTGTCTGTTTAATTTATACATGGCAACTGTAATTATAGTGTTTCGTGTAGTGATTGATTGGATGATCGCCATCTGAAGACCTGGCACTTCCACACACGGGCCAATCAGTCAGTGGTATGCCTTGGCATCAACACTGACTGAGTATACTGCCCCATACCAGGTATGTGGGAATACCGGCAACCCGGTGGGTTCACTGCAAAGCAGTAACCCTACCCCTTGTTGGACTCCGCGGTGGGTGGGAGCCGGGGCAATGAACCATTTATCAATACAAACATGGCTACCAAAAACACATCAAAAAGAATTCATTTAGATGTAACTAATTCTGATTCTGACTCGGATCATGACAACATAACACACGATTCTAAACACTGGCCAAAATTCATAGTGATTTATTCTGCAGAAGAAAACAGGAAAGCAACTGATATTAATCCTTTTGCATTAGAAAAGGCAATCAAGGGCATAGCAGGTACGGTTAAGGGGGTCAAAAAATTAAGATCTGGTGGACTATTGATTGACTGTGCTAATCATACACAAGCCTTCAATCTTCTGAAAACAGAAAAACTTTTCGACATGGAGGTTCATGCAAGTTCTCATAAAACCCTCAATACCAGCAGAGGTGTAGTTCGAACACGAGAACTTGCTGATATGGACGAATTAGACATTTTAGAAGAATTAAAACCACAAGGAGTAATCAACATAAAACGAATTAAAATCAGGAAGAACGGAAGTGAAATCAAAACAAACACATATATATTTGGCTTCAAGACTCCTCAACCTCCAAAGTCCATCAAAATAGGCTATATGAATGTTAAAGTGGACATATATATACCAAACCCACTGAGATGTTTCCAATGCCAGAAATTTGGTCATAGTAAAGATTCGTGCAGAGGACAAACTACCTGTTACAAATGCAGTGAGAAACATCAAGAGCCCTGTACAAACAATATTATCAAATGCGTAAACTGCCAGGGCAATCATATGTCATCTTCAAAGGATTGCCCTGTATGGAAAAAGGAAAAATTAATACAAAAAGTGAAATGTGAAAAACAAATTAACTTTAAGGAAGCCAGAGACATTGTTTCATCCATGCCTGGCATGAACACTTCCACCCCATCATATGCAACAACGTTAAAACAAAAAGTACAAACAAGATCAGTAGAATGTCAGACAACACATACATGGCTCAACGGCACAATACCAGTCCCACTACAAGCTTTTACAATTGACCAATCAAATAAAACAACGCCACAATCAACCCAAACAGAATCAATTGTCTCAAAAACAACTGAGGATCAATTAGAACGGAAACACGGAAAGGATACGCCTAAACCTGCACACAATAAGGAAAATATCACTAAATCAGAGCAGAAGAATGAACAAAACAAAACAAAGCCTAAGCCACAGCAGGAACAAAGATCACAACAACAACCACTGTGTCAGAATCAAATGAAAAAATTAGAAAAAGAAGAAAAGAAAAAGGAAAAATTAAGACAAAAACAATTATCGGACAGAATACCCAAGGTTCTTCAAAACCCTGTTGTTCGCAACAGGTTTGAAGGTCTTGAGGATATGGAGGTAGTTGATTGTATCGATGAAACATTCGAACAATTACGTCCGATTTCTTCACAGAATAGATCCCCGAGGAAAAATTCACCGAAGAAAACTACAGGGGCCATTTCGCCCATACGTCCACCCTCTAAATCTCCATTGAAATATGGCTGACACAAACAAACATAACATAATACAGTGGAATTGTCGCGGTTTTAGAGCCAATTTTAATGAACTGGGTCTTCTCAGCCAAAAATATAAACCTGTTGCTTTTTGCCTGCAGGAGACTCTTTTAAGGAAACCCGAGCCTCAAGATCATTCAGCTTTTAAGCATTATACTTCGTATAATGCCTGGGCGGATGATAATGACCTTCATATTCGTGGAACATCTGTTTTGGTTAGAGACGATATCATTCACTGTTCTGTACCTTTGAATACAAATTTACAGGCTGTGGCGGTACGCCTAGCTTTAGACAAAACAGTTACACTTTGTTCAATTTACGTTTCACCAAGTAAAGCCCTACAACTGAATGATCTTGAGCTACTCGTCCAACAGCTCCCTACTCCATATATTTTGTTGGGTGATTTTAATGCACATAGCCCTCTTTGGGGAGCTTCCTGCAGTCAAGAAGACGTAAAAGGTAAAACTGTAGAAGAATTCATTACAAAATGTGACTTGTGTTTGTTTAATGATGGTTCAGACACTTATCTGCACCCCACATCTGGTTCGTATACATCAATTGATCTTTCAATTGCATGCCCTTCTATCTTTCTCGATTTTTCTTGGAAGGTAGAAGATGACTTGTGCGGGAGTGATCACTTTCCAATTGTGTTGGAGAGTGTAGTTCCGGCGGACGATGAGAGAGTGCCCCGGTGGAACTTTAAAAAGGCTGACTGGGACACTTTTTCGTCGCTTTGTTCTGGACGCCTCACACGGGAGAAATTTCAAGATAGTGCTGACCAAGTGGGGCATTTTACTAACGAGCTGCTTGACATTGCAAACACAGTCATCCCTAAAACCTCGGCAAATCCAAAACGTTTCACCAAACCATGGTTTGATAATGAATGTAAAAAGGCTATAAAGGATCGTAAGAAAGCTGAAAGGGAATTTAACAAGTCACCAACCACATATAATTTAGACAAACTTCGTATAAATCGGGCAAAAACAAGACGACTTTTAAAACAAAAAAAGAAAAGTTCTTGGGAATCTTACGTTTCTAAGATTAACCAAAACACTCCCATCACAAAAATTTGGAAAATGATTAAAAAAATTAAAGGAAAAGAAACAAAATCAACTGTACAACACCTGAAGGAAAACAACACCTTAATTACATCTAAAACAGAAATTTCAAACACTTTGGCCTCCACATTTTCGAAACATTCGTCGTCTGAAAATTGTAATCCTGAATTTCTAAAAATTAAAAAACAACAAGAAAAACAAAAGCTCAAATTTACCTCCAATAATTTAGAGGATTACAATGAACCTTTCTCTATGGAAGAGTTACGTAACTCTTTGCATAGAGCAAAGGATACTGCCACTGGTCCCGATGACATACATTACAAACTTTTAAAGCATCTGCCACAAACATCGCTAGAACTTTTATTATCAATTTTTAATGGCATTTGGGTGACTGGCCAGTTTCCACCATCCTGGCGTAAAGCAACTATAATTCCTATTCCTAAGCCTGATAAAGATCACAGCAACCCAAGCAATTACAGGCCTATTGCCTTAACCAGTTGTCTGTGCAAAACCATGGAAAGGATGATCAATGATCGACTTGTCTGGTTTCTTGAATCGAACAATCTGCTTGCAGATGTTCAGTGTGGTTTCAGAAGCCAGAAAAGTACTGTGGATCATTTGGTCAGACTTGAAACGTTTATACGAAATGCCTTCACCAGAAAAGAACATGTGGTCGCCATCTTCTTTGACCTGGAAAAGGCATATGACACAACGTGGACGTATGGGATTTTAAAAGATCTTTTCAACATGGGGTTGAGAGGGCGTATGCCTCTTTTTATTGAAAACTTTTTAAAGGACCGCCAGTTTCAGGTTCGTGTTGGATCGACGTTATCTGATCCTCACGAACAGGAATTGGGGGTCCCTCAGGGTAGTATTTTATCTGTTACCCTCTTTTCAATTAAAATTAATAGTATCATCGACGCAATTGAGAATATGGTAGATTCGTCATTGTATGTCGATGACTTTTTGATCTGCTATAGCAGCAAAAAGATGAATGCTATAGAGCGCAAACTTCAGCTGTGTTTGAATAGGATTCAAAAATGGGCTATCGAAAATGGTTTTAAATTTTCAAAGACAAAAACGAATTGTGTACATGTTTGCAAACTTCGGAAACATCACCTCGATCCGGAGTTGAAAATTGATGGTAGTCCTATTAAAGTTGTTAAGGAAGTGAAATTCTTAGGTTTGTTGTTTGACAACAAACTGAATTTCACTTCCCACATAAAACATCTAAAAGTTAAATGTAAGAGAGCACTGAATCTACTGAAGGTTGTTGGTAGCACTGATTGGGGTGCTGACCAAAAAACTTTGCTCCATCTGTATAGATCACTTGTTCGATCAAAGTTAGATTACGGTTGCATAGTTTACGGTTCTGCAAGGAAATCATATCTCAAACCACTTGATGCAATTCATAATAGTGGTATTAGAATTAGTCTAGGGGCTTTTCGAACATCCCCAATAGACTCGATGCTTGTTGAAGCAGAAGAGCCTTCTCTTGAGAAGCGTAGAATTAAATTATCTCTCCAGTACGTGTCTAAACTTTTGGCTAATCCTTCAAATCCTGCTTATAATTGTGTTTCAGAACCTCAAAATGCTGAATTTTTTAACCGCCACCAGAAACACATTCCTCCATTGGGAATTAGAATCAAAACGCACATGGAGTCTGCCAAAATTGATTCAGATTCTATAAAAGGAAACCGTAAATCACATATTCCTCCTTGGCATCTTAAAAAACCTACAATACTTTTGGACCTTGCTTCTACCAAAAAATCTGATACCAATTCCTTGCAGTTTAAACAAAAATATGCCGAAATAAAGTCCAGGTATAGTGCATATACAAGGATCTATACAGATGGATCTAAGGATGGTGACAGGGTATCATCAGCTGCTGTTACTGGTGATCATATCACCTCAATCAGAATACCGAATCAGAGTTCTATTTTCACAGCTGAAGTTAAAGCTATTCAACTCGCACTTGAGCACATCGAGAATACACAGGAAAGAAAGTCGATCATCTTCTCCGACTCTCTTTCCTCTTTACTTGCTTTACTCATCCCCAAGTTGACGAACCCTCTCATTTTGGAGCTTCGTGAAAAGTTAACAACTCTCATGTCTGACCAATATGACATCGTGTTTTGCTGGTTACCCGGACATGTAGGTATCGCTGGTAACACCAAAGCAGACAGTGCAGCAAAACAGGCTTTAACAAAGCCTCTCTCTGATTTTAAGATTCCGTTCAGTGACTTCAAACCACATATCAGTAGTTACATCAAATCCATGTGGCAGGCGGAATGGGATGGAGCGACATATAACAAGCTTCATCGCTTTCGACCAACTATTTCAGATCATTACCCGTCTAGTAACCTTTGTAGAAAGGATCTTGCAATTTTGTCACGGTGTCATATTGGTCATACACGACTAACACATTCTTTCTTGTTGGAGGGTACTTTGCGACCAGAATGTGTTCCCTGCCAACAGGTATTGTCAGTGGAACACATTCTTTTACATTGTACTGATTTTAATCTTAGTCGACGACAGTATTTTAATGTAGTGTCTCTTCGAGACCTATTTTACAGAACAAATCCTCATAAAGTTCTGTCGTTCTTGAAGGAAATCAACCTTTTTAATAAATTTTAAAATTGTTTTTAATCTTTTAATCAAGACTCTTCAAGTCTCAATTCATCAGGTTGATTTAGAAGTTATTAACTTCTCTCCTTCCATTACCCTCTGTTGTTTTAATCACTTTGGTGTTTGACAGATCTCTTGTAGTTATTTTCTATTGTTATTTAATCTTTTTACTTCATAATTGAAAATGAGTTTTTACTTTCCACTGTTTTCTCGCCACGATATGGCCTTAGCTGCTGATGTGGCGTTAAGCACCAATAAATAATTAATAAATAAATTTTTGTCAAATTAAGGCATGACCGCAGCATCACATGACTCGACTCGAGAAATCACTGAATATTTTGTAAGCCTCAGCAGGTTTCTAACAACAAATATTATCGCATTTCTATAACTATATTCAGTGCTTTGTCAAATCAGGCCATGGCTGCTACGCAGCAGCCATGGCTTGGCTTAAGAAGTCACTGAAAATTCTATCAACCTTGACTGGTTTCTAACAAGTGGTTATATGTTCTGATCTAAAATAAGAGTGACAAATTGAGTCAGATCTGCTAGACGATAAACCCTTCCTAAGATCAGTATTCTAATCTAGAATAAGAATAACAAATCGAGTCAGATCAGCTAAGTGACAGACTATTTCGAAGCAGCTGACCAGGTCTTATGGCGATTATTAAGTTTTAAATTTAGCTTTCTATGGGTAGGTGGGGAAAGGATTGTCATATTTCTATGACTATATTCGGTGTTTTGTCAAGTCAAGCCATGGCTGCACCTCAACTCGAGAAATCACTGAATATTTTGTAAGCCTCAGCAGGTTTCTAACAACAAATATTATCGTATTTCTATAACTATATTCAGTGCTTTGTCAAGGCAGCTGGTGATAGATAATTTCATATTTTCGTAACAATATTCAGTGTTTTGTCAAATCAAGCCACGGCTGCAGCAGCATATGACTCGACTTGAGAAATCACTGAATATTCTGAATATTGCTAGACAATTCTAATCTAGAATAAGAATAACAAATCGAGTCAGATCAGCTAAGTAACAGACTATTTCGAAGCAGCTGACCAGGTCTTGTGGCGATTATTAACTTTTAAATTTAGCTTTCTGTGGGTAGGTGGGGAAAAGATTGTCATATTTTTATAACTATATTCGGTGTTTTGTCAAGTCAAGTCTTGGCTGCACCTCAGCAGCTGGTGATAGATATTTTCATATTTTCGTAACAATATTTCTGTGGGTAGGTGGGGAAAAGATTGTCATATTTTTATAACTATATTCGGTGTTTTGTCAAGTCAAGTCTTGGCTGCACCTCAGCAGCTGGTGATAGATATTTTCATATTTTCGTAACAATATTCAGTGTTTTGTCAAATCGAGACACGGCAGCAGCAGCATATGACTCGACTTGAGAAATCACTGAATATTCTGTAAGCCTCTGCAGGTTTCAGCAACAGGTATTATCGTATTTCTATAACGATATTCAATGCTTTGTCAAATCAGGCCATGGCTGCTACGCAGTAGTCATGACCTGGCTTAAGAAGTCACTGAAAATTCTATCAACCTTGACTGATTTCTAACAAGTGGTTATATGATCTGATCTAAAATAAGAGTAACAAATTGAGTCAGATCTGCTAGACGATAGACCCTTCCTAAGATCAGTATTCTAATCTAGAATAAAAATAGCAAATCGAGTCAGATCAGCTAAGTAACAGACTATTTCGAAGCAGCTGACCAGGTCTTATGGCGATTATTAAGTTTTAAATATAGCTTTCTGTGTGTAGGTGGGCAAAAGATTTTTTGCGATATTTTTATGACTATATTCGGTGTTTTGTCAAGTCAGGCCATGGCTGCAGCAGCATATGACTCGACTTGAGAAATCACTGGATATTCTGAATATTGCTAGACAATTCTAATCTAGAATAAGAATAACAAATCGAGTCAGATCAGCTAAGTAACAGACTATTTCGAAGCAGCTGACCAGGTCTTATGGCGATTATTAAGTTTTAAATATAGCTTTCTGTGTGTAGGTGGGCAAAAGATTTTTTGCGATATTTTTATGACTATATTCAGTGTTTTGTCAAATCAAGCCACGGCTGCAGCAGCATATGACTCGACTTGAGAAATCACTGGATATTCTGAATATTGCTAGACAATTCTAATCTAGAATAAGAATAACAAATCGAGTCAGATCAGCTAAGTAACAGACTATTTCGAAGCAGCTGACCAGGTCTTGTGGCGATTATTAACTTCTAAATGTAGCTTTCTGTGGGTAGGTGGGGAAAAGATTGTCATATTTTTATAACTATATTCGGTGTTTTGTCAAGTCAAGTCTTGGCTGCACCTCAGCAGCTGGTGATAGATATTTTCATAACAATATTCAGTTTTTTGTCAAATCGAGACACGGCAGCAGCAGCATATGACTCGACTTGAGAAATCACTGAATATTCTGTAAGCCTCTGCAGGTTTCAGCAACAGGTATTATCGTATTTCTATAACGATATTCAATGCTTTGTCAAATCAGGCCATGGCTGCTACGCAGTAGTCATGACCTGGCTTAAGAAGTCACTGAAAATTCTATCAACCTTGACTGATTTCTAACAAGTGGTTATATGATCTGATCTAAAATAAGAGTAACAAATTGAGTCAGATCTGCTAGACGATAGACCCTTCCTAAGATCAGTATTCTGATCTAGAATAAAAATAGCAAATCGAGTCAGATCAGCTAAGTAACAGACTATTTCGAAGCAGCTGACCAAGTCTTATGGCGATTATTAAGTTTTAAATTTAGCTTTCTGTGTGTAGGTGGGCAAAAAGATTTTTTGTGATATTTTTATGACTATATTCGGTGTTTCGTCAAGTCAGGCCATGGCTGCGCCTCAGCAGCTGGTGATAGATAATTTCATATTTTCGTAACAATATAACAAGCTCTTATGGCGATTATTAAGTTTTAAATTTAGTTTTCTGTGGGTAGGTGGAGAAAAAGATTGTCATATTCTTATACTATATTCCGTGTTTTGTCAAGTCAAGCCATGGCTGCACCTCAGCAGCTGGTGACAGATATTTTTATATTTTCGTAACAATATTAGGTGTTTTGTCAAATCAAGCCACGGCTGCAGCAGCAAATGACTCGACCTGAGAAATCACTGAATATTCTGTAGGCCTCAGCAGGTTTCAACAACAGATATTATCGTATTTCTATAACTATATTCAGTGCTTTGTCAAATCAGGCCATGGCTGCTGCGCAGCAGCCATGACCTGACTTAACAGGTCACTGAAAATTCTATCAACCTTGACTGGTTTCTAACATATGGTTAGGTGATCTATTCTAAAATAAGAGTGACACATTGAGTCAGATCTGTTAGGTAACAGACCCCTCCAAAGATCGGTGCTCTAATATAGAAAAAGAATGACAAATCGAGTCAGATCAGCTAAGTAAAAGACCCTTTCGAAGCACCTGACTAGGTTTGATGAAGAACATTGAGTTTTAAATGTAGCTTTCTGTGGGTAGGTGGGGTTATAGGTATCTTCAGCGCTTTGTCAATTCAAGCCGCGACTGCAACTTAGCACCCATGACTTGATTTTAGAAATCACCGAATATTATATAAGCCTTGACTGTGTAATCTCTAAGCATAGAAAATTATGTAAGTTCTGAGATAATTCGAACTGATGTAAGTATATCAGCTTCAAACCTAGCGATGTGGGGGTAACTAAGATAATTATCCAACACTTTCGAGCTAGTTCGACAAGTTAGATGATATCATTGAGTGTTTCAATTCCAGCCTTTCGTGGATAGCTGGGGATAATTATTATCCTGTTTCTATAATTATATTCAATGATTTGTCACATCGGGGGATGGCTCGAGTCGAGAAATCAGTGAGTATTTGTAAACCTTGCCAGGTTTCTAACAATAGGTCGGGACATCTATTCAAAAGAATGAGAGTGACAACCCGATTCAAATTTGCAAGATAACAGACCCTTCCGAGGAAGCTGAACATGTTTGATGGAGATCATTAAGTTTCAAATTTAACATTTGCAAGATAACAGACCCTTTCGATTAAGCTGAACATGTTTGATGGAAATCATTAGGTTTCAAATTCACCCTTGTGTGAGTAGCTAGTGATAGGTATTGCCATATTTTTGTAATTATATTCAGTGTTTTGTCGAATCAGGCCATGGCTGCAACGCAGCAGCCATAATTTGACTTGAGAGATCACTGAATCTTGTGTATGCCTCAGTCGGTTTTTAGCAACCAGTTAGGTGTTCTAATCGAGAATGAGAGAGACAAATTCAGTCGGATCTGCTAGATAGCACACTTTTTCAAAGAGGCTGAACAGGTTTGATGCAGATCATTGTTTTGCTAACTTAGTCGTGTGTGAGTATATGGATTGCTATTATCATGTTTTTATTATTATATTCAGTGTTTTGTCAAATCAAGCCATGGCTGCAACTCAGCAGCCATGATTTGACTTCAGAAATCACCGAATATAAAAAAAAAATAAATAAAATAATGATATTTGATTACATTTGTGTCACCAAGACGCTCAGAACTCCAGAAAAGAAATCAAGATCATAATGATAGTGATCTCCCTTGCGTCGAAGCTACCAACATTTTAGAAACCATTAGTAGGCATTGAAGAGATAACTCCAATGAACTGATCGTCGGAACCGTCGCGAAAGGCGTGAGGGACGTAAGAATAATTATGTGATACATAATACGTAGTACATACTTGCAAAATTTCGAATTCCGAATTTTAGCATTTCCACAAATGGGTCGATTCCCATACAGTCTGCAAAATGTCACATCTGTGATTTACCCAGTAGTTTGTGAATGTCTTGCTCACTATTAATAATCACAGGCTTTCCATTTTCCACCTTAATTGCAAAAATGCGACCGTCCATTGTCCAAAAGGCGTGTAATTTCTTTTCTTTTCGTAATTTTGATAAGGTATTCACCAGTTCAGACCTACGGACTGTCAACGACTCAGTTATGAAGATACTATTTTGGCCTTTCAATAACTTTTTTTTGGAATAGACTTCCTGTCGTACTCTGTAGGAGGTAAATCTACAAATTATATTGCACAAGTTTCTCGTGTTCCCAGACGATGCGCCCAAGTTAGAGTCAGAAGATCGATGGGTACGTATTTTTCCCAAAACGTGGGATCTGCTGATGTCTGTCTTCAACAGTGGAACATTCAATTTATTATTACACACGTCCAGACATATTTGATCAGACTTAGAATTTATCTCTTTCAAATTAGTTCCTTCTATGACTATGTTGCGAAACACAAGACAATCCCGTCGACTGTACTGCTCTTGTTCATCCATCCTATAATCTATGTCGTTCTTGATAGAAACATTCTCGTCTTGCAACCAGGTGATTTGTTCCTTTAATTTACCATTTTCTGCAGTTAATTTGTCAATCTCGTTCTTTAATGGTTTAATCTGTAAATCCATGAACTGTTCTAATGCAGATTCGATAGCCTTTGGAATAACAGTGGAAGCCTGTACGGAGAATTGATGCTGCAGTTCTAACTGGAAACGGTCAAAATGTCGATCCAATCTTTCGTCGTCAAAAGTTGCAAAGTGTGGCTTTACTCTTTCAATAAACGATTCTTGAGTTATGGTTTTATATATGACGTCCGAGAGATCAACTATGTCGCCTTTCGCACCCCTGGCTTGAGTACTCTTCTCTATTTCTTTTCTACCACATAGTGTCGTTATATCACCACATGAATCACTCCTCTTCGTTGCTCTCAACATAGATGGCGAAATTTCATCAGCACCTCTCTTTTTGGAAGATGAGGACCCAAGGACTGGTTGTGACAAGCTAAAGGTTTGACCATTCTGATCTTTGATTTTCTTTTCCGGAGTTCTGAGCATCTCGATGACACAAATGAAATCAAATATCAATAACACAGCAGTGGTACTTGAGGAAAAATGAATCACAATTGTTGTAAGCCGAGATGAGAAAAGTTGGATGAATGAGGTGTGAATAGAAAATAATAGCAGTCAGTAGAATGGTGAGCACTTCTCAGTAACAACTGCACTGACCGTGAGTTCATAATCGATCCCAGTATCAAATAGCCAAACTTAGTATCACGAAATTATGTCAGTTATTCCTGAAAACCCTATTTAAATACATATTAAAGATCCATTTTCCAAACAAGAAAGTATTATTTGTTAAAAAATATCCTTGCTAGTTATATACAATGCACCAAAGTGAGCTCCATTGAACGATCCAAAATAAAAACGAATATATTGGAGAGAGCACTTCACACGACTTCTTACATGTACGCCATCTTAGTTAGAAAAATTGCATATATAGATAGAAGCAGAGAATTCTGGGTAATGACCAAAGGAACGTGTCTTTTAATGGGAAAAACGTCATAGGATAGGGATCCAAAAAGGGATTCTGGGAGAATACTAAACCAGAACATTACTCCTGTTCAATCGCACGCACCCCCTTGTACCCCTTAGTACTATAGCACTACGTGCTAAGCCGATCAATTGGGGAAATAAAGTCAATTTCGGTGATTTCGGGTGGATTTTGGTGATTTGGAAGGATTGTCGGGTTGTTTGTGGTAATTAGATTTACTCTTCTACAATCGAACACACCCCCGAACATACCCCTGTCTTGTTAGAAGCCACTGGTAACATAGCAATCACGTGCTACCATAGAAACCAAGATGGCGGCCTCCAGTATACAAAATGGACGACGGAAACACGTATCACCCTAACAACACGCGCTGCGTATGCGCACTAACACCACGTATCACTATGCAGATGACGTCACAACATGGTCGCTCACGCAGGTTACCATGACAACATAACATGGCGCCACTCCGTCACGTGACATGACGTCACTTCCGAGATCCGGCACCGAGGTCCGGCAACCTAGACCTGAAACGTGCGAGCACTACTACTTCGGTCTGCTAAAATCTATAGCATTCAACTGATCTCGAGAACCTTTAAAATATGGAATTGAAACTAGGACCTCCCTGGTCAAGTTTCCTATATGCCCCCTCCTTTCAATTATTTCAGCCGCAGTTGTTGGGCCTACATGGGGAATAGAAAGTAGTTCTTCATAAGAAGCAGTATTTATTTGTATTTTATCAGCCATAGCTCTTGAATATGTTCTAGAAATTTTTTACAAAAAATTCCAAATTGAAAGAATGAAAAAATGTTTTTGTCTTTGTTTTTTTTTTTGTTTTTTTTAGAAGAAAAAATTTAGAAAACAAAAAACTTTATGCACGAAAATAATATTTTTGGCGTTACGTGCTGGTCAGCCGAAAATATGTTTTCAAAACATATACTGAGCAACAACTCAATATGAAACAAACTTCAAAATATTGAACTCTTTTCAACACCCTTTCAGGAATCACCCGCTTGTTCAAAACAAAGGCGCCGGCCGATATTTTAAACAACTCAGGACAAGGAAAATAAATTTCCTAAGGGTCAAAAAAGAAAAAAAAAACAATTCAACACATATTCAAAAGCAATTGAAATAAAGCAGCAACCGTATCTCAACTTTGACCTCCAATGATATTATCCAAAATTCAAAATGGGCAAGGTATCATTTTTTCAACAAGAAACATGGCGCGAGTGGTACTCACTCTGCAGTCAGTTCGAGGCATATCGTCGCCAAATGTTGAAAAATGATACTAGCAGTAATCTTACTTTCAATATAGTAATGTCAACTCACTTATCTGATATTAACTAGGTATTTGATGATAGCTGAATATCACTTGAACTTTGAAGTCGTCTAGTTTCTGTTTCTCGAGAAACGTCTGCGTTCTTGCTTCAGTTCTGAAGCTCTGCAATCTTGAATGGCTGAGATCTGGCGAGACATTGTAAATCATCAATCAGATGGATTCAGCCAGCATCAGTTCTTCTCGCCGACAAGACAACGGCAACACCAGTCGGACGTAATCTCAATACTCAATTTCGCAACAAAAGTACTGAGCAACTACGAGAAACTGCCAGATTCCCAAACGTTCGGAGTTCTGCACCAGCAGGGTCAGCAATGGCTGAAGACAAGAACATCATAGATGGCGTTCAGTACGCCTTAGCACACATACCCAGCGTGACCCTCGCGGGCAATCGGGATTATTAAATACATTGCCAAATACACGATGCAGTTACCCCTCCAGAGGGGATCGTACCGAACCGTTGATGTTCTGTTTGAAGGCGAGTGTCGAAGGTGGGGGTCGAAGTTTGAACTGTGGGCCTTCTGTTTGATGTCTAATGTAGCCACTTAGCGACAGCGCTCCGTCGTGCGTCATAGAATTTTCCCGTCGTGCTTTATAGAATTTCTCCGTTGTGCTTCCTGGAACTTGCAGAAACACCAATGAGGATTCCAGATTGCGAATTTTACGTGCCCAGCGTTTAGGAGTAATGTTTCTTTGACAAATATTCATTTTGTTAGCGCTGCTAAAGTGAAATTGTCACTTTAAATATTTTAAACATAATTGTCCAATAAAACACTTACCAAATCTGAAGATTACAGCTTTGAATATTCTGTATTCAAACTGTGACAAAAATAACGTCGTTGTTCCTTTACTTTCTTTCTCCAACTGCCTCCAGAGAACCCTCCGGCACAGTTCGCCAAACTTCACAGGTTCCCGGTGCATAACTTACCTGGGGTGGCTTCCCCTACCTCAAGTTCACAACAGTGCCCCCGTTTTGTTGAAATAGAAACTCCTCCTTCGGGATGCTTTGAGCCCGCTGCGGACGCAGTTAGCATATGCGTTGGAATAAAATTGCATGGAACATTCTTTGGACTCGTCCCTCTAACTCATAGGGATTCTGCGTTGCCTCTGTCTCGAGTAGTTAGTTAGAGGTCACATTCTCTATGGAGCCAAACAGAAATAAAAGTAATAATGTCCCTCCTCAAAACTAACATAAGGTCAGTTTCTTTAATTAACAACTGAACAACTGAGAAATATGTATACTCGAAGAAAGTGTGCATTGCAGAAATTGATCAGACTCCAAAAAAAATAATTTCGTAGGTGTAAAGAGTGTTAACCTGTTCATGAATAAGTTATATTGAACACAAAAACAGCTTTCCCCGTTAAAATTGTATTAACGTTAAATGACGTGCTGCACGTTTGTGAAAAGGCATGTTTTGCACGTGGAGAGTCTGAAAATTCATGCAGCAGTGTGAATCCTTGGGTATTTAAACACTAAAGTAAGGCCTTCCTATCGTTCACATTCAAACTTGCGCTGCTGTTAAAACGACTCCACATTAGCGTGCCAAGATTGACAATGAATCAACGTCTCCTTACGCTGGGTATGATTAGAGCTGGCAGAACACACAAAGACGTTGCCCAGCATTTGAACTGCCACCGTAACACTGTAGACAGGCTAGTCCATCGACATGCACAACATGATGACGTTCGAGACCGACCCCGTTCCGGGAGACTCCGAGTTACCACCCCTGCACAAGATCGGTATATCCGTGTCGTCCATCTCCGGAAACTGCAACAAACGGCAACGACGACAGCCAGGAACATCCCTAATCTGAGACGGATACATCCTCAAACAGTAATCAACCGGCTGAGAGAATACGGCTTACGTCCTCGAAGACCTGCAATTCGTCCGATTTTGACGTTACGTCATCGTCGTGCTCGACTGCAGTGGTGTAGACAACATCTCAGGCATCCCTTACACTGGTGGCGACGTGTTTTATTCACAGATGAATGTCGTTTCCATCTTTCATCATCAGATGGCCGCCAGAGAGTGTACAGGCGTCGAAACGAACGCTACGCAGGTCCATGTGTCGTGGAGCGAAACCGTTATGGGGGAGGGTCTCTCATGGTGTGGGGTGGCATCACTGCCCGTAACAGAACTGAGCTGGTCATTATTGATGGCAATCTCAATGCAGCCAGATATCGTGATGAAGTGCTTACACCTGTTGTTGTCTCATTTCTGCAACGTCACGGCCCCGGCGTCATTCTACAGCAGGACAACGCCCACCCCACGCAGCTCGTGTTGTTCAACAGTACCTGCAGCAACAACAAGTGGATGTTCTTCCCTGGCCCGCAAATTCGCCCGATATCTCACCCATTGAGCACGTATGGGACGAAATGAAATGTCAGCTACGCCGGCTTCCCCATGCACCGTCAACGCTTGTGGAACTCCAAAGACAGCTTATCAGAATATGGAACAACATCCCACAACACTTCCATGCTAACTTGTTCGCTTCCATGAGGCGTAGATGCACAGCAGTAGTCGATGCAGACGGAGGTCATACCAGATATTGAAGTTGTGACTTTTGTGTTTGACCCTTAATGTCTTTGACTCTACATGGAACCAACAGTATTCGTCGTAGCGTAATGAAATTTATCGTGTTGATCACAAATTGATTCATCTGTGATTGAATAAAATTTTCATGAATGAAAATGATATATATCTTTTTTTAGTGTTATTTTTTAGCATGCACACTTTCTTTTTTGGGAGAGTATATAATGGAGTCTGAGCTGTTCAAACCTCAAACCCTACGATCCGGTGGCTTTCACTGAATCACTGCTGCAATAATACATTAATATATCCCATAGAGGGCTCTGGCATTGGCCTCGGCGACCACCAGAACTTCGTCTAGGGATCGGCTCAGAATCCTCGCATCTTCCGAGGCGGCTTCATCGACCACCGCCGGAGTGGTGTGGGGTCGACCGGTCTGGGCAATGTATGGAGCATCCATCCAACCGCAGGCGGTTCAGGGGGATGGCTCTCTATCCTTCCTTCAGGACCTCACTAAACGACCTCACCGCTTCAGTAACGTCAAAATGAGTTAGGGCACAGTCATAAGACCAGGCATGCACCATGTCGGCAAGTCCCTGGAAGCATTGGAGGTGGTTGTCGGCGCTAGTTTCTTTTTGTCTTTTTGACTGACTTTAGGAGACACAATTTATTTACAACAGAAACAACAAAACAAAAAAAACTTAAGTAGCTTTTAATTATAAATTTGGAAATTCAAACTATACCTAGGGGGGTTTGATCATCTCCTACTAGGCGGGTCCTCAGGTGGCGGATAGAGGACGGCCTGCTCAATTGGTTAGGTTTGCTAATTTCTAATTGGCAGGTTTGCTCAATTGAGTTGGTTCGCTGCGAAATACACAAATACGCAGCCCCGGACCAAAATGATCAATCCTGCTAATAACATTTGGCAGGCACCTTGTTCTACCGTGAGGTGCGTTCCGAAGGCCCCGGAAGAAGGAATCCTGGCAGTTGAGGACTCGGGCCCCGTTTAGGGGAGTCTCCAAGGATGGGGATCAGGTCGTAAACTCTGTTTGGCCCTGGTCTCCATTTTTTCAGATAATGTCCAAGACACTGCTTTGGCCCCAATTTCGGGAGTAGAAGGATGGTCGGATGGCCCGTTCTGGCCAATCGGGAGCCCCCACCCCAAAAAGTATTGGGTGTCACGTCGGGGGGCATTTGGTGGTCATTCAATCAGTCGTTTATTTTAAGCACTTACCATAATTGCCATTGTATACTGTTTTTCAACATTCCTATTTTTAACAACTATTAAATTTTGCTGCACTGTCTGTTTCCGTTTTACGTTACAATTATTATTTTAATGCTTTGTAAAGTGATTGGTTGGATGATCGCCATCTGAAGACCTGGCACTTCCACACACGGGTCAATTAGCCAGTGGCATACTTCGGTATCAACACTGGCTGAGTATACTGCTCCATACCAGGTATGTGGGAATACCGGCAACCCGGTGGGTTCACTGCTTGGCAGTAACGCTACCCCTTGTTGGACTCCGCGGTGGGAGGGAGCCGGGGCAATGAACTTTAAAAAAATAAACATGGCTAAAATATCACAAAAAAAAAAAAAGGGAACTTGAATTGAATACTTCTGATTTTGACTCTGATTATGGAACCTCGCAAAGTTTAAATCATTGGCCAAAATTCATTATAATTTATGCTGCTGAAGAGGGTAAAAAGGCAACGGATATAAACCCGTTTGCCTTGGAAAAAGCCATTAAGGGAATAGCTGGGGATGTGAAAGATGTAAAAAAGTTAAGATCTGGTGGAATTTTAATTGAATGTCGAAGAGAAATGCAGGCACTCAATTTATTAAAAATGGATAAACTGGTTAATCTGGAAGTAAACGCCTTTGCTCACAAAACACTCAACACAAGCAAAGGCGTTGTACGAACAAGAGAGCTGTCTGGCATTCCTGAGACTGAAATCCAGAATGAATTACAACTGCAGGGAGTGAATCATGTCAAAAGAATTGAAATCAAAAGAGATGGCAAATCGATACCAACTAATACTTATATTTTAACTTGCAATACAGCTCAGCCACCAAAGTCTATAAAAGTTGGTTACATGAACATCAAAGTGGATTTGTACATCCCAAATCCACTTCGATGTTTCAAATGTCAAAAATATGGTCACGGCCAAAATAATTGTAGAGGGCAAAAAAACATATGTTTTAAATGTGGTGATGAACATCAGGACCCCTGCACGAATGCCATCAAATATTGTAATTGTCAGGGCAATCATGTAGCTTCATCTAAGGATTGCCCTGTTTGGAAAAAGGAAAAGGAAATTCAACAAGTCAAGGTCGAAAGGCAAATTAGTTTTAAAGAGGCCAGAGACATAGTGTCATCATTGCCTGGTATGAACACAATATCACAATCATATGCAACAAAATTGTCACAAAAAGCACCCACCCAGTCAGTGGAATGCCAGACCCAATACACTTGGTTCAGTGGAACAATTCCTTCTTTAGTGAAGGCCTTTATTATAGAACCGACTGAACCAAAATCAACCCAAAACACATCCAACAGCTCAAATAACAACAGAGGAAATACCCAAGAGCAGACAACAACCAGAACAAAAAAATCATAACAAAGAACAAAACTCTAAATCAGAATACAAAAACGAATCAAACAAACCAAAACCAGATCAAAAACACAAAGCACAACAACAAAATCTAAGTCAGAATCAGAGACGGCAGCAAGAGAGAGAGCAGAAAAAAATTAACAAAGAAAAACAGAAACTAGAATCAGACCGCTTTTTAAGAGACTTCAAAATGTTGTGACAAACAACATGTTTGATGGAATTGAGGAAATGTCAGTCGATGAGTGTATCGATGACACGTTCTCTACTAAACTACGCCTGAATTCTTCACAGGGTAGGTCGCCCCACAGAACGTCACCAAAGAAAAACATGGGGGCAATATCTCCCATTCGTCCACCTTCAAAATCACCTACTAAACATGGGTAATAAACCCAAACAAAACATTATACAGTGGAATTGTCGAGGTTTTAGAGCTAATTTTAATGAACTTGGTCTTCTAAGCCAAAAATACAATCCTGCAGCTTTTTGCCTGCAGGAAACTCTTTTAAAGAAACTTGAAGTTCAAGACCATTCAGCTTTTAAGCATTATACTTCGCATAATGCGTGGGCTGACAATAATGATCTTCATGTTCGTGGAACGACTGTCTTAGTTAGGAACGACATCATTCACAGTTCTGTACCATTACAGACAAATTTACAGGCTGTGGCGGTACGCCTTACTTTAGACAAAACAGTTACACTTTGTTCAATTTACGTTTCACCAAGTAAAGTCCTACAACTGAATGATCTTGAGCTACTGGTCCAACGGCTCCCAACTCCATACATTTTGTTGGGTGATTTTAATGCACATAGCCCTCTTTGGGGTGATTCCTGCAGTCAAGAAGATGTAAAAGGCAAAACTGTAGAAGAGTTCGTTACTAAATATGATCTGTGTTTGTTTAATGATGGTTCAGACACTTATCTGCACCCCGCATCTGGTTCGTATACATCGATTGTTCTTTCAATTGCATGCCCTTCTATCTTCCTCGACTTTTCGTGGAAGGTAGAAGATGACTTGTGCGGGAGTGATCACTTTGCAATTGTGTTGGAGAGTGTAGTTCCGGCGGATGATGAGAGAGTGCCCCAGTGGAACTTTCAAAAGGCTGACTGGGACACTTTTTCATCGCTTTGTTCTGAACGACTCACACGGGAGAAATTTCAGGATAGTGCTGACCAAATCGAACATTTTACAAACGAGCTGCTTGGCATTGCAAACACAGTCATCCCTAAAACCTCGACAAATCCAAAACGTTTCAACAAACCATGGTTTGATGATGAATGCAAAAAGGCTATAAAGGAATGTAAGAAAGCTGAAAGGGAATTTAACAAGTCACCAACTACATGTAATTTAGACAAACTTCGTATAAATCAGGCAAAAACAAGACGACATATAAAACAAAAAAAGAAAAGTTCTTGGGAATCTTACATTTCCAAGATTAACCAAAACACCCCTATCACTAAAATTTGGATAATGATTAAAAAGATTAAAGGAAAAGAAACAAACTCAACTGTAGAACACCTGAAGGAAAACAACACCCTAATTACATCAAAACAGAAATTTCAAACACTTTGGCCTTCACATTTTCGAAACATTCGCAGTCTGAAAATTGTAATCCAGAATTTATTAAAATTAAAAAACAGCAAGAAAAACAAAAGATCAAATTTAACTCTAACAATCTAGAGGATTACAATGAACCTTTCTCTATGGAAGAGTTACGTAACTCTTCGCATAGAGCAAAGGATACTGCTACTGGTCCCGATGACATACATTACAAACTTTTAAAGCATCTGCCACAAACATCACTAGAACTTTTATTATCAGTTTTTAATGGCATTTGGGTGACGGGCCAGTTTCCACCGTCCTGGCGTAAAGCAATTATAATTCCTATTCCTAAGCCTGATAAAGATCACAGCAACCCAAGCAATTACAGGCCTATTGCCTTAACCAGTTGGCTGTGCATAACCATGGAGAGGATGATCAATGACCGACTTGTCTGGTTTCTGGAATCGAACAATCTGCTTGCGGATGTTCAGTGTGGTTTCAGAGGCCAGGGGAGTACTGTGGGTCATTTGGTCAGACTTGAAACGTTTATTAGGAATGCCTTCACCAGAAAAAAACATGTGGTCGCCATCTTCTTTGATCTGGAGAAGGCATATGATACAACGTGGACGTATGGGATTTTAATAGATCTTTTGAACATGGGGTTGAGAGGGCGTATGCCCCTTTTTATTGAAAACTTTTTAAAGGACCGTCAGTTTCAGGTTCGTGAGTAGTTAGGGGAGCCACTATAGACCCAAGCATTTTTAACACTGAGTTTTCCATAGGGTCCATTGCCTTAGTGTTAAATTGTGTAACTTATAGACCCAAGAATTTATAGTTGTGTAACTTATAGACCCAAGAACTTATAGACCCAACATGTATGCACTGGTGGCACAGTGCATACATGTTGGGTCTATAAGTTCTTGGGTCTATAAGTTACACAACTATAAATTCTTGGGTCTATAAGGTACACAATTTAACACTAAGGCAATGGACCCTATGGAAAACTCAGTGTTAAAAATGCTTGGGTCTATAGTGGCTCCGCATCATGCATTATGACCAGCTCTTATAGTACATTTTTGCTTATAAGTTTATCACTGGAGGATAAGGGAACTGGTTTTGTCTTTTTTATATAACAAAGACTTGATTGTGTACATGAGAAGATCTCTTTCTAATAGTGTGGGTAGCCCTTAGAAGGGCTGCCACGAAGGCACATTTTGAAATCACACTCATTTGTGAGAGTAACAAATTATTGATAGGTTAGAATGACAAACAGAGATAATAAGAAATAGGATGAATGAGTTTAAGTTGTATCCTGATTTTTTTGTCAAGATAAAATTCAATAACTTGTATCCAGATTTTGTAGGAATCCTCATGAGAATTCACTTAAATCTGGATACAGGTTATTGGATTTAACTTCACATTTTTTATATCGTCTTTCTGGCTGCCAATTAAGATCAGGATACAAGTCAACTTTCTTCACCTGGTATTTCTCCAGTTCATAACCGCGGACAGCTAAGAACTGTCTTATCCCTGCCTTTCGCTCCAACTCATCAATAAGCTGCTGACCCCACTGTCGAGTGTATTTCTGAGGTCCACCACTTCTCCTCATATGACCGAAAATATCTTCAGCTAATTGGCGTCTCCGTGCTTTCTCTCTCTCTACTCTGATGGATTCTTCTTCTAATCGGCGATTCCAATCAGCGTCAGACATTTCCCCGGACCTCCACATTCTGTATTCATTCATCTCTAGCGAGAACTTCATGTTGTCTCAAAATGAATTGTTTGGAATGCGTGTTAGATTTTATAGACAATGCGAGGATCGGAAATGCACTGAAGAACGCTCACGCGACAATTTTATCGAGTGCGGGGAAAAATTGTTGACGTCGGACGGCTGTGATAGTAAACGTCTGTTATCAACAATTTTTTCCCGCACTCGATAAAATTGTCGCGTGAGCGTTCTTCAGTGCATTTTCGATCCTGGCATTGTCTATAAAAACACTGCTGGAGATATCATAACGTCATTTTTCTTATCATCAATCATGAGAATTGAGCTATCCATCGAGGTAAAGATTCCATCACTAGAAGGTGAATGTGGGCCACGAGAAGTGAAGAAGGAGAGAGAGGACTGCAATACTATTCCACCAGAAGAGGTGAAGATGGAGAGAGAGGAGCGTAATACTATTCCAAGGAGTAATTTGCGAAGATTGGCAAGAAAAGCTGGGGTGAAGAATATCTCACCATTGTCACTTGATGAAGCTGAAGAAGCCTTACACTGTTTTGTTCGAAAATTGATAAGAGATACCTATCATTATGCAACAATTAGGGGAAGAGGATCACAACATCTCGTCAATCAAAAGGATGTCAAGAGAGCCGCAAAGAGAAATGGAATAAAGTTGGTAAACTAAACATTTTTTGTTTAGTAAAAACGGCCCTTATAAGGGCCACCATATTCTTAAAAAGAGATATCACGTTTACACACTTGAGTGGCACATTTCAGTGCTACCACAATGGAATGAATTGAACTTTTTTTGTTCAATTGTAATTTCATTACTCAATTCAAAAGAGGTTAACCTCATAGCTCCCACACTAGATTTCCCTGTCATGGCATATTTTTTGTGTTTGCAAATTATTTTTGTTTTTACCTAAATGTTTTTGTGTGAAAACATTTAGGTAAAAAACAAAAATAATTTGCAAACATAAAAATATTTTTGTGTTTGCAAATTATTTTTCTGTCTTGCAAGTTTTTTTATTTTATAAGAAAAATATTTTTTGTGTTTGTAAAATGAATGTTATGAAAAAAACTTTTTCATAACTTTCAATTTACAAACACAAAAAATATTTTTTCTGTTTGCAAATTATTTTTTGTCTTGCAAGTTTTTTATTTTGTAAGAAAAATATTTTTTCTGTTTGTAAATTGAAAGTTATGAAAAAGTTTTTTTCATAACATTCATTTTACAAACACAAAAAATATTTTTTCTGTTTGCAAATTATTTTCTGTCTTGCAAGTTTTTTATTTTATAAGAAAAATATTTTCGTGTTTGCAAATGAATGTTATGAAAAAAACTTTTTCATAACATTCATTTGCAAACACAAAAATATTTTTCTTATAAAATAAAAAATCCTGAGTTGGAAAAAAATTTCCCCTGTTTAAATAACAACAAAATAATATTACCTTTTTTCAAATCCGAAAAATTTATTCCATGAATATTTACAGATTTGTAAATGTCTTTTATGAAAATGTCACTTTCAAAAACTGTTTTCAATGTTTCTTGGCAAGTTTTCCTATTTTAGAATTATTGTCTTTAGCTTTTCGTTTTCTTGTAACTTTCTTTGGTGGTTCCTCTTTCTCTGGAAATAATACTTCTAACTCATCATCTATTTCCATTTTTGTTTCTTTGGGTATATCCATATTATATAATAATGTATCATCATTATCATCAAACTCTGGTAACACGGGTTCTGCTAAGTCAACTTTCTTATTTGTAAAGTTTATATGGGGAGGTGGTGATAATGGTAGCGTGCTCATCCCCTGTAAAGTGTGGTTGTCAATGTCTTTTTCATCAAGTTGTAAGTTGAAACCTGTAATCGGTAATCTATCTTCTGTATGCTTTATGTATTCTGACCATGGATAAACTTTTACCGGTCCTTGTTGATCAACAGCTGGTGAACCCCATCTTGGTTGAGACACAGAGTTATTCGATAGCTTTCTCAATCTACATTCATTAATCCAATGTCCTCTCTCATTGCAATAAAAACATGGACCTTTGTCTGAACATGTATTCGCCCAATGTCCTTTCTGATGACAAATGGAACAAATCATCTCTTTAGGTGTTGATATCAATTTATAAAGTTCATTCACAAGTCTTCTAACTTCTCCCCATTTAGATGGTTTATAGTAAATACTTTTAGCATCACTTGCTTTTTCTAATCTTGGATCTGTAACTTTATCCATCTTTAACTTTTGGAGCGTTTCAAAATTATGTCTTGTCTTCTTGAAGTCAAAAAAACCAAGTGTGAATCAACCTAAGATTCTTCCTCCTTTTATACTTTTTTAATGTACATTTAATTGTACACTTAAATGTTCCATAACGTGCATTTGCACACAATTGTTTAAATATGCATTCATTTGGTTACAAACAGTTATGCTATCTCTTACACTCAATAATCTCTGGATACTATATTGCTGTTGTTAAATATTGACTGAAAGATAGACTTAACAAATAAAATATTTACCATAGGAATATTTCCCATAGACTGAATGGATTACATTTTATGACTTTTCAAATGTGTATAAGAAACATTTATTAACAGTATAATTCAGTGGGTATTAAATGTACATTTAATTGTACACTTAAATGTTCCATAACGTGCATTTGCACACAATTGTTTAAATATGCATTCATTTGGTTACAAACAGTTATGCTATCTCTTACACTCAATAATCTCTGGATACTATATTGCTGTTGTTAAATATTGACTGAAAGATAGACTTAACAAATAAAATATTTACCATAGGAATATTTCCCATAGACTGAATGGATTACATTTTATGACTTTTCAAATGTGTATAAGAAACATTTATTAACAGTATAATTCAGTGGGTATTAAATGTACATTTAAATGCACATTTAAATGTACATTAAAAAAGTATAAAAGTGGGGGAATCTTAGGTTGATTCACACTTGGGTTTTTTTGACTTCAAGAAGACAAGACATATTTTCAAAAGCTAGAAGACGATAGAAGAAAAAGATGAAGAGAGCCATTGAAGAATATAGTGAGACAGAGAGTGAAGTAGATAACAAGAAGCAGAGAGTAGAATCAGCAAGGGACATATACACCATTCACCCACTCCTACAAAGAACATCAAGAAAATTCCATTCCAAATCCCATGTATGCAGAATAACATTCAAACAATTTAATCAAAAGAATCCATTTGACACCCTTGGAAAAGTATTTGACAGTTTGGTAGATGATATTAAAGAAGAATGTGGAGTAGAAGACAACGATCCAATGAGAATATCAGTTGACCATCCAGGATTAGAAATAGGTATATTTATCCCATTTACTAAGGCTTCAGGTATCACTGGTAACACCATATTAGATGAAATAGAAAAAGTTGTACAATCAAATGATAACTTTACTATCCATGATGGGCAATTATCTTTGGAAATAACACACACTTCTCTACCACAAGGGTCTGGGCGACATGCACCAATTTCATTTTCATCTGTTGATAAAATGGTTGGAAACAAGAGAAGTATTATTGAAATTAAAAATGTTAATGATTCAATGTGTCTCGCACGGGCCATTGTAGTGGGAAAGTGTCATGTTGATAGAGAGAGATACCTAGGGGGGTTTGATCATCCCCTACTAGGCGGGTCCTCAGGTGGCGGATAGAGGACGGCCTGCTCAATTGGGCAGGTTTGCTAATTTTTAATTGGCAGGTTTGCTCAATTGAGCTGGTTCGCTGCGAAATACACGAATACGCAGCCCCGGACCAAAATGATCAACCCTGCTAATACCATCTTGCAGGCACCTTGTTCTCCCGTGAGGTGCATTCCGAAGGCCCCGGAAGAAGGAATCCTGGCAGTTGAGGACTCGTGGCCCCGGTTAGGGCAGTCTCCGGGATGGAGCCCTGGTCTCCATTTCGGAGATAATAGTGTTCAACACACTGCTTTGGCCCCAATTTCGGGAGTAGAAGGATGGTCGGATGGTCCGTTCTGGCCAATCGGGAGCCCCCACCCCAAAAAGTACTGGGTGTCACGTCGGGGGGCATTTGGTGGCCATTCAATCAGTCATTTCTTTTAATCATTTATCATAATTGCCATTGTGTGCTGTTTTTAAACTCATTTTTTAACCAAATACTTATTTCTGCTGCACTGTTTGTTTCAGTTTCACGTGGCAACCGTCATTACAGTGTTTTATAAAGTGATTGGTTGGATGGTCGCCATCTGAAGACCTGGCACTTCCACACACGGGCCAATCAGCCAGTGGCATACTTCGGCATCAACACTGGCTGAGTATACTGCCCCATACCAGGTATGTGGGAATACCGGCAACCCGGTGGGTTCACTGCAGGGCAGTAACCCTACCCCTTGTTGGACTCCGTGGTGGGTGGGAGCCGGGGCAGTGAATCATAAATTCTATACACTATGGCTACCAAAACCAAAATAAAACGACCTTTGGATACGACTAATGATAAATCGTCTGACTCTGATTCTGATACTGATTCCCAAACAGATGACTGGCCTAGATTCATATATATACGTCCAGCAGATGAAAACAAAAAGGTTAATTTTAACCCCTTCGCATTAGAGAAGGCAATAAAGGGGATCGCTGGCACTGTTAAAGATTTGAAAAAAATACGGTCAGGTGGCATATTGATTGAATGTGCTGGTAAAATCCAGTCATTCAATCTCTTGAAGACCCAGAAACTATTAGATGTTGAAGTAAAATCGGAAGCTCACAGAACCCTCAATACCAGCAGAGGCGTTGTTCGAACCCGTGAGCTTGCCGATATTGATGAATTAGAAATCGTTACGGAAATGAAAACACAGGGAGTAACAGGTGTAAAAAGAATAAAAATAAAGAAGAATGGCAATGAAATCAGTACAAACACCTATATATTTACTTTCAATACTCCCCAGCCACCAAAATCAGTCAAAATAGGTTACATGAACGTCGGAGTGGATCTATATATCCCAAATCCACTTCGATGTTTCAAATGTCAAAAATACGGACACAGTCAGAACTCTTGTAGAGGCCAGTCAATCTGCTACAAATGCGGCCAAAAACATGACGAGCCATGTACCACCAATATTTTTAAATGTGTAAATTGTCAGGGCAATCATATGTCATCATCAAAAGATTGCCCCATCTGGCAAAAAGAAAAAAACATACAAAAAATCAAATGTGAAAGACAGATAAGTTTCAAACAGGCCAGAGAAATTGTTTCTTCGCTTCCTGGCATACATACTACAACACCATCATACGCTACAGTAACAAAACAGAAAGTTTCAACAAAGTCGATAGAATGCCAGACACAATATACATGGCTCGTAGGTTCAATACCAACCTTACTACAGTCCTTTACAATACAGCACAGTGACCACCTTCTGCAACAGTCAACTCAACCACCACAAACTTCAAAAACAACACCAATTTCTCAAACACTACCAAAAGAAAACTTGAAAGGGGGTCAGAAAAAAGAACAAGCAAAACTTAAACCAGAGGATGATAAAGCACCAGAATCGAAACCAGGAAGGAAAAATGAACCTAACTCAAAGTCGAAAGCAGAACTTCAAAATCTTAGTCAGAGTCAGAAAAAAAATCAAGAAAAACTCAGAAAGAAATTAGATAAAGAAAAACAGAAACAGTTATCGGATAGAACACCTAAGGCCCTTCAAGACCCCGTTACCCGTAACAGGTTTGAAGGGTTTGAATCTATGGAAATCGGTGAGTGCATCGATGAAACGTTCGGGCACTTATGCTCAAACTCTTCTCAAAATAAGTCCCCACGTAAAATATCACCCAAAAGAAACACGGGGGCAATTTCGCCCATACGTCCACCTTCCAAATCACCACTAAAACATGGATAACACGCGCAAACAAAATATTATACAGTGGAATTGTCGAGGTTTTAGAGCGAATTTTGATGAACTCGGTCTATTAAGCCAAAAATATAAACCTGCGGCTTTTTGCCTGCAGGAAACGCTTTTAAGGAAACCCGAGGCTCGGGATCATTCAGCTTTTAAACATTATACTTCGTATAATGCCTGGGCTGACGATAATGATCTTCATGTTCGTGGAACGACTGTCTTAGTTAGGAACGACATCATTCACAGTTCTGTACCATTACAGACAAATTTACAGGCTGTGGCGGTACGCCTAACATTAGACAAAACAGTTACACTTTGTTCTATTTACGTTTCACCAAGTAAAGCCTTACAACTGAATGACCTTGAGCTGCTGGTCCGACAACTCCCAACTCCATACATTTTGTTGGGTGATTTTAACGCACATAGCCCCCTTTGGGGTAATTCCTGCAGTCAAGAAGATGCAAAAGGTAAAACTGTAGAAGAGTTCATTACAAAATATGACTTGTGCTTGTTCAATGATGGGTCAGATACTTACTTGCATCCCGCATCTGGTTCTTACACTTCAATTGACTTAACAATTGCATGCCCTTCTGTCTTCCTTGATTTTTCATGGAGGGCAGAAGATGACTTGTGCGGGAGTGACCACTTTCCGATTGTGTTGGAGAGTGTAGTTCCGGCGGATGATGAGAGGGTGCCCCAGTGGAACTTTAAAAAGGCTGACTGGGACACTTTCTCATCGCTTTGTTCTGAACGCCTCACACGGGAGAACTTTCAGGACAGTACTGACCAGATTGAACACTTCACCACAGAGTTGATTGACATTGCAAGCCAAGTCATTCCTAAAACCTCGGCAAATCCAAAACGTTTCCAAAAACCATGGTTCGACACGGATTGCAAACAGGCTATTCATCAACGCAAAAAGGCTGAACGGGATTTTAATAAGTCACCAACGACGAATAATTTAGATAAATTACGTATTGGTCGAGCACAAGCCCGACGGCTCATCAAACAAAAGAAGAAAACGTCCTGGCAAAATTATGTTTCAAGATTGAATCAAAATACCCCCATCAAAAAGGTCTGGAAAATGATCAAGAAAATTAAAGGTAAAGAATCAAAATCTACAGTACAGCACCTCGAACATAATAATAATAAAATAACATCTAAAAAAGATATTTCGAACACCCTAGCTTCTACCTTTTCCAAAAATTCCTCTTCTGAAAATTGCACTCCGCAATTTATCCCTGTTAAAAAGCAACAGGAGAAACAAAAACTAAAATTCCAATCTGATAATGATGAAAATTATAATGAACCATTTTCTATTGATGAGCTACTAGCGTCATTGAGTAAAGCAAAAGATACAGCAACTGGTCCTGATGAAATACATTATCAGATTTTAAAACATTTGCCAAATTCATCGCTCAAGCTTTTACTTTCTATTTTTAATGATATATGGGTGACTGGCCAGTTTCCATCTTCCTGGCGCAAAGCAACAATCATTCCTATTCCCAAGCCTGATAAGGACCACAGCAATCCAAGCAACTATAGACCAATAGCACTCACTAGTTGCCTTTGCAAAACCATGGAAAGAATGATCAACGATCGGCTTGTTTGGTTTCTGGAATCGAACAATCTGCTGGCAGATGTTCAATGTGGCTTCAGAAACCAGAGAAGCACGGTTGATCATCTTGTCCGCCTTGAAACGTTTATCAGAAATGCCTTTGCCAGAAAAGAACACGTGGTCGCCGTGTTCTTTGATCTGGAGAAGGCATATGACACTACGTGGACGTATGGGATTTTAAAAGACCTCTTCAACATGGGGTTGAGAGGCAGAATGCCACTTTTTATTGAAAATTTTTTAAAGGACCGCAATTTCCAGGTTCGTCTTGGGTCAACATTATCTGACCCTCACGACCAGGAATTGGGAGTACCTCAGGGTAGTATTCTATCTGTTACTCTTTTTTCAATAAAAATCAACAGCATTGTGACAGCTATTGAAACAAATGTTGATTCTTCATTGTATGTAGATGATTTCCTCATCTGCTACAGTGGCAAGAAAATGCCTGCTATTGAGCGCAAACTTCAGCTATCCTTAAACAAGGTTCAGCGCTGGGCTACTGAAAATGGTTTCAAGTTTTCAAAAAGTAAAACAAATTGTGTTCATTTCTGTAAACTCCGGAAACACCACCTGGATCCGGAGTTATTTTTAGATGGAACTCCACTTAAAGTTGTAAAGGAAGTGAAATTCCTTGGCTTGTTGTTTGATGAGAAACTAAGTTTTAGATCTCACATCAAACAACTAAAAATTAAATGCAAGAAAGCACTTAATCTGCTAAAAGTTGTTGGCAGCACTGATTGGGGTGCCGATCAAAAAACTCTGCTCCATCTGTATAGAGCTCTTGTACGGTCAAAGTTGGATTATGGTTGTGTGGTTTACGGTTCGGCTAGGAAATCCTATCTGAAACCTCTTGATGCCATCCATCATAGTGGTATCAGAATTAGCCTCGGTGCGTTTCGTACGTCACCTATAGATTCTCTTCTTATCGAAGCAGGCGAGCCTTCTCTTGAGAAGCGTCGAATTAAACTCTCTTTGCAATATGTTTCAAAATTATCTGCAAATCCATCAAATCCTGCTTACTGCTATGTTTTTAAACCTGTAAATAAAGTTATTTTTGATAAAAATCCAAAACAGATTCCTCCACTGGGACTCAGAATCAAAACCCACATGGAGGCTACTGGTGTTGCTCCAGATTCTGTGGCAGAAAATCGTAAACCAAATATACCCCCTTGGCGTCTGTCAAAACCCAAGGTTATTTTAGATCTGGCCTCTTCTAAAAAGGCAAACACAAATTCTTTGCAATTTAAGCAAGCGTATGCCGAGATTAAGTCTCACTATAGAGCATACACTATGTTCTATACAGATGGATCCAAGGATAATGATAGAGTATCATCTGCTGTCGTTAGTGGTGATCAGACCACCTCAACCAGGATACCTGATACGAGTTCCATTTTTACAGCTGAGGTAAAAGCTATTGACCTTGCGCTCGATGAGATTGAGGCTGAAGAGGAATGGAAGTCCATTATCTTCTCCGATTCTCTTTCTTGTTTACAGGCTCTTCTCAACCCCAGGTTGAAGAACCCTCTAATCTTGTCACTTCGTGAACGACTTACTGTAATGAAGTCTGACCAATATGATATTGTGTTTTGCTGGTTACCTGGACACGTTGGTATTGCTGGTAACACCAGGGCAGACAGTGCAGCGAAAAAGGCTCTGAGTAAGCCAATCACTGATTTTCCAATTCCTTACAGTGATTACAAGCCACTTATTTCTAAATACATCCGGTCTTTGTGGCAGTCGGAATGGGATGGAGCTACCAATAACAAGCTCCACCGTTTCCGACCAACTGTGTCTGATTATTATCCTCTTTCTCATCTTTGTCGAAAAGATCACGTTATCCTTACACGATGTCATATTGGTCATACCAGACTCACTCATAGTTTCTTATTAGAGGGCACTCTGCGACCTGAATGTGTTCCTTGTCAGCAGGGGCTGACAGTGGAACACATTCTTTTAGATTGTACAGATTTCGATCACGTTAGGCGGCGGTTTTTCACTGTGGAGTCTCTTAGAGACCTTTTTTACACTACCAGTCCGCGCAAGCTTTTGTCTTTTCTAAAAGAAATCAACCTTTTTAGCAAGTTTTAGAGCTTTGTCTTTTAATCTTCCCATCATGATTTGGTTTCAATAGGTTGATTTGTATTATATTTGTTGTTCTTCTTTCATTATGAATATTCATTTTCACATTTTCATTGTATTATCGTTCATCTATCACTTTTCTTTTTAAAAGCAGTCCTGACCATTACCTTTTAACTCATTTTCATGACTTTCTCGCCACGATATGACCTTTGTTGTCGATGTGGCGTTAAGCACCAATAAATAAATAAATAAATAGATAGAGATAATTCTGAACTTTGGCAAAAGAAATGGAAAAATATTAAACGTTCTGATAGACCGACACAAGAGTTGGAAGCTAAGGCATTGATGGACAAAGCAGGTCTTGATTATAATATTCCTTGTGGATATGAAGAATATTATAAAATACAAGACCTGCTTTACCCAGAGTATGTCATCAAAATTCATCCACAGTATGCAAAAAGTGAATTTTTATTCAAACCTCCAGTTACCACCACTGATAGTAAAGTTATTCATATTTACCACCATGACCAGCATTTTGATACCATCACTACAATTACAGGGTTTTTAGGATGTCACTACTATTGTGAACTTTGCAGTAAAGGGGTCCAACAGAGAGAACGTCACATGTGCCCTTTTGGTTGTATTTGCTATGCTCCAACAAAATGTATTCCTGAACATCCCACTACCTGTTACAGTTGCAATAGACAATTTAGAAGTCCATTATGCTATAATAACCATATCACTAGAAAGGGGAAAGAAGAAAAAACAATTTGTCAATTAGTTCAAAAATGTAAAACATGCAATTCACTAATATATCCAACAAAAGGAAAGCACATCTGTGAAGGATTCAAAAAATGCAAATATTGTCAACAAGTAGTTAATTCTGATCATTCCAAAATACACTTCACCCGAGGATGAAAAAATACCAAACATTCCATTTGTGTTTTTTGATTTTGAAACCACACAAGACTCAGGAGTTCATATCCCAAATTTCTGTGTTGCTCATCGTGCATGTGGGGAATGTATTTGCAAATCTATAGATCAAGAATGTATTTCCTGTGACAAATTTGGATATAGGCAATCAATATTTAAAGGGGAATCTACTTTATCAGATTTTTGTGATTGGCTTTTCAGTAAGGAACATAAAGGGACAACAGCTATTGCTCACAATTTAAGAGGTTTTGATGGACAGTTTATTTTAAGACACCTCATTGAAACTGGTACAACAACTCCTGATGTAATTATGAATGGGAACAAAATTCTTTCACTTAAAGCTTGTGGTATTAGACTTATAGATTCTTTAAATTTTCTTTCAATGAGATTGGCACAATTTCCCAAAACATTTGGCTTGACAGAATTAGCAAAAGGTTATTTCCCCCATTTGGCAAACACACAAGCTTATCAAAATTATATTGGTCCTTATTTAGATCCATCATTGTATATGCCAGATTCAATGTCTCCATCAGATAGGGAAGATTTTATCAAGTGGTACAACAAAAAATTTACTAGTAATGCCAGATTTGATTTTCAAAAAGAAATGGAATTATACTGTAAATCAGATGTAGATATCTTGCGTAAGGGGTGTGGGGAATTCAGACAAAAATTTATAGATAGTGATGGCATAGATCCCTTGAGAGAAGCATTTACCTTAGCCGATGCATGTACAAAAGCTTGGAGAAAAAATTCACTTCCAGAAAACAAAATGGCAATCATTTCAGACATAGGTTACCCTGCTAAAGTCAAATACTCCATTAAAGCCATTAGATTTTTACAGACAGTTGCACAGGAAGAAAACATACATATTCAACATGCACTCAATGGTGGGGAAGTTAAAATAGGGGGATATTATGTTGATGGGTTTCACAAAGACACAAATACAATCTTTGAATTTTATGGATGTATGTGGCATGGGTGCAAGACATGTTACAAAGACAATACACATGAGAAAAATCCAATCAATTTGCTAAGTTACCAAACTCTATACAACAATACACAGGAACGCATACACCATTTAGAATCATTAGGGTATAACATGAGAATAACATGGGAACATGAACTTGATGATTTTTGCAAATCAAACCCTGAAGTAAAATCAACATTAAATTCATTTTTTCCAAACATGGATCCTATTAAACCACGTGAAGCATTATTTGGTGGGAGAACAAATGCCATTAAATTACATCATAAAATAGACCAAAACACAGGCAATGAAATAAAATACATAGACATCTGTTCACTCTATCCTTATGTCAATAAACACAGAGAATATCCAGTAGGTCATCCAAATATACTCACAAAAGAAAACATAGACATGAATAATATAAGACAGTACAGGGGGCTTATCAAATGTAAAGTTTTACCACCACAATCTCTACACATGCCAGTATTACCAATTCATTGCAACAAGAAAATGGTTTTTACACTTTGCAATACATGTGCAGAACAAGAATTAGACAAATGTGAACACACACCAGATCAGCGTAGTATTACAGGTACATGGACATCTGTTGAACTTTTTAAAGCATTGGGAATGGGATACACATTACTTGACACTTATCAGATTTGGCATTGGGAAGAATGGTCTTCAGAAATTTACAAACATTATGTGAACAAATATTTAAAAATGAAACAAGAAGCCAGTGGATATCCAGATTGGGTGAAAACAGAAACAGACAAAGATACATTTAAGAAAGACTATGCACAAATTGAAAACATACATTTGGAAAATATTGAAAAAAATCCAGGACAAAGATCATTTGCTAAAACCATGTTAAACTGTTTATGGGGGAAAAGTGCACAAAACAATTTAAAAACAAAAACAGAATATATACAAGACCCATCAAAATATTTTGACCTGATACAAGATAAAGACATCATTATTAAAAATGTTGAATTGTTTGATCATGATAAATGTATTTTAGTCAATTACACAAAATCTACAGATGTTTATGAACCTCACAAATCAGCTAATGTTGCAGTTGCATCTTTTGTCACAGCTTATGCACGAATGGAATTATATAAAGTAATAGGACGTTTGGGTAGACGGGTATTATACTTTGACACAGACAGTTGTATTTACATCCATAACCCCACACTTTGGAATCCACAAATTATAAACAGTAGGTTAGGTCAATGGACAGATGAACATCCAGATGCAAAAATTATTGAATATGTAGGTTTAGGTCCAAAAAATTATGGTTACAAATACATTAAAGATGGTCAAATACACACATCATGTAAAGTTAAAGGAATCACATTAGATTACAATACATCACAAAAAGTCAATTTTGAATCCATGGTGGAATGTGTACAAGACAGACACAATTATAAAATGAACATTGAATACACACATAGAATTAAACGCAACAAGAACAGACAAGTTACAAGTGAAAGACAAACCAAAACATTCAGATCTGTGTACACAAAACGTTTTGTAGTGGATAAATATGATACAAGACCTTATGGGTTTAAGGTATAAAAATTACTCTTCAGAATTCTCATTTCAAGTTTGAACAAGACCAGACATGTCACAATTGAATTACAAACCAAAACATTCAGATCTGTGTACACAAACCATTTTGTAGTGGATAAATATGACACAAAACCTTATGGGCCTAAGGTATAAAAGAACCCTTTGGATTTCTCATTTCAACTTTGAACACTGAGCAGGCAAGATGTCTCTACCACTCAATCCTACTTATCCTATATACTTGTCAGAGTTAAGAAGACTTTCGAGTTTTAGTATGACTACAAACCCTATTTTAAAATCCAAGAAAGAAGACTTAGCTAAAGCTGGATTTTTCTATATAGGAGATGGTAAAGTAAAATGTTTTGTATGTGGACAAGGTTTAATGAATTGGGAAGAAAAAGATATTCCTTTGCAAGAACATGTTAAGTGGTCACCAAATTGTTCTTATATTCAACTGATAAGAAATTGTCAATTATACAAACCACCAACAAGTATGCAAACACCCCCAGATAAAATATTATCAGTGATGGATTATGGATTCACTTTAAATCAAATATTTTCAACAATGAAAAAATATGACAAGTGTTTAGATGATTTTCCAGATTCTAAGTCTTTATTTGCACTCATGGTGCTAAATGATCAAAGTACATCATTTAGTACCATAATTGCAAGGCAAGCTGCAGGACAATTCAAAACTAAGTTTGATAAAATGTTTTCAGATAATGCAGGAAATGATTTTCCTGACCGTCCTGATGTATTTTGTGCATCAGGTAATATAGTACCTGATGGACAAAATACATCAGAAGAGACAAAAGAATCATCACTTTGATTTCAACCATGGAACCAGTAAGACGTATGTTAGACAACAAGATTACACGTAAGGCATTATTATATGCATTTCAATTGATCACTCCTGGTTATCTAACAATAACAAAAGAGTTTATTCATAATCAATTGGGAAAAGATGAAATGTATGGGGAATTTTGTAATGCATTACAAATCATGAATGCTTTTTACAAAGATAATATAGAAAATATTTGGACAAGAGTTGTGTGGGGTAATATAATTTATGATAAAGAAATCATTAATTACTTGTATAGACAATGTGTACCACAAATAGATAGAAGAATAGATTCTTCAGAAACTGTATTTGAGTTAAAAGCACCCTTAAAACGAATACCTACTAAGAGACATGAAGAAGGTATGGAATCAGAAAGTATATAAGTGAATGATTTGACAACTCTTATTCACACAAATACAATTATGGCATCGAGTGAATGTTTATTGTTTCAACACCCTTGTAATATCTTTATTTCGGGACCTAGTGGTTCAGGAAAAACAGAATTTGTCAAAAAGCTTATTGATATGAAACATGACTTATTTCAAATTCCCCCACAAAAAATCATTTGGTGTTATAAAGAATGGCAAAATACATATACTTTACTTAAAGAAAGTGAAGATATTAAATTCATAGATGGTATCCCTGATGATGAATATGAAATTGTCAGTGATGTCACTATTCCCCATCTTGTAGTTTTTGATGATATGTTAGGAGATAAAGATGAAGAAAAAATTAAATTATGGTTCACACGAAAAGGACATCATAGAAATGCAAGTGTCATTTACATTACACAAAATATGTTTCAACAATCTAAATCTAGTCGTACCATAAGTTTAAATGCACATTATATGATTTTATTTCAAAATACCAGAGATAAAGGGCAAATTAAAGTATTGGCAAATCAAGTTCAATTACCACATTTAAATGCATGTTATCAAGATGCAACAAGTATTGATCATGGTTATTTATTAATTGATTTTCATCCTAGAACTCCTGAGTCTTTGAGATTAAGAACTGATATTTTTCATCCTTGGGTAACACAAAATGAACGTGGTCCCATCATTTATACAAAACTATAAATTCCCCATGTTCTAACGAGTTGATGTTAGTTAGTCAAAGTTTGTCAACGACTACACATCATCATGGTATCATTCATACAATCTTTGGAACAACTTGGTCAAGAAACAAGTCCATTTGCAAGACAAAAATTACTTAAGAAAGGTTTTAAGAAAATTTTAAAATGGTTTACATTAGCAAGTAGAATCATACTGAATAAGAAAATTAAATTGCCAAAACAAACTTTAACTTATATGGATAAACATAAACAAGATCTTGAACAACTTGCAAATCCCAGAGTTGATCTTGCAACAAAACGAAACATTATTTTAAAACCAGGAGGTGGTGGGTTTTTTGGTGGTGTTATCATTCGTAATTTAATTCGATGGGATGGTCATAAGACAAGTAGATCATTCTATTCACCATTCAAAAAAACAAAGAGTAAGAAACAAAAGTCACCTAAAAGGAAACGAAAATCCCCCAAGAAAAGATCAAATAATTCATCAACCTCTAGAGAGATAAAAAATCAACGAAAGGTAGGACCTAAATATATGTACACAAATTTTGAAATTGCCCCTCATAGATCTCCATCTACAAAAACAAAAGCATTACTTGTGAAAAATCTTCAAGGACAAAGAAAAGTATCACCACTTAAGTTAACACGTGTAGTGTCAATAACAAAAGATGGTGTTAAAAATCATGACCCAATGTATTCTGTACAAAATACACAACATGTACCATTAAAAGAAAAGATTCCCACAATGGCACGTTTTACAGCTTTAAATACACCTAAACCTGTTAAAGGGATAAGGTCTTACTTTAAATAATATAAAGTTTGCACATGTATAAATAGCATTACATTTTTATATTTGTTTCATTTAATCATTAGATTCTATAAGATCAAGATGGTGAGACAAAATAAGAAACAAAAAATTCCTTTAGTTAAAAAATATGGTGGTATGTTAATAGGTTTAAGTCAAACTCCTCCAGCATTTCAAAAACAAATTATGAAAAATGCACCTAAAGAATTAATTAATTGTGTGTCAGAATGTTGTCATAATCTTTTAAAAGGCAACATACATCTAACAAAAAGTCAGAAACAAAAATTACATCCAAAGCGTCAACAACTACGAGCACTCGCTAGTAAATCAATAACTCTTAAAAAGAAAAAACAAATTTTAAATCAAAAAGGTGGTTTTTTACCATTACTTGGTTTACTTGGACCTGCTATAGGAGTTGCAACAAATCTTGCAAATAAATTAGTCGACAAAATATGAAAAAGATGGCTATTGTACCTTATCAAATGTTAGAAGATATGCAACGTTTTAGAAATGAAAAAGCTCAAAGACCAAGATTACCCCCTAACCCACAAGTTACAAATACTGCACAACTTCAAAATGATTTATCATCTGTGTTAGGAAATTCAGAGTTGTCCGAAAGTGAGAAAGAACAAAAGTATGGGGAAACTTTACAAAAATTTCAAATGTCACATAAGAAAGCATTACAACCAACATTGGTTCCATTGCCTGAGTCAGGAGAAAAATCATTATTTTTACGAGATCGTATTATAGAAAGTGTCCCTGTTACAATGAGACGTAAAGCAACTTCATTATTATCTGCTTTATCATCTCATCCACACATGAGTTGGGATGATCAGGGTGTATTAAGTTACGATGGAGAAGTCATAAAAGGTTCAAATATCATAGATTTAGTCAATGATGTTCTTAGACACCGAAAAGGTTTTAAACCGAGTGGATGGGAAATGTTTAGTCGTGGATTAAAAGATATAAATATCCCTCAAGATTTTGTTGGTAATCGTGAACGTTGGTTATGGATGAATAGACAACCTATACCCAAACCCAGTAAATATCAAAGTTCTCCAGAAGATAGTTGGTCTGAAACTCCTCAATCCTCCCCTCCAAAACGTAAAGTTCGTCGAGGTCATAGAGTGCAGTGGAGTGAAGACACACCAAAGTCAGCACTAAAGCGTAAATTGACAAAACGTAGATTATCTGAAAAATGGGAAGCTTATTGAATGATTTATTATCTGAAATATATTACAATACAAAACATCCTGCTGGTTATGGTGGTATACAAAAATTGTACAAAGCAGCTCATAGTAAAGATAATTCCATCACAATTGATCAAGTGAAAAAATGGTTGAAAGGAGAAAGAACTTATACTTTACATAAACCCATCCGTAAAAAATTTTCAAGACGTAAGACTATAGTGGGTGGTATTGATCATCAATGGCAGATTGATTTAGCAGACTTACAAAGTTTACAATCTTACAATGACCAATTTCGTTATTTAGTTTGTGTTATTGATGTATTTTCCAAATATGCATGGGTAATACCCATTCACAATAAATCAGGAGAGACATTAACAAAATCTTTTCAGAGTATTTTGAAAACTTCTGGACGTAAACCATTATCATTACAATCTGATAAAGGTTCTGAATTTAAAAATAAAGACGTGCAAAAATTTTTAAAGAAACAAAACATTCATTTCTTCACAACAGAAAATCCTGAAACCAAAGCTAGTATTGTTGAACGTTTTCAACGTACATTGAAAACACGAATGTGGAAATATTTTACACACAAACGTACATTAAGGTACATTGATGTGTTGGAAAATTTAGTTGATGGATATAATCATAGTTTTCATCGAAGTATTCAGAGAACTCCTGCTTCAGTATCATTAGAAAATGAAGTAGAAGTATCTCAACATTTGTATGGTAAAAAAAAGTCTAAAAAGAAAAAAATACAATTTAAAGTTGGTGATATAGTACGTATTAATAAAACCAAACGTACATTTGAAAAAGGGTATTTACCAAATTGGACAAAAGAGTTATTTAAAATTACTCATGTAAAACATACAATACCACCCACTTATAAACTTGAAGATATGGGTGGTGAAAATATACAAGGGACATTTTATCCACAAGAAATTCAAAGTATAAAAGATGATAAAAAATATATAATTGAATCAATTCTTAATAGACGGTCAAGACGTGTGGGAAAGAAAATTATCAAAGAACTTAAAGTACATTGGGAAGGTTATCCAAAGAAATTTGATAGTTGGATAGCAGAATCAGATTTGATATAAAAAGAATATGTCATTAAATGAAACTTCATTACCTAATGAAACCACAAGTGTTGATGTACAAAGTCAACAAAGTCAACAATTTAAAATTTGTGGAAATCGTGTTGCAAAAAATCAAGTCACTTATTTCACACAGATTATTATCATTTATGGTATTATAATTACTGCCATTGCACATTTGAGTTTACAAAGCCCTGATAAAGAATTGTGGTTAGTGTTATTAAGTAGTTCATTAGGATATATTCTTCCAAGTCCAGGTTTAAAATATTTGAAACAACCACAAGATAAGAAAAATGAATTCATTTTACGTAACACTTCTCAGTGATAGTTCTATGGATATGTTTCCAAGTAATAGCCAATGTTGTTTTCAAACACAATTATCTAAACCCATTCATGTTGATAAAGAACATTGGGAAGTGGGATTAGTTGAAGTAATTTTACCTTCGGAAGCAAAAAATATTACAGATGAAGAATCTGTTTTTAAAATCATTGTAACAGATAGCAAAATATCAAATCGTATTAATAAAACGAATTTGAAACATACATTACACAAAGGTGTTGCTGCTGTTGAATTAAATATTTTATCAGGTGCATATTCAAATGGCGGTCATGTCATAGATGCAATGCAAACAGAAATTCAAGAAAAACTTGGAGACATATTTAAATCATTTGATGTATTATTTCATGTTGGATTTTCAACTCTCCAAGGGCGTGTAAAAATAGTAGGAAATAGTATTGGGAAAGTGGGTATTGCAATGTCAGAAAGTTTATTACAAAAATTGGGATGTAAAGACAATATTTTTCCTGTCATTTTTCCCAACACATCAAAAGGTGCATTTAAATATAATGTGGACTTAAATGTGGATTTCAATCAAATCTTTATTTATTCTGACATAGCAGATTATACATTTTTAGGTGATATTGAAGCACCTATTTTACGTGTGATTCCATTTGAATCACATAAAGAGTCTCTACATACTCATATAGAATTTGATAATGTACATTATGTACCAGTATCAAAATCTTATTTTGATCAGATTAGTATAAATATAAATGGGAACACTGGTAAACCCATTCAGTTTGCAAGTGGCAAGACAGTTGTCAAGTTGCATTTTAGACAGAGACATAAATTAAATTTGTAAAAATGATGCCGGTGTATCAAGGTGTACCACGGCAATATGGATATGGATTAGGGTCTATTTTTCGCACAGCAATAAGAACAGCTTCACCATTTATAAAACGAATTGCAAAAAATGCATTTCAAACCTTAAAGAGAGATGGATTAAGACATCGTTTAGAAATAGCAAATGAATTGATAAAAAAACGTAAAGCACCTAAAGACATTTTATTAACTCATGGAAAAGATCTTTTGAAATCAGTTGGTGAATCTGCTTTAGGTATAAAAAGACAAAAACAAGAACGAAAACGTCAGTCTGTGGTTCGTTCTCGTAGAGGTAAGACACGTCAAAGACAAGCTTATTCAAAACGAAAATCAAGACCACTTGATATATTTGATTGAAAAAAATCATGATGTTACATGGATCTTGCGAACATTTTGGTAGTAGTTTTGATCCAGATAATGTATCACCAACATCAAGTGGTATAGAAAATATTGGTGAAATTGAACAATTTCCTATTGCATCTTTAAATAATTCTTCACCAATAGAATTTTTAATTCCAAGACAAACAACCAAGTGGTTAGATATTGCAGCATCTACACTTGAAGTTCAATTTAAAATTACAAAACAAGATGGGAGTGTTTTGGCTGGAGATACACAAATTGCTCCTATCAATAATTTTTTTCATAGCATGTTCAGTAAAATTGATGTTACACTGAATGGCAATCTTATCACCACCAATACAGATCTTTATCCTTATAGAGCATATTTTGAGAATTTTCTTAGTTATTCAAAAGATGTGAAAAAAACACATCTAGCTGCTAGTGAGTTGTGGTATAGAGATACTCCTGGACACCTCACGGAAACAAGTAAAGCTTCATCGAACAAAGGTTTGACTGAGCGAGCTAAAATAATTGGTGGTAGCAAAAATGTACAACTAAGAGGAAAACTGCATTTAGATCTGTTTGTGCAAGATAAGTATTTACCAAATGGAGTTGAGATGAGAATTAAATTGCATCGTGCTCCAACTAAATTTTGTTTGATTGGTAGTGAACATGGAAAAATAGAAATTCAAAAAGCCATATTCAGAATACCGGCATTGGATTTATTTCCAAAATTTGCGAATGATCTTAATGCACAAATAGATCGAACAAATTATAAAATGCCCATAAGACGTAGTGAAATTAAAACTTTTACTATTGGAAGTGGTCTTCGTTCAAAAATAGAAGACTATCTGTTTCATAAACAGATGCCAAAACGAATTATTCTTGGTTTAGTTAGTAATAGAGATATAAATGGAGATGTTGGCAGTAATCCATTTAATTTTCAACATTTCGATTTGAATAAGTTGGAAATCACAATAGATGGACATTCCATTAAAGCACGTCCCTTTGAACCGAATTTTGAAGGTGGACTTTATCTAAATTCATATTTATCATTGTTTGAAGCTATGGGCTATTTTGGACAAAATCAATCATTTAATTTATCTTTGCAGGATTATGCAAAAGGGTATACCCTTTGGGGTATTGATTTGACACCTGATCAGAGTAGTAGTGGGCCCTTGGCTCACCCAATAAAGTCTGGCAATCTTAGGTTTGAACTTCAGTTTGCTCAAGCTCTTCCAGAGGTGATCAACGTTGTTGTCTATGCAGAATTTGATAGTGAGATAGAAATCAACAAATTCAGAGAAGTGATATTTGACTATTAAACAAGATGAGTCAGTGTGAACATTGCAAGATGTGTAAAGAAAAAATACAAACATTATTTCAAGAATGTGTAGTGATAGAACTGACAAAATCCATTCAACAGAAAATGAAAAATATCTGTGAAGAAGAAAATCGAACCAACACAACAACATTAATAGATATGAACATTGCAGAGTGTTTACAGAAAGTGTGTCCAGTGACTATACTATATAATCTACACAAGAGAGCAAGAAAAATAAACTTATTAGAATATTGTGCTCATATAGACTTTGAAATAGACTGCCAAAAAGACATTCAAAAGTGGGCAGATTTAGTGAAAAGAGACTGGTCATATTATACAGCATATCTTGATTAATGGCTCCGTGCCAGCCTTTTTCAAGGCTAAGAAGATGGAAACCATACAATTACAAACTATACTTGACAGTTCTCAAAGGTTATCATCCTTAAAAGGAAAAGTGTGTTCAAAAGACTTGTTACCAAAACGAAAACCTAAACACAGACAAGCATATATTGTGAACACAGATTCATCAAAAGAACCAGGAGAACATTGGATAGCAATATATTTTAAAGACAATCATTCTGCTATCTACTTTGATTCATATGGTTTACCACCATTAGATAGAGACATATACAATTTCATAGTGAAAAATACAGATTCCTGGACAATAAATACAATGAGACTACAAAGTGAATTTACTGTTGTGTGTGGAATGTACTGTATATTTGCTTTAGATCATCTTGCAAGAGGATATGATTTAGAGACAGTTCTTACTATCAAATTTGATCCAAAAAATTTTCAAGAGAATGATAGAGATGTTCGACGATGGTTTGAGCAAACTTATAGACATTATTTGAAATAACTGTAATAAATATCAGGTGTCAAAACAATCCCACAGAGGTAATTTTTTACATCTTTTAGTTTTTTAAGTTTTTTATTAAAAGTCAATCATCTATTATATAATTTTCGCCAGACATTTGTGTAACAGAGAGATAGGGTTTTTAGTTATTTTTTATATTTGTTTCAAGATCAGATCACTTGAGTGATATCAGTTTTTTTTATTTGATACCCAAGATTGTTCTAAAAAACAATCTTGGGTATCAAATAAAAAAGCTAGCATAAAAAAGAATCTTGATGTAAATAGGTTTTCTCATGGATAGGCAAACTCAGATCTCGGTGTATATATGTTCAGAGTTCATTTCAATATAATGATTCAACTTTAAATACAGTTTTGTCTTTTGTTAAAACCTCTGTGATAGTTTAGTCGATTTTTGTTAGGTTAGTCCTATAATCCCTTTTTTTATCACCGTGTCCCTATTATCTCCCACCAGTAAAAAAGAGTTAAGAGTCACTTCTCTTTTTCACTGAGAGTATTAGGCTTTAATATTGTATGCATACTTATCAGAAACTTTTATAGTGTAACCTGATATACAGTTTATACTGTAGAGATAATTTTGATTGCTAAACATACAATGAATACTATTCTTACTATAGAAAAAAACAACTATCACAGAGAGTTCGACCACAACGCGAATCACTAAGTTTTTTTTATTTTGTGCATGTGTTCTTGTGTTTTATTGTAAGCATAATTTCCTTATACTTACAACAAAACACAAGAAGACACACAAAATTTCCCCATTTATAGAAGTTGTATACACAGGGTGGAGAGATGACAAAACCCAAAACCATATGGATAACCCCTAATATAAAATAATTTTAAATTAATATAGACATTGGGTCACACTCTAGGGAGGGAACTGTTTTTTTTGTCTTTTTATATAACAAAGACTTGATTGTGTACATGAGAAGATCTCTTTCTAATAGTGTGGTTGGCCCTGAAAAGGGCCGTTTTAAAACATCTTCAGTTCCGTAGAGAGCTATGTGTTGAAGCCATCTCTGCTTCGGTGAAGAATTCACCTTCCCACACGTGTATGGTTGTTGCTAGCATCTCTTCTTCTGTAAAGCAATCTTGCTCCCATGTGTAGCTTTTCCCCACAAGAGCTTCCGCATGCAAATGTACGGGGAGATCAAACCAGTGTTTAGGTCGATTCTTGTACTGGATCTCCCCGAACGGGCGTGTGGCGGCTTTGACGAAAGGGTGGTCTTCAATCTTCTTCAGTTGTTCTTCCATCGAAAGTGTTGCCGACCACCACTTTCTCAAAGCCAAGGCGAATTCTTCATCGGCTCTCTGTTTCTTGGTTCTCTCATAACTCTCTACGGAACTGTAATTGATCTTCGTTGGCTCCATGTCTTTTTTCCTCTCTGTCAAATATGATTTCTTGAGTCAGATGATGAAATGTATCCAAATCCTCAATTCACCTTCTTTTTATAGACAATGCGAGGATCGGAAATGCACTGGAGAACGCTCACGCGACATTTTTGATCGAGTGCGGGAAAATATTGTTGACATCGGACGGCTGTGATAGTAAACGTCTGTTATCAACAATATTTTCCCGCACTCGATCAAAAATGTCGCGTGAGCGTTCTCCAGTGCATTTCCGATCCTCGCATTGTCTATAAAATCTAACACACATTCCAGACAATTCATTTGATAAAAAGCAATCGCCTGTTCTGCATTCAATCATGGATGAATACAATATACTAGATGATTTTAACGATTTAATTCGTATTGACAACTCATTGATAACACAGCAGAGAATACCAAACCAAAAGGATACCATACCAAATAAGAGGGTGAATAATACTTTTTCACAAGATGAAAAAAATGAAACATTATTACAGAAAATCTTGGAGACTCTACAAGACATGAAATCATCTCACCAAAAGATTGTTCTCTCAGCTGATAAGATTACAGTTCCTATAGAATTCAAAGTGCCATCTCTTCCTTTAACAGTACCACATGAGTTGGCAGAACCGACACCTCAACCTAAGAGAAAAAGGGGACGTCAAGCACAGAATCAGTTAGTGACTACATCCACACAAACAGATACAGTAATTCAACAACCTATTCCAGAGGAAGAATCATCTGATGATATTGTTAAACCTAAAAAAAAGAAACGGGTACGATTCGATGGTCTTGGGCGATACATGAAAAATATTGCTAACTGTTGAGTGACTTGCACTTCATCAAAACTAAAACAGCCCTTCTAAGGGCTACCCACACTATTAGAAAGAGATCTTCTCATGTACACAATCAAGTCTTTGTTATATAAAAAAGACAAAACCAGTTCCCTTATCCTCCAGTGAAAAAAACTTATAAGCCAGAAATGTACTATAGGATCTAGTCATAAAGCATGATGCGGAGCCACTATAGACCCAAGCATTTTTAACACTGAGTTTTCCATAGGGTCCATTGCCTTAGTGTTAAATTGTGTAACTTATAGACCCAAGAATTTATAGTTGTGTAACTTATAGACCCAAGAACTTATAGACCCAACATGTATGCACTGTGCCACCAGTGCATACATGTTGGGTCTATAAGTTCTTGGGTCTATAAGTTACACAACTATAAATTCTTGGGTCTATAAGTTACACAATTTAACACTAAGGCAATGGACCCTATGGAAAACTCAGTGTTAAAAATGCTTGGGTCTATAGTGGCTCCCCTAACTACTTTCGTGTTGGGTCAACGTTATCTGATCCTCACGAGCTGGAATTGGGGGTTCCTCATTGTAGTATTTTGTCTGTTACCCTGTTCTCGATAAAGATCAATAGTATCATCGATGCAATTGAGAATATGGTAGATTCTTCATTGTATGTTGATGATTTTTTAATCTGCTATAGCAGCAAGAAAATGAATGCTATAGAGCGCAAACTTCAGCTGTGTTTAAACAGAATCCAGAAATGGGCTACAGAAAATGGTTTTAAGTTTTCAAAGACTAAAACTAACTGTGTTCATTTCTGTAAGCTCCGGAAGCATCATCTTGATCCAGAGTTGAAAATGGATGGAAACACCATTAAAGTTGTAAAGGAAGTGAAATTCTTAGGTTTGTTGTTTGACAGCAAACTGAATTTCACTTCCCACATAAAACAACTAAAAGTTAAATGTAAAAGAGCACTGAACCTACTGAAGGTTGTTGGTAGCACTGATTGCGGTGCTGACCAAAAAACTTTGATCCATCTGTATAGATCACTTGTTCGATCAAAATTAGATTACGGTTCTATAGTTTACGGTTCTGCAAGGAAATCATATCTCAAACCACTTGATGCATTTCATAATAGTGGTATTAGAATTAGTCTAGGGGCTTTTCGAACATCCCCAATAGACTCGATGCTTGTTGAAGCAGAGGAACCTTATCTTGAGAAGCGCAGAATTAAATTGTCTCTACAATATGTGTCTAAACTCTTGGCCAATCCTTCAAATCCTGCTTTTAATTGTATTTCAGAACCTCAAAATGCTGAATTTTTTAACCGACATCAGAAACATATTCCTCCATTGGGAATTAGAATTAAACCCCACATGGAGTCTTCAAAAATTGATTCTGAATCTATAAAAGAAAACCGTAAATCACACATTCCTCCTTGGCATCTTAAAAAACCAACTGTTATTTTGGACCTTGCTTGTACCAAAAAATGTGATACCAATTCTCTGCAGTTCAAACAAAAATATGCTGAAATAAAGTCCAAGTATAGTACATATACAAGGATCTATACGGATGGATCTAAAGATGGTGACAAAGTATCATCAGCTGCTGTTACTGGTGATCATGTAACCTCAATCAGAATACCGAATCAGAGTTCTGTTTTCACAGCTGAAGTTAAAGCTATACAACTTGCGCTTGAACACATAGAAAATGTGCAGGAAAAGAAGTCGATTATTTTTTCTGACTCTCTTTCCTCTTTACTTGCTTTACTCAACCCCAAGTTGAAGAACCCTCTCATTTTGGAACTTCGTGAGAAGTTGACAACTCTCATGTCTGACCAATATGATATCGTGTTTTGCTGGTTACCCGGACATGTAGGTATTGCTGGTAACACCAGGGCAGACGTTGCAGCAAAACAGGCTTTATCCAAGCCTCTCACTGATTTTAACATCCCTTCCAGTGACCTGAAACCACATATCAATAAGTTCATCAAATCTGTGTGGCAGGCGGATTGGGATGGAGCGACAAATAACAAGCTCCATCGATTCCGACCAGATATTCGTGATCACTGCCCGTCTCGTAACCATTGTAGAAAGGATCTTGCAGTATTGACGCGGTGTCATATTGGTCATACAAGGCTAACACATTCCTTTTTTGTTGGAGGGTACTGTGCGACCAGAATGTGTTCCCTGCCAGCAGTGTTGTCAGTGGAGCACATTCTTTTACATTGTACAGATTTTAATCATGTCAGAGGGCATTTTTTTTTCTGTAGGATCTCTGAGAGATCTTTTTTATCGTACGAGCCCGAATATGATTCTTTCATTTTTGAAATCAATCAACCTTTTTAATAAATTTTAAAATTGTTTTTGTTATTTCAACTAGAGTCTTTAAGACTTAATTCACCAGGTTGATTTGTGAATTATTCATCTTTCTTGTTTCTTCACACATCACTGTTCATATCACATTGAGTATCATTTTTATTATAATTGTTTTTTACTCATCTTTGAATATCGTTTCTGCCATGTTTTTCTTTTAATGTTTTCTCGCCACGATATAGTCTTAGCTGCTGATGTGGCGTTAAGCACCAATAAATAAATAAATAAATAAATTCAAACTATATTCATCACCACCAAAACAAACAAACGCTGTGCGTAAATGCAAAGGCGCTTCAAACATCTGTGCTGAGGTCGATGCAGTACGGAAGAGCGGTCCACTGTGCAAACCCCACTGAGTGGGTTTTTGCATCAGAAACCGTAAATCTGGGGGAAAACGTGAAAATCACAAGCCAGCGCTTAGCCTATAGACTCAGGGCCGCTAGAGATGGGATGCGGGGGGGGGGGTGGCTCAACTGCCCCCACATACCTGCCATTATGTACTATATAAGACAATAGGCATATGTGCCCCTAAACCATGGTCCACACCCCCTTGCTTTTTGTTCTTCCGACGGCCTTGAATAGACCCTTAAAATTAGTCCTGCAGGCCGAAATTTGGTGGTTTTGTGCAATCTACAGGAAACGCGGAAAAAAGTCCATTTGGGCGCTCGACCGGAACCGAATAGGACGTTCTCGTCAGGGCGTTTCGCACTAAACGACATGTGCTGTTTAGTATAAATGGAACCGTAACTCGTGACAAACTAAATTTTGGGCGGGCTTATAGACACACAGACCTCCGCGTGCTTGGCGGATATAGCTCAGATTGATTTTATCAAGGTTATCTAAAAATGGACATAACTAGCATAAACAATATCTTACCTGAATAACACGGAAAAAGCAAAATTTCACCAGTTCTTTGTAAAGGGGACACGCTTCGAGCAGATCTTCAGATTGCAAAAAGCGAAAGTGTTCAATCCAGAATTCGGCATTTTGCTTTCTTAACATCCCCTGCATACTTTCAATACGAGTATTGTTCGTACTCTTGACACAGAGAAAACGTCGATTACCAGCAAATTCATCCAGATGACGACTCCTAAGCCCAATCTGTCTTCTGACGGAAACATTTTCAGTTCCCCTGTCCGCGCTTACTATCCGTGGGCACATTTCTATGCTGGCGATTGAAATAAAATATCTAGCAACAACTTTTGAGTCGCTGTTTGTATACGAAGCTTCCATCCACATAATATATCTCCAGAGAATCATCCGCCTCTGTTGACCAAACTCCAAAGGTTCCCGGTGCATAACTTACCTGGAGTTGCTTCCCCTACCTCAAGTTCACAACAGTGCCCCCGTTTTGTTGAAATGGAAATTCCTTCGGTGTGCTTTGAGCCCGCTACGGACGCAGTTAGCATATGGGATGGAATGAAATGGCATGGAACATTCTTTGGACTAGACCCTCTAACTTGTAGGGATTCTGCGTTGCCTCTGTCTCGAGTAGTTAGTTAGAGGTCACATTCTCTATGGAGCCAAACAGAAATAAAAGTAATAATGTCCCTCCTCAAAACTAACATAAGGTCAATTTCTTTAATTAACAACTAAACAACTGAAAAATATGTATAATGGAGTCTGAGCTGTTCAAACCTCAAACCCTACGATGGGCTCTGGCATTGGCCTCGGCGACCACCAGAACTTCGTCTAGGGATCGGCTCAGAATCCTAGCATCTTCTGAGGCGGCTTCTTCGACCACCGCCGGGTGGTGTGGGGTCGACCGGTCTTGACAAAATATGGAGCATCCATCCAACCGCAGGCGGTTCGGGGGGGGGGGGATGGCTCTCTATCCTTCCTTCAGGACCTCACTAAACGACCTCACCGCTTCAGTAACGCCAAAATGAGTTAGGGCACAGTCATAAGACCAGGCATGCACCATGTCGGCAGGTCCTTGGAAGCATTGGAGGTGGTTGTCGGCGCTAGTTTCTTTTTCTTTTTTTGACTGACTTTAGGAGACACAATTTATCTACAACAGCAACAACAAAACAAAAAAAAACTTAAGTAGCTTTTAATTATAAATTTTGAAATTCAAACTGTATTCATCACCACCAAAACAAACAAACGCTGTGCGTAAATGCAAAGTCGCTTCAAACATCTGTGCTGAGGTCGATGCAGTACGGAAGAGCAGTCCACTGAGTGGGTTTTTGCATCAGAAACCGTAAATCTGGGGGAAAACGTGAAAATCACAAGGCAGAGCTTATCCAATAGACCCAGGGCCGCTAGAGAGGGGAGGCGGGGGGGGGGGGGCACAACCTCCCCCACATACCTGCCATTATGTACTATATAAGACAATAGGCATATGTGGTCCACACCCCCTGCCCTTTGGTTCTTCCGGCGGCCTTGAATAGACCCTTAAAATTTGTTGTGCAGGCCGAAAGTGGTGGTTTTGTGCAATCTACAGGAAACAGGGAAACAATTCCATTTTGGGCGCTCGCCCGGAACCGAATAGGACGTTCTCGTCAGGGCGTTTCGCACTAAACGACATGTGCTGTTTAGTATAACTGGACCCGTAACTCATGACAAACTAAATTTTGGGCGGGCTTATGGACACACAGACCTCCGCGTGCTTGACGGATATAGCTCAGATTGATTTTATCAAGGTTATCTAAAAATGGACATAACTAGCATAAACAATATCTTACCTGAATAAGACGAAGAAATCAAAATTTCACCAGTTCCTTGTCAAGGGGACACGCTTCGAGCAGATCTCCATATTGCAAAAAGTGAAAGTGTTCAATCCAGAATTCGGCATTTTACTTTCTTAACATCCCCCCACATACTCTCAATACGAGTATTGTTCGTGCTCTTGCCATAGAGAAAACATCGATTCCCAGCAAATTCATCCAGATGACGACTCCTATGCCCAATCTGTCTTCTGACGAAAACATATTCAGTTTCCCTGTCTGCGCTTACTATCCGTGGGTACCTTTCTATGCCTAGGGGGGTTTGATCATCCCCTACTAGGCGGGTCCTCAGGTGGCGGATAGAGGACAGCCTGCTCAATTGGGCGGGTTTGCTAATTTCTAATTGGCAGGTTTGCTCAATTGAGTTGGTTCGCTGCGAAATACATAAATACGCAGCCCCGGACCAAAATGATCAATCCTGCTAATACCATCTGGCAGGCACCTTGTTCTCCCGTGAGGTGCATTCCGAAGGCCCCGGAAGAAGGAATCCTGGCAGTTGAGGACTCGGGCCCCGTTTAGGGCAATCTCCGGGATGGAGCCCTAGTCTCCATTTCGGAGATAATGTCCAACACACTGCTTTGGCCCCAATTTCGGGAGTAGAAGGATGGTCGGATGGTCCGTTCTGGCCAATCGGGAGCCCCCACCCCAAAAAGTACTGGGTGTCACGTCGGGGGGCATTTGGTGGCCATACAATCAGTCATTTCGTTTAATCATTTATCATAATTGCCATTGTGTGCTGTTTTTAAACACATTTTTTAACCAAATACTTAGTTTTGCTGCACTGTTTGTTTCAGTTTCATGTGGCAACCGTAATTACCGTGTTTTATAGAGTGACTGGTTGGATGGTCGCCATCTGAAGACCTGGCACTTCCACACACGGGCCAATCAGTCGGTGGTATGCCTCGGCATCAACACCGGCTGAGTATATTGCCCTAGTATAAGTATGTGGGAATACTGGCAGCCTGATGGGTTCACTGCTTGGCAGTAACTCAACCCCTTGTTGGACTCCGCGGTGGGTGGGAGCCGGGGCAAATGAAAAACTAAACAATAAACCATGGATTCAAACACCAAAAAATTTAAACGAGGGCGAGACTCACTTTCTGATATCTTTGATTCTGATTCAGATACAAATGATTCACCTACATTGCCTAATTGGCCAAAATTTATAATTATATATGCAGCAGTAGAAGGTAAGAAGGCAAGTGACATTAACCCCTTTGCCTTAGAAAAAGCTGTTAAGGGAATTGCTGGCAGTGTTAAGCATGTTAAAAAACTAAGAAGTGGAGCAATATTAATAGAGTGTAGTAAGGAAGTCCAGGGAAAAAACTTAATGAAAATTGATAAATTAGCAGATATGGAGGTGAATGTGTTTCCACATACCTCATTAAACAGCAGCAGAGGAGTAATTAGAACAAGAGAATTGGCAGGAATTGATGTACTCGAAATACAGAAAGAGCTGGAATCACAAGGTGTAACTGCAGTTAAAAATATAGAAATTAAGAAAGGGGGTTCAGTAATAAAAACAAATACATATATTTTATCTTTTAATTCTTCTCAGCCACCAAAATCAATCAAAGTTGGCTATATGAACATCAAAGTGGATTTGTACATTCCAAATCCACTTCGATGTTTCAGATGCCAGAAATATGGCCACGGGCAAAACAACTGCAGGGGTCAAACGACATGTTACAAATGCGGCCAACAACACCAAGAGCCATGCACCAATTCCATTAAATGTGTAAACTGTCAGGGCAATCATATGTCATCATCCAAAGATTGCCCTGTCTGGAAAAAAGAAAAGACTATACAGAAAATAAAATGCGAAAAGCAAATTAGTTTTAAGGAGGCCAGAGATATTGTATCATCAATGCCTGGTATGAGTACATCATCACCTTCATATGCTGCAAAATTATCACTAAAATTACCTTCAGTGGCAGTAGGCTGCCAGACTCAATATACCTGGATCAAGGGCACATTACCATCTTTAGTGGAAGCTTTTACAATGGAACAGTCAAACGAAACAGAACCAAAATCCACACAAACACCATCAACTACTCACAGAACAATCGAAAACAAATCAACGCCAAATCCGAAAAAAGAACAGGAACAACTAAAACCAGATGAAAAAAAAATAAAGGAAGCAAGATCAGAACAAAAGAAAGCCCAAACAAAACCGAAGCCACAAAATCAAATTCAAAATCTGAGTCAGAATCAGAGAAGGAATCAAGCCAAAAAGAATACAGAAACGCAGAAACAGTCAGAAAGAATCCCCAAGGCCCTTAAAGACCCTGTTACACGTAATAGGTTTGAGGGCCTTGAATCGATGGAAGTCGTTGAGTGCATCGATGAAACGTTCGGGCCCTTACGCCCGAACACCTCTCTGAATATGTCCCCAAGACACAAATCGCCTAAGAAAGCTATTGGGACAATTTCACCCATTCGTCCACCAGATAAATCTCCAACCAAATATGGATAAAACACACAACAATAATATAATACAGTGGAATTGCCGAGGTTTTCGAGCCAATTTTAATGAACTGGGTCTTCTGAGCCAAAAGTATAAACCTGCCGCTTTTTGTCTGCAGGAAACTCTTTTAAAGAAACCTGACTCGCAGGATCATTCAGCTTTTAAGCATTATACTTCGTATAATGCCTGGGCAGATGATAATGACCTTCACGTCCGTGGAACATCTGTTTTAGTTAGAGACGATATCATTCACAGATCTGTACCTTTGAATACAAATTTACAGGCTGTGGCGGTACGCCTAACATTAGACAAAACAATTACACTATGTTCGATTTATGTTTCACCAAGTAAGACCCTACAACTGAATGATCTCGAGATGCTGGTCCATCAACTCCCAACTCCATACATTTTGTTGGGTGATTTTAATGCACATAGTCCCACTTGGGGTAATTCCTGCAGTCAGGAAGACGTAAAAGGTAAAACTGTGGAAGAATTTATTTTAAAATACGACTTGTGTTTGTTTAATGATGGTTCAGACACTTACCTACACCCCGCATCTGGTTCGTATACATCAATTGATCTTACAATTGCTTGCCCTTCTATCTTGCTCGATTTTTCGTGGAAGGTAGAAGATGACTTGTGCGGGAGTGACCACTTCCCAATTGTGTTGGAGAGTGTAGTTCCGGCAGACGATGAGAGGGTGCCCCAGTGGAACTTTAAAAAGGCTGATTGGGACACTTTCTCATCGCTGTGTTCTGAGCGACTCACACGGGAGAAATTTCAGGATAGTGCTGATCAAATAGAACATTTTACAAATGAGTTACTTGACATTGCAAACACAGTCATCCCTAAGACCTCGGCAAATCCAAAACGTTTCACTAAACCATGGTTTGATAATGAATGTAAACAGGCTATAAAGGTGCGCAAGAAAACTGAACGGGAATTTAACAAGTCACCAACCACACATAATTTAGATAAACTACGTATCAATCGGGCAAAAACAAGACGACTTATAAAACAAAAAAAGAAAACTTCTTGGGAAACTTATGTTTCCAAACTTAACCAAAACACTCCTATCAACAAAATTTGGAAAATGATAAGAAAAATTAAAGGAAACGAAACAAAATCAACTGTACAACACCTGGAAGATAACAACTCATTACTTACATCTAAAAAAGAAATTTCAAACAAATTGGCTTCCACATTTTCGAAACATTCGTCGTCTGTAAATTGTAATCCAGAATTTATCAAAATTAAAAAACAGCAAGAAAAACAAAAGATCAAATTTACCTCCAACAATCTTGAGGATTACAATGAACCTTTCTCTATGGAAGAGTTACGTAACTCTTTGCATAGAGCAAGGGATACTGCTACTGGTCCCGATGAAATTCACTACAAACTTTTAAAGCATCTACCACAAACATCACTACAACTTTTATTATCAATTTTTAATGGCATTTGGGTGACTGGTCAGTTTCCACCATCCTGGCGTAAAGCAACAATAATTCCTATTCCTAAGCCTGATAAAGATCACAGCAACCCAAGCAATTACAGGCCTATTGCCTTAACCAGTTGTCTGTGTAAAACCATGGAGAGGATGATCAATGACCGACTTGTCTGGTTTCTGGAATCGAACAATCTGCTTGCGGATGTTCAATGTGGTTTCAGAAAGCAGAGAAGTACTGTAGATCATTTGGTCAGACTGGAAACGTTTATTAGAAATGCCTTTGCCAGAAAAGAACATGTGGTCGCCATCTTCTTTGATTTGGAAAAGGCATATGATACAACGTGGACGTATGGGATTTTAAAAGATCTTTTTAACATGGGGTTGAGAGGGCGTATGCCTCTTTTTATTGAAAACTTTTTAAAGGACCGCCAATTTCAGGTTCGTGTGGGGTCAACGTTATCAGATCCCCACGAGCAGGAATTGGGGGTTCCTCAGGGTAGTATTTTATCTGTTACCCTCTTCTCAGTGAAAATCAATAGTATTATTGATGCAATTGAGAATATGGTTGACTCGTCATTGTATGTAGATGACTTTTTAATCTGCTATAGCAGCAAAAAAATGAATGCTATAGAGCGCAAACTTCAGCTGTGTTTGAATAGAATCCAGAAATGGGCTACAGAAAACGGCTTCAAATTCTCTAAGACGAAAACTAATTGTGTACATTTCTGTAAGCTCCGTAAGCACCACCTTGATCCGGAATTGAAAATAGACGGGAGTCGTATTAATGTTGTTAAGGAAGTGAAATTCTTAGGTTTGTTGTTTGACAACAAACTGAAGTTCACTTCTCACATAAAACAACTAAAGATAAAATGTAAAAGGGCACTGAACCTCTTGAAGGTAGTTGGTAGCACTGATTGGGGTGCTGACCAAAAAACATTGATCCATCTGTATAGATCACTTGTCAGATCTAAATTAGATTATGGCTGCGTGGTTTATGGTTCTGCAAGAAAATCATATCTGAAACCACTTGATGCAATTCATAATAGTGGTATTCGAATTAGCTTGGGTGCATTTAGAACTTCACCAATAGAATCAATGCTTGTTGAGGCGGAGGAGCCTTCTCTTGAGAAGCGCAGAATTAAACTCTCCCTTCAATATGTCTCTAAACTTCATTCTAATCCATCAAATCCTGCTTATACCTGTGTTGCAGAACCTCGAAATATCGAATTTTTTAACCGCCACCAGAAACATATTCCTCCATTGGGAATTAGAATTAAGCCCCATATGGAATCTGCCAAAATTGAACCAGATGCCATTAAAGAAAACCGTATATCACAGAATCCTCCCTGGCATCTTAAAAAACCGACGGTTATTTTAGATCTTGCTTCTACCAAAAAGTCTGAAACAAATTCTCTGCAATTTAAGCAGAAGTATGCTGAAATTAAGTCAAAGTATAGTGCATATACAAGGATCTATACAGATGGATCAAAAGATGGTGACAAAGTATCATCAGCTGCTGTTACTGGTGATCATATCACCTCAATCAGAATACCGAATCAAAGTTCTATTTTCACAGCTGAAGTTAAAGCTTTACAACTCGCTCTTGAACATATTGAAAATGATCAGGAAAGGAAGTCGATTGTTTTTTCCGACTCTCTTTCCTCTTTACTAGCTTTACTCAACCCCAGGTTGAAGAACCCTCTCATTTTGGATCTTCGTGAGAAGTTGACCACTCTGATGTCTGGCCAATATGATATCGTGTTTTGCTGGTTACCCGGACATGTAGGTATCACTGGTAACACCAAAGCGGACAGTGCAGCAAAACAGGCTTTAACCAAGCCTCTCACTGATTTTAACATCCCTTCTAGTGATTTCAAAAACCACATATTAATAACTACATCAAATCTCTGTGGCAGACGGGATGGGATGGAGCGACAAATAACAAGCTCCATCGCTTCCGACCAAACATATTTGATCACTACCCATCCAGTAACCTTTGTAGAAAAGACCATGTTATTCTGACTCGATGTCATATTGGTCACACACGACTTACACATTCCTTTTTGTTAGAGGGTAATATGCGACCAGAGTGTGTTCCCTGCCAGCAGGTGTTGTCAGTGGAGCACATTCTTTTACATTGTACTGATTTTGATCTTGTTAGACGACAGTATTTTAATGTTGTGTCTCTTCGAGACCTATTTTATCATACAAATTCACATAAAGTTTTGCTGTTCCTGAAGGAAATCAACCTTTTTAATAAATTTTAAATTGTTTGTTTTTATTATTTCACATTCTCATTCATTCAGGGCTGATTTACGCAGCATTTTCTGAACACTTGATTTCACTTTCACCTTACTGTGTTCTTTGATTAATTTTATTCCTCATACTTCATATTTCGTTGATTGGTTTTTAACTACCTCATGGCAAATGGTGATCTATTTTAAAATGCATACCTTTCATCGCCACGATATAGCCTTAGCTGCTGATGTGGCGTAAAGCAACAATAAACAAACAAACCTTTCTATGCTGGCGATTGAATTAACAACATATCCAGCAAGAACTTTTCAGTCGCTGTTTGGAAAACGAAGCTTCCATCCACATAATATATCTCGAGAATACGTCTACACAGCCATTGATTCAATACCATATAGAGTATTGTCGTAGGAATCTGTGCCAAACGTGGTTCGGTCCACGTGCATAATACCTTCTTCTGACAAAACTCTTCTTTCGTCGCAATGATACTCTGTCTGGATCAAGGACGCTTAGAATTATTCAGACAGTCTCTTTGTTCACAACAAATCCAACCATTATGCACTTACACGCTAAAAACTAAAGAGTTAAAAACTACACTTGAAGTGCTGTATTTAACACTTACTAAGTGCGGAACTAGCACTTTGTTCAAGTGTACATATCCCAGAACTTGACAGGTGTTACAATAATACCACTTGACAAGTGTAATGTCGCGACACTTAAAAGGAAACAACGCAGATGACGCGGATCAGGCTCGAACTCTCGAGCCTGATCCGCGTCATCTGCGTTGTGTCCTTTTAGTTATGTACCCACCAAGCGCAAATCAAAGTATGGACGATTCTGGAAAACCCACCAATGCTAGACACATGGGAAGTGCCATCCATTCAAGTTTCAGATGTCTGACGATTGTAATGTCTAAGTGCTTAAAGCATTGCACTTTGAGTGTTAAAATCAAACCCTAAGAGTTAGAATGGGTTTAACACATTGAAAGTGTCAGTTTTAACACTTTAGTTTTTAGTGTGTAGTCTACATAAAACGATATCCATGTTGTCGCCCAGAAAATGTTGACTATCGATTAATAAAACTAGCGATTTTAGCCATGTGGTTACGCTCAGTCCGCTTTCCAAGGCATTCTGCTTTAAGAATTCTGCGTAATGTACGCAGGGATATGATTTATCTATTGACTAAAGTGAATTTTATGATTTGATTGGTTGATAGATACGTGGTATGAGATCATATTCATTGAAACCCACGATACGTCCGCCCAGTCACTGTCAAATTTCCCATACCCAGTTGAAGCCTCGTTCCGAAATCTACAATTTGTCCATACATAATAATTATTTTTTATACTAGTCATATCGGCATATTTTCACAAAAACTCTTTTGCACAAAAATTCCACAGAAACCTGTATGGATCAACAATGGAAGATAAAAGATCTAATGCTGTGTGTGTTCACACATGAAATAGATTGTACTTCTAAAACGGAAAGTCAATAGATAAATTCGTTACCCCGTGTCTATCACGTGGTACGGGTTTCTACCTACCCGAAGCCAGCCGATACGTCCGGCTTCGGGTAGGTAAAAACCTGTACCACGTGATCAGACACGGGATAACTAATAATATCCATGATTTGGGTCAAAGAGCAAAATAATTTCCTTATGCTTAAAACCGAGTTGATGGTAAAATCGCACAAAGCGAGGTAACCAAAACACAATCATAATATCGCGAGATCTCGAGATAATTACTCAAGATCTTGACATATGCATCTGGCGATTTATTTTCTCGGGATCTTAAGATATTTTAATTCGGATAGACCCTTAAAATTTGTCCTGCAGGCCGAAATTTGGTGGTTTTGTGCAATCTACAGGAAATGCGGAAAAAAATTCCATTTGGGCGCTCGCCCGGAACCGAATAGGACGTTCTCGTCAGGGCGTTTCGCACTAAACGACATGTGCTGTTTAGTATAAATGGAACCGTAACTCGTGACAAACTAAATTTTGGGCGGGCTTATAGACACACAGACCGCCGCGTGCTTGGTGGATATAGCTCAGATTGATTTTATCAAGGTTATCTAAAAATGGACATAACTAGCATAAACAATATCGTACCTGAATAAGACGGAAAAAGCAAAATTTCACCAGTTCTTTGTCAAGGGGACACGCTTCGAGCAGATCTTCAGATTGCAAAAAGCGAAAGTGTTCAATCCAGAATTCGGCATTTTACTTTCTTAACATCCCCCCACATACTCTCAATACGAGTATTGTTCGTGCTCTTGCCATAGAGAAAACATCGATTCCCAGCAAATTCATCCAGATGACGACTCCTAAGCCCAATCTGTCTTCTGATGGAAACATTTTCAGTTCCCCTGTCCGCGCTTACTATCCGTGGGCACAGTTCTATGCTGGCGATTGAATTAAAATATCTAGTAACAACTTTTGAGTCGCTGTTTGTATACGAAGCTTCCATCCACATAATATATCTCCAGAGAATCATTCGGCTCTGTTGACCAAACTCCAAAGGTTCCCGGTGCATAACTTACCTGGAGTTGCTTCCCCTACCTCAAGTTCACAACATTGCCCCCGTTTTGTTGAAATGGAAATTCCTTCGGTGTGCTTTGAGACCGCTGCGGACGCAGTTAGCATATGGGTTGGAATAAAATTGCATGGAACATTCTTTGGACTAGTCCCTCTAACTTGTTGGGATTCTGCGTTGCCTCTGTCTCGAGTAGTTAGTTACAGGTCAGATTCTCTATGGAGCCAAACAGAAATAAAAGTAATAATGTCCCGCCTCAAAACTAACATAAGGTCAATTTCTTTACTTAACAACTGAACAACTGAAAAATATGTATAATGGAGTCTGAGCTGTTCAAACCTCAAACCCTACGATCCAGTGGCTTTCCCTGAATCACTGCTGCAATAATACATTAATATATCCCACAGAGGGCTCTGGCATTGGCCTCAGCGGCCACCAGAACTTCGTCTAGGGATCGGCTCAGAATCCTCGCAACTTCCGAGGCGGCTTCTTCGACCACCGCCGGGTGGTGTGGGGTCGACCGGTCGTGACAAAGTATGGAGCATCCATCCAACCACAGGCGGTTCAGGGGGATGGCTCTCTATCCTTCCTTCAGGACCTCACTAGACGACCTCACCGCTTCAGTAACACCAAAATGAGTTAGGGCACAGTCATAAGACCAGGCATGCACCATGTCGGCATGTCCCTGGAAGCATTGGAGGTGGTAAGCGGCGCTAGTTTCTTTTTGTCTTTTTGACTGACTTTAGGAGACACAATTTATCTACAGACCGAAAGTGGTGGTTTTGTGCAATCTACAGGAAACGCGGAAAATATTCCATTTTGGGCGCTCGCCCGGAACCGAATAGGACGTTCTCGTCAGGGCGTTTCGCACTAAACGACATGTGCTGTTTAGTATAACTGGACCCGTAACTCATGACAAACTAAATTTTGGGCGTGCTTATGGACACACAGACCTCCGCGAGCTTGACGGATATAGCTCAGATTGATTTTATCAAGGTTATCTAAAAATGGACATAACTATCATATACAATATCTTACCTGAATAAGACGGAGAAATCAAAATTTCACCAGTTCTTTGTAAAGGGGACACGCTTCGAGCAGATCTCCAGATTGCAAAAAGTGAAAGTGTTCAATCCAGAATTCGGCATTTTACTTTCTTAACATCCCCCCAAATACTCTCAATACGAGTATTGTTCGTGCTCTTGCCATAGAGAAAACGTCGATTACCAGCAAATTCATCCAGATGACGACTCCTATGCCCAATCTGTCTTCTGACGGAAACATTTTCAGTTCCCCCGTCCGCGCTTACTATCCGTAGGCACAGTTCTATGCTGGCGATTGAATTAAAATATCTAGCAACAACTTTTGAGTCGCTGTTTGTATACGACGCTTCCATCCACATAATATATCTCCAGAGAATCATCCTGCTCTGTTGACCAAACTCCAAAGGTTCCCGGTGCATAACTTACCTGGAGTTGCTTCCCCTACCTCAAGTTCACAACAGTGCCCCCGTTTTGTTGAAATGAAAATTAATTCGGTGTGCTTTGAGCCCGCTGCGGACGCAGTTAGCATATGGGTTGGAATAAAATTGCATGGAACATTCTTTGGACTAGTCCCTCTAACTTGTAGGGATTCTGCGTTGCCTCTGTCTCGAGTAGTTAGTAACAGGTCAGATTCTCTATGGAGCCAAACAGAAATAAAAGTAATAATGTCCCTCCTCAAAACTAACATAAGGTCAATTTCTTTAATTAACAACTGAACAACTGAAAAATAAGTATAATGGAGTCTGAGCTGTTCAAACCTCAAACCCTACGATCCAGTGGCTTTCCCTGAATCACTGCTGCAATAATACATTAATATATCCCATAGAGGGCTCTGGCATTGGCCTCGGCGGCTACCAGAACTTCGTCTAGGTATCGGCTCAGAATCCTCGCATCTTCCGAGGCGGCTTCTTCGACCACCGCCGGGGTGGTGTGGGGTCGACCGGTCTGGGCAATGTATGGAGCATCCATCCAACAACAGGCGGTTCAGAGGGATGGCTCTCAACCCTTCCTTCAGGACCTCACTAAACGCCGTTTCAGTAACACCAAAATGAGTTAGGGCACAGTCATAAGACCAGGCATGCACCATGTCGGCAGGTCCCTGGAAGCATTGGAGGTGGTAAGCGGCGCTAGTTTCTTTTTGTCTTTTTGACTGACTTTAGGAGACACAATTTATCTACAACAGCAACAACAAAACAAAAAAAACTTAAGTAGCTTTTAATTATAAATTTTGAAATTCAAACTATATTCATCACCACCAAAACAAACAAACTCTGTGCGTCAATGCAAAGGCGCTTCAAACATCTGTGCTGAGGTCGATGCAGTACGGAAGAGCGGTCCACTGTGCAAACACCCACTGAGTGGGTTTTTGCATCAGAAACCGTAAATCTGGGGGAAAACGTGAAAATCACAAGCCAGTGTTTAGCCAATAAACTCAGGCCCGCTAGAGAGGGGAGGCGGGGGGCACAACCTCCCCCACATACCAGCCATTATGTACTATATAAGACAATAGGCATATGTGGTCCACACCCGCTGCCCTTTTGTTCTTCCGGCGGCCTTGAATAGACCCTTAAAATTTGTCCTGCAGGCCGAAAGTAGTGGTTTTGAGTAATCTATAGGAAACGCGGAAAAAATTCCATTTGGGCGCTCGCCCGGAACCGAATAGGACATTCTCGTCAGGGCGTTTCGCACTAAACGACATGTACTGTTTAGTATAAATGGAACCGTAACTCGTGACAAACTTAATTTTGGGCGGGCTTATAGACACACAGACCGCCGCGTGCTTGGTGGATATAGCTCAGATTGATTTTATCAAGGTTATTAAAATGGACATAACTAGCATAAACAAATCTTACCTGAATAAGACGGAGAAATCAAAATTTCACCAGTTCATTGTCAAGGGGACACGCTTCGAGCAGATCTCCAGATTGCAAAAAGTGAAAGTGTTCAATCCAGAATTCGGCATTTTACTTTCTTAACATCCCCCCACATACTCTCAATACGACTATTGTTCGTGCTCTTTCCATAGAGAAAACATCGATTCCCAGCAAATTCATCCAGATGACGACTCCTAAGCCCAATCTGTCTTCTGACGGAAACATTTTCAGTTCCCCTGTCTGCGCTTACTATCCGTGGGCACAGTTCTATGCTGGCGATTGAATTAAAATATCTAGCAACAACTTTTGAGTCGCTGTTTGTATACGAAGCTTCCATCCACATAATATATCTCCTGAGAATCATCCGGCTCTGTTGACCAAACTCCAAAGGTTCCCGGTGCATAACTTACCTGGAGTTGCTTCCCCTACCTCAAGTTCACAACAGTGCCCCCGTTTTGTTGAAATGGAAATTCCTTCGGTGTGCTTTGAGCCCGCTGCGGACGCAGTTAGCATATGGGTTGGAATAAAATGGCATGGAACATTCTTTGGACTAGTCCCTCTAACTTGTAGGGATTCTGCGTTGCCTCTGTCTCGAGTAGTTAGTAACAGGTCAGATTCTCTATGGAGCCAAACAGAAATAAAAGTAATAATGTCCCTCCTCAAAACTAACATGAGGTCAATTTCTTTAATTAACAACTGAACAACTGAAAAATATGTATAATGGAGTCTGAGCTGTTCAAACCTCAAACCCTACGATCCAGTGGCTTTCCCTGAATCACTGCTGCAATAATACATTAATATATCCCATAGAGGTCTCTGGCATTGGTCTCGGCGGCCATCAGAACTTCGTCTAGGGATCGACTCAGAATCCTCGCATCTTCCGAGGCGGCTTCTTCGACCACCGCCCGGGTGGTGTGGGGTCGACCGGTCTTGACAAAGTATGGAGCATCCATCCAACCGCAGGCGGTTCGGGGGGTGGGGGATGGCTCTCTATCCTTCCTTCAGGACCTCACTAAACGACCTCACCGCTTCAGTAACGCCAAAATGAGTCAGGGCACAGTCATAAGACCAGGCATGCACCATGTCGGCAGGTCCCTGGAAGCATTGGAGGTGGTAAGCGGCGCTAGTTTTTTTTTTTGTCTTTTTGACTCACTTTAGGAGACACAATTTATCTACAACAGCAACAACAAAACAAAAAAAAACTTGAGTAGCTTTTAATTATAAATTTTGAAATTCAAACTGTATTCATCACCACCAAAACAAACAAACGCTGTGCGTAAATGCAAAGGCGCTTCAAACATCTGTGCTGAGGTTGATGAAGTAGGGAAGAGCGGTCCACTGAGTGGGTTTTTGCGTCAGAAACCGTAAATCTGGGGGAAAAACGTGAAAATCACAAGCCAGAGCTTAGCCAATAGACTCAGGGCCGCTAGAGAGGGGAGGCGGGGGGGGGGGGAGTGCAGAACCTCCCCCACATACCTGCCATTATGTACTATATAAGACAATAGGCATATGTGGTCCACACCCCCTGCCCTTTTGCGCTTCAAACATCTGTGCTGAGGTCGATGCAGTACGGAAGAGCGGTCCACTGTGCAAACACACACTGAGTGGGTTTTTGCATCAGAAACCGTAAACCTGGGGGAAAACGTGAAAGTCACAAGCCAGCGCTTAGCTAATAGACTCAGGGCCGCTAGAGAGGGGAGGCGGGGGAGGGGGGGCACAACCTCCCCCACATACCTGCCATTATGTACTACATAAGACAATGGCATATGTGGTCCACACCCCCTGCCCTTTGGTTCTTCCGGCGGCCTTGAATAGACCCTTAAAATTTGTTCTGCAGGCCGAAAGTGGTGGTTTTGTGCAATCTACAGGAAACGCGGAAAAAATTCCATTTTGGGCGCTCGCCCGGAACCGAATAGGACGTTCTCGAAAGTGTTCAATCCAGAATTCGGCATTTTGCTTTCTTAACATCCCCCCCACATACTCTCAATACGAGTATTGTTCGTGCTCTTGTCATAGAGAAAACGTCGATTCCCAGCAAATTCATCCAGATGACGACTCCTAAGCCCAATCTGTCTTCTGACGGAAACATTTTCAGTTCCCCTGTCCGCGCTTACTATCCGTGGGCACCTTTCTATGCTGGCGATTGAATTAACAAAATATCCAGCAACAACTTTTGAGTCGCTGTTTGGAAAACGAAGCTTCCATCCACATAATATATCTCGAGAATCCGTCTACACAGCCATTGATTCAATACCATATAGAGTATTGTCGTAGGAATCTATGTGCCAAACAATACCATATAGAGTATTGTCGTAGGTCCTAGGGGGGTTTGATCGTCCCCTACTAGGCGGGTCCTCGGGTGGCGGATAGAGGACGGCCTGCTCAATTGGGCAGGTTTGCTAATTTTTGATTGGCAGGTTTGCTCAATTGAGCTGGTTCGCTGCGAAATACATGAATACGCAGCCCCGGACCAAAATGATCAACCCTGCTAATACCATCTGGCAGGCACCTTGTTCTCCCGTGAGGTGCGTTCTGAAGGCCCCGGAAGAAGGAATCCTGGTAGTTGAGGACTCGGGCCCCGGTTAGGGCAGTCTCCGGGATGGAGCCTGGTCTCCATTTCGGAGATAATGTCCAACACACTGCTTTGGCCCCAATTTCGGGAGTAGACAGATGGTCGGATGGCCCGGTTTGACCAATCGGGAGCCCCCAACCCCAAAAATATCGGGTGTCACGTCGGGGGGCATTGGGTGGTCATTCAATCAATTATTTCTTTTACTTTGATTTTACCATTACTACTCTGTTCTGACTTTTGGTTATTTTAATACTTTCCGAACATCTTCTGTTTTGTTGCTCTGTCTGTGTTCGTTGTCAGTGGTAGTTTTTGTTGTACTTTTTTAGGGAAATTGTTGGTTGAATGGCGACCACGACCTGGCACTTCTCACAAATTCTACGGGTCAATCGGTCAGCGGATATGCTTTTGCATCAACGTTGGCCGAGTATGCTTCATAAGTACTTCTGGTGCCGTTCGCTGGATATACCGCGACATCACCCCCATGTTGGGCTCGGAGTAAGGGTGGGAGGCTTGTGAAGAAGAATCAATTATAATACAACATGGCTTTAATACCAAACAAAAAGAAACGGGGTTACGAATTCGGAAATGACTCAATGGACTCTGACTCAGATATTGATAATGGTGATTTATCAAAAACTAATACCTGGCCTCAATTTGTAATTATGTATTCGGCAGAAGAAGGCAAACAGGCAACAAACATCAATCCGTTTGCCTTAGAAAAATCAATCAAGGGAATTGCAGGTACTGTAAAAGAAGTTAAAAAATTAAGATCTGGTGGCATTTTAATACAATGTAGACGAGAATTACAGGCTATTAACCTTCTGAAAGTTACAAAAATTGCAGATATGAAAGTGAATGTTTCTCCACATAAGACACTAAATGAAAGCAAGGGGGTAATAAGAACTAAGGAATTAGCTGGCATTGACGAATTGGAAATTGTGACAGAACTGAAACAACAGGGTGTAACAAACGTGAAAAGAATTCAGATCAAACGGGAAGGGGCTTTAATACAAACAAATACATATATTTTTACTTTTAATTCTAGCCAACCACCAAAATCGATCAAAATTGGATATATGAACGTCAAAGTGGATTTGTACATCCCAAATCCACTTCGATGCTTCAACTGTCAAAAGTATGGCCATGGTCAGAATAATTGTAGAAGACAAAAAGTATGCTTCAAGTGTGGCGAACAACACCCTGAGCCATGTAATAATTCCACAAAATGTTGTAACTGTCTGGGCAATCATATTGCATCATCCAAGGATTGCCCTGTGTGGAAAAAGGAGAAAATGATTCAGAAGGTTAAATGTGAAAAGCAGGTCAGTTTTAAGAAGGCCAGAGACGTCGTTTCATCTATGCCTGGCATGAATTCAACATCACCATCATATGCAACTACACTAAAGAGAACACTTCCAACAAAATCAGTCGAATGCCAGACAGAATATACATGGCTCAAAAGCACAATGCCATCATTGCTTCGAGCCTTTACAATAGATCACAGTGATCAAGTAGAACCAAAGTCGACTCAAACACCACCAGCCACACGTACAACAATGGAAGAAAAATCTAAAACAAATCAGAAGAAAGAACAAGATGAAACTAAAACGGAAGATAAAAAAGCCAAAGAAGCAAAATCGGAACAGAAAAATGAACATAATAAAACGAAATCAAAACCAGAACCCAAACCTCTTAGTCAGAGTCAGAGAAGAAATCAAGAGAAAATAAAAAAACAAGAAAAAGCAAAACAAATATCAGAGAGATTGCCAAAAGCTCTTCATGACCCAATTACCCGCAACAGGTTTGAGGGCCTTGAAGCAATGGATGTCGGTGAGTGCATTGACGAAACGTTCGGACACTCACACCCGATCTCCTTTCAGAATAAGTCCCCACGTAAAACATCACCTAAGAAAAATACTGGGGCAATTTCGCCCATACGTCCACCATCCAAATCACCACTCAAACATGGATAACACACCCAAGCAAAAAATTATACAGTGGAATTGTCGAGGTTTTAGAGCAAATTTTAATGAACTAGGTCTTCTAACCCAAAAATATAAACCTGCAGCCTTTTGCCTGCAGGAAACTCTTTTAAAGAAACCCGAGGCTCGGGATCATCCAGCCTTTAAGCATTATACTTCGTATAATGCCTGGGCGAATGATAATGACCTTCATATTCGTGGAACATCTGTTTTGGTTAAAGACGATATCATTCACAGTTCTGTACCTTTGAATACAAATTTACAGGCTGTGGCGGTACGCCTAACTTTAGACAAAACAGTTACACTTTGTTCAATTTACGTTTCACCAAGTAAAGCCCTACGGCTGAATGATCTTGAGCTACTGGTCCAACAGCTCCCAACTCCATACATTTTGTTGGGTGATTTTAATGCACATAGCCCTCTTTGGGGTGATTCCTGCAGCCAGGAAGATGTAAAAGGTAACACTGTAGAAGAGTTCATTACCAAATATGACCTGTGTTTGTTTAATGATGGTTCAGACACTTATCTGCACCCCGCATCTGGTTCGTATACATCAATTGATCTTTCAATTGCATGCCCTTCTATCTTTCTCGATTTTTCTTGGAAGGTAGAAGATGACTTGTGCGGGAGTGATCACTTTCCAATTGTGTTGGAGAGTGTGGTTCCGGCGGGCGATGAGGGAGTGCCCCAGTGGAACTTTAAAAAGGCTGACTGGGACACTTTCTCATCGCTTTGTTCTGAACGCCTCACACGGGGGAAATTTCAAGATAGTGCAGACCAAATAGAACATTTTACTAACGAGCTGCTTGACATTGCAAACACAGTCATCCCTAAAACCTCGGCAAATCCAAAACGTTTCACCAAACCATGGTTTGATAATGAATGTAAACAGGCTATAAAGGATCGTAAGAAAGCTGAAAGGGAATTTAACAAGTCACCAACTACATATAATTTAGACAAACTTCGTATAAATCGGGCAAAAACAAGACGACATATAAAACAAAAAAAGAAAAGTTCTTGGGAATCTTACGTTTCTAAGATTAACCAAAACACTCCCATCAACAAAATTTGGAAAATGATTAAAAAAATTAAAGGCAAAGAAACCAAATCAACTGTACAACATCTGAAAGACAACAACACGCTTATCACATCAAAAAAAGAAATTTCAAACAAATTGGCCTCAACATTTTCGAAACATTCGTCGTCTGAAAACTGTAATCCAGAATTTCTCAAAATTAAAAAACAGCAAGAAAAACAAAAGCTCAAATTTACCTCCAACAATTTAGAAGATTATAATGAACCTTTCTCTATGGAAGAGTTAACTGACTCTTTGCATAGAGCAAAGGATACTGCCACCGGACCCGATGAGATACATTACAAAATTATAAAGCATCTGCTCCAATCATCACTTGAACTTTTACTATCAGTTTTCAATGGCATATGGGTGACTGGCCAATTTCCACCTTCTTGGCATAAAGCTACAGTAATTCCCATTCCAAAGCCTGATAAAGATCACAGCAACCCAAGTAATTATAGGCCTATCGCTTTAACAAGTTGTCTGTGTAAAACCATGGAAAGGATGATCAATGATCGACTTGTCTGGTTTCTGGAATCGAACAATCTACTTGCGAATGTTCAGTGTGGTTTCAGAAACCAGAGAAGTACTGTGGATCATTTGGTTAGACTAGAAACGTTTATAAGAAATGCCTTCGCCCGAAAAGAACATGTGGTCGCCATCTTCTTTGACCTGGAAAAGGCATATGACACAACGTGGACGTATGGGATTTTAAAAGATCTTTTCAACATGGGGTTGAGAGGGCGTATGCCTCTTTTTATTGAAAGGACCGCCAATTTCAGGTTCGTGTTGGGTCAACGTTATCTGATCCTCACGAGCAGGAACTGGGGGTTCTTCAGGGTAGTATATTATCCGTTACCCTCTTTTCAATTAAGATTAATAGCATCATCGACGCAATTGAGAATATGGTTGATTCATCATTGTATGTCGATGACTTTTTGATCTGCTATAGCAGCAAAAAGATGAATGCTATAGAGCGCAAACTTCAGCTGTGTTTAAATAGGATTCAAAAATGGGCTATCAAAAATGGTTTTAAATTTTCAAAGACAAAAACGAATTGTGTTCATTTTTGCAAACTTCGGAAACATCACCTCGATCCGGAGTTGCAAATCGATGGTAGTCCTATTAGAGTTGTTAAGGAAGTGAAATTCTTAGGTTTGTTGTTTGACAACAAACTGAATTTCACTTCCCACATAAAACAACTAAAGGTAAAATGTAAAAGGGCACTGAACCTCTTGAAGGTAGTTGGTAGCACTGATTGGGGTGCTGATCAAAAAACTTTGCTTCGTCTGTATAGATCACTTGTTCGATCTAAATTAGATTATGGTTCTGTAATGTACGGATCTGCAAGGAAGTCGTATCTCAAGCCACTTGATGCGATTCATAATAGTGGCATTAGAATTGGTCTAGGTGCATTTCGAACATCACCAATAGATTCAATGCTTGTTGAAGCTGAGGAGCCTTCTCTTGAGAAGCGTCGAATTAAACTGTCGCTTCAATATGCATCTAAACTTTTGGCTAATAAATCGAATCCTGCTTATAATTGTGTTTCAGAACCTCAAAATGTTGAGTTTTTTAACCGCCACCAGAAACATATTCCTCCATTGGGAATTAGAATTAAACCCCACATGGAGTCTGCCAAAATTGATTCTAATTGTATAAAAGAAAACCGTAAATCACATATTCCTCCTTGGCATCTTAGAAAACCTACAGTTATTTTGGACCTTGCTTCTTCCAAAAAATCTGATACCAATTCCTTGCAGTTTAAACAAAAATATGCCGAAATAAAGTCACGGCATAGTGCATATACAAGGATCTATACGGATGGATCTAAAGATGATGACAAGGTGTCATCAGCTGCTGTTACTGGTGATCATATTACTTCAATCAGAATACCGAATCAAAGTTCTATTTTCACAGCTGAAGTCAAAGCTATTCAACTCGCACTTGAGCACATCGAGAATGTACAGGAAAGAGAGTCGATCATCTTCTCTGACTCTCTTTCCTCTTTACTTGCTTTACTCAACCCCAGGTTGAAGAACCCTCTCATTTTGGAACTTCGTGAGAAGTTAACAACTCTCATGTCTGACCAATATGATATCGTGTTCTGCTGGTTACCCGCACATGTAGGTATCGCTGGTAACACCAAAGCAGACAGTGCAGCAAAACAGGCTTTAACTAAGCATCTCACTGATTTTAAGATCCCTTTCAGTGATTTTAAGCCTCATATTAGTAGTTACATCAAATCTATGTGGCAGGCGGAATGGGATGGAGCGACAAATAACAAGCTTCATCGCTTCCGACCAACTATATCAGATCACTACCCGTCTAGTAACCTCTGTAGAAAGGATCTTGAGGTTTTGACGCGGTGTCATATTGGTCATACACGACTTACACATTCCTTTTTGTTAGAGGGTAATTTGCGACCAGAATGTGTTCCCTGCCAGCAGGCGCTGTCAGTGGAACACATTCTTTTGAATTGTACTGATTTTAATCATGTTAGAGGGCAGTATTTTACAGTCAGATCCTTGAGAGATTTATTTTATCTTACAAGCCCGCAAAAAGTCATCGCATTCTTAAAAGTAATCAACCTTTTTAATAAATTTTAAACTGTTTTTACCTTTTTAAATTTCATCTATCCATGTTTATTTCACAGGTTGATTTACACAGTATTGTTTGTACTACTGGTCTCACTTTCTCATTATGTTTCACACTCAACATTTTTAACCCTCTTATTCCATTTGTTTCATATTTTAATCAATGGTCTTTTTGAAATATACTCTTTCATCGCCACGATATAGCCTAAGCTGCTGATGTGGCGTAAAGCACCAATAAATAAATAAATAAATAAATTGTCGTAGGAATCTATGTGCCAAACGTGGTTCGGTCCACGTGCATAATACCTTCTTCTGACAAAACTCTTCGTTCGTCGCAATGATACTCTGTCTGGATCAAAGACGCTTAGAATTATTCGGACAGTCTCTTTGTTCACAACAAATCCAACCATTATGCACTTACACGCTAAAAACTTAAGTGTTAAAAACTACACTTGATGTGCTGTATTTAACACTTACTAAGTGCGGAACTAGCACTTTGTTCAAGTGTACATATCCCAGAACTTGACAGGTGTTACAATAATACCACTTGACAAGTTTAATGTCGCGACACTTAAAAGGAAACAACGCAGATGACGCGGATCAGGCTCGAACTCTTGAGCCTGATCCGCGTCATCTGTGTGGTGTCCTTTTAATTATGTACCCACCAAGCGCAAATCAAATTATGGACGATTCTGGAAGAACCACCAATGCTAGACACATGGGAAGTGCCATCCATTCAAGTTTCAGATGTCTGACGATTGTAATGTCTAAGTGCTTAAAGCATTGCACTTTGAGTGTTAAAATCAAACCCTAAGAGTTAGGACGTTTTTAACACCTTGAAAGTGTCAGTTTTAACACTTTAGTTTTTAGTGTGTAGTTTACATAAAACGATATCCATGTTGTCGCCCAGAAAATATTAACTATCGATAAATAAAACTAGCGATTTTAGCCATGTGGTTATGCTCAGTCCGCTTTCCAAGGCATTCTGCTTTAAGAATTCTACGTAATGTACGCAGGGATATGATTTATCTATTGACTAAAGTGAATTGTTTGATTTGATTGGTTGATAGATGCGTGGTATGAGACCATATTCATTGAAACCCACGATACTTCCGCCCAGCCACTGACAAATTTCCCATACCCAGTGGAAGCCTCGTTCCGAAATCTACAAATTGTCCATACATAATAATTTTTTTATACTAGTCATATCGGCATATTTTCACAAAAAATCTTTTGCACAAAAATTCCACAGAAACCTGTATGGCTCAACAATGGAAGATAAAAAATCTCATGCAGTGTGTGTTCACACATGAAATAGATTGTACTTCTAAAACGGAAAGTCAATAGATAAATTCGTTACACCGTGTCTGATCACATGGGAGGGTTTTTACCTACTTGAAGCCAGCCGTATCCCACGGCTGGCTTCGAGTAGGTAAAAACCCGTACCACGTGATCAGAGAAGGCCGAATGGGATACGGCTGGCGTCGAGTGGGTAAAAACCCATACCACGTGATCAGACACGGGGTAACTAGTAATATCCAGGATTTGGGGCAAAGAGTAAAATAATTTCCTTATACTTAAAACCGAGTTGATGGTAAAATCGCATAAAGCGAGGTAACCAAAACACAATCATAATATCGCGAGATCTCGAGATAATTACTCAAGATCTTGACATATGCATCTGTAGATTTATTTTCTCGAGCTCTTGAGATATTATCTCGAGATTTCGACATAGTTTCTCCAGATCTCGAGGTATTATCTCGAGGTATTATCTCAAGAGCTCGAGATATTATCTCGGGAGCTTAAGATATTTTAATTCGCATATTATCTCTAGATCTTGAGATATTATCTCGAGATCTTGATATACTTTCTTGAGATAGTTTCTTGAAATCTCGAGATAAAAAAGTATTGAGGGTGGTCTAAATCAGCCACCGCACGTGTCAATCACCATAAACATGGCGCTGAACGCCCGGGTTTAACTGGCAGTAAAACTAAAATAGTTTTCTGTCGGGCTTCATTTTTAAATTGGAGTTTAACAGTTTCGACTGCTAAGGTTACCTCGCGTCGGGCAGTCTTACGGGTGGAGAAAGCTGTAGTGTTCAGAGAAAAGCACTGAGCAGCTACGAGAAACTGCCAGATTTCCAAACGTTCGGAGTTCCGCACCAGCAGGGTTAGCATTGGGTGAAGACAAGTGCATCATCGACGTCGTTCAGTACGCCTTAGCACACGGCCCCACTGTAACCCTCGCGGACAGTCGGGATTATTACGTGCATTGTCCAAATGCATGATTCAGTTACCCCTCTAGCGTGGATCGAACCGAACCGTTGATGTTCTGTTTGAAGTCGAGTGCCGCAGGTAGGGGTCGAAGTTTGAACCGTGGGCCTTCTGTTTGTTATCTAATGTAACCACTGAGCTACAGCGCTCCGTTGTGCTTCATAGAATTTTCCCGTTGTGCTTCCTAGAACTTGCGAAAACACCAATGAGGACTCAAGATTACGAATTTTACGTGCCCACCCACAGTTTAGGAGTAATGTTTCCTCGACAAATATTCATTCATTTTGTAAGCAAAGAACCGATGTGAAATTGTCACTTTAAATATTTTAGACATAAGTCTTCATTAAAACACTCACCAAATCTGAAGATTACAACTTCGAATATTCTTGATTTAAACTGTGATAAAATGACGTTTTTGTTCCTTTACGTTCTTCCTCAAACCGCCTCCAGAGAATCTTCCGGCTATGTTTGCCAAACTCCATAGGTTCCCGGTGCATAACTTACCTAGAGTTCCTTCCCCTACACCAAGTTAATAACACTGCCCCGTTTGTTGAAATGGAAACCCCTCCGGGATGCTTTCAGTCCACTGCGGCGCTGTTAACATATGGATTGGAATGAAACGGCATGGAATATTCTTTGGACTACTACCGCTAACTTGTGGGATTCTGGTTTGCCTCTGCCTCTAGCAGTTAGAGGTCAGATTTTATACCATGATAACCTATTCTACTATATATAAAAAGTCTACGACATAAAGTTTAGCTTTACACACCAACCGTGATGAAGACGCTAGTAATGGGATTTCAATAGTAAAAATTTACCGTGGATCTACATCCTAGTTGACCGTTGATAACCTCGACCTGAAAGCAAACTTGTCTACATTTGGTATCACAGAACTAAATATTTTCCCATAGGCGACCATTATAACGTTCAGGTGGAAAAAAATATGATCGCATCACTTTAATTTTGGCATTCAAATATCTCTGTCAAGTATAGCCCTTCAGACAACTTTTTTCTGATCTGGAAACGGGGTCATGCAACAAATAAGAGAGAAAAACTGACACAAAGGGAAGTACCGGTCACGTGCACATATTTTTGAGGGAATTCCCTACAAAAACACACAAAATGTAAATTGTATTTCTTAGGTCCGAAAGTCATCAAATCACCCTCTTTTCTATCAGGAATATTCAACAATAATGCAAGATGTCAATAGAATGTTTCAAACTTTTATTGAAACAATGGATTTTCCCAAGGCTGTTTATTTTTAGAGATTGCGTCATTTCCGAGTGCAACCTTTTAAGGCGGTTCACTCTAATTTCAATATTTAGTTCCGCGATACCATTTATCACACGTTGCCTCGCGAAGAGTGAAATGAAGGTGGCAATTATTTGTTACGTTTTTAAATGGGTTTACCTCATAAGACAACAAAACTTAACAAACATGCATTGTCTCATGTTAATAAAGCATCCATAACTCGAAATAGTATGTTATGTTACTAAAATGAAAAAAGGCCGCGTTTCTTTTTCCATTTCGTTTCGGTGATAAAATTGACAGCGGAAGTACCGCCCACAGATGCTCATGTAAACAAAAATATATTCGCACGTATGTACGTCGATTGCTCAGTAAAATCGAGAAAAAATAATAGGGACTCTTAATGATCTGACGATCATGGTATAAATAAGATATACCCAATGTAGCTTGGTGTACCAAACGTTCACCACTCGTGGTGAACATTTGGTACACCGAGCTGCTATGGGTATATTCTATATCTCTATGGAGCCAATCAAAAATATAAAAAATATTGTTCCTCCTCGAAACTAACATAAGGTCAATTTTTTTGATTAATACCTAAATAACTGAAAAATATGTCTAATGGAATCTGAGCTGTTCAAACCCCAAACTCTACGATCAGTGGCTTTCACCGAATCAGTGCTGCAATAATACATTAATATTTCCCACTGAGGGCTCTGGCATTGGCCGCGGTGCTCACCAGAACTTCGTCTTGGGATCGGCCCAGAATACCTGGCATCTTCCGAGGCGGCTTCTTCGACCAACGCCGGGGTGGTGTGGGGTCGACCGTTCCTGCCAATGTATGGAGCATCCATCCAACAACAGGCAGTTGAGGGTATGGCTCTCCATCCTTCCTTCTGAACCTCATTAAACGACCTCACCGTTCCAGTAACGCCAAAATGAGTTAGGGGACGGTGATAAGACCAGGCTTGCACCACGTCGGCAGGTCCCCGGAAACAACGGAGATGGTTAGGGTGCCCGCTGATGGTTCCTGTCCTGATCTTCTCCAACCCGTTATATGTGACATCCAGGTTGAGAGAATCAATTCAGGAGCCTTTGAAATGCAACAGCAGAGGTTTGCTCACCATGTAGACCAGAGCTGTCAGTTCCGTGAATGCCCGGTCTTGGAGCAGGACGTCCTCCGCAAGTGCCAGCACCGTGGGTCTCTCAATGATGGAACTAAGTCGCTCCATTTCCCTTGGGTACAGGATAAGCCGCAGAGTGGGGGGGGGGGGGTACTTTTGATGGCAACCCGTGGCTACTACCAACGATGGCTCTGGATTTATCTCGGAGTACTCCCGGGGGTCGCAAAACACTTGCATATCCCAACTGTCTCCTTAAATCGGTCCAGACACGTTGTTAACGGGGGATGGGGAAGGGTTCTATCGAGACAGGCTTTGAAACGATCATGGTTGGCCACAATAATGGTGCTTCTGAAAAGTACCTTATACAGATAAGGTGTATAAACCTCTCCAACAACACCTGGTCCCTTCCAGAATGGGGATGGTTTCCTGTTTTTCCCTTCTTTACTGTCGCATGAAATGAGATGTATAGAGTTTCCGACCATGTAAGCATGTTTATTCAAGTTGACATCATAATCCCGTTTCATTTTTTCTTTCCCTCATTCAGTGACTGTCGGGCAATCTTGTGACTTGGTTTAATTTCTTTCTCTAGGTTTTGGACATATTCGGGTAATGAGCTCGAGATATTGGGTTAGGGCTTGAAGTTGAACACTAGGTCTGATGAGTGATTAACTTCTCTGCTTAGCAACAATCTGTTATGTGTGAAACTTGTGAGACTGTGCACTGGGGATCTCAAAGCACCAGCTAACTGGGGAACATATTGGTCCCAATGTTTCTGTGCCTTGTCCAGAATGCATCGAACCTAGTTCATGAACGTACGGGTTTTTTCTATATTTGGGATACAACATCAATATGCGAATCAGTTTCCAGTTCATGTTTTGGCTTCCTTTGAGAACCCGAATTTTTACTCTCTGCCATGTGAGGAAAAATTTTTAAAAGTCTCCTTCCTCAGATCCACCAGTCAGAACCTTTTGTTATTTAGTATACAGTAGGGCTGAAACAGTTGTCTCATTTTCGCAACCGACTAACCGAGAGCTATAACCATATAATATCCGGTTATCCATGGCCATTATTTCACCGAATATGGGATCAAAGCTATAGGAATTGGAAAGCAGTATTGTCAGAAGCTATGCCGTAGTGTGTATACAAACGAACGTTGTCGAGTACTCAACGTTCGATTGTATACATAATACGGAATAGTTTCTTTGATTACTCAGTACTCACGGACATTTCTGAACATTTATTTATTTATCGGTGTTTTAAGGTCATATACTTATGCACAATGGCTAATCATGACCGTGACAGTTTTATGGGTGAAGGAAGTCGGAGTACCCGGAGAGAACCACCGAGCAACAACGAGCAGCTGCCATCTCCCCAACATCGTAACTCAGCACTGCAGCATAGGCAGGGTTAGATTGGTTGAAGACATGCGTACCATCGACGTCCAGTACACCTTAGTACACGGTGTCATCGTGCCCCCATGTGGACAATCGGGGTGATGTGGCCTGCCCAAGGGCACAACTGGGGAGTCCGAATTCATCGCTCAGACGGTCACCCATCCAATGATTAACTGCTGATCATTAACAAAGTCTTGAGGGAGCGCGGTGGCTCAGTAGGTAGAGGTGCAGGCTGCAAGCCTCGGTTCGAATCCCACCTGCGGCAACCGCGTTGTGTCCTTGGGCAAGACACTTCATCCCCATTGCCCGCGTGGGGGCACGATGACGCCGTGTACTAAGACGTACTGCACGTCGATGGTACACATGTCTTCAACCAATCTAACCTTGCCTGTGCTCCAGTGTGGAGTTACGATGTTGGGGAGCTGGCAGCTGCTCGTCGTTGCTCGGTGGTTCCCTCCGGGTACTCCGGCTTCTTCCACCCATAAAACTGGCACGGTCATGATTAGCCATTGTGCATAAATATATGACCTTAAACATCAATAAATGATAATAAATAAACAAAGTGTTGAACGCCAAAGTCGATTATTCCTCAATATATACAACGCGGCTTCGGGTGGTGTAATCTATCACAAACAAGAATTTACTACGTTTTAACCATGGAATGATGATCACTGTCGATATTTCGGATAACCGATTGACGGCTTTTCTAATCGGTTCGAAAGGGCGCCTGGAACGACTCAAACATTGGCCCGACCATAACACCCAGATCCCTGTTTTTTCGAATTGTTGCCATCGATTATGCGGGGGAGAAAAAAAAATGACAGTGCATGCAGTTCGTCTTTCGAAGAACATAAAATGACAAAATTCCCTGTCAAATTGCCAAAGGCAATTTGGCAGGGAATTTTGTCATATTATGTTCATCGAAAGACGAACTTCACTATGGAGGCCCCCACAAATATGGTCGTCCGCCCAGTCTGCCCATTCGTAAATCCGGCCCATCCCCCAGAAAATGTTTCAAAAATGACATCTCTCAGACCCATTCTGAAGTGGTTGGAATACTAAAGAAGCAGCCCCCAAAATCTCCTCATCTTACGTTAACTCGTCATTAACAGAAACAAGACGATCCATGCGCGCACTATTTTCGGATATCCGCCAGAACAAAATTAAAAAAATCATAGCCTAGTTATTTGATATGAATGACGTTTGGATGAAGGTCGATCACAAAAATATCATGATCGGCAACTTTTTTTCCGGACATTGGTCGGGTTGGTCGGGGCGGCTCCGGCGCCCCTGGAACTTAGGCAGGTAAGTGGTTTCAAACCGGTTATCCGGTTACCCATTTCTAACCATGTCAGTACAAGTATAAAGCATCAGTAGATGAGGCAGATTCAAATTTGAGTAGATAGTTGACTACAATTGCTAGCCCATTTCAGGAAAGTGGAACTTGACAACCTTTCGGCAAGAGATTCTCGTGAACACACTGAGACAGAGATCCGACTCCTACCTTATTGCTGTAGAGTGAAACATGACAAACTTTCGACAAGAGATTCGTGACAGAGATCTGACTACAACTACTACCTCTTTTCAGGAGAATGGAACATGACAAAACTTTCGATTCGAGCAAAATACTTGTGAATATACTGAGACAGAGATCTGGCCTCTACTACTACAACATTTCAGGAGAGTGGAACATGACAAAACTTTCGTGCAAAAGACTTATGAATATACTGAGAGAGAGATCTGGCCCCTACTACTACAATATATCAGGAGAGTGGAACATGACAAACTTTCGACAAGAGATTCGTGAACGTACTGTGACAGAGATCTGACAGCTACTACCTCATTTCAGGAGAGTGGAACATGACAAAACGTTCGAGCAAAAGACTTATGAATATACTGAGAGAGAGATCTGGCCCCTACTACTACAATATGTCAGGAGAGTGGAACATGACGAACTTTCGACAAGAGATTCGTGAACGTACTGTGGAGATCTGACAAGAACTATCTCATTTCAGGAGAGAGGAACATGACAAAACTTTCGAGCAAAAGACTTGTGAATATGCTGAGATCTGGCCTCTACTACTACAACATTTCAGGAGAGTGGAACATGACAAACTTTCGATAAGAGATTCATGAACCTACTGTAACAGAGATCTGACTACTACTACAACATTTCAGGAGAGTGGAACATGACAAACTTTCGACTAGAGATTCGTGAATATACTGAGACAGAGATCCGACCATCACGTGACAACCAACAGGACTAAGATCACGATGAAAATATACGTTTCTGAGCGGAAGATAGAGAGATCTTTTTCGGATAAGAGATTCGTGAACCTGATATGACAGAGCAGAGCTCCGACTATCACATGACAAACAACAGAGCTAAGACCTCAATGAATGTATACCATTTTAAGCGGAAGATGGACAGATACTTTTCGGTCAAGATATTCCCGAACTAACTGTGGCAGTGCAGAGATCCGACTATCAAGTGACATCCAACAGGATCGTGATCGCGATGAATGTATACGTTTCTGATCGGAAGAAAGAGAGATACTTTTCGGACAAGAGATTCATGAACCTAATATGACTGAGCAGAGATCCTACTACCACGTGACAATCAACAGGGCTAAGATCGCAATGAATACATACCATTCGTAACCGGAAGATGAGAGATACGTTTCGGACAAGAGATTCCTGTACGTACTGTGACAGAGCAGAGATCCGACAATCAGGTGACAGCCAACAGGAGAATGATCACGATGGATGGACACTTTTCTGAGCCGAAGAAAGAGAGATTCGTGAACGTAGTGATACAGAGATTTTAGATCTTATATAGCATCAGTTTTAAATTACTTTTGAAGAGAAACAGCTTCGATGTAAACAAATTATAGACTGTTGAGTTTGAAGTTATATCTGCCGCGTTTGATAATGGGCAATTCTTGGAATGAAAATCTTATCCAATGTATACACATTACGACTCACGCGTGTGAATGGGTTAATCGATATGACATGAGTGCCAGTGCGGAAGGATAAAACTCGAGGCAGCCTTCCGAGATGGGACAAGTGCCATATCGATTTACTCATTCATACGCGTGTGTCATTCTGTTTATTACACGCCTTCACGTCTATAAAAACAATTATGAGAAGAACACTCGCCAGTTCATTTGACAACTATCAACAAAAATAAGACATTTTATAGCCAACCAAATTTGCAAGGGGAATCCGTGTTACTATTGCATTCCCTGAGTTCCAATGTGTTCTATGTGCCTGCTGGCACATAGAACACATTGGAACTCATGGGACGATGTTCAGCTATCGCTAGCGATTCAAATTTTAACTGCGGTGCAGGATTTGTAGAAAATTTCAGTGAAATTTCGCTTCTATTTAAAAATAGTCTGTCAACGATTTCCATTCCACACATATGTGCGGAACAGATTTTCATTTTCTACATGGTTTAGTGTTGCTGTGGATGGGGGTTATATAGAATAGGCGCGTAACAAATAAATGGGAATATTAGACCTTAGCCTTTTTCAAGTTTTGGAAACAAGAGCCAATTTGGGACGGATACCTGGGCAGAGGGTCAGAATGTTCCATTTGGATACACGTAGTACCGAATCCCTTTCATCACGCTCGCAATTAGTTTAACGAATCAGAATGTTATTAACTTTCTCTTCATCGATTTAAGATAAGGAATTCCAAGTATCACGTGTTGGTTAATTTACTTTGAGGAGGGGGAGGAGAATTAAAAACAAGTACTCTTTTAAACACTGTATAAGACGCAATTAATAGTAACTGTATTTTAATAACAGGATATTTAATTACCACCTGAAAGGGCATAAACGTCCCTATCCCTCCTTTGATCAAGAACAAGCGGGTGAGTGCCTCTCCGTGCGCCTCACCCCCGGCCGGAGTCCCTGGTCATCTTGTACTTTACAACCCATAGTCAAATGACATTTTGAACTTTAATGTACACTTGACGCCGTTGTCTACTGTGGTGAGTCTATCTCCTTTGATTTTAGTTTTCAAATTGAGAATAACAGTAATAATGCAAACCCATGTGCCGCTTCTTTGCAAATTTATTTATTCATTTATTTATGTTTTAAGGTCACATATTTATGCACAATGGCTAATCATGACCGTGACAGTTTTACGGGTGGAGGAAGCCGGAGTACCCGGAGAGAACCACCGAGCAACGACGAGCAGCTGCCAACTCCCCAGCATCGTAACTCCGCACTGCAGCACAGGCAGGGTTAGATTGGTTGAAGACATGCGCACCATCGACGTGCAGTACGCCTTAGTACACGGCGTCATCGTGCCCCCACACGGGCAATGGGGATGAAGTGTCTTGCCCAAGGACACAACGCGGTTGCCACAGGTGGGATTCGAACAGAGGACCTCTCGGCTTGCAGCCTGCACCTCTACCTACTGAGCCACCGCGCTCACTTCTTTGCAAATAAATATAATCTTGATAGACGGTATAATATGACGACTAGTGCACGATGTTGCGAGTCACTTGGTAATATACAGCTACCCCATAATGTGCTCATTGGCCTAAGTTTTTCGGGTATCAATATGGACATTAAGGGTTGATTGGGGGACTATAAACTGCAACATGGCTCGCATTCTCGAGCAATGTTTGTTAACCCTTTACCTAACATGAAAAACAGACGATTCTTGCAAACAAAATTCTTGAATAGCTAATTTTTTTTCATTTTTTGTCTCAAAAACATAGGTTATGACTCTTCTTTGGAACGAGCTCGACGTGCTCGTTCCAAAGAGGGGTCATAACCTATGTTTATGAAACAAAACATGGGAGCGCGATGGCGTTGCGGTACCCGGGTCTCGTCATATCACCGAAGTTAAGCAACATCGAGCCCGGTTAGTCCTCGGATGGCTGACCATCTGAGCGATCGATTCGGACTCCCGCGTTGTGTCTTTGGGCAAGGTACTTAACCCCGATTGTCCACATGGGGGGAAAGATGACACCGTGTACTAAGGCGTACTGCACGTTGATGGTGCGCATGTCTTCAGTCAATCTAACCCTGCCTGTGCTGCAGTGCGGAGTTGCAATGTTGGGGAGCTGGCAGCTGCTCGTCGTCGCTCGGTGGTTCTCTCCGGCTACTCCGGCTTCCTCCACCCGTAAAACTGTCAGGTCGTGATTAGCCATTGCGCATAAGTATGTGACCTTACACACCAATAAATAAAAAAATAAATGAGACAAAACATGAAAAAAGTAATGAAAATTAACTGGTGATTTTTGTGAATAGCGCTGGTCGGTTTTGGCCGTCACGTTGGGTAAAGGGTTAAGGTGCTACTTTATATAAAGAAAGGGAAACTGGTTTACTTTGAAATTTCCAAGTTGGATATTCCAGAAATGTAAATTAAATATACACAAATTATGCAGCATATTAAATTATCCAACAAAGAGAAGGTTATGATGTATACAAAACGAAAATTGTATGTAATGAACTCATAGATTTGACAATAGGCATCAATGGTTCCTGGAGGTTTGCTACTGTACTTCTGTCCTTTCCATAACCCTCGAGGGGTAAAAAACACGGGAATAATACAAAATCAAGAAATATCTTTTAGTTTTCAGATCCCGATTACGTGTGATATATTTAACTTCACCGTCGTTACATTTCTGTGATTTTAGCTCACTCGAAAATTATATGAACGGATTTTTTTAATTCTCTGTGGGAATTTGTGTGTATTTTCGGACGAACGTCCATTTTGCAACAACAAACAAGTGACGTAACTGGGACGGTCCATTTGAGAACAGGTAAATTTGAATTTTCACGGCTTGGTAGAAGGCGTGTTTTAACGAAGTTGGAATATCACTTTGTCGTGATGATGGTTCAGAATAAAACTCAAGTCTTGTTCAAAACCCGTTAGTGAATTAGTGAATAAATAAAATGTACATGTATTGTAGTTGTAACGCAAATTATTAAATTAATACGTGCCGTACCAGTATTCCATATTTGTCATGCCTTGACGACAACAATCCTCAGTAATCGGGTGTTACATACCTTCATATAGGCTTTGATGTGACACGGGTACCTGTAGGCGAAAACGGCACCGTGTGAAACCCAGGGCCCGTTACTTTCGGTTTGGCACAGGAGTCCGGATTTCTTGGGTTTGGGCTGCCCTCGTCCAAATATGGTCCAAAAGACCGCATTTTAATTTTTTGCCTTGGCATGTCGTTTGATTCGGACTCCCCCCCCCCCCCCCCCCCCCCCACGCACACACACACACACACTTCTGATTTCTGCGCCAATTATAAAATATATATCGTGAATCCAGGTTGGAAAGCTTCCAGGGCCGAGGAGAGGGTGGGGCCTGGGTTGGGGGTAGGGGGTGTTCTTGCTTTTAATGCTTAGAAGTCACTGCTAGACAACAAGAAATCCGTTTAAAGAGAGTTGGAAGGGGGAGATCCTCTCATTTTTAACTGCTCAATTTTCAAAAAAAAATTATTAGAGAACGTAGATGTTTAATACATTCGCAAACCATAGACACCTAGAAAAAACTTTGACTTGTGCCGTTTTCGCTATAACCCGACTCAAGTCAAAGTATCAAATCTACTTTTAAGAAAGTATATAACTAATAGCATGAGAGAATTGATGTCTTGGAATCCAATCCTGACGAATACGTATAATCACTGGAAAGTTTATTGTAAAATTGTAGAGGAGGGGGGGGGGGCGTGCGTCGCGAATACGTCACTGCGTAATCACGCTGCCCCCCCCCCCTCCCCCCTCTTAGCTAGCACCTGATAAATCTTCTGAGGGAGGAATCACTTTGCAAAGTTGATCAGAGAATTTATATATTAATATCATATTTTGACTTCTCTGATTATACCCAACATAGGCGTACGTAGACCAACGGGACAACTTTTGTCCAAGGGTGGGGGGGGGGGGGGCGGGGTACTGGAAGATTTTGCCCGAAACGTAGCTAGGTCCGTAGCGCTGGGGTGGGTGTTCGTGCGCGTGTCTTCTCCTGCTGGTGGGGTCAAGGGGAACCCTCCACGGAACATTTTTTTTTTAAATCTGATCCACTAGAGGGTTTCTAGAGCACCCAACCTCCCTTTCGAACCTTGTAATTGAATGAAAAGACGATCGCTTTTGTAGCGGTGCCTGGCTGAATGTGGTCGAACAATCTCGTCTGGTATCAGTCAACCGCAATAAAACATTATATGATTCTCAGGATTCAGCTGGATGAAATGTGTGTAATGTTAGGCCTGTGCGTGCATGGCATTAGAGGATCGAACCCTACATATGGATGAGGCTTTGACACTGTATATGTGGGTCGATATACTATTAATAACAGTTTGGCTGGCCGCTGATTTGCTGTGGTTCTCAGTTGAGAAGATCTTGGTTACTCATGTGCTTCCAACTGCCTCCCGATTTCCAGGCCTCTTTCCTCCGAATATTGAGACGAACTGCTTGAAGACCCTCCATTCTTCACAATCCCTCCGACAAGCATACTAACCATCGCCTTTGTGTTAACTACAAACCACATGTCCATCATTCTCCCATCTCACGTCCTCATTATACTACGCCCAGCGAATTTTGTTCAAGTGGATTGGGAGTTTGGACGTCCTAATAGAACGTATTCCAAGGTCACCACTACACCCAAGTTACAAATTTGGCTCTTCTTTTCCACCGCCTTTCCCAATTCCTCTTAATCTCCAGTGATCGGGACCTCCGCTTGAACAGCAGTGACCACCCCCCTCCCCTCACAAAGCTGCCATCGTCAAGGTACTCTTCAAGACCTGTCTTCCCTTTGTCACGCAAGCCACACAAAGACCTCTTTCTTTTGTCCTACGCTCGCCAATTTCGGTTACACTCCCCATGACCACTGCTTACATAATCAGTTAGTTCGTTACTTCCGCTCGGATTCGATCGCGATTTTTGCGCAGATTCTTTCCGATTTTAACAAAAAGATGCGTGTTTACCGACAACAAATGATATAAATACGGAGAGTATTTAGCCAAAAAAAACACAGGGTGGTTATTACAGTTGGGTCTGGCTGAGTTCTCGAGCATCGTCAGTTACAAAATGAGAACATATTTTGTTTCAATTTGTGTGAAACTTGGCACTGATCAATCCAGTTGTCGAAGCTTTTCCGTAAACCCCGATTTCCGAACAAGATTATTGTATAAAAACATAACAGAGAAACACAATTACTCATGAAATGTTCAGTTCTATAACTCATACGTTCAGCATAAGTTAAATAGTAATATTATCTGACGTAGTTTTGAAGCCAATGAGGAACTTTTGGGACAAGTCATGGAGCTGATTCTTTCCATCAATGGCGCAGATTCGTAGGCAGTCAGATATGATGGACGCAGATTCGTTGCAAAGCAAATCACTGAGAAGCTATGAATTATCATCTCGACTGTCTTAATATTTCAACATGCCTGTGTTACTTCCACCGTGTCCAGTGGCGGCTCAAGCGTGTCTCCCCGCTGGATATACTTAGGCAAAGGGCCCCATATATCCGAAGGCCTAAGGTGGGTTGCTAATAGAATCATAAGAGGGAGTGTCGCCCTCCTATTGGTGCGCGGGTGGGGAGCATCCCCGGGAAAATTGTAAAAAACTCAATCCCCGAGTACTTTTTGGCCACTTAATAATCTATATGTTCGCATTCAGCCTGCTCACATTTTTCAGTGGGTAGGTAGATAGTGTGAGATTTTATATAAAAAATATTAATCAGTAGCCACTTGGCCTTATTCAACGATGTTAGTGGTAGATGTGGAGATCGTGCCACCACATTGTGGGGACCTAGTGGGGGACCCAGAAAGTGACGTCATAGCCATGTAACCCAATTACGTCATGTTTGGTTATCATGGGTAGCCCGTGTGAGCGGCCATCTTGATCTCCATAGTGATACGTGGTCTTAATGCGCGTGCACAGCGCGTGTTGTTAGGGTGATACGTATTTCCGTCGGCCATTTTTCTACTGGAGGCCGCCATCTTGGTTTCTATGGTAGCACTTGGTTGCTATGAGCCTGCATGGCCTACAACAAGACGGGAGTGTGTTCGTAGGGTATGTTCGTTTAAATAGGAGTAAATCTGATTGCCCAATTAGACCCGACAATCCATCTAAACCACCCAAAAACGACTTTATTTGATACGGAATTCCCTACGAATCCTACTTTTTTTTCAATAACAGGTAAGTTCCTTTGTATAAGAGTAGTTTTACATTGTAGAATTACCACAAACAAGCCGATAATCCCCCCCCCCCCCGAAATCACCAACATGCGCCCAAAACAACCGAAACGGACTTGTACTCCCCATCTTGGGTTTATATTAGTAGCACTTAGTGCTATAGGATCGAGAGGTCTCCAGGGTATGTTCTATTACACTGGAGAACTGGTCTAGATTTTCCAAGAACCCAAGTTTATGCCTATTACAGATGCTACTCAAACACTAGCAGAATGTCTAGCCCACACTATCTCTAATTCCCTCGTCTAAGTCATAATCACCAGTGCTTGGTTTCCCATAACATGTATGCTGAGTTATCTTCTTTCTCTACAACGAAAGCCTATAAGATTCTTAAAGCCACGAATCCATCGAGCAGTTACTAAAAAGTCATTGCTCAAACGACTCGAATCCCATCGAGCAAATGAGCTATAGAGCAATTGCTCGTTCGGGTGAATCGAACATACTGCTCTTCGATTCATTTAGATATTTGAGGAAACCTATGGCCAGTATACAAAATGGCAGACGGAAATTCGTATCACCCTAACAATACGAGCTGCGCATGCGCACTAAGACCACATATCACTATGAGATGACGCCACAAGATGGCCACTCACGCGGGCTACCACATCAACCAAACATGACGTAACTGGGTCACGTGACTATGACGTCACTTTCTTGGTCCCCCACTTGGCCCCCAGTGTGGCACGATCTCCACATCTACAACTACTGATGTTGCATAAATACACTCTTTTTCATGCAGGTAGACTTCCGGAAATATAACATGATGAAGTTTATATTTTTTATAATCGTTGATAAAGATGAAGTGACCGAAAACCCATGATATCCATTCACTTCTATTACATATGGAACGACCCCCCCCCCCCCCCTCCTTTCCAATTGGGATGGACACTAAATTCGATAATTTTTTCCACGGGGCGCCTGAAGCTTAAACGCGCACACTCGTATTACGGTAAATTTTCTGGATACGATCCTGTCAGACATGCATTCATTGTCATAGCATGAAACATCAGCGATGCAACAAATCCCGAAACCCAAACTGAATGCCAAATGACACTTCACTATTAATTCTATTACCCACTCAAGCAGACCGCTCCCAATGGGTGGAGCAAAATATTCTCCGCCTCGCGAGTTCCAACTTCCGGTTTCCTTATTTTCCGCTTATGACGGCTTGTCCATTGTGAGTTGATGGTATACTGGTAAAAGAAATTAGAATATTTACCTCCTCGTCTACTCCTTACGGGCATAGTGGAACTAATCTGACGCTGATTGAACTAATTTTAGAAAGACTGGTGCTCCCTTTGAGATAACTTCAGTCTGGGGAAGGAGGTGGAGGGTGCAAATAAAAAATATAGATACTAGGCAGGAAAAAACAGGGTTTTTTTAGACAACCCCCACCTCCGATCCAAACTTTGCTCCTCTTGAATTTACCCCCCACCACCAGCACACGATGTAATTTTGACAGTTTGCGTTTCATTCCAAGAAGTATTTCACGAAATCTACCATAGTGTGTGAAGTTTCCTGCTATTAGTCAAATATAGTGATTCGAATTTTGAAATTTCCAGACGTTGATTTTTGCCCCCCCCCCCCCCCACCCCATCCTCGTCTCCAACGCCCATGGTTCTTAGAACAAATTCAAATGATCTCATGTCAATTAATGATATGTGTTAGTTCCGGTGTAACCGTTTAACGTTCTCCCTACATTCCACCCCCACAAGATAGGATAAACTATCATGCGTTTCCCCTCTCTAAATATAAATATCATGTGCTCTTAAAAAGCTTATTTTCTGGCTCCCAAGATTGGTGGAAGATGAAAAAGACACGCGCGGGCCGTGACGGAATACCCCACCCCTTGCCTCCGCCATGTGACTTTGCATTCAGTTTATTTATTCTTGCTTCATATTCGAAGATTTTGTTTGTAAAGTTAAAAATTTGAGACTTTCTTCACTTCTTCAATTGAGACGTTGTAACTTTTCCTCTTAGTATTGTGGAAGAGAGATGATCTACACACACTGAAAACAGTACTTACTGTAATATTTACGAGCCTAAAATTAACCTACCCTCGCGAAGTATGTTACAATTTATTTTATAACGGTCATTTGAATGGTATTAAAGGCTGACGGCCCCAAACATATGTAAAAAACGAACACAAATTACTTTGGCGAAGTCCGAGTTTTATGTTATTGAACTGGTTCGGACGGGGGGAGGAGGGCGGGGGGGGGGAGGGGGGCTTGGTCGAAACATGCCACGTCCTGAATAGCCAAGTTAATCTTTTGAAACTTAGTTCAAGTTATATGCTCCGCCCAGATTTGAAAGAGTATGGGCTATAAATTCACTGACAGTGAAATTTGGAACGTGTGTCTTTCTGTCACCTGGAGAGGTGGAGTGCATTTGTTCGTGAGCATCGTGTACACAGTCAGTAATACCAGATCGAGGACCTGTCGCCAGCTACCTCAACCCCTTCAGTGATTTCAAGCCTCATATCAGTAATTACATCAAATCTATGTGGCAGGCGGATTGGGATGGAGCGACAAATAACAAGCTCCATCGCTTCCGACCAACTATTTCAGATAACTACCCGTCTCTTAACCTTTGGAGAAAGGATCTTGCAGTTTTGACGCGATGTCATATTGGTCATATACGACTAACACATTGCATTTTGTTGGAGGGTACTGTGCGACCAGAGTGTGTTCCCTGCCAGCAGGTGCTGTCAGTGGAACACATTCTCTTATATTGTACTGATTTTAATCATGTCAGAGGGCAGTATTTTTCTTTAGAATCTAAGAGATCTCGTACGAGCCCAAATAATATACTCTCATTTTTTAAATCAATCAACCTTTTTAGTAAATTTTAAAATTGTTTATTATCTTACACTAGAGTCTTTAAGACTTACATTCACCTGGTTGGTTTGTGAGCTATTCATATTTCTGTTTCTTCACACATCACTGTTCATACTACATTGTCTTTATCATTTTTATTGTAGTTGTTTTTTTACTCATCTTTGTATTTTATTACTGCCATGTTTTCCTTGTATCGTTTTCTCGCCACGATATAGCCTTAGCTGCTGATGTGACTTTAAGTACCAATAAATAAATAATATCTCAAGCCCCAGACTGTTTTGGATAAACCAAAGATGGTTAGCTCATTTCCCCCAACCTGATTTGGGGAAATTATTTTATTATACTCAGTTCAATGACAGGGCAGTGCCGGAGTGGACTTCGGGTGGTGGTGGTGGGGGGGGGGGGGGGGGGGTGGTCATTACCCAGAGTCCACTATTTTCCGTCGTATTTTATTTATTTTACAGAAGAGGCCATCGCTTTGTGATCGTAAGTTTTACTTGGGTCCAAATTTCATAACAAACATACCGATGTTGCGGAACGGTTCAGATTTATGTTCGATCTGTATCCAAATCCATCAAAACACAACTCCTCGCAACAACCTCGATACCCTCAGGTAAAAATAGATTATGCTATCCGTTACGTCATAGGTAAACAAACATGTGGGCTGCTGGCGTTAAATGACAACGACGGCGATCTTTTGAGTGAAATCAAGGGAAACTGAAGACCCATCAATAAGGTAGTAAGGCGAAAATTTACTCCTTCACCTATTCTTTTATTTGAGTGGTTGTTTATAATTTAATAACAAACAGAACAGGAGATACGTGATATAGTCTAAAGCACGGTAGGATATGAAAAAGACGGTAGTACCAGAACAGACAAGCAAATAACATTTCACGAGAAAAACTTATGGCCAAATATGCATTAGATATCCATGAACAATGCTAGGAATTCAAAATTCTTCAAAACGCAGCGACAGAAAATTCCCAAACTCTCAGCTGTGTTTTGCTTTCTACGTGTATTTGTCAACACGCCCGAAAAAGAATAGTTATCCCAGGCCTTTAAATTCTTTCCAACTAACGACGGTAAACGCTGTACTCAAATAAGATAACTGCTCCCAAATTATGCGGAGTTTCAAACTTTCTCCAAAGTTTTGGAGTGTTTCGGCAATATATAGTTTGGCCACGTTTCCCTGATGCTTGCAATATAGCTTAGAGCTTACCCGAAAATCAAACAATGCAACAGATAAAGCAATCGGCGTCAACAGTGTCGTATACGACACTGTCGACGCCGATTGGTCTTCTGTTGCGAAATCTATAGGAGCATGCACTTAAAGCTTGAGATGTATTATATAGAAGTTTGTAGCATTTCTCAGTAAACGTCATGCGTAATTTACACTCAAATAGACCTTTGGCTCGACACTGGGAAACTAAGAAGCCTTCTCGAGTTAGTCGTGAACTTACGTCAAAGGTGGTGGGAGGGAACCAGTGTTAATGGTGAAGACATATAACAAGGGCTTGTAAACTAGCATTTTAAGACGGGGGACCTAAAACAGACGTCAAGAAGAAGAAAATACCGGTGCCTTTTCTCCAACCATGCAGGCCACATCCACATTTGCCATTGTGTCCAAATTACGCTGATCTAAAGGCTGAGTTATCCAATGCCGTCTATAATCAAATAATGAGGCTGATCGTCTGCACACTACACACTATTACGCACAGTTGTCATATAACCGCAGTCGTCTGGTTTCCAGGCGCCCGTCGGTCAGTACTGGAACTCCCTTCCTCGTATATATACATTTGATCACGGACAACACATACATGTTTATTTCACTTTTACATCATTATACACATTTAGCCTACAAAAGTGCGACAGCACAAAGCATTGTTTCGGTCTGTGAAATCCGAACATTACGTCACAATATATATACAGAACGATACGCGTGTGAATGGGTTAATCGGTTTGGTACGAGTGCCAGCGCGGAAGGATAAAACGAGAGACCGCAGGCGTCGAGTTTTATCCTTCCGTGAGCGACGACACAAGTGCCATATCGATTAACCCATTCACACAGGCGATTCGTTCTGTGTTTATTACACGCATTCCCGCTATAAAAACTAGAATGGTGTCATTTGCGTGCAAAGCGCACTAAGGTGTATCCCGCCTTTTTAGTATGGCACTAAAAAGTGGCACTACTGGCACCACATGGGGCGGCATCAAAAAACAAAAAAGTTTATGCACATATGGTGACCTTACCTGAACATATGGACACACTTTCAACGTTTCGAATTAAAACCCGTAGGAGCCTTTCGCCGGAAACCGATTGTCTAACGATTAACATGGTGCCACGGACGCCACATGGGGCCAAACAAAAAAAAATCCGAACCTTTTATGCAAATCTAGTGACCCTACCAGAACATATGAACACACTTTCAACGTTTCGAATTAAAACTCTCGAGAAGCCTTTCGCCGGGAACCGATTCTCTAACTGACGGCAAGGTGACGCTACCGGCGCCACATGAGGCCGAATATAGAATCTGAAACCTTTAGGCACACCTAGAGGCCCTACCAGAACATATGAAGACACTTTCAACGTTTTGGAATTAACCTCTAGGAGTCTTTCGCCGGGAACCGATTCTCTAACGGCAAAAGTGGTACTAGGGGCGCCGCATGGGAACGAATCAAACGTTTGAAACTTTTATGTACATCTAGAGACCCTACCGGAACATATGATCACACTTTTAACGTTTCGAATTAAAACACCTAGGAGCCTTTTGCCGGAAAACGATTCTCTAACGACAAAAGTGGCGCTACTGGCGCCACCGGTGGCCAAATCCGAAACCTTTGTGTACATCTGGAGACCCGAACGGAACATATGAACACACTTTCAGCGTTTCGAAATAAAACCTCTAGGTGCCTTTCGCCGGAAACTGATTTTCTAACGACAAAAGTGGCCTTACGGGCGCCATATGGGCCGAATCAAAAATCCAAAGCCTTTATGCACATCAAGAGAGCCCAACTGAACATATGAACACACTTTCAGTATTTCGAAATAAAACCTCTAAGAGGCTTTCGCCGGAACTGATTCTCTAACGACGAAAGTGGCTTTACGGGCGCCATGTGGGGCCGAATCAAAAATCCGAAACCTTTATGCACATCAAGAGATCCTAACTGAACATATGAACAAAATTTCAGCGTTTCGAAGTAAAACCCCTGGGAGCCTTTCGCCAGAACTCGATTCTCTAACGACAAAAATGGCACATAGATCAAACTGGAACCTGGGACGATTTTTAGCGCTCGCTCGCGATTCAAAATATTATTGCGGTGCACGATTTGTAGAAAATTCCAGCGAAATTTCGCTTCTATTTAACTCTTTACCCAACGAATCGCCCGCATCCGCCCGCGTTATATGTAAATTCAGCAGGTGAAAAAATATTAATTTTCGAAAAATGTCAACAAAACCATAGCATGTGACCCCTCTTTGGAACGAGCTCGTCGAGCTCGTTCCAAAGAGGGGTCACATGATATGGTTTTGTTGAAATTTTTTGGAAAAATTTGAAAAATGTTATTTAAAATAATAACTTTTGATATCGTCTGCGTTGGGTAAAGGGTTAAAAATAGTCAGACAACGATTTCCGGCTCCCACCACCGGCATGTGCTCTAACTTGTACGCCCTGGTGGGTTCTCATACATAAAGTCCAAACGTAACCCCATCAAACAGCAGGCCTACACGAGGAAAACAAATGTTACATTGTAAAACCCTGGGAGTATCAGGCCTTCGGGATAATGGACCTTCGGAGTATTGCGCCTTCGGAGTATTGGGTCTTTGAAGCATTAGGCCTTGGACTACTGAGATTTGGACTATTGACCCTTCGGAGTATTGGGACTTAGGAGTAGCAGACCATCGGGGTATTAGTAAATCGGGGCTTCATTGTACTCCAGGGTTCGGAGTGTTGAGCCTTTGGAATATCAGTGTATTAGGCTTTTGGGCTATTCGGTCTTCGGTGTATTGAACCTTCGGAATATCTTAATGAGTAATGCCTGAAAACATTTGCGGGAACCTCAAAAGTAAATCTCTCCCAAGATTTAACTATCTGATTCGCTGTAAAAAAAAGAAGTCTAAAGACAGCAAGCATTCGAGCTCCCGCCTTGCAGTAAGTGTGACGTGGTTGAGACCCGACGTGGTCGGGAGCCTTGATACCCCCCCCCCCCCCCCCGGGTATTCTGAATAAGCCTTACAAACTTAAAGTTTTACCCAGTGAGATTGTCGCAGCATCCGATCCAAGGTTCAACGCCAAGGTTTCGCTCACATAAAAGAAAGAATTAAGCTGTTGGTGCACTGTAAATTCTCTGTGAGACGGCGCAGGGAAGCCTCGCCCCAGGCGGGATTTTCTACGTAACCTCCCGCATAATCCCCTGAACAGGCCGGGATGCAACAGCATCTAAAAAGCGTGGTTCCCCGACCATCAAGCAAACCACGTGTATCTGAGGCGGCGTTCGAACTACACGAGGAGAGCACCAGTGGAACGCCATAGACTGTGCCCGCAGCACAGATCGAGCGGGTGTCGATGGCAGCAAAGCCAGCCCTCCGGGATGAGATAGACTCTTGACAAGCATCACCCTCTCAACAAGAGGTGTGAAGGTAAGTAGGTAGCCGGGTCGAGTTCACAATCAACATATGGCAAAGTGTTTTCTGCTTACTTTTCTATATAAACAAGTTTTTGCCCTTACATTCCGGACAGAGGCCAGTCACGGACTGCGGTCCAACCCGCATCGTCGACCTGAGTCAGATACGACGAAGCCTCATCTGAGTAAGGTGATGCTCACAGTGTTATTTCGCTCTTTTCATATGGGCCAATGGGCAATCACAAGCCAAACGCACTTCTTTTTTCACACATACTTCATTCCAGATACGTATCCAAAGAAGTAATAACTCCAGAAGTGCCCAGGTCGTGGATCTCGAAGTCGTTTCCACAAGCCGACGCCACTGCTAGTTGGGAACCTTCGAAGCCATAGCCAGCCGCTACATTCTTCCAGTCACCGGTCTTTAAATTTGTCAGCCTCGAAAAGATCCACCTACTACGTCCTGACCGCTCTCGTAGGCAGCAGACTTACCCCCACATAACTCTGTCAGCAGCTGTTTTTGCCTTTGTTCACTCTGCCATCCCCTTTGGTGTCGCAACCATTTCTGATGATTCTGTCGGATTTTCTGATTATTTCTTTGAAATCGTGCAGGTTGCCCTGCTTCTGAGTGATTAATGTGCGACGACCGGCTGATATGTCAAAATGGGAAATGTTTGTCTCTTGTCAGGGCTGCAGTTAGCGGAGCTAGATACAATTCGTACTTGTGGTTCAGCTCACACACCACCACATACTTCAGGCCACGCTCGACAAATGGGTCAGCTTCTAGGTCCGCAAACAGTTCATTAATAAATGCGCTGTAAAATATCTACCCTTCCCTGTAATGCCTACTTCTTGTGTGGTACCGACGAATCATGTGGTGACGAAATCAGTAAAACTGAAATGGGAAACAGTTCGAGCGGCAACGATTCGCATGAGGAAGACGATGGTAAAATAGGTAGACCACGTGTTGAGTAAGTAGTTGTGCTGCTGCGGTGTGTGCTGGGGTTGGTTGGATGTTAGGCGATGGTACATGTACAGTACGTGGAGAATGGATTGAAACTAAATCGACCGTAGAGTGGAGTTATCACCCAAGCTATAACTTTCAAATTTTGAACATATCGACAAAAAATACAAGCAATGTTTCAGCCAATGAATCTCCGGGGTTAACCCGGAGGTCCATTGGCTGAAACTTTGCTTGTACTGGTTATGCTTTGCAACAAATTTGCAATTATTGCTTGGGTGGAATCTCCACTCTGCAAGTGATTTAGTGATAATACACTCTCCACGTACTGTATAAGCCAATAACGCAATTCTTTCATTGTACAAAACCTTGGTAGCAGCGATTGATCCCAATATATTCAGCATCGGTGAACCAAGACGAGGATTTAAAATATTTCATAGATCGTGTTCACAGATCCTTGGAAATTAGCCCGACGCGAAGTTACCCTGGCTGTCGAATGTGTCGTTAAACTCCAATAAATAAATAAATTGTAAATTATTTGAGAATAAAAGAAATTAACGTTAATTTAGAATGTTATTGGCTCAGTATATTGAACATATTTTATTGCGCTAAATGTTTTTTCAAATTTTCTTGTTCTTAAATATTATATTGTTTTAGATTACTGGAGAATGCCTGAAAACATTCTCCAGTAATCCAAAACAATATAACATTTAAGAACAAGACTAGGTCCTCGGTTCGAATCCCTACTGCGGCAACCGCGTTGTGTCCTTGGGCAAGACACTTCACCCCATTGCCCACGTGGGGGCACGGTGACGTTGTGTACTACTAAGGCGTTCTGCACGTCGATGGTGCACCCGTCTTCAGCCAATGCTAACCCTGCTTGTGTGGAGTTGATATTAGGGAGCTGGCAGTTGCTCGCCGTTGATCGGTGGTTCTCTTCGAGTACTCCGGCTTCCTCCACCCGTAAAACTGTAACGATCATGATTAGCCATAGTGCATAAATATGTGACCTTAAAACACCAATAAATAAATAAATAATGTAGGTTGTGGCGGCGTTTTTAATCACAGCTAATTGGCATACCTCATCCGCAACTACCTTCACCCCTCATACTCTTTTGAATTTACAAGCACAACTTTTTTGGCCATTCAATTCTGCCGGTCGAAGGGAAGCTTCCTGACAAGCTCTGTTTTGTGAAGTATTGAAAAACAACAACCGAACGAAATTTTTGTTTTGTTTTCAACTACTGTGGTTTTCTCTACCCCCCCCCCTCCCCCCCCCCAAAAAAAAAATAAATTCCGTCATAAATGAAATACTTATGACCCAGTTATATACTACATGACACATTTGATTCACATACATTTGCCCATTGGATCTGAAAATAGACATTTTGAGTGTAGCCCAAATTTGGGAACCCAAATTTTGACTTACTGAGTTTTGAAAAAAAGTGAATCGGCATCACTAAAGTAAGTTCCAAACAAGAAATCTAAGCATTATTGCAAGTGGCATATAAAAAGAGGATTTTAATATCATTTTAGGCTTATGGAGGATTACCCCACTTCAAGATATAGTATTTTTTTTTTTGAGGGGGGGGGGGGGGGGGGGGGCAGAAGAGTAAATTCCACCAGCCTGAAGATGGCAGCTGGAGAAAAGGTATACAGAATTTTACTGCCACCAGGAAATTCAAGTCTGTGTGAAAATGGTCAAAATCATCAAAAATAAACAACACAGAATGAGAATTTATTGAGACTTATTCTTGTGGTTAAAATATTTTAAAGAACTCAGAAATAGTTTTCGTTTACTGTTTTATATGAAATTAAATCTTCGAAACCCACATTGAAGTCTTGAGAGGGTTAAATTAAAGATATTCATATAGGAATCAGAGAATGAATTTTTTTTCAAGAAACCAGAAAAAACATATATGTGCACAGCATTGAAAAGGTTTTATCAAGGCATCAATAATAAAAATCTTTGAAACCCATACTGAAAACTTGAGAGGGTTAATTTAATGACGTTCATGGGAATCAGATAAATGTTTCCAAGAAAGCAGGAAACACATGTGCACAGCATTGAAAGGGATCAACATGAAATACAATCTTTGGAAAACACACTGCAGTCGTGAGAGGGTTAAATTAAAGATATTCATGCAGGAATCAGCTAACGTTTTTTCCAAGGAACCAGAAAAAAACATGTATTTACACAGCATTGAAAGGGTTCAACAAAAAATAAAATATTTGGAAAACACTTAAGTCTTCAGAGGGTTAAATTAAAGATATGCATACAGGAATTTTTCCTCAGCCACTTATGGGAATCTTGAGAGGATTAAAAGCATTAAAGTGAATTGTTTCATTTCCTGATTAAAATAATAAGATAACGTGTGTTTGACAACTAACTGTACTGCTCTCGTAAATGAATGTTTAGATAAGAGTAAATTGTTATTCTGGTCTGAATAACTGTAACGGATATTACTCCAGGATAAGTTACTGCAAAATGCTGACTCATCATTTTTTCAATACCCTCTACCGGACACCCTGATAGAACCGAACCGGTGGTAATTCTTTTTAAACAATCCATTCTAGTGGTCCTAAGGATGCTTCATACCAAAGAACAGTTCTCTATCCCGTGTGGTGTGGGAAATATGGTCTTTTGATTTTTTTTTGTTTTAGTCCCTGGGGTTGCCAAGGGATGTGAACAAATTTTTTCCGGGCATCAATCAATTACTTAGGACCCATTTATACTACATGCCAAATTCGGTTGAAATTGGCCTGCTGGTTCCTGAAATAAAAAATTGGGGCGGAGCCCGAAATGGATATGCCGCCACAGAGAGCAGAAATATTGACCTACCAACTTCCTTTGAACAAACTTTAATCTTCAACACCAAAGGATGTTCCACAACAAATATCTAGGCATTCCCTCTGGTTGTTCGTGAGAAGATTTTTAAAGATCTTTAAGCTTTTGGGGCATTAACCAGAGCCCGAATATGGTAGCTGCTTCATTTGAACAAAATATAATGGGTATACTTCATAGATGGTCTGTGCAATATATGTTTGAATTTGGCCTACTGGTTGTGAAGAAGAAGGCAAGTTTGCAAAAGTTAACGGACAATGGACTCCGGACGCCAAGTGATGACAATAGCTCCCACGGAGTTGCAGTCAGGTGAGCTAAAAAGGAAGGAATCAATTCCCATCGTACGTTTTTCAGAACTTAAAGTGTTTCTATTCTTATCAGAGCCCACCCCAAATTATGCTTCTGCAAAAATGTTGCCCACCGGTGCCAGGGTGGCACCCACCTATTTTTATAACTTGACATATAACTGCATCTCTCGGGCAAAGAAATCGTAGCTGGACGACAGTGGACGCTACTTGACACTTTTCGTAATTTTTCGGGGTTCGACGACTCGACCATTGTGTTTTCCCTGGTTTCAACACATCATTTTACTTCAAGCCGTGGCTCCGTGGTTACTTCACTGGACTGCTTTGGCAAGACACTTAATCCAGATTGTACATGTGAGAACACGGTAGCGCTGTGTTCTAATGCGCACTGTACGTCGATGGTGCACTTGTCTTCCACCCCTGCTAACATTGCGTGTGCAGAATTAGTAAGCTGTTTTGTATGACAGTTTCTCCACGCTGCTTGGTGGTTCTGCGCGGATACACCGCCTTCTTCCATCCATAAAACTGTGTGACACGATGTGACAGTGGCTGTTGAAAGTGTTGTTAAGCCACAATAAACAAATAAACATTTAAAAAAGATGGCGGTAGAACGTCCCGCGATGTGTGCAACCACGGCAAATCATCCCTGACCAAAATTGTGATGTAAATCGTGGAAAACGACCTTCGATGGTTATCTCCATTGAAATTATTTGACGAACAAGGAAGGTCCAATTAAGAAGCAAGTAGCTATTGTGGTGAAAACACTTATGACATCAATAGAAAATAAAGCCATGTTTCCTTTTGTTACTTTTAACAACAGACAGCTCAGGGCTGTCTGCTGTTTTCGTATATTAAAAGAAACAAAAGGAAACGTTGCTTGTTTGTGATAAACTAACCAGAAGCAACTTGTTCACAGATAATTCATCATTAAGAATAATATACCAGCATCACAATTATCAACAATGACCTCCACTTTGGCTCTTTGTTTAGCGAATGTGTTTTTACAGTAACTTTTAAGTTTGTATTCTCCCGAGCAAATAAATAAGTAAAACTCACTTCCTAGAATATTATTTTAATGGAATGGACAGTGTCTGTATTATATGTCGTGATATTAATGGAAAGGGCATTGTCTGCATTACATGTCGTGATATTAATGGAAAGGACAGTGCCTACATTATATGTCGTGATATCAATGGAAATGACAGTTTCTGCATTATATGTCGTGATATTATTGGAAAGGATAGTGTCTGCATTATATGTCGTGATATTAATTGAAAGGACAGTGTCTGCATTATATGTCGTGATATTAATGGAAAGGACAGTGTCTACATTATATGTCACGATATTAATGGAAATTACAGTGTCTGCATTATATGTCGTGATATTAATGGAAAGGATAGTGTCTGCATTATATGTCGTGATATTAATGGAAAGGACAGTGTCTACATTATATGTCACGATATTAATGGAAATTACAGTGTCTGCATTATATGCCGTGATATTAATGGAAAGGATAGTGTCTGCATTATATGTCGTGATATTAATTGAAAGGACAGTGTCTGCATTATATGTCGTGATATTAATGGAAAGGACAGTGTCTACATTATATGTCACGATATAATTGGAAATTTCAGTGTTTGCATTATATGTCGCGATATTAATGGAAAGGATAGTGTCTGCATTATATGTCGTGATATTAATTGAATGGACAGTGTCTGCATTATATGTCGTGATATTAATGGAAAGGACAGTGTCTACATTATATGTCGTGATATTAATGGAAAGGAAAGTGTCTGCATTATATGTCGTGATATTAATGGAAAGGGGAGTGCCTGCATTATATGTCGGGATATTAATGAAAGGGGAGTGTCTACATTTTTTGTCGTGATATTGATGGAAAGGAGAATGTCTGTACAATACCTCGTGATATTAATGGAAAGGAAGTGTCTGAACCCCAAGATAGTATTTTTAACGAAATCTGTCCCAAATGTGTGAAATGATCAAATAATTGTCCCCGAAGGTATTAACGTCATATATCAGGTGTTTGAAGTCAGATTTTGATCATTATTTCAGCTGTGTAATTGAAGTAATGCGTAATAAAGTATGACTGGAAATACAATGAACAGCAATGTCACTTTGATCAAAATATAATTTTTGATTTTTTGAAAACCTGGTCGTCTCGCTAGATCAAAAATATCGATCAATCAAAACATAAAAATCGCAGGTATTTTTATTTCTGGAGTTCCACAACATTCTAAAATATCATGATAATCGACCGCCAAGAAATTCTTACTGACGTTGATGTGAATTACGTCAGCCAAAAATTCGGTTATAACCTTTGATAATTTGCCGGAAGAGAAGATACTGCATTTTTAGATATGCTTTTTTCTTGGGGGGGGGGGGGGAGATTAAAAGCTAGAGGAAAAAACGTTAAAAGTGATGTTGTTTTGGATAAAGGTCGGATGTCAGAAAGCTAATTATAAAAGTCACCATTAAAATGTGTACCACATTTGATCACCATTGCTTTAAAAATATGACTAGTGTGGCGACCAAAAATGTAAAAAGGGCTCCCAATCGCAATATGTCATTTCAACTTCGTCAATGTTCATTTTGTTACTTTTAATAAACGAAAACAACAGACAGCTCTCAGAGCTGTCTGTTGTTTCGTTTATTAAAATCAACAAAAGGAAAGCTCGGATTTTTATTGTCAGCTAATTCGAAGCAACTAGTTCACAGATCAAACGCAGAAAATTCACAGCAAATCTGTCAGTATTTCACCTTCCAACACTAAATCGTTCACTTTGGGTCTTTGTTCAGCTAATATGTTTTTATGGTCATTTGCAGTTTTTATTCCTCCCAGGTCTGAGGAAGAAAATGAGTTATTCTCATCTCCCAGAATGAACAGAAAAAAAGTTACAGAACATCAAAAGATGGAGAAAACACCGTATTCGCATGTTCAAATCGGTTTTAACCGGGATTAATAGCGAATTGTTCAAACTGATTGGGAAAAAAAGTTAAAAGAAATCAGCTACTGTATTTTTATACTAGCCTACAAGAAAATGTCTGAAGTTTGTGAAATGATGCTTACATCGATGATACAAGTTCTCTAATATCTTGAAATTTCAATTTTTAATTGAAATTCCCAAACTCCAAGTGTTAAATTTACTGATAGCTTTCGGAAATTAAGGGGAGCTTCCTTTCCTGAAAATCTTTTCCAATTGCGAAAATCCTCCACTATGTCAAAGTTTCTGCCCTATTTTCAGTAATAACACTGTCGATGCCGACCACAACCAAACCTGGAAATTAGCAATCTGTCATTTGCTGGACGAGGTCCCCAGAGGGTGAATTTGCTGATGCTATCCCATGCAGTGTGCCAATATATTCTCTGGGTAACTCCTTCTGTTTAGACCCGAGGCCTTGATTTAGACTGAGGTGCACAAAGGGTAAATTTAGTGATGCTACCCTGCTGTTCCGGGAAGCATCACCAAATTCACCCTCTGAGGACCTCATTCTGCAGATGACACTCTGCTATTTCCAGACCTGACCGCGACCGCTGAAAATTTTTTTTTAATATTCAAAGAAAATGGCTGTTCAAAACGCCAATGATACAAGAATGCATATGTACGGCAGCGTGGAAGCGACACTCTATGTTTTCCTACTATCTTGTTTAAACGAGATAGCTAAGTCGTTTAAACGAGATAGCTAAGTCGTTTAAACGAGATAGCTATGTCGTTTAAACGAGATAGCTAAGTCGTTTAAACGAGATAGCTAAGTCTTTTAAACGAGATAGCTAAGTCGTTTAAACGAGATAGCTAAGTCGTTTAAACGAGATAGCTATGGCGTTTAAACGAGATAACTAAGTCGTTTAAACGAGATAGCTAAGTCGTTTAAACGAGATAGCTATGGCGTTTAAACGAGATAACTAAATCGTTTAAACGGGATAGCCAAGTCGTTTAAACGAGATAGCCGAGTCGTTTAAACGAGATAGCTATGTTGTGTAAACGAGATAACTATTGACCAATCAAATTCATTTTGACACGGGCACAACTTGTGAACTGACGAACGACAGCAGTGTTGAGTCAACTACAAGCAGAAAAGTGCATCCGTCCGTGGAAGGTGAATGTAATGTACACTCAGGACAAATGTACGGCGGCCCATACCTGGCATGCATTATTTTTTTTTCAAATTTTTACCTTGGTGCAAATTACTTTTCACCATGGTGAATAAGCCCGGCCCCCGGGGGGAGGGGGGGGGGGGCATTGTTGCTTGGTGATATGATCTGGATTTGAAGAGAACACCATCAGACCGTGTTAAGATTGATCACGGAGTTCATAATACCATCGTACTGCACTGCTGGAACCCCCACTTGGGGAGGGGGGGGGGCGCCCGGTTGCGTATAATCTCATATATCCCGTGTTTATGAAAGGTGGTGTGGAAACGGGATTAGGCTATCGATATGTGGTCACCGAAGATGGACCCTAGGTTGGCCCGAGGTTAAGGGCTCAAGATTGGAAATATAGCCTGCTGCGTTGCGCGGGGGTGCGGTCTTAACATAGTGGCACGCATATAGAGGAATGAGTATTGGTGTTCTTATATGTGTGCCAGGTTAAGCGGTTCGGGTGAGAACTTAATTCCCGTATAGGTTATGGTTTGTTCTATGCTCCTTCGAGGGAGCTTGTTTTTTGTATTTATGAAGGCAGTGAGTAAGTATAGGTATCACTGTTTCTAATATAGTGGGTTGCCCTGAAACGGGCCGTTAATTAGCGTAGTGTAGGGTCTACAGCCAGGATTCTTCCTTGTTGATGGACTTGGATTCATCCGGTTTGTCCATCGTCTCTGTGTCAGTAGCTGGTTTAGGTGCTGATTGCAACAGTTGTTTGGCTACGAGCAGTGAAATCTTGGCAGCCATTTCCGCAATCTTCTGATCGTTAACAGGGTCTTTGGCAGCCCACGGGTTAAGGTGGTTCACAATGGTGTCTTTGACCGCCTGTTTATACTTCTCCACCTGATCAAACAACTGTGCGTCAAGCTCCTGTTGGTCAGGAATGTACGCAGTGGATGGAGGGCGAGTGCCGTAGGTCCAGTCAGATGATTGGACATGTTTAATCCAATCGAGGGCGTGCCTCGTTCTCTGTTCCCTTAAAGCTTCCCCCCTAGGCTTGGTGTGATCTAGTGACGGCATAATGATTCCAGTATGGAGGCTGGTACGGTCGTGCCGACGTTCTGTGCTGGTTATTCGATCTACGAGTTGTTCTAATTGGTCGCATGGTTGGAAGCAGAAGTAGTTACGAAAGCCGTTCGATTGAACCGGGTATAAATCAGTGCGTGGCGGACGTAATAGAGATAGCACCGCTATAGGTATTGGTGTCAAGGCCAAAGGACTCGGAGATTGGTAGATGCTCATTCAAGACGCTCTATCCTCGTAGGAGGATGCGTGTGGTGGGTAGCAGCTGGTATGATCATGCGTTCAGATAGTTAATTGCCTGTAGTAAATGTGCTCATCGATCCACAACCCCATGTGTGTGTGGGGGGGGGGGGGGGAGGGGAGTAGACCGTGGGTTGGTACCGGTTAATTGTGGTGGGTTGTACTGCCAGTGGGAGACCGGATGGTCGGTGTGTGGGTCTCTCCGACACTATGCCTTGTAGGCGGTAGTTGGGCACATACTAGGGTGTCATTAAGGTTTGTGCCGCGTTTGAAAGCCAGAATTGGAGGCTCCGGGAATATTCTCTGCAGTGTGGTACTGCTGGATATGAGTTCCCAATATTTTAGGAGTGCCTTCTTAATGTTAGAAATGTACGGGTTGAAGGTCGTAGTGAAGACCAGAGGTGGCTCCATATAAGCTTTATTTGTCCGACCCAGATTCGTGTTTGCAAGCAGCGTGGGTCGATCCGTGAAGTTGACAGGGGTGAATACAGGTGTTCAATTCCCTGCATGGTGTAACCCCGTGGTAGGCGTTTATTCACAAACTGTTCTTTGTGGTGTGTATAGCATGTTTCAGATGAGTTGTTGCGTATAAAGCGCGCCAGTTCACCCTTGATGAAACCCTTGAAAGTGGTAGGGGGGATGAGCGGATTGGCGGTGGAGGTATTGGAATGTCTCCGTTGGTTTGATGTGGAAACGCACATCCAAAACGCCGGTGGCTTGGAACCGATCACCTTTGTGAATCTCGGTATCAAGGAACGTGACCTCGGTGGTCGAGACTTCATAAACAAAGCGAAATGTCGGGTGTGATTGGTTAGCTATTTCCAAGAAGCTATGCAGGGTATTATCACGATATCGGAGCCATTTGTGGATTTTGCTCTGGCCCATTGAAAGTAGTGTGATCTCCCAGGTATGGGCCGTGATATCGGCTATTTCAGGACTGGCCTTACTGCCCATGGCAGCCCCCAATGTTTGGATGTAGGACTGTCCATCAAACTGGAAGCAGTTGCGCTCAAGTATAAGCTTAAGGAGCGTTAGTAGTGAAGTAGTCGATGGTCTGGGAATGAGCTATTTTAAATTATGGTTCTCAATTAGAACTCGTTCGACAGATGCCATAGCTTCCTCGTGCGATATGTTGGTGTACATATTGGCAATGTCGGCAAAAACGAGGATGGAATCAGGAGGGATATGTGCCTCCTCAATGAGTTGGATGGAGTGGGCAGTGTCCCGTATATACGTATGTTGTTTCTTCACAATGGGAACCAGGAAAAAATCGAGTAGACCAGATATAGAGGTAGTGGGGCTGCTGCAACCCGCAATGATCGGTCTAATCGTTGTAGGCGGGTCCTTGTGTATCGTTGGTAGAAGGTGGAGCACAGGCTGTTTGGTCGTGTCCAATTTAGCTAGGTTGAAGCTCTGTATGCATTTTATTATCAATGTCGTGTTAACTGTACATACGTTCCAAGTGATTCCGGACGTCGAGTGTGGTACGTGCCGTTATATCATGGGGGAACGGTTTACAGTGGAGGGTCGAGGTAAGTTGACGAAGGCCCTCAGCTACATGGGTGGAGCGATTGATTAGAATAGTTGATTTGCCTTTATCCGACTGTTTGATGTCAATGTCGCGGTTCCGCCGGAGGCTATTTATCGCAATTCGCTCCACCTTGGTCATATTATTGCGGCAGATACGAAGGCGCGAGGGGTTAAGACACCGTAGGAGTTCTATTTTCGTCTTAGATGGGTATGTTTCCACTGCAACATTGTGACAAGTGGTTGGAGCGGTATTGGTCCTCTTGTGGAAGGGGTTCATGAAGACCCTGTTGGTCAGCATGTATAATTCTCAGTCGCATTCGATTATGAAGCAACTGGATATCCTCACTGAAGAAAGATTTGATAGGTTTTGGAGGCGTTGGTATAAATTTAAGGCCCTTGCCCAGTACAATCTTCTGAGGGTGTAATTCGATAGATTAGTGATGTGTTTGCTAGTTAGTGTGCAATGTCGTTCCGTTCGACGTTGTGTACGCTGATTCTGGTTATGTTTGACGCGAGAAGCCACGTGGGAAATTGCGCGCGCGGCAGTGGCGCTTAGGTCTACGGTAGCCTGTAAAAGGGTGAACATCACTGATATGAGCGTAATGACCTAGTCAAAGACCCTGTTAACCTGCACACTGGCAGTAGTGACGATCAGAAGATTGCGGACATGGCTGCCAAGATTTCACTGCCCGTAGTCAAACAACTGCTAAGCAGCACCTAAAGCAGCTACTGACCCACAGACGATGGACAAACCGGATGAATCCACGTCCACCAACAAGGAAGAATCCTGGCTGTAGACCCTGCACTACGCTAATTAACGGCCCTTTTCAGGGCAACCCACAATATTAGAAACAGTGATACCTATACATACTCACTGCCTTCATATTTACAAAAAACAAGCTCCCTCGAAGGAGCATAGAACAAACCATAACCTATACGGGAGTTGAGTTCTCACCGGAACCGCTTAACCTGGCGCACAACCAAATGAGAACACCAATACTCATTCCTCTATATGCGTTCCACTATGTGGATACCGCACCCATGCGCAACGCAGCAGGCTATATTTCCAATCCTGAGCCCTTAACCTTCAAATCCAGATCATATCACCAAGCAACAACGCCCCACCCGGGGCAGGGTTTATAGGGATGGGCTACCATGGTCCTCCCCATCTCGCACCGCTGTTAGATGACAGCATCCGAAGCTTGAGGGTGAACCTAGTGGCTACTATGCCCCCCCCCCCCCCCAACTAAAATTAATTTGCACCATGGTGAAAAGTAATTTGCACCATGGTGAAAATTTGAAAAAAATAATAATGCATGTCAGGTATGTGCCGCCGTACATTTTCCCTAAGTGTACATTAAATTCACCTTCCACGGACGGGTGTACTTTTTTGCTTGTAGTTGACTCAACACTGCTGTCGTTCGTCAGTTCACAAGTTGTGCCTGTGTCATAATTAATTTGATTGGTCAATAGCTGTCTCGTTTAAACAACTTAACTGTCTCGTTTAAACAACTTAGCTATCTCGTTTAAACGACTTAGCTATCTCGTTTAAACGACTTAGCTATCTCGTTTAAACGACTTAGCTATCTCGTTTAAACGACTTAGCTATCTCGTTTAAACGACTTAGCTATCTCGTTTAAACGACTTAGCTACCTCGTTTAAACAACTTAGCTAACTCGTTTAAACAAGATATTAGGAAAACATAGAGTGTCGCTTCCACGCCGCCGTACATATGACTGCGTGCAATTTCCATAAAACATCCCGCGATGAGAATGAAGGATACCTTTCTTGGAACAGTATCGTAACTCCAACGTACAACTTTTGTCCACTTTACGCCCGAATAGGCAACACTTCATCATATATTCCCTTCACACGCTTGTTCTTGGGGTCAAAAGGTGTTTTTGTATGCAACGTAGCCCTATATTCTTGTCCCATTCGCTCGAGTTTATAGGTTCCGGTCTTCAACCAGTCATCGCGCACAATATCTCCAGCCGGATGCCTAACATATCCGTATCCAATACTTTTACCAAGAGCAAATGCGTAGTCAGCGCGTCGGATGTATCCAACTATTTGATCGTCCCGCCAGATGGCCTCAAGTCCGTGTAGAGCAACATGACTGAAAGAGAAGCGACAGGTGTATTAGAATGTTGCTGTTTCTCTCTTTCTCTCCACCCAAATACTCACTCACTTAGTTTTACAGGTAATTTGAAATTGGTCATTAATCACGTTTACTTAACCCTTTACCTAGCACGAAAGGCAGACGGCACTTAGCCCTTTACCTATCATGAAAAGCAGACGACACTTGCAAAAAAAATTCTGGAATAACTAATTTTATTCATTTTTTGTCTCAAAAACATAGGTTACGACCCCTCGTTGGAACGAGCTCGACGAGCTCGTTCCAACGAGGGGTCATAACCTATGTTTTTGAGACAAAAAATGAAAATATTTTGAAAATTAATTAGCGATTTTTGAGAATAGCGCTGGCCGGTTTGGGCCGTTACGTTGCGGGTAAAGGGTTAAAATAAAATTCTTCAATAACTAATGTTTTCATTTTTTGCGTCAAAAACATAGCTTATGACCCCTCATTGGAACCAGCTCGTTGAGCTCATTCCAATGAGGGGTCATAAGCTATGTTTTTGAGACAAAAAGTGAAAAAAATAATGAAAATTGGATGGTAATTTTTGTGAAAAGCGCTGGCCGGTTCTTGGCCGTAACGGTGGGTAAAGAGTTAATCGCTCTATCATTTCAACACACACAATACCTGTACTGACTGAACCCCATTCATTATTGGAGCTGGGAGTTTTTTATTTTATTTTTTGAAAAATTTAAAAGAAGAATTTTTTTTGTTTGTTTTCGTTTTGGTTCCGGGTTTTGCGTCAAGCCGACCTGCAAGGACGAGAAAGAACCGATCGAAAGATTTTACTGTTTTTGTGCATAAAATTATCAAACTATCTTATCTATGGACTCGCGTCACTTAAGTCTTTCCAGCTATTTATGATGGGCCTATCATAACGGGCCTATCATAACGGGTATTTAATGAGACTGATTTCAGAGCACCACATATTAGGGGCGGTGGCGTTGCGGTGACCGGTTCTCGTCCGATCACCGAAGTTAAGCAACGTCGAGCCCGGTTAGTCCTCGGACTCGATTCGGACTCCCGCGTTGTGTCCTTGGGCAAGGCACTTCACCCCAATAGCCCGCATGGGGGCACGATGACGCCGTGTGCTAAGACGTATTGCACGCCGATGGAGCGCATGTCTTCAACCAGTCTGAGCCTGCCCGTGCTGCAGTGCGGAGTTACGATGTTGGGGAGCTGCCAGCTGCTCGTCGTTGCTCGGTTGTTCTCTCCGGGTACTCCGGCTTCCTCCACCCGTAAAACTGTCACGGTCATGATTAGCCATTGTTCATAAGTATTTGACCTTAAACACCAATAAGAATAAATAACCACATATTAGGCAACATCTCTCTCTCAGACATGACGTGTAAGACCTAACTGCTGTTTGAATATCAGGTCAACGAGTATTCTTTGTGAGTTTGTGACATATCGTCGCCTAAGTGCTAGAATGTTCTATGTCCCCTATGGGACATAGAACATTCTAGCACTCAGGTGACGATATGTTATGAACCAATACAGACTCGCATAGATATTTGTTCAAGTCTAATATATTCCTTTGACTATTCACGTCTAGCGACGGTGGTTCGTGGTGCTGACTCTGGGGTGTAGTTATATCCGGTTACCCGGGCTTCTTTCTCCCATAAAACTGTTCGGAATGATGCGACTCAGACTGTTGAAGGTCTGTTAAATCACAAAAAGCAACAACAACAACAAAACACAAGCAAATATAAACATGCCCACATTAACCTTTTATGTACAAATATGTTGATGGGCAGGGGTGATCCTTAGCGAATTTTGAGTTCCATAATTATATCCAACACACTACGCGGAGTTTCAAATGGATTGAAGACACCATGTGCAAACTGTGTATATGTCATACAGACTGTTAAGACCTATACATGGCTGATAGTGTGATCTCTCTTTTGTTTATTTATAGCCAAAATGGTGGCAGGCGATAACCGCTTCGCGTTGAACAAGTAAGAATTCATTAAGATAGAACAAAACGAGGTGGAGATTTTTCCTGTATTTCACTAGGTTCAAAGGAAAAACTTTACCAAGAGTCGTTGATTCCTACCTTTAAAGAAAAATAGCACCTTCGGCGGTTTGATAACTTTCTACCCTGATACAGTTTTGTGTCAAAGCATTCATTTACGTCATAACATCACTCGGACGCGTAACATTCTAACATGACGTTCTAACGCGTAATGCAGATTTCACGTGTGTTGTATCTAGAGCATTCCCCAATGTCTGTATTTTATCTTAAAAGAAAGTATTTCTATCAATACAAGTGAAAACGTCTAGACAAAATTCAAATCTGTATTGAGGTTAGTAACTGCACGTGCGATCATTCGATTCAGAAAGAGAATGATTTTTTACGTGCATTCACCTTTTTGATAACAGTAATTACATGATAAATAAATCACCAACTCAACGAAATAAATTAGACTGGGTCATATTTCTTGTCCTTGATGATATTGTATATAGGCCTAACATGTGTGAAAGATAGAACAAAGAAACACACCGCGGAAACACTGCTTTAAACTTCAGCGGCTGTTGTGCAAGTAGAATAATGAATGGGGATTACGTCATTGATAGTGCAAGAACGCAATGCCATTACGTCTGATTTTTTAAATCTCCCAGACGCTGAAAGATTGTCTGAATTTTTGCAAACAAGCCAAGAAAGGAAGGAATATTGTAAGATAAATAGGTTATTACCACAAAGTTGTGTATTGAAGTCTCGACCTCGACTCTTGGTCAAACATCGACTCGTCCTAACGTCCTTCAGTACACCATCTCGCAAACTGGTGTGGTGGTAATAACCAAATGTATCGCGTAAAAGTTAAATACGCACACCAATCGTGATACAATATTTATTAACCATTGCATTTAATAATCCACTAAATTAGAATAGTTGGTAAAATAGTTTCGTTCCACAATTTGTTAGTGACCTAATATTGGGGTTAATGAATTCTATATTAGGCTTAAGCTTCCGCATCGCCCAATACGGAATTGACTGACGCCACATATATCCGGCTACTAACAGTCTGTGTATCTAAAAATATAATGGACCAATTTTATTTCATCTACCAATCACAGGACATTTAGGTTGATTCTAGAGGTGCAGTTTGTGCTCCAAACCCAACTAGGGATTTAAATAATTCGGACTTGTTTGACAGAGCACGATTAGCTCAGTCAAACAACAATGAATTAGTCAAAATCTTTGTTGCATTCAGGGAAAGATTTGCAGGTTAAACCCTTGGTATTATGCGATACAAGTGAAGCACGTGACGAATATATCTGATTGTCACTTAAGATTCGATATCTCATATTTGTTCTCCAAAATGAAGGATGGCGCTGCAAATCAGTGCCAGACAAGCCCAGACAGCCGCCGGGTCCAGTCTTACGTGCCGCCCTATTCCCATGCATTGCTAAATACAGTTAAAGCTAGAAGTCCTGTCATTTACTGAGCGCTTATCTAGGCTTAATTGCGCGTAGGAATTGCGCGCAATTGCCATATCGAATGGCATCCAAAGCACGTCAGGTTCTCCTGGTTACTCATTGCAAACACAGCAATGTTTCTGCCAATGGACCTTCTGGTAACATTGTTTGTGCACAGGCCATATGTACAGAATTTGATAGTCTTACTATGGTCATAACGCGTAGATTAATGCGCAGATTGACGTGCTATTTGTGCGCATTTCATGACAGGACTTCTAATTTTAACTGTTAACTGTATTTTTGGATGGTTGGTTTCATACAAACATCAGGATTTGTTCATTTCTTTATCGACATACTTTACCGCCCCCATGAATGCCGCCTTGGTGAGGTAGCCCCCTTCCCTTCCTTTTGGCCGCCACTGCTGCAAATATATTTCTAATGACGTCATGTTATATGACTACAAGGGCTGCAACGATTAATCGTGATATCAATCGATACAATGCTCACGATTCCATACGATACGATAAATATGAATATTATCAGGCAAAACAGTTTATTAGATTTTGAAAGTTGATAAAGTGAAACCGGTTTTTGCACAGCAGTATTGACAGTGATAAATATGCCTAAACAAAATTATTCAGTTAACCAAAAGTTGGTGAATTCCCTCTAATTTACTGAATATTTATTTCTTTAATCCATTATATCTTGTTTGACAGAGCTCAAAGAGCTCTGTCAAACAAGATATAAGGGATTGAACTGTTTGAACATATTTTTAAGAGGAAAAAAAACACAGGAAAACGAGGCATAAAATCACAACCTAAAATAAATGAGTGCCAATGGTTATCATTTTGGGAAGTTACATATTGTTCAAAGAGTGCATTCAAAAATTAGTAATTTAACCCTTTGAACGCTGGTGGTATCTTCCATGTCAGTTCATACGCAGCAATTAGAAGAGTCTATATTCCTTTTTTTTTGGGGGGGGGGGGAGACCAATCAATATTTTCAACGTGCCGCCTTGGGGCTGCATGTTGAAAATATTGATTGGTCTACCCCACCCTTAACTTAGCAGGAATCCTACTTAATGAAAGTATGACGTATCATGTCCCTGGGCCGGTAAAGCGGCCTCTGATGTTCAAAGGGTTAAGGAGGCTACAGGAAATGAATATATATAGTTCAAGGTATTTGATAGTTGCAGTTGCATGCCATGAGAGATCATGCGTATCATGATATAGATCGTATCGTACAGATCGAATCATGATACATATCGTATCGTCAGGGAAGAATATCGTTGCAGCCCTAATTAATTAATTAATGGGTTATTAGTAGTTGAACCTTTCTTGGAAAGATTAAAACATGGGTCAACGGGACAGTCTCGCAAAAAAAGCTAAAATCGTCTGTTAGCCGTCTAAACATTTGATGTCCGGCAGTTTACCCATCTAGTGTTATTATTGTTGCGCCCACCCCATATCCTCTGAAAATGCATAATTTAATACTAATTGGGGTGTTCAGCCCACCTCATCAACCATCAAATATATATGTTAACTCTTCCCGAAAAATCCTGGAAATCCAGTGTAGTTCCTGGCTTCCCTGACGGGAATCAGTTTTGGAATATTTTCCCCGTTTCGAGTCCTTGTGTGAATTCACGGGCCATCGAAGTACTGATCCTAAGGAATTAATCAAATATGCATACAAGAGAAATTTATTTAATAAAAACGTCTTTTCTTATATATACTCTCCCAAAAAAGAAAGTGCGCATGCTAAAAAATAACACTAAAAAAAGATATATATCATTTTCATTCATGGAAATTTTATTCAATCACAGATGAATCAATTTGTGATCAACACGAGAAATTTCATTACGCTACGACGAATACTCTTGGTGCTCTTTGACTCTGAGAGTCAAACACACTAAGGGTACAACACAAAAGTCACACACTCAATATCTGGTATGACCTCCGTCTGCATCGACTACTGCTGTGCATCTACGCCTCATGGAAGCGAACAAGTTAGCATGGACGTGGGTTAGGGTAGGGTTAGGTAGGATTAGGGTTAGATTAGGGTTAGGTTAGGGTTAGTGTTAGTTTAGGTTTAGGGTTAGGCTAGGCTAACCCTAACCCTATTCTACACCACTGCAGTCGAGCACGACGATGACATAACGTCAAAATCGGGCGAATTGCAGGTCTTTGAGGACGTAAGCCGTATTCTCTCAGGCGGTTGATTACTGTTTGAGGATGTATCCGTCTCAGGTTAGGGGTGTTCCTGGCTGTCGTCGTTGACGTTTGTTGCCGGTTCCGGAGATGGACGACACGGATATACCGATCTTGTGCAGGGGTGGTAACTCGGGGTCTCCCGGAGCGGGGTCGGTCTCGAACGTCATCATGTTTTGCATGTCGATGGACTAGCCTGTCTACAGTGTTACAGTGGCAGTTCAAATGCTGGGCAACCTCTCTGTGTGTTCTGCCAGCTCTAATCATACCCAGGGCAAGGAGACGTTGATTCATTGTCAATCTTGGCATGCTAATGTGGAGTCGTTTTAACAGCAGCGCAAGTGTGAATGTGAACGATAGGAAGGCCTTACTTTAGTGTTTAAATTTCCAAGGATTCACACTGCTGCATGGATTTTCAGACTCTCCACGTGCAAAACATGCCTTTTCACAAACGTGCAGCACGTCATTTAACGTTAATGCAATTTTAATGGGGAAAGCTGTTTTTGTGTTCAATATAACTTATTCATGAACAGGTTAACACTCTTTACACCTACGAAATTATTTTTTTGGAGTTTGATCAATTTCTGCAATGCACACTTTCTTTTTTGGGCGAGTATACATTTCATTTATATCCACAGGTTTCCGATATATTCATTTTCAATGGAGCTTCGTTTTCTTATTTTCCAGTGTCGGAGCGAAAATAGGTGACTTTCGCACATCATCTCTATTAGTCCACCTTCACTTTAATAGTGTTTCCTGGCGAATAAGATATACGAAAGGGAATTAAACAATATATATTTATTTATTTAGTTCAAATATCCACTCATTTTTCATTCCAATCTCCAATGAATCCGTAGTCCACTGAAGAAAAACCGCCATTTCAGAAAAAAGATGAAACTTTGATTCAATTTTGTGTTTCAGAAACAAACTTTATTGCCCATTCCAGAAGGGAATTATGTGCTTTGCGCACTTCAACTTCAGGGAGAAGTGGTGAGGAGGGGCGCTTGAAGGAAAGAGGGAGGAGTGTATATTCAATCCAATAATTTTTCATGATTTATGAACATGGCATAAAGGATAACAGCAATTTTTTAGCTCAAGAACCACTGGGTGCAACCTATTGCCAGGGGTGGTGTAAGAGGGAAAATTTGCTAGTTCGTCATGTGAATTGTTTTCGCGCGAACTTTCCTTGTTGTAATTTTGTTTTTGCGCGACTTTTTCCCTTAAATTCACTCAGTGTTCCTGAGAATCGCCCCCAGATTGCTAGAGCATTGTTTCTCAGGTTAACCTATCTGCTCTCAAAACACTCGTATTGGAAACCAAACAAAATATTCGGCGCCTTGAAGATTCAATAAACTTTCCAGTTATTTTCCCCTTGGATAATGGCGTTGGTTCATAGTAATAGCTGGATGGGGCTGCATTCGAAAGGCAGATGAGGCATAAATTGGATGTTGTGGGTCGCATTAGGATAGAAAAATGCCATTTGATTTTCATAAAATGTCAAGAAGTGTACTTACTCATCCAGTGTGAAGCAGACGATTTTCTTCCTTAGCCCATCATTTTTCTGCTTCTCAATAGATTCCCGACCTAGGAAAGCGGTATTCGTTTTCAGTTTGAGGGTGTATCCTATGGCGGCTTCAGCGGGCGTATCATCAGAACGAAGGTCAGCATGCCAATGACGGTAACCTAAAAAAGTGTGTTGGGTTTTAAATACAATATACAAACTTAAGTGTTTACCTATGATCGTGACCAGGGACGTGGCTAGAGGTTTCCGAATGGGGGTGTAGGGTAGTGAATTTCCAACTAGAAGGAGGGACCGGGAGGGAACCTCCTCCCGATCCCTCCCCCTAGTTGGAAATTCACTACCGAGAAAAAATTTGAAATTGAAGCCATGAAAGGGGGCATAAAATTGATTCTAGTAACTGAAATGCCAACACATTTATGATAGAATTATCAGGTTATTATTATTTTGTATTATTCTGGGAATTGAATATGTGCTAAACAAATGCTCAAGCTGAGAACTTTGAGCAATTCACACTTTCCTAACATTAAATCAGATCTTATTCTGGAATAATCAATTTTCGATGTTTTATCGTTTTTTTTATTACGATAAGTAACCATACTATAGAAATCTCGTACCGATTGACCTCATACATGCTTATGAAGCTCGATATTGCGTACACTATAGATGTAAATAGTAACAGTTAGATTTGGAATTTTGGGAAGTAAAGGAGATATCAGCATCGTCAAAGAAGCTCTAAAATCCAGATAGATGGAATTTCCAACTACTCGTGACTTTCCCTCCGAATTTATAACTATAGGAAATTTTGGCCAGGATTGGGGGAGGGGTGACACCCCCTCCTGTCGCCACGTCCCTGATCGTGACCGCAACATGAATATCAAGTAACGTCGAGCCAATGTTTTGTACCCATGTTGCCCATTTCAGAGAACTTCACCCAAGGCACTGGTGACGGTCCTATTGTACAAGAAAAATCCAGTTTGGTTACCACAGTAAACGTGTACTGCTTCACGTCCCAGGGCTTCCATGGTGGAAAGTTTCGTTAAACCCCAATAAATAAATCATAAAACTACAGCAGTGGTGAGTCGTTCTTTATTCATTAGTTTTTAGTTTAAAACAGACCTAACAGTATTGTAATGTCAGTAAAAATTCACTCAAGTTTATTCTCGACTGAGAAACATTTCTTGCATTGATTTAAAGAAAAAGAATGTCTTTGGTGCTTTTAGATTCAATCATCTGACATATTTCAGTTGGTCGGAAAAGCAGACCTATGGTTCATTTTTCTGACCAACTGATACATTCTAGACGATTGACTCTAAACAGAGGCGATGGGCTATTTGAGGGACAGACTGACCTCAAGCCATAACAGCTTCGAATTCCTCACGGAATTAGACTGCTGACACGAGAGCTTAAACTGACTTTTCAGGTGGAATTTCGAGACCCGACTATGTAACCATTTTGTGTAACTTATGCACAGCTCCTCAAGTTTGTTGAACTGGAGATGATGTGAATTAATGACATAATCCTAGATGGTGACTGGGTTTTTAACGCACAGAGCCCGAAAGGACTCTTTTTCAGTACCTGGCCCGATGCGTCCGAACTTCATAAAAGCAAATGACCTCTCGGTGGATTTGTGAGACAGAGCAATCAATTCTCTCGATGGGCAGGCTACAAATCGAAAATATTAATTTGTCTATAGCCCCAGCTAATAAGTATGTACTTGTCCAACTGGGTTGTCATTGAACTGATATGAAATATACCATCAGGGCTGATGGGTTGAGTGAGTTTCAAGGTCCTATATATGAAAAACGTCCATGTAATCGGTACTGTAATGGCGTTTCCCCGTGTTCTTCTGAGCAGTTTCGAGAAACAGATCACCGCCGACAGCTTTCAATATTACAAAATACTCACTGCATTGACTGAGGTATCTTGAAAATAGAAAGCCACGAAACACATTTTGCACTAATTTCACTCAAAGATCTACAACACTGAGATTAATCGTGTGAAAGGCGTCTCCTATAGGGCTCTCTCTAGATGAACAACTGGGGGATTGGTTGGGCTTCTCAAACTTCAGACTATTCTCTGGGACCTGCCAGACCTCTGAAACGATACTATTAGTTACACAGTTTGTTGGTGGCCTAATATGGTATATATGGTGTCAGTTAATTTCATATTGCACGAGCTCCGCTCTCGTCCAATATGAAATTAACTGACACCATATATACCACATTAGGCCTACAGGCACTCTCCCATAAATTGTAACAAGGCAAATTCATACATACCAAACAGTTTCATTTCGAAGATAACATGACACACATCCACAGAATATAAAGCTTTTTAAGTTGCCTAACCTGCACTTCAGACCAAATATGAGCTTCCAACACTCAATCTTTCAACTTGAAGCGTTTATCGGCTGCCGCCGTTTTGAATAATGAATGAACAAAGGGGAGATTACCCATAGCTGTCAGCGTATATTGACAGGCAGTATATGGTTTTATATGCAGTCTGCATGTGACGTCTTTGAACCAATGAAATTTCCAGATACTTGTAGGCGGTAAGATATACTACAGTACAGACGCCGCCTAGTGATCGTAATCCACGCGTGGGTAGTGGTGTCCACGTTTGCGTTTACCAATTTTAATTAATTTTTGATGATTATTAAATTAATCAATTAAATTTTGATGATTATTTCTATAATTAGCACTTGAAATAAAATATTATTGTATCCATGGAAAAGTGACCAGTCCACGACAGCTGTACACTAGCTGTACCGTTGCACACATTTTGAATAAAGTTGATATTTAACCCTTTACCTACCACGACAGGAAGACGACTCCTGCAAATAAAATTCTTGAAAAACTCATTTTTGCGTCAAAAGCATAGCTTATGCCTGTCGTTGGGACAAGCTCAACGAGCTCGTTCCAAAGAGGGGGTCACAAGCTATGTTTTTGAGACCAAAAAAAATGAAAATTGAATGATGATGTCTGTGAATAGCGCTATCCAGTTTTCCCGCACGTTGGGTAAGGGGTTAATTATTACACATCCTGATAATTAACAGGCAAGTAGCCAGATATCTATATTGCAGTGGGGTGGGGAGATGCGGCATGAAGATATTTTGGGGCTCCCAGCATTTTTATGCCCAGGCTTATCACGAAGATCGAAATCTTGAGTTGGGGAAAGGTATGGAGGTGGTGTTCCTCTCACTCTGGTGGGGATATGTGGATATTTGTCTGAAATATCCGGAGAAATGTTTGAAGAATAAGCCCCAACTTGAGCTAGTTGGAGACACTGTTGCTAGAGAGAACGTCAATTTTTCACCAAGTATGTTATGTCATCTGTAGTTTCGTTAGTTAACGCCCCGTGCAGATCGAAGAATTCAGAATGTTCATGGCAGCGTGTGGATTTGGGCGGGGGAGGGCTTCCCCGGGTAAGATGCTCCTCCTATTGACTGCAACAGCGCCTTATCAACAGTTATCGGGACACAAATAACACGTAAAAAACAGTAAAAGTCGCACGTCTGCTCTGCTAACAATAATGCTTGATTGAGTTCATTTCACTACCCTCACTCTCACACTCAAAAATGATGGAATCAGACTTCGAATAAATAGAATTATTGAGATGTGCATAATAAATCGTATATTATGTAGCTCCCTCGGGATATTTGAAGACTTGTATACAAATTACCTTTCTCTATACTGAGTGAATCAATAGCCCGATAACCTGCATTCCGGATACCATGTTTAGAACCCTCTTTCATTATAGCATCATAAATTGGTAAACATGACTCCTTGGGTATATGGAGTTCCCAGCCAAGTTCTCCGACAAAAGACAACCTGAGAGCTCGACAATCGTGCCCACTGATGTTGATAATCTGGAATGTAAAAGGCTTTATCAGAGTAATAAATGAACCTTCGACACATAAGATTTCTGAATGAATACGCCTATAGACAGTAGCGGATTCAAAATTTCCTGGAGGGGGGGGGGGGGCATTGAACGGGGGGGGGGGGGGGGGTGGTCAAGCACTCTTCGTAAGTCGATAACCGACGCCGATGGCGTCCTTGGGGAAGTGTACGAGAAGATCTCGTCTTCTTGTTGGTATGAGTCCAGTGAAAATTTTATAATACTGATTATTAAAGATGCCATCTGGTGGTTATGTTTGTCATTCTTCAAATAATTTGGCCAGTTGTCAGAATGACAAATTTTCATATGTATCATACATTCACGGCTGTCCAGTCCCTGTCGCGTACTTGAGAAAACATCCTCCCCCCATAAATGGGAGGATGTTTTCTGATGTGCGCGAAAGTGCTTGAACTAGCGCATCGCATATGGTATAGTTCCATAGCCCTTGCCTCATAAATCACCGAAAGACAAAGCAGGAGTGGTGTGATGGATTTTGGTAGCTCCTTGTCTTCTATCATCGGTACCATTACTGTTTCTAATGCCTGCACTACTCGTTTACTATTCACTACGATATAGTAGTGTTTTGTCGAATGAACACTGATTGAGAACTCTTGTTTCGTAATACTCTGCTATTATTAGTGCTTTCAAGAAAACTCGTTCCTAGTGTAATCACTGGCTGCCATTGTTACGGACAATGGTTTTCGGCATTATCCTGACTGTCAAAGGACACTTCTATCAGATCCAAATACCCAGTGTCAATCAGTACCACCTCTATTGTTTTTTCAAGGCAAACTATTATCTAAATAATTGATCAGTACCATCAATTATGAATTTATATTAGTAATAGATATATCACTATTTTGTGTACTATATGGGTAAATAATTGTACAGTTGTGCAGGTGTCCTCCATTATTTGGGCTCGGCTTCGCCTCGTCCAAAATATCTCCGGACACCTGCACAACTGTACAATTATTTACCCATATAGTACACAAAATAGTGATATATGTGATTTAATCCACAGCCCCTCAATGTTAACAAAAGTAAAAAAAATGATATTTTAGAAAGTTTGACAGGAGTAAAACCACATTTTAAAACACTTTTTGCTTGCTGTACCCCCGAAAAACAAAATGGGCATGACCCATTGTTTGCTTGCTAGAAAGTCTATTGAAGTTATGACACGCGTCAGGAGTTCAGATATTGTGAACAGATCTGTGGCTTCGAAGTGAACTCACATCATGACGTAATTTGTTCTCCCGCTGATATAATGTCTCAGCTCAAGGGTGGAACACTTATTCAATCCCTCATCGAAAGTGCGGCAGATAAATTTAATAATCGTTCATTTTTAAAGCATTTGGAAGAATAATTTTTTTTATCTGAAGAAGAGGTTCGCTTTCCCTCAGGGGTGGCGGGTGGTGGTGCCTGATTGCCGTCTTAAAATTTGAAAAAGGGCGGTTTTTAAGGTTATTTATTTATTTACTGGTGTTTAAGGTCACTTTTCTGCAGCTATGGCTAATTGTGACCGCAAAAAAAGGTGTAAAGTAAAGTTCAGCCAATCGTTTACACCCATGCTGTCCATTTTAGGGGACTTCTACCCCGGGCACTGGTGACCAGGTCCTATTTTACCAGTAAAACTGAACTTGTTTTCCACAGCAAACAAGCACTGCTTCACTTCCGAAGTTTCCACAGGAGTCCTTTTTAGGTTACCAGGGCTGTTGGTTATTAAAAGCAACAAAAATTAAAAAGTACATTATAATTTGGACACGATGCACACTCAATTCAGTAGCTCTGTCGAGAAAAGCTTGTCGATTATTCATGTGTTAGAAAGTTTTTCACACCTCCTTTACAGCATCTTTACTTTTGAATGGTTATGATTAGAGTACTGTGACAATCGTACAAATATCTAGTTATTGGGACTGTTTCAAAACCGTCCCAATATCCAGATATTGGTACTGTTTTACTGAGCTGTTCTCATCAAAACCGTACTTGGTGTGATTTTATAGGGCTTGTTTTCATGACAGAGAACAAAAAAAATATTAAGTAGCTGTGGATTAATAATACTTAACGTCACTTTCACAAACCTGGAAATAAATTACTTATAACATTACCCACTAACAGGTTATGGTGTATAGTATGATGGAAACCCGTAGAGTAAAAGGGCGTTTCGATGCTTCTCTGCCTTTTCTGCTTTTACTCCACCACACATGATTTTTTACTTTTTAACGGGATTTCCGCCCATATAAATATCAACAACTCGCGTGCAATCTCGCTAAAGCGCGTTAGTTGTTGCTATTTATATTAGCGCAAATTACTTTAAGATGGAAACAGCATTCAGTTATATTCATATGTGGATGTAATACTCAACTTTTGAGCTGAGATAGTTCCGAAAGATTACCACGTCGTTTTTGTAAAATATGCAAAATTAGTAATTTAATAAAGTTTTGTTGTATTAGTTTGTTGTAACCTGTAGTTTATTCGCGTATTTTACAATTAATGTAACCCACAAATAACCTAAACGGCCGTTTCCTGGTTATTACCAGGCCTGATGTCACCGTCTTTGACACCTGTATAAGAATAAAGTCAGTTTTAGCTAAACGTTTACAAATATTTTGCCCACTTCGAGGACTGACAGTTTGTTTTTCCGAGCAACTGAAATATTCCATCCAACTGAACTTTAAAATATAAATATCCATTGACTACGAATCAACATAAGATTTGTTTCTCAACTGAAACACGATTTGATCAAATCTTTGATGAAACTTACCATTACTGTTAGACATGTTTTGTCACACAGGGGAATCCGCGCCAAATGTGGTTCCAAGTAGAACCATAAGCCATTGCAGAACCTAAACAAATGATCTAGAACCCAGCACTTTCATGTTGTGTTGCCTGTCTTGTTTATATAAAAATCGCCTAGTTAGCTCAGCTTTACGCATGCGTTATGAAACGATTGAAAACGTCGGCATTTGAAAACGTCAACTTGGCGGGGTTTTATATTTTAAAATTGATATATAAATAACGTCCAGGGGACCGTGACAGTCCAGTTAATGTGGAAGATGGAAGAACAAAGATATTTGTACGTTTGGTTCCATTTAACCAAATTTGGCCCCCATACCAGGGCAAACTGGAGAACCAGTTTTGGTTCCTGGTGGAGCCGAAATTTCTCTGTGTTTTTATTAAATATTATAAATGTTACAGCTGTAGTTATGTGATTATGCCGCGCTGTTCAACGAAATATGTTTTCAAGGAGAATTAAATACTTATTTATACCATGATTACCTATCCTACTGTATATAAAAAGCACATGACATAAATTTTAGCTTTACACACCAACCGTGATGAACACGTCAGCATCGGGAATTCAATAGTTAAGATTTACCCCAACAGTGGAACTACATCCAAGTTGACCTTTGGTGACCTCGCCTTGAACTTGTCTAAATTTATCACTCCTCGCCTCGTGAACAGTGAAATGAAACCGGCAATTACTTATTATGTTTTTAAATAAGTTTACCTCATGAGAACCCAAAAATTAACAAATATACATTGTCTCATGTTAATAAAGCACCCATAACTCGAAATAGTATGTTTTTATGTAATTAAAATGAAAAAGGCCCTGTTTCTTTTTCTACTTCGTTTCGGTGATAAAACTGCCAGCGGAAGTACCGACCACCGGTGCTCATGTAAACAAAAGCAGATTCGCACGGATGTACTTCTGCTGTTCAGTAAAATCGAGAAAATATAATAGGGACTCTTAATAATCTGGCGATCATAGTATAAATAAAATATACCCAAAAGAGCTTGGTGTACCAAATGTTCACCACTCGTTGTAAAGTGGTGTTAACCGCGCGTCGAATGCTCGCGGTTAACACCACGTCACCACTCGTGGTGAACATTTGGTACTCCAAACTACTTTGTGTATATTCTATATTTATTCCAGAATTCCCTATTATCATGTTCGGCTTCGGCAGATATGGCTTCCCACTCGGCTAAAATGAATTACAAAGCACAACCAATTAGGGTCCTGCGAATATTCGAGATTCGATTCGATATCGATACCATATGTATGCTTCGAGATCGATCCCGAATCAGTCTCAGGATTCGATTTTTTCGAATCTCTCGTACTAACTTCAATCTGTTACATTTCCAACAAAAATAGGATAAAACTGTCATTAGAAAATTCATTCATGTAGGCTCAATTCCTATTTATCTGAGTAAATGACAATGTTTAATTGTTAGGTAAGGTGTGAATTTGGCCCAGAACACTATCCATAATTTTGGTTTTTGAAGGCTTAACTTGTTACTATTCACGTTCTTAAGAACGTGAATAGTAACAAGTTAGGCCTTCAAAAACTAAAACTATGGACAATAGGCCTAGCTGTCTCAGCGACGGTGCAACAGAGAATATTTAGTTATTGGTGTTCAAGGTGTTCACTCCGTCGGGTTAGGGTCGTCACAGTGTTCCGTAACTTCCGTGTTTGGTGCAATATGAAATAACTTGTCTTTTAAGATTCGATTCGGGATTCGATTCGATATCGATATCAGAGACACGATTCGATTCGAGATTCGATTCGAAAAGAAATTTGTGATTCGCAGATCCCTACAACCAATTTGTTTACATTGAACTCTATTACTGTTACTCGTTGATCGCGATCAGGAAGATTGGCGTTACGAGGCACATTGGAGTTGTTGGAAGCAGAGGTTTTGAAATGTGGGGAATTAATGACGGCAGCGAATAAATAAGGATTGGATGGAGGAAGAGAAAGAAAGTAGAGTGTTGTACAGAAAATTCAACCTAGATTTAAGAGTCGTAAGCGGATACTCGTTGGAGTTTCTGTGGGAGAAGAGGAAACTTATTATAGGTCTTTGTGAAAAGAATGAGACATAATGACCCTGTTATAAAAGATGCTACAGATCAGAGAGCATTGTGTAAGTCTTTGTGCTGGTCTAATAAATAAAGAGATTATTACTTGGTTAGTTTTATATCGGCCGAGATATCAGCTCTTGGGTACTTCACATCAGCCTCCGATCCATGACGTTATCGCGGGCTGATATCTCAGATATGAAACTAACCATGCAATGACCTTAAATTATTGATTTTAATGTTTGACTGGAGCACGAAAGAATATCGAAATATCTTCGTAAGTACAACACAGATAGGCAGCGCGGAAACTGATGTGGACAAACCCTCGGTTCGAATCCCACCTGCGGCAACCGCGTTGTGTCCTTGGGCAAGACACTTCACCCCGATTGCCTACATGGGGACACTATGACGCTGTGTACTGAGGCGTACTGCACGTCGATGGGGCGCATGCCTTCAACCAATCTAACCCTGCCTGTGCTGCGGTGCAGAGTTCAGAGTTACGATGTTGGAGAGCTGACAGCTGCTCGTCGTTGCTCGGTGGTTCTCTCCGGGTACTCCGGCTTCCTCCACCCGTCAAACTGTCACGGTCACGATTAGCCATTGTGCATAAGTATGTGACCTTAAACACCAATAAATAAATAAATAAATGTGAACAAACAGCCTATAAAATCGATGAATTCCTTACAGAATTTGACCAGTGGCCTGAGAGTTTGGTAAAGAAAAATATAAGCCATCATTACCTGATGTGTGAGATGGAAAAATCTCCCCGGTGAAGGGTTTTTGGGCCGGAGATGAGGCCTGCCTCGTGTTTCTGACCCAAACATCTGACACCGAGGGTGAGATATCTCCATCTCACACATCAGGTCATGATGGATCATTTTCACCCACTCCCAGAGCCTCGCTGTCATCCTCCAATCAAACAAGGCTTCATATGACAGTTTTACAGCTGTTTAACCGTCGTTGTTACTTGAAAAAAAATAAAGTCTTTTTTCTGGTGATGTTTCGGTATGATATACTTACGAATTTATTGTAAGTATATACCACAAAAACCCAAACCATGGCCCGTACTCGTTGGTTTAATGTGTTTATCGCGGTCGAAAAAGTTGTTCATCAAGAGTGCAACTTCAGCAAGGGCCCTGGAGTGTGCGATTTCAAATATGTCCGTGGGCTATTTGAGATAGTAGTCAAGCAGGCTATATGAGATGGACTTTCTTACAAGCTATGAGTACTAAATGGAGTAGGGGGTGTGAGACTATTAAGCTTCTATCATTGGTATCAACATTGTTAAACACAGCCCTGATGGATGCCGGCCATGAGACAGTCGAGGGTATGATTATCTCGCGTAGAACCCCAGTATCCAATAATAATTTTGTCTCTTATACAGTTCAGCCACAGAAAAAAAACTCAACATGAATAGGGATCGCGTTGACCTCTTGGTAAGAGCACTGGACTTTAGATCGAAAGGTTGAGGGTTCCATCCGGACCGGCGTTATCTGTGTTGTGTCCTTTGGGTAGAACATTCATCTCGATTGCTTATGTGCTACGTGGTACATGCTAGGGCATTACAATGGTACACTTGCCTTTAACCAATGTTAACTAGGACCTTGCGAATCACATATTTTCAATTCGAATCGAATATCAAATCGAATCGAGTCCATTCAAAATCGAATCGAATACATGTGTCTTGAAGTCCAGACTGATAAATTTTCCAACTTCATCATCAAGGCATGTCTTCGTCGAAGACATGCCTTGATGATGATGTTGGAATAATTCTAATTCTCAGTAAGGATTTTGGTTCAAAAACAGAAATGGGGGTGAGAATTCTGTACTGGGCACAGCACGGGGCTCGGCGCTAGCAACCGTGATCCCATCATTGATACTGCTTGGGAACTTTAAATTTGCTTTCAGCATTGGAAGTGACCAGAGAAACTGGAATTAGCATGGATGATGGCATGGATAGATGTGCTTTTTATGTTAATGTAGTGTAAATTACACTCGGTCTTTATTTTTAACATTATTTTTGAACAATTTCTATCTCAGCTGTATGTTTTGTGCGACGACTAAGATGACTGATACCAAGCGAAATTCCAGTGAAAAGATTCGAAGGATAAACGAATCGGACAACCGATTTCGAATCGAACCGAATACCAACATAAAATTCGAAATTGAATCGAAGGTTCGCAGGGCCTTTATGATAACCCTTCTTTTGCCGGGTTGTTAAGTTGGAGAGTGTGACAGTTATTCGCCGCTGTTCGGTGGTTCTCTCCAGATACTCCGGCTTCCTCCACACATAAAACTGTCCGACCATGATTGCTGAAAGTGCATTTCAATTTTGCCTCAGAAACATAACTTATAACCGATCCTTCATTGTAAGGATTACAACGAGCTAAAGTTTTTGAGACAAAAAATTTGAATGGCGAATGTTGTGAATAGCGATGATCGGTTGCGTCATGACTTTAGTCTACAGCTAGGATAAACGACACTCGCTTATATTTTCCTTTCAACATTCGCTTGCGTCCCATTACTGGAACGTGCTCCTCCAGATTGTTCAACAGAGAATTAATTAGAAAGTCATGTGAATACAAATTTGGATTTGTTAGTTACACGGGGTTTCAGCAGGGTGTACGGGGCAGTACTACCCTTCTGAGAAACGAATTTCCTGAAGCTGAAAGCCGAAGGAAATACGAATCTCAGAAGTGTGGTAGGGTCCCGTGCACCTTGCTGAAACACCGTGCGACAGATTTATTACCTTCAGTGTGTCGAGTTTTGCTTTATTATATAATCCCCAAATTGTATTCCAGTGACGAAAACCTTGATAAAAGTAATAAAAAGAGAAACTAAAAGCCTGTGAAGCATATCTGGCTTTATTATTGAACAAGAGCGCTTCGGAGTTATTTCCCTTCGACTGAACTCAAACAATTTGGAGACTTCAATTCAAGAACAGTGGGAATTGACAGGTCGTTATTGTTGTGGGACACAAGTTGAGTTTATAAGTTTTTTATTCAATATGGTGGTGCGTTATGTGCCTTGAAAAATCGGGGCCACTATATTCAAATTTGTACAAGTGCTTTGATAAGTTTCACCGAAGAGGTAGGTTGCATGTTTCTTGAAAGCACAACGGATCTGTAGTGTAGAAACACCACAACAGATCCCCCTTTTCGACATTAACATCGAACATTTGGGGTATGCAAACATGTTTTATTTCAAGTTCTTGGAATATTCTCAAAATATTCTCATGAAACAGTAGTGTTCTCATTTTGTTTGTGACGTGATCTTTGTGCTAACCGACGAGAAGACCAATGAACCAACCAACCAGATATCTGAAACTAGATTATATAGTTAATGAGGCATCAATGGAATATTTTATGGTCCAATGTAACGCATGTACTCATAAGATTTTCATCGGTCCTTTTGTTTAATGACATGGTCTGGAACTTCATTCATTGCTAAATGAGTAGCCGCTCCAATACGAAATGAATGTGACTTGAATCGCGATGCCGGCAAACCTAATGGGCAATGTACTTCGAAAGAACTGTGGTAAATTGGAAATCTCGTTAAGGGGTTGTCGTTGGCATGGCAAAAGAGTTGAGAGGGCGGAGATGATCGTATAGATATAAAGTGGGCGAGTGCAAGAAAGGGACAGCAATTGATTGGAGTATTTATTTATTTATTGGTGTTTAAGGTCACATGTTTCTGCACAATGGGTCACCATGACCGTGACAGTTTTACGGGTGGAGGAATCCGGAGTACCCGGAGAGAACCACCGAGCAACGGCGAGCAACTGTCAGCTCCCCAACATACCAACTCCACACAAGCAGGGTTAGCATTGGTTGAAGACAGGTGCACCATCGACGTGCAGTACGCCTTAGTACACAACGTCACCGTGCCCCCACGTGGGCAATGGGGGTGAAGTGTCTTGCCCAAGGACACAACGTGGTTGCCGCAGGTGGGATTCGAACCGAGGACCTCTCGGCTTGCAGCCTGCACCTCTACCAACTGAGCCACCGCGCCCCCAATTGATTGGAGTAACTGGGCATCAGAACAATTTCAGCATGTGCCGAGTTATTAGTTTTGGATGATCAACAGAGTGACCTTGATGAAACATTTTATCTAACAATCATATAGAGTTTGGCATGAAACCCACGAGAAACGGTATATATCACATAATGTGTTCCGATTCCGTATCACATAGACGACTCATTCTGACTCCTTGTCATATAGACGACTCGTTTCCGGTAACGCGACGGGCTATCATAACAGGCGCGTGAAAACATTCTATGTGCGTTTCAGTGATCGACTCAGCTGATCGCTTTCAAAACAAAACAAAATTTCTTACAGTTAGCGACAAAACTATTAATAGCCTTTGACCCCCCCCCCCCCCCCACCACCACCACAATAAATTGAAACAATTCAATATTACACTTATCCGGTTCCTGAGGATGTGCCGGTGTCGTACACTCGTAAATTCAAGCGAATCAGCATAGGAAGTGACACTGAGAGTGAATAATTTGACAACACTACTTTGAAAATTGCGCTGACCGCGTTACTCATTGTTTGTTAGAGTGCACAACAATATAGTCCCATAAATTTTTTTTTACTTTTTTTCGCCTAACATTACGTCCCAAAACTGTATTAATACTTTAAGATTTAATCTGTTTATGTGACAGAATTGTAAGATAAATGAATTATCATGATAATGTGCATGTCCTGTGATTTTGCATCAGATTCTCGGTGGTGTCCAAAAATCGGATCACAACTCCTTGAGATCCCATTCTGGACACCACCATACAAATCACAGGGCATGCACACAAAATCATGATAATCTGTATTTATCTCTCGTCCAGAAAATGTAACATCAGACACATGCAAAGGACGATGCACACATTCAGTAGATGTTTTCCTAATTTCTGCAAAACGAAAAAAGCCAAAAATGCAAGTAAATGTGCAGAACGAAAAAGTGAGGTTTCACCCAAGAGAGAGGTTGCATGTTTCTCGAAACCTCAACGAATCTGTAGTGAAGAAACACCACAACAGAATCCCTCTTCTCCACTGTAATAAGAAATTTGTGTTATATACACAGGTTTTATTTCAAGTTGTTGGAATATTCTCATGAAACAACGTTGTTCTCATTATGTTTGTGAGTATGAATGTTTATTATTTCTGACGAAAATGTTTGAGGTGATAGGTGAAAGGGAAATCGGCGAAGTGTACCGTAGAATGTCTGTACACTCCGTTTAGCTGTCACGTGATACACTGATACACCCCACTGGACTTCGTACAGTTCGTTGGAGGTAAATGCACCGTGCTGGATGCATTGGTTACTGACCAATCACGAAGCTTGTATAATGTTAAAAGGATAATAAAAATCAATACAGATTTAAATCCACATGGGCTAACATTTTTCTTTCCCACTGTCTTTTTTGATATACCTTATGTGTGGAGAATGGAAAAGCTTCATTGCTGAGATCTGTTTCTGTCAGTGACTGCAGTAGTTCACGGCTGAAAAAAATAATAAGAAAGAAAAAAACCCTTTATTTTGAATTTATAAATTTACAGCCATCTTGCGAGAAATCGCGTGGGTAATGGCAAGATTGTCGGAATGGGGCAGCGAGGAAGAGCAAGGGTCTATGCGTGCTTTTTTCGTCAGAATTGCACTGGTGGAAGAAACTACACTTTCCAAGAACAGTAACTGAGAATCTCTCGCGTATTCGTTTTAACGTAGTTTACGTCTGCCGTGATCATGTAGAATGACGGACGTCGATAATGAACCATACAAGAAGCTTTACAATCGGCGGGTGGGGGATTTCTAAAGCATTATTTCATCCCTTGGGTGAAACAAAATGCCATTTGCAATGCTTTAGCACTGCAGATTGGGCCTTGTTCCTTTCAAAGAGGGAGCGCGGTGGCTCTGTGGTTACGGAATTGGACTTCACCTCGAAAGATCCCCGTTGGGGTAACTGCTGTATGTCCTTGGGCAAGGTACTTAATCCCGATTGCTCACGCGGGGGGCACGATGGCGTTGTGTACTAAGGCGGGTCGCACGTCGATGGTACACTTGTTTTCCACCAATGTTAACCCTGCTTGTGTGGAATTAGTACACTGGGGAGTCTGACAGTTGCTCGCCGTTGCTCGGTGGTTCTCTCCGGGTACTCCAGCTTCCTCCACCTGTAAAACTGCCCGAAACGAGGTGACATTGGCTGTCGAACGTGTGGTTAAATCCCAATAAATAAACAAATAATCTATCCTCTCAAAGGAAGATGTATATATAATGTCAATACTTTTGAGTGTCATATTACAATTTATGATAAGTTGTAAACTCCCGATCTAAACTTAAACCCAGAGTATACTGCCCTTTTTGATATACCTCTTGTCCTCGGATGCTTTCGATGCCATCTGATAATGGGTAGTCGGATGTGAATCATTAGAGAGGATAAAACAGCCTCACCTCAAACAAGGCTGCAAACCTAATATCTGTGACATTTTCTTCATGTAATTGGTTTTTGGAGAACGCGGTTTGATCACGTGTATTGGGAGTTTGTGATAAATTTCAATATTTCTGACAGCGAGCTCAACACGAGATTTTAGTCAAGTTTAGCCAATCGTTCATAATTATGGTGCTCTCCATGGAAACAGAAATTATCTGCAACAATAAACAAGCACTGTTGAAATTTTCGGGTTTCCCACGGAGAGAAGTAGAAAGGGTGGGGAGATGAGTTCCAGAAGAGGTGAAAAGGAACGTTTTCCGATATTATTTCTTTAACACTCGAGTCCCTGGTTTATATTAACTCTTTAACTACCATGAATATAAGACGACATATGCTGACTAGCACTGTTCATAAAAATCGTCATTAACCGTTTCAAACCGATGTGCAGGAAAAAAGAAAATGGTAGTGAACGAGCAGACCAGATAAAAGAACAAAAAATCTGAAGTGAGGCTCGATAATAATTTAATCCAACAGCTCGACAGAGCTGTTGGATTAAATTATTATTGCGCCTCCCAATAAATCAGGATGGTTTCGGCCATTTCAGCGTTGACATTATTGACTGAAATGATACCTTCCAGGGCGCCAGCGTTGAAAGAGTTAAACTTTCATTTTTTTCTTAATTATTGCCTCAAAAACACAGTTTCTTGAATTCGTTTCAGATATGAGTTATGCGCTTGAGGCCGGGAATGGGGAATGGGGGCGCGGTGGCTCAGTTGGTAGAGGTGCAGGCTGCAAGCCGAGAGGGCCTCGGTTCGAATCCCACCTGCGGCAACCGCGTTGTGTCCTTGGGCAAGACACTTCACTCCCATTGCCCATGTGGGAGCACGGCGGCGTTATGTACTAAGGCGTACTGCACGTCGATGGTGCACCTGTCTTCAACCAATGCTAACCCTGCTTGTATGGAGTCAGTATGTTGGGGAGCTGACAGTTGCTCGACGTTGCTCGGTGGTTCTCTCCGGGTACTCCGTCTTCCTCCACCCATAAAACTATCGCGGTCACGATTAGCCATTGTACAGAAATATGTGACCTTAAACACCAATAAATAAATATGAGGCCGGGAATGATTTTTTGCCACAGTGTCGTCTGCTGTTAGTGTTGAGTAAAGGAAGGGTTAATTAGTAGCTCTTGGGCTGCTGACCTTTCGGTTGCAGCTAAAAGGTGAAATGGGTTTCACATTCTTTTCGTCATCTGCATCCATTACTGTGAGAACTGGGTGGTGAAATATCAAAAATATGTGAAAACTTATAATAATGAATAAAAATGGGTAAAATAACTGGTGTTTGTTTCTGTTTTACCTTCAGTCCCAATCGAGAAATATTAGAGAATAATTGATTTTCAAGCATCGATGAATGGGGATAATGTTATAAGAAAATCTGAGACGGAATATTTGTTTTCGGTTACACTGTCACATGTTAAGTACAAAACGTATACAGAGTGGAATTGTACATTTTGTTGTAAGTGTTTCTGACAAATGAGGTAATTAATTCATGCAAAACTAAGGTTTCCACTCAGAATCAAATTCATCAAAAGTAATTCAGGGGCACGTCCGATGACATCATATTATGAATTCTGCAATGTATTCGCATAACTTTTCGACGGGAATTTCGTACAACTCGCTCCACTCAAAATGGCGTTCATCCAAAAATTCATATGAAAGAGTCAAGTTTTCCTTTTGGTTTTGCGGTCTGTGTTTTTATTTCTATTTCTTCGACAAACGTCCGTCTGCTAATATTTCCGAAACGTGACAACATGTTTGTTTACAGAAGAACGTGCGATGATTGAGTAGTCCTGCGCTCATTCAGTATGATAATAAGCCAATATAGGTCACGTGGGTGGAGTGAGATAGATGTTACGTGGGTGGGGTGAGACAGGCATATCTCTCACAACTGTCTCACACGACTTCATATATGTCCCAGTACCTTAGTGGTGGGAGAAACATTTTGTTCCTTGAGTGCAACTAGGGTTTACTATATTCTCTGGTTTTCCAGGAAGGAACCGGGAACAGGTATGAAATTACTCTCAGAACCGGGAACCGGGAAATTTCCCGGGTAATATCAAGCAAGTTCACGACGGTAACATCACGCATTTATTTTAATGATAATGAGCATATTTCAATGGCAATCTTCCATCTCCAAACGGAAATGTTCTTTTCCTAAGATAAGTATGAAAACCCAGACCCGTTTCAAACTCGTCTTTATTTTCAGAATCACTCGCATTATCACCTTTACCTTCTCCTGCATCAACACCCTCTTCACTGCCGTCACCAGTCTTCTCTGCTTTAAGCAGAGGAGAAGAGCAGAGGAGACTGGTGTCGGCCGTGAACAGGGTGTTGATGTTGGAAGAGGTAGCGAACAGTGATACTAGTAATTCTGAAATTGAACACGAGTTTGAACTTTGAAGCGGACTAAGAAGATCTTGCTGTCGGAAGGGAAGATGGTGGGGTGGGGGTGTCCTCCATAACTGGTTGAGAGCTACAGTGATTTGTTGAAAATGGTTCGTCAGATATCAGGACTGTAAAAAATTCATGAGTGGAAGGGCTGAAGAAATCCTACAAAGATTCAATTCTGAAAACTTCAGTTCAATACACAAACAGTGCCACGCTGCATTCCCGGTTCCGTGCTGTAGATTTCTCGAGTTCAGGGCCGGCTTTCGGAAACGGGAATAAACCCTAAGTGTAACAAGGCGCCATCTCTAATGCTGAAGCATGCAAGGGGCTTAAGGTGGTGGTTGAGTGGACAAGTTCCCTGGTCTCTTATGCCAGAGATCACGGGATCGATCCTCGGTCGAAGAAAGTTTTTGAGCTGACCGAACACTCTCTTTCAGCATCAATTGTGGGCTTGATGCTGTCACTGCTTACTGATCTATCGGGGGGGGGGGGGGCGTAAAATGGCTGTCCTCTGTGCAGAGAGACACACACTCCGCGCAGGCTGAAGATCCCTTCGTAGAATTCGATAAGAGTGCGGCTACGGGGTTGCCACTGCGAGGGTCATCCCACACACATGCGCCACTTTAATATAAGTTGCATAACTTGCTCGCCAATCCTCGTAAAACAAATAAGCTTAAAAAGGAACTTAACCCTTTACTTAACATGAATAGCAGACGACACTTGCAAAAACAATTCTTTTTCATTTTTTGTCTCAAAAATGTAGGTTATGGCCCCTCATTGGAACGAGTTCGACGAACTCGTTCCAACGAGGAGTCATAATCTATGTTTTTTGAGACAAAAAATTATGATAATTAACTGGCAGTTTTTGAGAATAGTGCTGGCCGTTTTGGCCGTTACGTTGGGTAAAGGGTTAAGGGACAATACAGGGATGGATTCCTGACTGATATTGTTTCATCGCATGTATGTGGTGGCATGTTATAATTAAACTTCTTACCTCAACGGTTACAGAATTCAAACACTTGTCGGGTGGGGGAGGTGGGGGGGGGGGGGGGTGGGGTCAAATATTGTTTTAAAGATAGGAACAATTTAAAGCAAAGCACTTTTCAAGGAAGGGGCCAAAACTCGAAAACTGTTCATTTCAGTGGGAACGTTGAAACAAAGTTATTATGCTAAAAGAATACCTCACCTCTTTGGACCCTGTATGCTGAGCAAACCAAGATCTTCCGTATGATTGATCAATCGGCAGTTGAAATTCTCATCTTGGATAACATTCATGATATGGTTCCAGTTCTGTTGTGCTGCGGCTCCACCAACAGCCAAGTAGAAGCCACGTCCTTGAAAATTATATGGATACAGACTTTGGAACGAAGACAAGAAATAAAAATGCAACAACGATTCTGAAAATACGTATATTTTGACCACCGATAATATCTACGAAAGACGCCTCGCAAGATACACAATGAAGATCATGGGATGTCAATCCGAAGTAGGCACATGGAAAACATGACGTATCACATAGTTATGTTACTTTTGAATATGAGGGTGGATGGCACATGAGTGTAAGAAAAGTGGCACACAGGGTAGTACTAAGACAGAAAACAAAGATGGTGAAGTACTGGTGACAAGAACCAGCGATCCTAAAAGGATAGTTGATTCCTGTCCTCGGAACTCCACTTGAGTTGTGTTCTATATTGACCTCTGGATTACAATAAGTTGTCTGTTTGTTCAATTGTTTGCGTAACATTGATGTTTTATATCGAAACATTTTATTTCCTCAAAGTAGCATTTCACTGTCTAAAGCGAATCCCTGCACCTTCAGCAGGAATAATTTACGAACTATCAGATGCGTTCGGACTAGCTGTTGAAGGAATTCCACGTGTGTTTTTCCAAACCCGTTTTCCTGATGCTTGCATGCTATCGAGTTACGTTGAATACGTACAACAATCATGGTATAACATTCGGACGCCGGGTGCAGTACAGAGGCCGTGGACTGGTCGTAATCCACGCGTGGGCAGTGATATCCACGTATAGGTTTTACCAGGTAAAAACATATATCAGCAACATTATCATTAACAAAATTTTAATTATCTTCAGCAAAATTATCATTAGCAAAATTTTAATGAATGAAGCACCGGGTTGTACCCGGTGCTTCATTAATTAAATTTTTGATGATTATTCCTATAATTAGTGCTTGAAATCAGTCCACGACGGCCATACTGTAATATCAAGGATAAATATCTGGTCAATTAATTTATTGCCATTGTAAAGGGACGGACACATTTTTTGCTCCCCACAAATTTGCTTTCTTCCCCTTCTAATTTGAACGGAATTCGGCCGGCAATATTAGTGCATGACGTGTTATTGATTCATGCCCATTAAACGCTGACAAGCCAACATGTAAGTTTTTACTCATCCTTGTAGTAGGCTTACACAGCACCTTTGATTACGAAAGAGGACAAGCATCGTTCTAATCGGAAAAGAAATATTGCGCTAATCCATTTTTGTCGGGTGATGTTTCGTCGGTATACACTTACGTATATAGAGACTGTATCGCGATCGGATCGAAATTCTCGGCCCACTTTCCTCCCTATAGCACTGTAGAACATCACTTATAGATAAGGAAATACGACAATACAGAATGTTGCGGGCTATGTTTGTTACTTTCCTACTGACTTGAATTCTCGGTATTTGACTCATGGATCCACTAATGAGGGTCACGGCTGGGTCGGGAACAAGATCAGTACTGTTCACACAACCACTTGGTTACACCTTCCACTGGCTTTATTTAAAACAAATGAATAGATACTTGAGAATCTTGCACACAAATTTGCAATTCGCTCACCAGCAGGTCCCTGATTGCCCATGAACAGCGGACATACCTGTGAGCACAAATTTCTGCTTGACATGCATGTGGGTAACTGGTAAAAGCTGTCCCAACACCACCCATCTCGACCACGGAGTCAAGTGAAATTGCATTTTCTGTTCTGTATTAACCTTCCATAAGATATATTGGTAAATTAGCTGTGTAGTGAAAGTAATACGCAACCATGTTCAGATCTTCAACTGATTACAGAGAGAAATAATTCATGAGAGGTGAGGGACGTTGTATAAACACGAGTCCCTCGCCTCGATTGAATTACTTCACTTAACCAGTCCAGTCAAGTGATTACTCTGTTTATTACTTTTCATTATTAACCATAATTATATTATTTAACCCTTTACCTAACGTAACGGCCAAAACCGACCAGCGCTATTCTCAAAAATCGCCAATTAATTTTCATTAATTTTTCATTTTTTGTCTCTAAAACATAGGTTATGACCCCTCATTGGAAAATGAAAATAATAGTTATTCAAGAATGTTTTTTGCAAGTGTCGTCTGTTTTTCATGTTAGGTTAAGGGTTAACAAAAACAAAAAAAAAAAAGAATGAAGTCCCCATTACACTCATGGCAAAGCGTCTTCGTTTGCGCGCACGGATACATGACCCCATTGTTGAATGCATATTTCACTTGTGAAGTTATCGTTTATAATCAAACCCGGAAAACCCAGTACGTCACACGTTGGAAAGTAATAAATGTAGTATAATTTATATTTGGTCATTGGAAGTTCAAAAAAACACAAAGAGGCTAACAAATACCTTAATAAAGTTTTTATTTCTGAAATTACAGAAAAAAAACATGCAAGCAAAGAGGTGTACTACTTCCTTCAAAATTGATACGGAAAGTTTAAACTTCATCAGCATTCCTCACATTGGGTCAAGTGAAGGTGAGCACACGTCACATTTGTTTCTAAAACAATAAACATATTGAATCGAAATAGGGAGCCAGCGATGGCGGTTACCGTCAATCGCTTCATATATCACTAATTTCCTTACGTATAACTATACTATGCAAACTTAAATGACACATGTGTTGACAATACGTGATTTATATCAATGCATTTGGAATGTTGAAATTCCAAAACAGTTGCCCAGTTTTGCTTTGAAAAGCAACGAAGATACGCAACTCGAATCAGATTATGCACTAATATTAAAAGTGTTCTTAACCTGAAGTTTTGTTTTCAACTTACATTTACCATTTTCTTATAATATTACAGTTCATACTTACTACAAAAGTTAATTTGAACACAAGGGAGCACGGTGGCTCAGTGGTAGACTGTTGGACTTCTATGCCAGTGGTCTCGAGCTCGATCCCCGTCCGGGTCGACCCGCGTTGTGTCCTTGGGCAAGACACTTTATCCCGGTTGCCTACATGGGGGCACGATGACGCCGTGTACTAAGGCGCACTGCATGTCAATGGTGCACATGTCTTCAACTGCAGTAACCCTGCTTCAGCGGAGTTTGAACATGGTAGGAATGTTGAGGAGTTGACAGTTGCTCGTCCATGCTCGGTGGTTCTCTCCGGGCACTCCGGCTTCCTCCGCCCGTAAAACTGTCACGGCCACGATTAGCCATTGTACACAAGTATGAGAGTCGAGTTCACACTCGCAATTTTCTGACCAAGATTGTGCCTGTTAAATATTTCACATTGTTCTGGTGTGGAAACAAAGGAGTGGTATGCTCATATGAGGAATGCTGGTCTCCTCTATTGATTAGCAGACGATATCAAAATTTATTAATTTAAATACCGTTTTTTAATTTGTTTTCGAAAAATTTCAACAAAACCATATCATGTGACCCCTCAATGGAACGAGCTCGACGATCTGGTTCCAACGAGGGGTCACAGATATGGTCTTGATGAAATTTTTCGAAAATAATATTTTTCAGCAGCTGAATCTGCATATTACGCAGGCGGATGCGGGCGATTCGTTGGGTAAAGGATCAACTCAATCATGCTGCGAAGACAAACAACCACCGTTCTTGTTTACATAAGAAGCATTAGACGACTGATTCATGGAATACCCCTCTACCCCCAGCGAGCCAATCGCTGAACACTGTAATGAGATATGCCGAGCATCTACTCAAATAATGTCGACCTCTTTGTCTTTGCTGAAGAAGTGTTACAATGTGACATTATATTGGAATTGTCTCTGTATGTCTTTCTCCACAACGTATCACATTCACAAAATACGTCCTTGACGAATTGCAAGGATTCCTGTTGTTGAAACCACAGTCGGATCGTCGCGAACGGTTTTGAGCCCCACCCCCCCCCCCCCACACCCCCTTATGATTTCCAGTCCGGACATTTATTTCTACATTGGAGCGGAGCCTTAGATACTGAGCCACTCTTGCTGGTAATCATGAAGTTTAAGTTGCGTTACGACCGCTACCTGTATATTTTATCTATCCACAAATATATTTACAGGAAGTGTTGAGTTTTTAATCTGTAATCCCGACTGACCTGACTTAGCTTCAACTACATCATCGAGGCATGCCTTTGACGAAGGCATGCCTTGATGAGGTAGTTGGAATATTGCATCAAACGGGACTTGAGCCATCGCAGTTGGGACAATCAGGCTTACATCCCCAGTCGGTCATCTTTGCATGCCCCGACTATAGTTACTTACACAAATGAGCCACTCACTCATACATTTCGTGTGATAATCATGCAGAGCATCTGCCTAATAGGATGATTATAAGTGCATGTACAAAAACAGTAGATAGTCCACAAAAGATACTTTCCGTCTGTATCATATCATCAATTGAAACTCCATGAGCCTGGTGTTGCTTTCAGCAGGTCGTCTGTTCTACATTCGTGAAACCAAGTTTATTTCAACCAATCAAAAATCAACCCGCAAAAAGAAAATACAAAACAAAAAACACCGCACCATCATTACTCACAAAATTATTTATTTGTTCACTTTGGTAAACCTTCAGTTCCTCCTCTTCTCTCTCCCCACGTAACTTGAGTGTGTCAGATGTAAAAATATTTTACTAACTTTGGCCAAATACGTCTAAGATGATTTGGAAAGAAATGGCGTCCAGGTTGCGACCACAATTACATTCCTGAAGTGACAATGTTTTTTTCTTAGAACGGGTATTACTGTTTGTCAAAACCGCTCGGAGATGAAAGCAGTTAAATTCAACAAAACTCATTCTTTGAATAAAATTGAATTTTAACCCTCTGGACACTGATGTCAAATTTCGAACAGCAAATTGTTCCCATAATGCAACTAGGAATTTCACCAATTCAACCTTGTGTGACAGAGCTTAATGTGCTCTATCACACAAGATTGCATTGGTTAAATTCCTAGTTGCCTTAGGCAGAAATTTGCTTCTTAAAATTTGGATGTTTTGACATCAGTGTTCATAGGGTTAAAAACGAACTATCTGGACGATTGTTTCTTATCGAGTCACGGAAACCTCTGCACAGCGCTTGTCTCGTAACTTTATGATACGAAAATGCCATCAATGTGCAGGATTATGTCATGTTGTTGAAGTTTTACCCCACATCCTTTCCTCCCTTCCACCAAACACATTATCTAGCACAGTAGGAGTCATACTCACCACTTGGCTTTACGTTTTAAATTTACCTTCAAATTTCGGCGCATGCGGCCCACCATTTCCCGGTTCAACGATGCTGACAGTCAGGTCGCTCTCGGTTCCACCATTTTTATTCAACATGCATGTGTATACTGTATTGCCTGTTGATGAGAAAAACATAGTTTACATCATGACTTGGGTCCCGTGTGAGATATTGTGATGAGAAGTAAAGTATACGTTTTGATTTTCTACCAGTACCCTTCACAAGAAAGTCTCCCAGAGATCAATTTGTCTCTTGAGTGCAACAGGGCGCCATCTAGAATGTTTTAGCATTGCAGGTGCCGCCTTGTTACGCTAAAGGAACGAATTGTTGACCATTGTATTTTATCAGAAAGTTTCGCACTTACAGCTTTACATTAGATGGATGACAAATGTCGACAAAATGCTTGCATCCGAATAAGCGGTATATAAAACACTGTTCACGCTGTCGGGTGCCATACCATCTTATGCCTCAACTCTGAAACAAAAGAAATCAACCGAATCTGTTGCATGCCAAACTCAATATACTTGGCCCAAGGGTGCAATTCTAACCTCATTACAAGCTTTTACCATAGGAATTAACAATTCAACTCAAGGAAGATCTACACAAACAAACGCCACTGCTCAAGAAACGATTTAAGACACAATACATAAAGGAACATCCACAACAAAAATCTACACCAGTGGAAGCAAGACAGGACAACAATAAATCAGATTAGCTAATTAGAAAAAAAACAAAACAAATCCCAACAAAAAGCATATACAGAAATCTCAGCAGTAAAATCTGAATCAGAGTCAGAGAAGAAAACAGGAAACAGTGGAGTAACAGTAATTAGTCGATTTATTTATTTATTGGTGTTTAAGGTCACATACTTATGCACAGTGGCTAAACGTGACCGTGACAGTTTTACGGGTGGAGGAAGCCGGAGTACCCGGAGAGAACCACCGAGCATTGACAAGCAACTGTCAGCTCCTCAACATTCTAACTCTGTTCATGCCCCCGCCCAAGTAGGGTTACAGCGATTGAAGACATGTGCACCATCGACGTGCAGTACGCCTTAGTACACGGCGTCATCGTGCCCCCCCCCCCCCCCCAATTAGTCGATTAATCTCTTGTTATCGAAGTGCAACAAAGCGTGTACGTATCGATAGCATTCAGCCTGTCCATTAATTAAAGCAGTTACAGAGATCAAATTTACTTGACCGCCATTTTCGCCCAACGAAGATTTCGTCAGAAGTTTCAGGTTTTGACGGACTTTTTCCATGACAAATTGTCCGTTCACTCTTGAAATAATTGCTAGCTCATTTTTCAATACTCGATCAATTTATTAAGATCAGATGGTGAAAAATACCCCCCACCTCCCCCAAGTCAAGTTTCAACCAATGAACCTCCCGGTTTAACTCGGAGATTCAATGGCTGAAACTTCGCTTATCCTAATTACGCTTTGCATCAAATTAGCATTTATTGCTTCACAGAAATCATCACTCCATAGGTGATTTATTGACAATACACTCTCTATGTACTGTATATTCAAGGTATTACTATTGTGACTGAAAAATTGTACCACATGTACATTCAGCTACATTGAGGAAAAAATGGCATATACAATGTCATATTCTCATTATTCAAAATGTCGCAGTCGATTCTTATGTGACTGTCTTCTACACTCAAAATTTATCGAAATGCGACACAGAATGGGTCATGAATTATTGCGAATCAATGCAACATTGACAAATAAATGATAATAGATTTTAAAGGCAGTTCCAACAGGTCAGGTATTCCAGAAAATCAAGGGGTGCAAAACATTGCCCTCCTCATTTGTTTTCTAGGCGTGCTGCTCCTAAAGGATGCCAGGCCTTCCCAAATACGTTATATGGCACTAAAATATCCAGAATGGCTACCAGTTTGTCACCAAACAACTTCGGACAGCGTAAACACTGATAAACAACCATCCTGGTCTCTCTCACAGGGTCTGACCCCGGATTCCGGAGTAGCTTCAGGTCGCATGCATAATGGGCTTCATGTACCCAATAAAGCGGGGTCAATTGTCATACAACATAGCTACACACATTATACAGTAACGTAATACCATTAAACGCCCACGCGAAACCAAGTATGCAATTCAACATGATGCCAGATTTGGGGCGATGCCCGGTAACAAGGTCACAATGATGCTTGATATACCACCAAACTTTAATAACATTCACCTACAACTTCACTGCCCATTTACCCAGAATATCTAAACATGCAATGACACAATCTGTTCAACAGCATCAACCAAGTCAAGACGGGTGAATACAATTGGCACTGAATCTGCTACAATAATATTAAGCATTCATCCAGCATGCGTTTAAGGTGTCTCACCCGCAAAAATTCTCAAAAGTTTATTTTGTTCGGTATCACAGCCTGTAAACTTCTCATTCGAGCATGACATTAAAAAATTGAGTCACGCACTATGGATGGGACGAACAAATGAATGGTACGACCTTGGATGACATTAAGCACTGGGTCTGGTAAGTCTCCACATTTGCCAATTATCATCAAAGCTTCTGCCAGAATGAACAAAAATGAGGAAAATATTCTAATGACGTCACCTCACAGTACAGCTGCTATGGACTGGTCACATTTCACGGGTGGACAACATTTCCACGGATGCAATAATATTAGATTCCAAACACTAATTGTAGGAATAATAAAAAAAAAATATTTAATGAAGCACGGGAAAAATTTGATTACGTAACCCCGTTACGTCATGTTTGGTTGTCATGGCAGCCGCGCGAGCGGCCATCTTGTAACGTCACCCCCATAGTGATACGTGGTTTTAGTGCGCAAGCGCAGTACGTATTGTTAGAGTGATACGTGTTTCTGCCGTCCATTTTGTATACCGGAGGCCGCCGTCTTGATTTCTGTGGAAGCACGTGGTTGCTCTGTGTCCCCAAACCCCGAAATACGATGCGGGTATATTCGGAGGGTGTGCTCGATTGAATAGGAGTAAACCTAATTCCCACAAACATCCCGACAACCCCTCCGTTGGGGCCTTGGGGTCTCCTGGGGGTAAGTTCCACTGAACTGGAGTATAGCTAATTACCACAAACAACCCGACAATTATTCCTCCAACCCACCGAAACTACCGAAACAGACTTAAGTTGAACGGATTCCGACAGCTTCGTCTTTTTTCCAATTAACACGCGCGTTCTTTTGTATAAGAGTACTTTTTTATGGTTCGGAGTATAATTACAACAAACGACCCAACAATTGTTTTACTAGTTCTAATTCTTTTGAAATCCTCGTTTTCTATCTGTTTTGCCAATAACTCTTGTTATAAGTGGGATTCCATAAGTGGAATTCCAAGCGCCTATACAGCTCTTATACAACTCCTATATATTTGGTCTTACCATCGGCTTCTACCGTGACTTCACCTTTTGCCCTATGATTAGCTTACACTGTAGTCCCTCAATCCTATAATCTTCTTCTTCCCTTGCACCATTGATACCGGCTTGCATCACTTCTACAGGCTTGCTGAGTATCTCAGATTGCTCAAACGACTACAATCCAGTCTAGGAAATAAGCCATAGAGTAATTGCTCGAACGAGTGACTCCACATGCGGCTCTTATGCTCGTCTCGGAAAAAGGGGATTCCAAAACCACAGGCATTTTTCTCCAAAAAGGGATACTCACAATGGGATGTCCTCCACAAATGTAGCTTCCGTACGGAACCAAGTCATAAGAATCCGTTTTTGGAAAAACAAACGCCTGTGGTTATGGTGGTTATCATACACATTACGCATATTTTTGCGGAAATAAAATATTGACCGTCCACGAGCAGGCAACACTACGAAGACCAAATTAGGAAGGGGGTTCAGTGATAATTTAATCCTACAGCCATATAGGGCTATAAGATTAAATTATGACTGGACCTCCCAACACATAAAACACAGACTTGCCCAATTCCCTGTTGGCAGAAGTGAACAAGGTGATACCACACAGGATGTCATCGTTGAAAAATAAAGCAAAGGTAAAATTAATACTTCCAATCCCACAATACTGCTTGCCATATTATATACTACTCAAAGTTTGCTAAGCACCAAGTATATCCAACTACCTGTTTTACGTTTTAGTTGAAATATTGTTATGAAAAGTGTATATATTTTATATTTAATTATATCTTTAATCATTTAAGCACAGAAATTGAGATTTTGTTTGTGTTTGACATCATGTTTTAGCTTTTGAATACGATAACAATGGAAAATGGATATTTTTGGAAAAAGAGGAAATTTTTCAAATTTGCCAAAAGGTTGACGGAGCGAACTGATATGGGTTTAATATCGAGTATGAGACCCACTATGTTAATTACAGCTTGACAACGCCTTCTCATGCTCCCAGTCAGGTTCCAGGTGGTCCTTTTGGGATGCTGTTCCATTCTTGGACCAGCATGGCACCAAGCTCCTGGACACTTCTTGGTTCGACTGGACGGACTGAAATTGCAAGCTGCAATTCATTCCAGACATGTTCGATTGGATTGAGGTCAGGGGATCTTGCTGGCCAGTCCATACGCCCAATCTCCTCCCTCTGTTGGTACTCCCTGACAGCATGGGCAACATGCGAACGGGCATTATCGACCATCGGAATGAATCTATCGCCCACTGCACCTGCATACAATCTGACGTGGGCACCCAGGATCTCATCAATATACCGCTGTGCAGTCAATGTACCACGGTCAAGGACACAGAGCTCTGTACGTCCATCCCAGCTGATGCCGCCACATATCTTTATTGACTCTCCACCATAGCGGCCGTGCTCGGCAATGTTGGCTGCATGGAATCGCTCTCCTAGTCTTCTACATACCCTACAACGCCTATCTGTGTTGTCTAGGCAGTACCTTGACTCATCTGTAAAAGGGCAGATCGTCAATCTTCCCTGGTACATCCAACGTGGTCCCTGACCCATTCATATCGTGTCTGGCGGTGGTTCAGGGACAGCTGAATGCGAATACATGGTCTTCTCGATCGGAGACCACCTTCGTGCAACGTTGCCCGGATAGTCTGCGTCGAAACATTTACCCCGGATGCATTCTGAAGGTCACTGCCAAGTTGGGTTGCTGTATCAAACCGGTTCCTACGGGTCTGGATGATCAAAAACCGGTCTTCAGCTGCAGATGTACATGTAGACAGTACACGAAAACATCGCGGAAATCAAGGGGTACATGCTTTCCATGACTGTCACGAAAAGTCTGCCTGTTAAGAGAGCTAATGTAAACACTGGGGACCATCTCAATACATTCCTCAATCATATCCACCAAACATATCGCAAATGTGTCACAAGAAATATTTTTCAATGATGTGTCAAATATGTGGTGCTTAGCAAACTTTGAGTAGTATACTGGATCTACTACCAGTCGCCATACCACCGCGCTTCATATATATACACAACTTTCACAAGCTCGTGTATTCTACAAAGGAGCACTACAAGCCCTTCATTTCTTGTTCCCTTTTCATCCCTATTCATGGAGTTCAAACAAAATGGTTTGCGTATCATTATTTACCTGCACGTTTAGATACGTCATTGGAAAAGAGCCAATCTGCTGCTTTCTGTGCATCTGGACCGACCAAATAATATTTTCCAAAATATGACATATCAAATGCTGCCACATTTTCCCGACAGTTCAGTGCTTCTTCACGTATCTGAAAAATAGAGCACGATTGTGTTTTTGCAATGCAGTTGGCACCTTCTTCTACTCAGGAGACGTTATAGAGACAGGATCCTGACATTAACCACAAACAGCCACTTTGATATTACATTGAAAGAGTTGGCCCAAGTGTATTCTTCCTTAAGAACTTCACTGGTAGGCTGCATTTATCTTGACTTTGTTTTCACATCATTGTTGGCTGTGTACATCATTGTTTCTACAATAATGATGTAGAAATGTTGTTAAGTCATCCGCAACTATGTGGAAAGGGAGCGCGGTGGCTTTTGTTAGGGCCGCGCGGAATTCAAATTTCAATACCGGTATCGGTATTGAAAAAAAAATAAGGCGATATACTGGTATATCGTTGACTGGTTCAGAGGGTGAAAAACTCGGGCGATGTTCTGGGTAGCTGAGTTCGTAAACAGTTGATGCACAGTTGGAAGAAATGCAGGCTGCAAGTCGATAGGTATGACAGCTGCTCGCAGTTGCACGGTGGGGTCTATCTGGGTACAGCGGCTTCCTTCACCCGTAAACCTTTCCGACACGAGGTGACCCTGGATGTCGAAAATGTTGTTAGACCCCAATAAATAAATAAATAATTAAATAAATAAATAAATAGATGTGTGGAAGTGGATACAGCAGTTATTGTCATAAAATTAGTATATAAGGGTTAAAAGGTAAAACGGGTTGTAGATCTCGTGCTGTCGGAGTGTAAGATTAACCCTTTGAGACTTTAATCATTTTAATTAACCCTTTACCTAACGTGAAAAGCAGACGACACTTGCAAAAAAAAATTCTTGAATAACTAATTTTTTTCATTTTTTGTCTCAAAAACATAGGTTATGACCCCTCGTTGGAACGAGCTCGTTCCAACGAGGGGTCATAACCTATGTTTTTGAGACAAAAAATGAAAAAAATAGTGAAAATTAATTGGCGATTTTTGAGAATAGCGCTGGCCGGTTTTGGCCGTTACGTTGTGTAAAGGGTTAACCTGACGTTCAAACGTCACTGGGAATTCAGTTTCTTCAACGTTTTTTTTAAAATAAACGTCAAACGTCGGAAAGTACAAATAACAAGATATTTTTCACATAAAAATAATAACACTTCAGCCGGCCGCTGATTTGTCGCGGTTCTCTGGTGAAAAGGCCTTGGTTACCCATGTACACCCAACTGCCTCCCTATTCCCACGCTTCTTCTTTCCCCCAACACTCGGACACGAACTGCTTGATGACATCCCTTGCCCCATTCTTTCCAATCTCTCCGATTTGCATATTAACCCTCTCCTTTGAGTCTCTCACTAACAACACGTCCTTCATTCTCCCATCCCACTTCCCTATTATACTCCCAGTGAGTCATATTCTTTTAGACTGGTATTTTGGGGAATCCTAGAAGAAAGTGTTCCTGAGTCTCCACCACGCCCAAATTACACATCCGGCACTACTTTTCTCTGTTTTCCCCAATTTTCCCCTCGGCTCCAGGGACACGACCTCAGGTTGAACCCCCCCCCCCCCCCACCCCACAAAGGTGTCATCCAGATACTCTTCAAAACCACGCTTCTCTTTATCACGCAGGCCACCCAAAGACCTTTTTGAATGACCCCCTTTCGCCTATTAAGGTTACCATCCTCTATGACCCTTGATGATTATCTGGTTGAGGGCTAGATTATTTTTTGTGGCCAGAATTTGTTATCCAAAACTTGTTTTATTACAAATTATTGGAGAGTGTCCACAGATACTCTATAATAATTTGAAATGAAACAAATTGATATAAACAAAATATTATTTGTGTTTGAATGAATTTGAAATGTAAGCAAGGAAAGTGTTGACGTTTGATCTAGTATCCTGATTTTTTTAAAAGCCCTGATAGTGGCTTCTAGCACTCAACCAGTTGAGAAGTCTTGACAGCAGGATTATATTAGTATTTTAAACTATGATAACATTTGGCTCAATGGTTGTCACTGAGCACTATTCGGGAGAAAATAGGAATGGAGGTTAAAACTTAAAAAAATCGAAAAATAATAACAAAACAAATGTCCACAACGTATCAACGCGCTGTTTGATTTCGTACGTCACAAGACGTACAAACGTATGAAAGGGTTAAGATGAAATGTATTACCTTTGACAAAAATTAACCGACTGCGTAGTCACTATTGCCTACATGGTTCCCACAATTTTGAAAGGTGTGAATGTAGATTACTGACATAAAATCCTTAAACAATTTTTGTTTTTACTTTGCTTGCATGCTGTTCGGAGTTTATGACTTGACTGTTAATAAAATTCCTGGACTGTTCCTCCAAGTCCATTCATTTCGGTGCTTTGGTTCTAAGCATGCTATTAGCACGCTTTCAACCCATAATATGCCTTGGTTCTAAGCATGTTATTGGCACCCTTCCAACCCGTATTACGTTTTGGTTCTAAGCATGTTGTTGGCACCCTTCCAACCCGTATTACGTTTTGGTTCTAAGCATGTTGTTGGCAAGCTTTCAACCCGTATTATGCTCTGGTTCTAAGCATGTTATTGGCACGCTTTCAACCCGTATTATGCTCTGGTTCTAAGCATGTTATTGGCACGCTTTCAGCCCGTATTATGTTTTGGTTCTAAGCATGTTATTGGCACCCTTCCAACCCGTATTACGTTTTGGTTCTAAGCATGTTATTGGCACGCTTTCAACCCGTATTATGTTTTGGTTCTAAGCATGTTGTTCGCACGCTTTCAACCCGTATTATGGTTTGGTTCTAAGCATGTTATTGGCACGCCTTCGGTCTGTATTTTACCTATTATCCTAAATGAACGAATATATAGACAATAGTTCACTGCTCGGATTCGAGTACGAGTTTTATCCTAGAGTGGGGCCTACGAGAGAATAAAATCGTACTCGAATCCAAGTGGTCAACTTTTGTATTTATTTTATTTTCTCCTTATTTGTTTTCTCAAAACAAACCTTTATAATTGATTCCGTGGTTACTTTCAAAACATCTCAAAAGAAAAAAAAAGTTCGTCATCGCTGAGAGTAGAATACGATGCTGGGAGTGGAATACCATTTTCGGCGAGTGTGAGTGGGAATACGATTTGTTTTGGGTGAAGAAAAACTTATGAAAATAAGACAGTTTGGGGTATTTTATACCGGTCTTGAAAAGACGGGTAGTTTATTGAAGAACAGCTTCGAATGAGTGGACTCGATTTGCGCTATTTATTCATTTATTGGGGTTTAACGATACTTCAGCAGGTAGGGCCACATCATGTCGGACAGTTTTCCAAGTGGAGGAAGCCTGAGTACTCGGAGAGAACCACCGAGCAACTGTCTGACTCCCCAACGTACTAACTGTACTCAAGTAGGGTTAGCATTGGTTGAAGACAAGTGCACCATCGACGTGCAGTACACGGCGCCACCGTGTTCCCAAGTGGGCAATCGGGATTAAGTGCCTTGCCTAGTGACACAACGCAGTTAGAGTTCGTTTAAGAACTGAAGATGGGTATACTTACTGCAGATGTAGCGGTATTATTTAGATATTGGAGTGTGCCCTGTGAAAATTTTATCACAAGTTTATCATAGGGTTGCTGAGACTGTTGAATTTGAATAACATTTTGTGTAAAGATTTTTACAGTTCACTAATAGAAAGCATGTAAGTCTACTTCGGAAGCCCATTGGGGCCAACATGAGTAGTGGGAGCATTGGGAATATTCGTTTTCACATTGCGAATATTCGCATTCAACATTGCGAATACTCGCGTTCAATTCATTTGGACCAACATGTGTAATAGGAGCATTGCGAATATTCGTATTCAGCTTTGCGAATATTCTCAACTGAATGCGAATATTTGCAATGTTGAATGCGAATATTCGCAAAGTTGAATGGCATGCGAATATTTGCATTCAACATTGCGAATATTTGCAATGTTAAATGCGAATATTCGCAATATTGAATGCGAATACTCGCAATGCTCCCATTGCACATGTTGGCCCAATCGGTTGAAAGCGAATATTCGCAATGTTGAATGCGAATATTCGCAATGCATTGCGAATATTTGAAATGCATTTGCGAATATTTACAATGCATTTGCGAATATTCACAATGCATTGCGAATATTCGCAATGCATTGCGAATATTCACAATGCTCGATCCCACACGCTACACATGTGGGCCCCAGTGGGCTTCCGTTGTATACGGAATCTATTTCAGTTGAAGTTGGATGCTGTCCAATGTTTTCAGGCCATTTTCTCGTTCAAGTATTCATTAGTGAGATGGCGAAATTTCAGCAAGCGAACTTTTGTTTTAGACCTATGAAAAGCAGAAGACAATTGTTTATGTATTTTTGTACTTCTCTTGTTTCTCAAACAAGCATTCGCAAAAAAACATGTAATTCGTGGGAAAAGTGGAAACAAAACGTCAAATTGTTACACTCGACAGTAAAGAGAGCATCAGTTTTCAGACAGTTATAAGTTCCTGTGCACCACCTGAACATGAATAAGATCTCAGATGAAAAGTCCCGGGAGCTGGAAACTTAAAATTTTGTTGTGTGTTTTCATGTCACAGAAACAAAAAAGCTGCCGGTATGGACAAATGCTTACGAGAAGGTGCACCCTTGTAGTAGTTTACCGGAAGCCTTACATCTGGAGCCACTTTTTCATATTGGGCTTTAACGACACTTTCGATAGCCAGGGTCACCTTGCGTCGGACAGGTTCACCGGTTGAGTAAGCCGGGGTACATGTAGAGAACCACCGAGCAGCGGCGAGCAACTGTCAGACTCACCAACATACTAACTCCACGCAAGCAGGGTTAGCATTGGTTGAAGACAAGTGCACCATCGACGAGCAGTATGCCTTAGTACACAGCACAATCGGGACAAGTGCCTTGACCAAGGACACAACGCAGTTCCCCTGGCAGGGATCGAACCGTGGACCTTTCAGTATGAAGTCCAATGCGGTAATCACTGAGCCACCGCGCACCTATCTGAAGCCATAAGAAGCTGCCTAGTTCCAAAGAAAACATATCTAAACAAGCGATCAACGTAACAATACATCTAATGTTGAATATAGACTTACTAGTTCGTGATGTTTAGGAAATTCGAACGTGTAATCCTGTTTGAGAAGATCATAGTATTTATTGTTTGGGTGTAAATCATGTCCATAGTTGCCATACCAGTCATATTCAAGAGGCTGAAAAGACGAAAAACACACACAATTAAAACTTCTAAATTTGGCCTGTCAAAAAGATTTTTCGTTTCTCAGGTTTCGCAAAATTTTATGAGTTGGGGAGACTTTTTTTTACACCACGAAACACTCGTGATAATAGACGTGTAATCACTATGGGCAAACGATCTTGCCACATTACACCTATTCATAAACATCCCCACTGGCTGCCTCCCAGGGAACGAATTGAATTCAAAATTCAGGGAACGAATTGAATTCGAAATTCTAACATTAACTTGGAAATGCTGAAACGGCGAGAGCTCATCGTATCTGGCCACTTTGGTTTCTCGTTACGAACCCGGCAGACCACTGCGTTCTGGAGTGGGTAACCTCGCAACAGCCGGTGATCGAGAGTTATCGGTGGCTGCTCCATTTCTTTGGAACCAGCGTCCAAGTGGGCTTAAATCATCCCAGAGTGTTCTATCTTTCAGCCTGGTGTAAAAGGAATGGAAGTCCGTAGGAAACTTAGTCCCTCTGGACAATTATTCCGCGAAATTATAGTCCTAGGTCTAACATTTCTAGGAATAGTAGTCCGCCGGACTGCTATTCCTAGAAATGTTAGACCTAGGACTATAATTCCGCGGAATAATTGCCCAGAGGGACTAATTTTCCTACGGACTTCCATTCCTGTCACACCGGCTCTCAATCACATTTGTTCCAGCTGGTATGCAATCTTCCAAAGAAGGCCGCTGACCGGTGATTCGCCTGCTTGAGACGCAGTCAATGAAATCGAAATGCAGGCCTTTATTATTTAGTAAGTTCGGTAGATCTGTGGGGATTTTCGGCTTTAAACTATATCTATTATTATTATTATTTAATTATCCAACTCCGTACACTATTCTGTGGAAAAAGCAATGTCTTCAACAGTGAAAACCTCCCATCCGGCAGTTCAAAATGTAACCAAATATATCTTGTTTGACAGAGCTCAACGAGCTCTGTCTAATAAGGAATAGTTGGTTATTTTTTCAGTTCTATAAATGCAAAATAATATCAGTGATGATTTCCAGCTAACAAATAGAGAGAAGGCAAATGTTCAATAATTACAATGGAGGGGCCTGAGAAAGGAGTATTTTTGATACCTTTAATGTTTTAATACGAAATGGACAAAAACTGAATGAAGGGGGCAAAATGAATAACCAAAACCATGAAAAAACCATTAACATCTTGTCTCTCCCAGGGAATATTCCTGCCCAGAACAAAACTACCATTAGCGAATAGACGTACGTTACTGTTCCTTATTGAGCAACTATATAAATAGAAGTAACCCAGGCAGGGTCACCTCGAGTCGGACAGCTTTACGGCTGGAGGGAGCTGGAGTATCCGGAGAGAACCACCGAGCAGCGGCGAGCAACTTTCATACTCCCCAATGTACTAAGTTCACGCAAGCAGGGTTAGCATTGGTTGAAGACAAGTGCACCATTGACGTGCAGTACGCCTTAGTACACAGCACCATTGTGCTCCCACGTAGGCAATCGAGATGAAGTATCTTGCCCAAGGACGCGCAGTTATCCATGGCGGGGATCGAACCGTGGACCTTTCGATTTGAAGTGTTCAATGCCGTAACCACTGCGCAACCGCACTCCCACGATTTATTGATGCCAGGAAGTATTATCTTTTTAGCAAATCCGGTTATGGCTGCTTTGCAGAAGCTGTGATTTGATTTGAGAAGGATTTGATTTGATTTTTAAGGAAACACTTGACAGGTTGAGGGTTAATCAAACAGAGTGGCCAAAGCAACAGAAAATCTGGAAAAACAGACGGACTGTCCACCCGAAACTTGCGGATCGGAAGACGAGACTCTTCTATTTTATATCGCGAAGTCAGTATGAACGTTAAATTTTAAAGCGAGTGTTATCAACCTAAACAATAGAATGTAGACCACGCCAAACATTTTACGATAGTAAATATTGTAATCAACCACAAAGATAAATGATTCTGTCATTTGTCGGTTTCGAAAAACAGCAAACAATGCTATTTGTGTCCAAAAATTTACTTTATGTATCGTTCATGTACATTTTCGAACTGTATTGAGTTTCGGGTGATACTCTTTGAAGATACCTGATCAAATAACGTTATTCGGTTTGAACAAATATTATTAACTCGTTTGGAGTGGAGCAATACGTTATTTTGTGAGAGCACTGTTCTGTTTTATATACTTTTACAATAACATGATTTTGAAGGCCACTACAATGTATTAACGGCTCAACAGAAATGGTTAACAGCCCAAGAGTTTCGGGCCGCTAATAAGCTCATTTCTGTAGAGTCGTTGATACACTGTAATAACCTACAAAGTCATGTTATTTCTATTATTGCCACTTTCGTACAGCGGGTACATTTCATTTGAATTAGATGGAAAATAAGATAAATAAAATAAGATTGACGTTTTCGAATTGAATAAAAAACAGCGAAACTATCGTCCGATTTGTTGACAAACAAACCGGGTAACATGACTATCGTCTGATCCGTCTACGACGAAACTTGGAAAGTTAGATGATGAAATGTATCTTCGAAATGCAAAACTTTTGGCAAAGAGTTTATTCATCAAAGATGCCATTACTAACTCTGTGCCTATCGCTTCCTATATTTTATACATTATCTATCCGTGTCAATAAAGGAAACACTTCAAACAAATGTGTTTACAAATTAGAAAAATTCGAATTTGAATTTCGATCCAAATGGAAATCTGAGAAAAAATATTATTGATCGGCTGAGAGATGTGACGTCATTGTCTATATTTAGAAGTGTCGGGCTGTAATTGACTTGTCAGGCCGTTATAGGCCCGACACGTCAAATGACTTGTTCTTGTTGAGCATTACGAGGTTTCAACCGCGGGTAAAACATTGTTAATGTGTAGGAACGCCCGTAAAAGCCGTAATAATTTGGATTGATGAAACTGCTTTGAAATTTTCACATGGATACCTCAATAAAAATAGAACTACCTATCAAACTCCAAGTTGGTAAAGTTTTGTGGAATGTTTGCAGTTTTGACTGAAATTTAGCACTATTTCATTATTTCCAAATGGAAAATTCGGATATTCCCAGCTGCAGTCGAAACTGCAGACTCCAAAAGTCTTCAGATGGAATAGAATCGATCAGAGAGAGGTGACGTGCAAGTGAATTTATCTACAGTTGACATTTCTGAAGTCTCGGGTTGGAGAATTTCCAATCGAAGTGGGGGGGGGGGGGGTGCATTTAGAATTCTCCAAGTAACCCTCTCCCCCGGCAATATTGAATACCACATCTCTGCTGAGACTCCACACTTATGGTGGTGACCATCCCATTTTCAATCATATCCATCACATTAGATACTCAGTTCCACCAAAACCTCTCTCGGCATCCCAGTCAATACTAGGAGAGTGATTACTAATTTATCCCTTTACCCAACATAACGGCAAAAACCGACCAGCACTTTTCATCAAATCACCATTCAATTTTCATTATGTTTTTCATTTTTTGTCTCAGAAACAGCTTATGACACCTTATTGGAACGAGCTCGTTGAGCTTGTTCCAATAAGGTGCATAAGCTATGTGTTTAAGCAAAACAATGAAAATATTGAGTTACTCAAGAATTTTGTGTGCAAGTGTCGTCTGCTTTTCGTGTTAGGTAAAGTGTTAAAAAGAAAAACATAGTAAAAGTATTCTTAGTCCGCGGTTTATATTGTTTTATATACAGATTGTTTTGTCTCTGGGCAAGGCACTTAATCCCGATCGACCACATGGGGGCACGGTGGCTCTGTGTATACAAATGCGCACTCACGTCAATAATGCACTTGTCTTCAACCAATGCTAACCTTGCTTACGCGGTTAAGTACGTTGGGGAGTTTGACAGTCGTTGCTTGGTGGTTCTCGCCGTGTACCCCGGTTTCCTCCACCTGTAAAACTGTCCCACATGAGGTTTCACTGCCTGTCAAAAGTGTCATTACACCCTGATAAAAATATATACAGATTCTGTCGAGGCTTTACAGTTTTCTTGGAAAACCTTTTATGGATCGAAATCAGACTAAAAACAAGTTTTTAAATATTATCAAGCAGAAGTTGGGAATAGTGATTAATGGCGTCGTGTGAGTCCGTCCCAAAACGGCGATTGATCACGTGCCGTTAACTCTATTAAGAGTTAACGGCACGTGATCAATCGCCGTTTTAAAAGCTGATTATTTAAAAATATTTTTCAGCAAATCTAATCATGGCTGAGGTAAAGCAGCCACGACAAGATTTGATGATAAATTCACGAAAATTTGTCTCGAGGAATCAATAGTCAAAATGGTGTTACAATATTGCAGGGGAAAATATGTGCTCAAAGTTTAGTTATTTAGTGGCAAGAGATTTCCTTTCCTGGGTTGGAATATCTGCCAGCAACATAGAAGGAGTAATTAGCTAAATGCTTATACGAGCCGATCATAAAAAAAGTTGCATGGTACACCGTGTTATTACACCCAAAACACTCCGGTACACCAGGCTAATAGTCTGATATATACCGGGATATGTGGAGACAATACATGGTGTGCCGTGATACGCTTTGTGAGGTGATTGCAGGACCATTTCACATACGTTTTTTTTATTTTGTTTTGTTATGGTTCAACGAAATTTATGATAACCAGGGTCACGTCGTGTCGGATAGTTTTACGGGTGGATGGAGCAGCCGGAATACCCGAAGAGAAGCACTGCGCAGCGGCGAGCAATTGTCAGCCCCCCCCCCCCCCCCCCCCCAGCTTATTAACCCAGAACAAGCCCTGTTAGCAGCAGTTTTAGGAAAGTTCACCATCGTCGTGCCTTAGTGTCAGTGCCACCGTACTCCCAAGTGAGCAATCAGGATTAAGTGAATTGCCCACCCCACCCCCACCCCCTCCAAAGGGCTCAACGTAGCCGCCGCTGTTCAGGATAGAAATGGGCACATTTCGGTTTGAAATCCGATGCCCTAGCCACCGAACCTCCACACTTCCTCACGCGGTTCAGTACGTTGGGGAGTTTGACAGTCGCTGCTTGGTGGTTCTCGCCGGGTACCCCTTCACCTGTAAAACTGTCCCACATGCGGTGGTCACTGCCTGTCAAAAGTGTCAGCAACATACAAGGAGTAATTAGCTAAATGCTTCTACGAGCCCATCATAAAAATGTTGCATAGTGCACCGTGTTATTATCCCCAAAACACTCTGGTACACCAGGATAATTGTCTGATATATATCTGGATATGTGGAGAAAATACATGGTGTACCATGGTACTCTTTGTGAGATGACTACAGGACCATTTCACATACGTTTGTTTAATTTTGTTTTGTTGTGGTTCAACGAGATTTATGATAACCAGGGTTACATGGAGTCGGATAGTTTTACGAGTGGATGGAGTCGGAATACCCGGAGATAAACACTGCGCAGCGGTGAACAATTGTCAGACTCCCAAGCTTACTAACTCGGTAAAAACCGTGTAAGCAGTGGTTGTAGGCAAGTTCACGATCTCCGTGTCTCAGTGGCAGCGCCATCGAGTTCGTGATTAAGAGCATTACCTCACCCCTCCCCAAAGGACCCAACGCAGTTATTGCTGGTCAGGGTCGAACCATGGACATTTCGGTTTGAAGTCTGATGCCCTAGCCACTGAGCCTCCGCGCTTTTTCACACAAGTTTACTGCTATAGAGGGGATCGCCATATTCTATCTTAATGAAACATGATCCCTCATTTGACCATCTTTACAAACCAATAAACACGTTTGATGCAAAATGCATATTTTTCTTTTTTTCGAACAAAAAACTCGGTTTTGCAAACTCCAAAATCACTGGTATTGACAAGACTCCATTTATATCGGGGGATATGACAACCGTTACTTGTTCCCAGTTCCTTATTCGACATTCGTTATCAACCGATAAAATCGGTTGATAACGAATATCGAATAAGGAACTGGGAATAAGTAACGGTTGTCACGTCCATATTTATATCAATGTTTTTAGAATGTTAGACTTTGGTGCTGGTAGCTGAGCTCCTAGTTAGAAGTAAAGTATCGTTTTGCAAAGCAACAAAAATACGCAGCTTGGTTCAGACTTTACGTAATCACATTCCAATATGTTCGTTACCTAAAGTTTCGTTTTCCGAATTTACCTTATTTTTAATATTACAACTGATTATTACTGTAAAAGGTAAGTTTAACATAAATGTTTAAGCGCTTAACATCCCAATATCGATTTATTTGATGTTGAATCTAGTACTGGAATGGTTAACCGGATAACCGATGTGAAACCAGTTACCTATCTAACTGATTGGAAGAAAAATGTCAACCGTTTATCCGAAATATAGATAGTGATGGTCATTCTGCGGTTAAAACGTAGTTAATCTGCCGCTTCTTTGGGATAGATTATACATCGAAGCCGTGTTGTATACTGTTAAAAAAAGAAAGCAAAACGGATATAGTCACGGTAACATGGAAAATTGTGGAGAATATAGTGAAGAAGTGTGGCTGTAGATATGGTTAACAACATATCGTGGTGATCTAAACATTATGTAACATGTTGGATACTGAGGCATAATTTCGGCCACCGTCACCCCACAAATATTGGAAATTAACAAAACGTTTCCACTGAGTGAATACCTGATCATGAAGTTGCACGTTCCGAGAAGGCGAGCAGAGCGTGTGGCGGGTATAAATTGACGTGGAAATCGATCGGAATTCGCACAGCGTTAAAGGGATATTGCTCATGCAAAATACCGCATTTGACCGAAGCTTAGAGAAATAATGCCATTGGCCACTTGGAAACAGGCGAATAAGCTTCGAATGTAGCGAGAGTATTCAATGTCTCACCGAGCACCATCACACGCCTGTGGAACCGCTACCAAATCCAGGGGACAACGCAGGACCTTCCAATATCCGGGAGACCCCGAGTGACCACCTCAACTCAGGACTGATACATCCGGTTACGTCTTTTGCGGGGAGAGAACAACCACAGCGACATCTACAGCGTCAACGCTACCAGATCAGCGGAGGATTTAAGATCAGACTGTTCGCAACCGTCTACGCGAGGCAGGTCTGTGTGCTAGACGGCCAGTTCGCGGCGTCATGTTGACGGCGCAGCATCGTTGACGGTGACTTCAATGGTGTCAGATGCAAAGGGCATGGCCTCATCAGAGATGGAGAACGGTATGGTTCAGTGATGAGTCACGTTTCCTTCTTCACCGAGTTGGAGGACGATTTAGTGTGTACAGACGTCGTGGAGAACGTTTTGTGCCTAACTGCGTTCGGGAGGTGGACAGATTTGTTGGCGGTAGTATTATGATGTGGGCAGCCATCTCTCACACTGGACGAATGGATCTCGTCCAACTTAACTTGACGGCGCAGAGGTACAGAGATGACATTTTGCATCCACATGTGCTCTCCATTATGCAGAATGCCAACGTCATTTCCCAGCATGATAACGCCCGTCCGTATATAGCAAGGCTCACGACAGCTTATCTACAGGATAACACACCGATGTCCTGCCCTGGCCCTAAAGATCGCCAGATTTGAACCCGATCGAACATCTATGGAATCAACTGGATCGACGTGTGCGACAACATCAACCACAACCTCAGACATTACCGCAGTTGGCACAAGCGTTGCAGGAAGAGTGGGCCACCATACCTCAAGCTTCCATCCAGAATTTAATTGCTTCAATGAATAGAAGGTGCCAAGCATTTTTGGACTCAAATGGCGGTCACACTAGATATTGGGTTTAGATAACTTCGACTCATGGCGTTAACGTCTGAAACGTCTCCATTTGTGCATCATTCATCCATTACAACTTTAGTTATGAACTGATTTCGTTCTCAATCTCAGAATCCCATAACGCGGGAAAGTACCTCACCACATAAAACCTGTGTTGCACTTCTTTTTTTGTGAACAGTATATATACTGAGAGGTAATCGACTTTGGTGTTGAAGACTTCATTAATGATCGGCAATTTACGTGAATATTGAGTAATCGCCGAAACTATTCCGCAGTATGTATACAAACAAACGTTGTCGAATATTCGACAATGTTCGTTTGTTTACACACTACGAATAGTTTCTGTGGATATTGATTTCCAATCCCTCTAGTTCTGATCACATAGTCGGTGAAATACTGGCCACAGTTACCCGGATATATAGCTCTCGGTTTGTCGGTTGTGAAAACGAGCCAACCATTTCGTCCCAAACTCGCTTTACCCATTTTCTGACATGTCTTCTGCACATGATGCTAATGTTCCACGCGTGCTTTGTACAATTAGGTCACGTGTTTGATGCGTCATTGGGATAGAACATGCTGATAGAGTCTACGTGGAAGTATGGGGACTAAAATAAATATCAAGGTAATATATAGAATATACCCATAGTAGCTTGGTGTACCAAATGTGCACCACGAGTGGTGAAGTGTATTAACCGCGAGCCTTCGGTGCGCGGTTAACACCACGAGTGGTGAAAATTTGGTACACCAAGCTAATTTGGGTATATTTTATTTATACCATGATCGTCAGATTATTAAGAGTCGCTATTAACTCGATTTTACTGAGCACCAGACGTGTACGTACGAGCGAATCAGTTTTTGTTTACACGAGCATCGGTGGGCGGTACTTCCGCTATCAGTTTTATGGCCGAAACGGAATGAAAAAAAGAAACTGAGCCTTTTTCGTTTTAATAACATAATGTCATACTATTTCGAGTTATGCACGCTTTATTGACATGAGACAATGCATGTTTGTTAATTTTTGGAATCTTATGAGGTAAACCCATTTAAAAACGTTATAAATAATTGCCACTTCTATTTCACACTTCGCGAGACGACGTGCGATAAATTTAAACAAGTGTGCATTCAGGTCGACGTCACCAAAGGTCAACGGGGATGTAGTTCTACTGCAGGTGTAAATTTTTACTATTGAAATCCCATTCCTGGTGTGTTCATCACGGTTGGTGTGTAAAGCTACAATTTATGTCATAGGCTTTTCATATATAGTAGAATAGGTAATCATGGTATAAAAAGTGATTACGCATGTTACTGAAATAAAGTGATTACGAAGATTACTGAAGAAAATATGCAAATTACTCGGTTGTACCCACATGCATGCCTGAATACACCACGGTCAAGAGATAATATACATACACTGCACTGTCCGTCGTCATTAAACCATCCGGGTCGTTCCCAGCCATGTCTCTCCTGGAAGTGGCATCCCGCCCGAAGCAGTGCATCATAAAAGGGGTCTTTTCTCATGCTCCTGGACGCAAGCGGCTCATCGTGAGGGAAAACGGTGCTGTAATTTTTAGCATAGGCTTCGTGACTACGAGAATCAATCCAGTTTTTGTCATCAGTCATTTTGTGTGCAAACCGTCTGTAAGATAAGGATCTCGCATTAGGAAGTATATATTGGACTTATAAACAGATAATTCGAGAAAAAAACATTTAGATTGATAAACAATTACAAAATACGCAAAAGTGCTGAAATGGAGACATAATAGTGTTGAAAAATAAACTGCCAATTATTTCTAGTGTGTGGACACGTGGTTCTGTAAAAAATCTGACAAAACTTCAAAGTTCGGACAAAATCATCGGAAGGCAAATAGGGTGGTCAACTAAGTTATATCAATATGCCACTGATTCAGTTAATGGCAGGCCTGAAAATAAGCTGACAGTTGCAGAATGAGGTCCCCAGAGGGTGAATTTGATGATGCTATCCCATACAGTGGGTCGGTTTATCCTCTGCGTGCCTCTTTCTGTTTAGTTTTGAGAACCTGATTCAGATTGAGGTTCACAGAGGGTAAACTTAGTGATGCTACCCTGCTGTGCAGGGTAGCATCACTGAATTCTCCCTCTGGAGACTTCATTTTGCAGATGACAGTCTGCTTATTTTATGGCTTGGTTAATGGTCAGGGTGATTGTCATCAGTACATAACCTCTTGTTGCTGTTAGATAATAATAGAGCTGAAATGGTTAAACATCAGGCAGAACTTGAAAGTTCAGACGAAATGCTCGGCAGGCGAAAAAGGCAGTCACCTAAGTTATCTCTATGTCATTGATTCAATTAATGGTTAGCAAGCAAGATGGGTGGTTTCGCGGGCCGAAGGTTTGGGGCATGCCACTTTCGACCCTCTTTTACTGTATAAGTTAATGTTTTAGCAACATGTCTGGGCGCGTTAAAGGAGGGAAAGGGGGATTATTTGGTTAGCGGCGTTGTTTCTGCTTTTTTTCTTTTGTTGCTTGGAACTGATGGCTGTGGTGGTTATCAATTAGTCCGGAGTGTTAGATATGGCTTGTCTTTCCATAAGCCGTTTTATTCCTTCCCTTGGGGGGCGCGGTGGCTCAGTTGGTAGAGGTGCAGGCTGCAAGCCGAGAGGTCCTCGGTTCGAATCCCACCTGCGGCAACCGCATTGTGTCCTTGGGCAAGACACTTCACCCCTATTGCCCACGTGGGGGCACGGCGACGCTGTGTACTAAGGCGTACTGCACGTCGAGTACTGCACGTCGATGGTGCACCTGTCTTCAACCAATGCTAACCCTGCTTGTGTGGAGTTGGTATGTTGGGGAGCTGACAGTTGCTCGCCGTTGCTCTGTGGTTCTCTCCGGGTACTCCGGCTTCCTCCACCCGTAAAACTGTCACGGTCATGGTTAGCCATTGTGCAGAAATATGTGACCTTAAACACCAATAAATAAATAACTAAATTCCTTCCATTGCATCTTCTCTAGGCTCTCTGAGGTCCCAAGGGAGAGGCGAGTGTTGAGCGGGTAGTAGCGAGAAAGCAACTTCCATTTCCACCTCATTCTCCACGGGACTATCCACAACCAACGATCACGTCTGGGGAGCCGGCAGTTGTTTGGGGTTATCCGTGGGAGTGGGAGGGGAAGTGGTGGTTGTTTGCGGCTCTTCTTTTTCCACGCTCTTCTCTCTCTCATCGTCTTCATGAAAACCTCCAGGCGCCGGGCATCCCTTCGCCTGGTGGACGGGCTCTTCTTTCGTTTCGTCTTCCTCTTTTCAGGGCCTCCAAACTCACTCGGGTGAGGACCAGTGTGAGAGGGGTTCCTCTCACCAAAGGTACAACCTCTCCCCGAGGAAGGTGGGGTGGTGCTGTCCTCAGTTCCAAACTCCAGTGTCAGCTGGAAATTCTTGCCTTTCATCTGGATAATCCAGTTGATAGGACAAGAGATGTCCAAAGCTGTCAGGCCTTTCTTGAGCTGAGCTGGTGTAGCCAAGTTCTCCGAAGTAAGCTGTGATTAGCATGTCTCCACACTCTGCAGTCAGAGATGCGAATGATGGCGAAATGATTAATGGTCAGGCTGAATGATGTCGGGCCATACACCCCTTGCTTCACTTAGATAATAACAGATTAATCAACTAATTACGGTTAATCCATTGGGCTTAACCCTTTACCCAACGCAGACGATATAAAAATTTATTATCTTAAATACCATTTTTTTTTAATTTTTCAAAAGACTTCAACAAAACCATATCATGTGACCCCTCGTTGGAACGAGCTCGACGAGCTCGTTCCAACGAGGGGTCACATGATATGGTTTTGTTGAAATTTCCTGAAAAATAATATTTTTTCAACTGCTGAATTTGCATATTACGCGGGCGAATGCGGGCGATTCGTTAGGTAAGGGGTTAAAGGATCGTGAGTCATCACAAAAGGCAACATTTAATTAGATAATTTTTTCATACCGTCGCGAGTCATCGCGACGATATGAACTATTTATCTAAATAAATGCTGTCATCGAAGAAAACACAGTGCGCTCATTACCATTCAATGACAATTTTTTGAAGAAAGTTTGTCCAAATACTATTTCTAACCCCTTACTGAAAGCTTCAGTGGGTTTGAATGGGATTTTTATTTATTTCTCCGTTGATAGCGTTAAGTACTGCATCAGTGACTTTCCTTCAGAAGTGAAAGGAACCTTTTTGGTGCCAAAATTCTAGCCAGAGAAGATGTTTTGGAGCCATATCAAATTTTTTTGTGCAATCGGCTAAATTGGCACCCGGTATGGCGTGAACACTGTCTTTGACAGACCTATTGTTGAAGAAGTTGAGTCTGGGAAAGAAAAGTTGCCGTGCCTTTAAATATAGAAAACAAAAGGGCGTACTCGGGGTTCATGGTACTGTTAGTTATCCTTGTGTCTTCCAGGGTGTATGGGAATTTACTGCGGTTTGGGAATTCATACACCCTGAGACTGCTTTAAACTCCCAAACACACTGGAAAACACAAGGATAACGGATTTATTTCCAAGAATTTTGGTGAATTTAATACTTTGACCTACATTGTTGGCAAAAACTGACAAAATATTTGTACTTTGTAAGTTTCTTAATAAAACCAGACAAATATTGATGTCGTTGGAACTGGCTCAATGAGAAGTATGTGTTATTGCACATAAATATTAAATTTCCTTATTTTTATTTTTGTTCTAAAATAACCGAGAAGAATATGTGAATTAATAATTAAAAAATGGGTATTTTTTCACCAAATAGCCTGCTATTGTGTATTCTTGTTTTTACACCGTTCTTAACCACGGTGTAAAAAAAGCTGCTGTGGATTGCAAGTTTCACTGTACCCTCTCAACCAATCAGAACGCAGTATTTTGTTTCATTTAGAAATAATGGTTCATATCACTAGATGAGCTAGCGGTTCGTTGGATATGGGCCATTGGTCCGGGTTGTTTTAGCTCTGAAAAATGAAAAAAATCTAAAGAAATTATTGATTATAACCTGTTGTTGACCCCTCCCGCGACTTTAACTCTTTACTCGACATTACAACTAGAACTGGTCAGCGCAAGTCACAAAAAATGTCATTCAAATAAATTTTATTTTTTCCACTTTTTGCCTCGAAAACCTAGCTTACATTCGAATGACCTCGTCATAAGCTACAGTTTAGGGAAGTTCATGGACGTCGCAAAGATGACTGATTGGGGGTGGGGGTGGTGGTTGTGAACCTAACTTGTCCCGAGTGTGGTGGCTCAACTCATGACTGATTAAACATTCCAACTGCATGACAAAGGCATGCCTTCGTTGAATGCATGCCTTGATGCAGTTGTAATATTAGTCAGTTGCTTCTAGTGCGAGTGTTCGCTTTATGGTCCGATTCGTTCCGAAAGACATCTATAATGCGAATCCCGCCTTGTCGGCTGAATGTGCAACTGTTTTGTAATTTTGTAAGGATTTCTATTCTCGGGAGCGTCGCGATGATGGCCGACTGTTAGTGTAAACCTTAGTTGTGCGGACTGTAATGGCTCAAGTCCTGACTAATAAAATGTTTCAACTTCTTCACGCATGGATGCCTTCTTTCAAAGGTATGCCTTGCTGATGTAGTTGGAATAGTCGGGGTAAGGACTTCTTGGAAATTTATTTGTGGATAAATAAAATATACATGCGGGAGTTGTGAGGAAACATCTTTTATTACTTTTCAAAGTGTGATTTACTGGGATTTCCGGGTTTGATTATAAACGATAACTTCACTAGTGAATTTTGCAATCAACAATTGAATCATGTATCCGTGTGTGCAAACGAAGACGCTTTGCCGTGAGTGTAATAGGGACTTCATTGTTTTTGTTTTTTGTTTTTTTTTAACAATCAACAATTGAATCATGTATCCGTGTGTGCAAACGAAGACGCTTTGCCGTGAGTGTAATAGGGACTTCATTGTTTTTGTTTTTTTGTTTTTTTTTAACCCTTTACCTAACATGAAAAGCAGACGACACTTGCAAAAAAATTCTTGAATAACTATTATTTTCATTTTTTGTCTAAAAAACATAGGTTATGACCCCTCATTGGAACGAGCTCGTCGAGCTCGTTCCAATGAGGGGTCATAACCTATGTTTTAGAGACAGAAAATGAAAACATAATGAAAATTAATTGGCGATTTTTGAGAATAGCGCTGGCCGGTTTTGACCGTCACGTTAGGTAAAGGATTAAATAATATAATTATCGTTAATAATGAAAAGTAATAAACAGAGTAATCGCTTGACTGGACTGGTTACGTGAAATAATTCATGAGAGGTAAGGGACGATGTACAAACACGAGTGCACGAATGCGCACGAGTGTTGTACAATATAGTCCCTCGCCTCGAATGACCAGTCCAGTCAAGCGATTACTCTCTATTTATACCATGATTACCTATTCTATTATACATAAAAAACCTATGGCCTAAATTTAACTTTACACAGCGACCACGGTGAACACGCCAGCAATGGGATTTCAATGGTTAACATGTACACCTACAGTGGAACTACATATTTGACCTTTAATGGCGTCGGCCTAAATCGAACTTGTCTAAATTTATCGCGCGTCGCCTCGCGAAGAGTGAAATGAAAGTGGCTATTACTTATTACGTTTTAAATGTGTTTGCCTCATAAAACGCCAAAAATAACAAGCATGCATTGTCTCGTGTTAATAAAGCATCCATTACTCGAAATAGTATGTGATTATTTTATTAAAATGAAAAAGGCCCTGTTTCTTTTTCTATTTCGTTTCGGTGATAAAATTGACAGTGGAAGTACCGCCCACCGGTGCTCATGTAAACAAAAACAAATTCGCACGTATGTACGTCTGCTGCTCAGTAAAATCGACAACAAATAACAGCTACTCTTAATCTGACGATCAAGGTATAAATAAAATACACCCAAAGTAGCTTGGTGTACCAAATGTTCACCACTCGTGGTGAAGTGATGTTAACCGCGCGCCGAAGGTGAACATTTGGTACGCCAAGCTACTATGTGTATATTCTATATATTTAATTAACATATACTCCTACCCCAAATGGGCCCTGCTGGGCCCTCAGCTGTCCGAATCGGGTACCACAGCCGTTTATTTGTATACTACTCAAAGTTTGCTAAGCACCAAATATTTGACACATCATTGTGAAATTTGCTTGTGACATATTTGCGACATTTTTGGTGGATATGATTGAGGAATGTATTGAGATGGTCCCCAGTGTTTACATTAGCTCTCTTAACAGGCAGACATTTCGTGACAGTCATGCAAAGCATGTACCCTTGATTTTCATGTTTTCGTGTACTTCCTACATGTACATGACATGTGTATGGTATTCAATCTTCATTTCAACACAAACCCTTATGATTTAATGATTGAATGTGGCAAATGCAAATGTAAGAAGCCATTTGTCTGAAGCAGAAATGTGGCGGATGTAGGGATGGTGGAGCAAGGGGCTACCCATCGTCAGGTTGGTGAAACCCTTGGTGTGCACCATACGGTGATCACCTGAACCAGGGCAAGATTTCAGCAGTATGGCACACCAGTAAGACGACATGGTGGTGGCAGAGACAGGGCAACATCTGCAGCTGAAGACCGGTTAAATGTTTCGACGCACACTATCCTGGCAAGGTTGCACGAAGGTGGTCTCCGACCGAGAAGATCATGTATTTGGATTCCGCTGTCGTCCCAGAACTACCGCTAGGCGCGATATGAATGGGCCATGGACCACGTTGGATGGACCAGAGAAGATCGACCTGTTTTTTTTACCGATGAGTCAAGGTACTGCCTAGCCCCCACAGATAGGTGTTCTAGGGTATGGAGAAGACCAGGAGAGTGATTCCATGCAGCCAACATTGCTGAGCATGACCGCTATGGTGGAGTGTCAATCATGGTCTTGGACGGCATCAGCAGAGATGGACGTAAAAAGCTCTGTGTTCTTGAACTTGGTACATTGACTGCACAACGGTATATTGATGAGATCCTGGATGTCCATGTCAGATTGTGTGCAGGTGCAGTGGGTGATAGATTCATTCTGATGGTCGATAATGTCCGTTCTCATGTTGCCCATGCTGTCGGTGAGTACCGACAGAGGGAGGGGATTGAGTGTATGGACTAGCCAGCAAGATCCCCTGACCTCAATCCAATCGAACTTGTTTGGAATGAATTTCAGCCCGTCCAGTCCAACCAAGAAGTGTCCAGGAGCTCAGTGCCATGCTGGTTCAAGAATGGAACGACATCCCACAAAGGACCATCAGGAACCTGATTGGGAGCATGAGAAGGCGTTGTTAAGCTGTAAATAACAGAAATGGGTCTTAATAATAATAATACTCGATTTTGAACCCATACCAGTTCGTTCCATCAACTTTTTTTCAAATGAAAATTTCCTCTTTTACCAATAATATCCATTTTCCATGGTAATCGTATTCAAAAGCTAAAAAATAATGTCAAACACAAATAAAATCTTAATTTCTGTACTTAGATCATTAAAGATATAATTAAATAAAAAATATATACACTTTTCATAGCACTATTTCAACTGAAACGTAAAACAGGTAGTTGGATATACTTGGTGCTTAGTAAACTTTGAGGAGTATACAACTGTCTCTGTTGTGTGTCACAAGACCAAGTCTCGGATTTAGTCTCGCGCCATCCTTATATTTGTGTAACTCTTTTTTACAGGCACTGATACCAGAGCAATGGCGGCCAGAATTTGCACGTAGTCGTTGGACACTAAACACACCGGTCCAACCGCGGTGTGGTCCGGTGGTAGAAAATTGGTGCCAAAAGAAGCAAAATCCTTCATTTTGGGAGACTGCTTGTTGAAACAAATACCACATATAAACACAGAACAACACACGCCTGTAAATGGGTTAATCGATATGGCACGAGTGTCAGCGCGGATAGCAGGCCTCGAGTTTTATTCTTCCGCGATGGCACAAGAGCCATATCGATGAACCCATTCACACGCGTGTGTCGTACAGTGTTTATTACACGCCTTTGCGTCTGTAAAAGCAATTAGAAGGACACTCATGAATTCATTTGACAACAGTCGTCTCCTGAGTTCCAATGTGTTCTGTGTGCCCCTAGCTTTGACGAACTATCAGCAAAAAGCACACATTTTATCGTCAACCAAATTTGCGAGGGGAACGAGTATTATTACTATGTCAGCTGTCGCTAGCGATTCAATTTGTAATTGCGGTGCACGATTTGTAGAAAATTTCAGTGAAATTTCGCTTCTATTTAAACACAGTCCGTCAACAATCCCGATTGATTTTCATTTTCCGCATGGTTTAATGTTGCTGCTAGGGTTCCACGATATTCAAAACTGAATACCGGTATCGGTATTCAAAAAAATACCGCGGTATACCGGTATATCGAAAACTGTTCAGTATATGAACACAAGTACCACAATCGAGACTCGAGGCATCAGAGTCGGAACGAATTAGCATGCCTTGTTAGCATGCCTTGACGATGCGTTCAAAAAACCTTTACCCAACGCTGACAATATCAAAATTTATTATTTTCAAAATTAGCTTATCAGATTTCCCCCCAAAGATTTCAACAAAACTATATCATGTGACCCTTCGTTGGAACGAGCTCAACGAGCTCGTTCCAATGAGGGGTCACATGACATAGTTTTGTTGAAATTTTTTAAAATTATTTTTTCATCTGCTGAATTTGTATATTACGAGGGCACAAGCAGACGATTCCTTGGATAAAGGTATAATATTACTCATTCCGGGCTACAGTTAAAAAACTAAAGACATCTTGAGATTTAAATTGTGGGTAAATAAATAATGACGATAAACCGATATTTTGGTAATTACACCGGTATTCAATCGATATTGGTTTGAATACCGGTATATATCGGTTTATCGATATACCGTGCAGTCCTAGTTGCTGCAGATGGAGATTACACAGAACAGGCGTGTAAAAAATTCCTTTCGATAATTGGCGTTACATCAGTAAAGCATACTTGTTATGGACATTTACCATCTTAAAATGCATTGTTGCTTGCCAATCTGCCTGCCTGTCTGTCCGTGCGCCTGTCCGCCCTCCCGGCAGACCGCCAGCCTGCCGCCCCTGTGGGGATCTTCTGTGAAACCTTTATAAATTGGCTTCCTTCCTTCAAAATCTGAATGAATATGTACAGTTCTGCTGGAATATTATGGCTAGACAATATTGCCGTCATGTCCAATAAAGCCGCCAGGAAGGCCGCGCTAGCTTTTTTATTTCCCAACAGAGCCACCCCCCTCCCTCCGACATGAGTGTGATACCCCCTCTCATGCTCGTTCCAACACACCGCTACACGCATCAGTGATGTATCGAACTATGACCAATGATTGAAATGTGGCGCCCCTCAAACGAGAATTCTAGATCCGCACTGGAAAAACATTTATCTGACAATGTGACATTTTATGAGTTTGTTGGGTGAGGTAATAGGGTTTAACAGAATTTAAAAAAGAACCATTCCTTATGTACAATAAAAACAACAAAGACGGCAAGTTACCTGCGAAACCAACAATAGAGTGAACCCAAGCAGAGTTTTTATCTAGCGGGGAACTACGGCGGGACAAACTACTTTGAACGCGACAAATAGCAAGCTGTTTCAAAGGCAATACATTCTAATTTTGTCTGATAAAACAAGTTGTTGCAACGTTTGCTCTTTGAACTAATTTTCACAGACCTTATATCAAATGCAAACATGTCCAAATCAGGTCTGCCGTTAACAACCCATTTTGCCGCCTCTCGTCCACAACCGGATCCATACATCATACCGCCACTGTTATATCCACAGCTCAGAAAGAAACCTCTAACTTCTGGAGATTCTCCAATTAATGGCCTGTGATCTGGTGTGAAGGATTCTGGAAGAATACAATACCACAAAAACTAGAGGTTTGTGTTTGTGCTTGAACCCAGCAATTAAGTCCTTTGAATTCCATCTGAAAGATTACATGTAAACACATTTTGAATGACTTACAGTATGGCCGCCATAGACTGATCACTTTCCACGGGTGGATAATATTTCCACAGGCGCAATAATATTAGATTCCAAACACTAATTACAGGAATAATCATCAAACATTTAATTAATGAAGCACCAGGTAGAATCCGGTTCTTCATTAATTAAAATTTTGCTGATGATTTTTTGTTTCCGCGTAAGCGCATGCGTGGACGTTACTGCTCACGCGTGGGTTGCAACCAGTGCACGGCGACTGTACTGTAGTGCGAGTGTTCGCTTTTAGGTCAGGTTCGTTCAGAAATACGTCTAGAATGCGAATCCCACCTTGTCGGTTGAATGTACAACTGGTTTGTAATTGTGTAAGTATTTCTCTGAAAGCTTGAACGTATTTTAACCCTTTACCTAACATGAAAAGCAGACGACACTTGCAAAAAAAATTCTTGAATAACTATTTTTTTTCATTTTTTGTCTCAAAAACATAGGTTATGACCCCTCACTGGAATGAGCTCGACGAGCTCGTTCCAATGAGGGGTCATAACCTATGTTTTTGAGACAAAAAATGAAAAAATAATTAAAATTAATAGGCGATTTTTGAGAATAGCGCTGGCCGGTTTTGGCCGTTACGTTGGGTAAAGGGTTAAATGACTTACATGTTTAGAGAGCAAAATAGTTTGTGGAGCCAGATCCTCGATCGCACTTCCCATGTCGCATTTCGACCATTCTCTCTTCCAACTGCTGGAGAGCTAAATTTGTTGGGTCGTTCCACATGTCTCTCTCGTAAGAGTTTATACAGACTAAACAAGTTCCTGTTACTGGATACCTACGGTCAAGGGCGCTGGAAGCATGCGAGGCCGGGGGTAGGGGCATGGGTGTCAAGAAAGGCACTCAACTCTGGGTATGAGTTACGACCAAGAGTTTACAAATTGTCGTAACATTCAATAGTCTTGTCGTTATATATTATACAAGCCTGGCAGTGTAGAAAATCAAGGAGTGCAAAACAATTACCTTCCTCAGATTCTGTGGGAGTGCAATTGCACCTGGAATTTTCAATACATGTTCTTGTAATTGTATGCTATTTTGGTTACAGTACGCGGAGGGTGGATTGTCACCCAATCACCCATGGAGTGGAGATATCACCCAAGGTACTACTCTCAAATTTCATACAGAAACACAAGTCAAGATTCAACCAAAGGACCTCCGTGTTTAACCCGGAGGTCCATTGGCTGAAACTTCGCTTATCCTAATTACACGCTTTGCATCAAATTAGCATTTATTGCTTAAGAGAAATCATCACTCCACAGGTGATTTATTGACAATACACTCTCTATGTACGGTATATTTACTTCAAGGTATTACTATTGTGACTGAAAAATTGTACTATATGTACATTCTGCTACATAGGGGAAAAACTGGCACACACAATGTCATTTTCTCAATATTCAAAGTGATGCATTCAATTCTTATGTGACTGTCTTCTACACTCAAAATGTATTGAAATGCGACACAGAATAGGCCATGAATTATTGCGAATCAATGCAACATTGACAAATGATAATAGATTTTAAAGGCAGTTCCAAACAGGTCTGGTATTCCATAAAATCAAGGGGTGCAAAAAATGCCCTTCTCAATTGTTTCTAGGCGTGCTGTAGGCGTGCAGCACTCCTAAAGAATACCAGGCATATATATATATATATAAAGCTTTATAACTCATTCCCGATTGTATAGCTTCCTTCTTTGGTGATTATCTGCCAGTCTTCGTTAATATACCTGCCCCCAGCCCCTGCACCCATTGGCATTGACATACACAAAATACGTCAGAAACGAATACTCAAGAGCTTCTCGGTTACAGTTCTCGAAAAGAAAAGTATTTTTCACTAGTGAACTCTGGCGAAAAGGGGGCATGGGTTGGCCCCTTTACCCTTAGCCGCAGGGTAAGAGAAGAAGCCGCCCCTTTTGCCCCTGCCACCAGCTTCAGACATCCTTGCGCGTGGTTTCTAATTTAAACTTTACTGCTGTTCGCATAAATGACTGCCGCGGACAACAACGTTTCATTATTTTAGCAATACTTGAGCATTATTAAATAAAAAACTTTGTATTATTTCAAATATACTATTTAAAAAAAAGTAGGGGCTAACCAAACAGATGTTGATATTTTTGGAAAATGGTATTGGATACGCGTGATTGGACACATCAATATGTTACGTAGCTTAGGGTGAATCATGAATGTCACGGGCCCACGAAAACTTCGTGCAGGTTTTTCGCGCGAGCGCCGCGTTAATGCCTGTGGAGTACGTTTTGAAATTTTCATTTGTACTGGACGGGCTTTTTCGGAGGTTTCATCGTTCTTTTCTTGGTATAATCTCGTTCATCAATAGTTTCTGGTCGAAACGTATCTTTTGAGGTATGCGAAGACTGACATGTGACGCGCGTTTACGTGTCGTTGGCATGTTGGAAGCTGGCAACAGGCAGACTGCAGTGGCTCAACTTCTCAACGTTACTCAGTCGGTGATTAGGAGGTTGTGGTCACGCAACCGCCAGACAGGCAATGTTGATGACAGACGTCGGTCAGGTCGACCAAGGGCGACAACTGCTAACTAGGATCGTTTCATCCGAACCACAGAATTACGTAATCAAAGTGCCTCGAAAATTGGATAGCAGCTGCACCGAGCGACAGATGTGCGAGTCAGTGGTCAGACTATCCGAAATCGCCTACACAGCTAGAATTTGTACGTTAGACGACTCGAATAATTCCACGTTTGACTGAACGTCACATCGCAGCAAGGCGTAATTGGTGTGGAGCACGACAGCGCTGGGACAATCGTCGGTGGAGCAACGTCATGTTTTCCAGTGAATCAAGGTTCACTCTCGCCTTCCACGACAGGCGGAACAGAGTGTGGCGGCGGCGGAACGAACGATACCATGACGTAACCACTAGGCTGCACGATCGTTTTGGTGGTGGATCGGTTATGGTGTGGGAAGGCATAAACATGACAAGCAGAAAAGCATTACATGTGATCCAAGGGCGTGCCACAGCGCAATACTACCGTGACAACATGTTAGCAGCTCATATGGTGCTATTTGTGCGACGTCACGGCCGCCGATTCATTTTCCAAGATGACAACGCAAGAGCACACAGGACCCTTGATTAAGTAATCTGTTTAAACGAATTACTAATCCGTTTAAACAGATTAACTGCACGGATTTGATTGGTTAATTGTCATGTGGTCTGTGTCTGTAATGACGATATAGTATGTGTGACGTAGTGAGGCCTCATCGCACAGTCCACATGGCATTGAGGGTTATGGGCTATGAGATGACGCCTCAGCGCATAGCCTTCGTGTCGTCATATAGAAAAATTGATCACTAATGATGGCCAAATAATTGACGGAGGGGATCACTACTGATCAATTCCCCCATATGTGGACAATGCGGCTATGAGTTGAGGCCTCATAGCCACGAGGGCTATGTGTTGAGATGTCATTGAGGCCTCTCCTTAAGGGCCTCCTATACTCAGTCGCACTTACCCTACCCCGCCCTAATCTTCCGCCACTCTACCCAATGGTTGGTGATCAGTGATCCGTAATTATGGGACACCCGGTGATTACATGGTGAGCATTGTAACTCAGGTGAATCGAAGAGTCGTTCATTGAGTCACTCACCAGCTCGATGGCATCGAGTCGTTCGACGAGTCCCTTCTCCCGCAGCTCCCCGTTTACTCATCTGTAAGAGTCGTTCGAGGAGTCTCTCCCCGAGGGATTGCTCTTCAACTTTTAATGATAACTAAGCAATCAAACGGTGTCCCACAATCACGGATCGGTTCATCCGAACCACAGCATTACGTAACCGCCGTCAAAGTGCCTCAGAAATTGGACAGTAGTTGCACGGAGCGACAGATGTGTGAGTCAGTGGCCAGGCTATCCGAAATCGCCTACACAGCTAGAATTTGTACGTTAGACGACCTCGAATAATTCCACTAATGCATTGATGGGTCTGAACGTCACGTCGCAGCAAGGCGTAATTGGTGTATAGCACGACAGCGCTGGGACAATCGTCGGTGGAGCAACGTCATGTTTTCCGATGAATCGAGGTTCACTCTCGACTTCCACGACAAGCGAAACGAGAGTGTGGCGGCGGCGGCGGAACGAACGATACCATGACGTAACCGCTAGGCAGCACGATCGTTTTGGTGGTGGGTCGGTTATGGTGTGGGGAGGCATAACCATGACAAGCAGAACAGCATTACATGTCACCCAAGGGCGTGTCACAGGGCAGTACTACCGTGACAACATGTTAGCAGCTCAAATGGTGCTATTTGCGCGACGTCACGGCTGTCGATTCATTTTCCAAGTTGACAATGCAAGAGCACACAGGACCCGTGTCGCTATAGAGTTCCTCCAAGAGTAGAACATCACTACACTGCCTTGGACTACATTAAGTCCATACGTTTCACCAATCGAGCACATCTGGGATATGCTTGGCAGGCGCCTACGACAACGCCAACACCCCTACCAATGTCCAGGAACTCGCCGCTGCACTGCAGGAAGAATGGAATAACACCGGTCAAGCTGATATTGGACGTTTGGTGAGGAGTATGCCACGTCGGATCCACGCTTGTCTTGCGAACCGATGAGAATTTATAAGGTACTGAGGTCTTGGACTGAATGTGATAAATTCTCTGACTGACTGTCCATGTCTTCTACACCTCAGTGCGTGGAATGTGTGCTTTTTTTAGACACCCAACTACCGCTGAAATCATTCACCAGATGTCACAGTGCAATGTCTCAACTGTCTTTTTGATGAAAATATAAATATATTTCTTCATATATCTCACTTTTATCAAATATCCCCTACTTTTTTTAATAGTATATATTGCAGTTATGTATCCAATAAAAACCACAGCACGTTTATCGACAATGGCATTCTGAAATAGATTGCATTGATGGGTCTGCTATAAATAGACCGTGGTGAACGCAAACTAACCTTTGTTCTGCTAAGAAAGCTAATTTCGACGAATATGCAAATTTGCATTGCACGGAATTTCTGTGAGTGACAGGCTGAACAGTCCGGGTTGAAAAACTGCGGCATACTGTTTTTCAAATGTCCAAACCATTCTCACCTACATATTAATTATCGAAACGGATACTTTTATATGAATCATCAGGCCTGTCATTCTTAAAAATGCAGGAGGGCTAAAAATCGCTTCCCTCGCATGGCCTAGGGGAGCGATCAGCTATCCTCAAGCTTACGAAAACTAAAAGTGGCAAAATGAAGATTTACTATTAATGTATTCTGCCTAGTGAGTTTTATACATTTTATTTGGTGTTAACAGGGTAGTCTCTGTGAAACGGCTACAATGCCCCTCCCACACCTCCGGGCCTCTGCAAGGCCCGGAGGTGTGGGAGGGACAGTGTGACCGTCTTACAGAGACCACTAACAAAGCAGAACAAGCTGTTATGGTAATCATTATTTTCTAAGGCCAGGGGGGCTAGTTTTGGCCCTCCGTAATGTTTTTAAGGCGAGCAGTAGGCGAGAGAATAAATCGCTCTCCTGAAAATGCCAGGCCTGAATGATACAAATCCGTTTAAACAGATTAACTGCGCGGATTTGATTGGTTGATTATCATGATGGCTATGGGCTATCAGATGACGCCTCAGCGCATAGCCTTCATGTCGTCATATAGAAGTATTGATCTCTAATGATGGCTCGATAATTGACGGAGGGGATCACTACTGATCAATTCCCCCAGATGTGGACAATGCGGCTATGAATTGAGGCCTCATAGCTACGAGGGCTAGGTGTTGACATCTCATTGAGGCATCTCCTTAAGGACTTCCTATACTCAGTCGCACTTACCCAACCCCGCCCTAATCTTCCGCCACTCTACCCAATGACTGGTGATCGGTGATCCGTAATTATGATGATTACTTGGTAAGCATTATAGCTCAGGTGAATCGAAGAGTCGTTCAGTGAGTCACTCACCAGCTCGATGGCATCGAGTCGTTCGACGAGTCCCTTCTCCCGTTTACTCATCTGTAAGAGTCGCTCGAGGAGTCTCTCCCCGAGGGATTACTCTACAACTTTTAATGATAACTAAGCGATCAAAGGGTGTCCCACCATCACGGATCGGTGATGACCATTCGCCAGGGCTGTGAGTGGAGATCTCATTGAGGCCTTTTTTGATGATCATTTATACTCATATGAGATTCTAAGATCCCCGCAACCCCATATTTTACCCCAGGACCCTTCTCAAACGGCCTGAGCACGGAGAATGACTCGTCGAACGACTCTTTGACCCCATCTGAGATATAATATCACTAAGTGATCACTGGGTGTCTTGCGATCACGGATCACTGATCACCGATCATTGGGTAGAGTGGGGGACGATTAGGGCCGGGGAGGGGTTCTGGAAGAAAGGGAAGTGCCATTGAGTATAGCAGGCTCATCAGGAGAGGCCTCAATGAGGTCTCAACTCACGGATCTCGTGGCTATGGGGCCTAAACTCACAGCCGCAATGTCCACATCTGGGGGGATTGATCAAAAGTGATCGTCTCAGTCAATTATCGGGGCATCATTAGTGATCAGTTTTCCTATATGGCGACATGAGGGCTATGTGCTGAAGCCTCATCTCATATCTCTCGAAGCCATGTGAACTGTGCGGTGAGACCTCACTATGTCAAATACTATATCATCATAACAGACCATGTGACAATCAACCAATCAAATCCGTGCAGTTAATCCATTTAAAATGATTACTAATCCGTTTAAACGGATTACCAATCTGTTTAATCGGATTAAGTAATCTGTTTAAATGGATTACTAATATGTTTAAACGGATTACGTAATTTGTTTGAGCGGATGACTAATCTGTTTAAACGGATTTCTAATCTGTTTAAACAGAATACTATCACAACAACACATGGCGCTTCTACATTGCCGTACAAAATCAACAAAATTGTGAGCTGAATTAAAAAATGAAGACAAATATTATCTGCGTTTGATACTGCAGATTGACAACGAAGAGACTTATTCAGTCTATAATTACACATTTATCAAAATTTTTAAAATTTGTCACCAAATATTTTAAATTATCATATGACTCGTCCGTTTTGTTCACTTTAAAACATTTGATATTTTGCTTTCATATTAATCAGTGATGAATAAAGCATTCCGTCGATTTCATTGGTCAATTTCAAAAATAGACAATTTGATTGGCTGGACAAAATAAAACTGGGCCACATTTTCATAATTTGCATAATTAAAGTTGGGAGCTTTCATTGGTCAATTTCAAAACTGGACAATTTGATTGGCTAAACGAAATACAACTGGGTGACATTTACATAATTTCAATAAGGAGAATTTGTGTTATCTGTCCTATTTAGGGTGAGTTATATTGTATTAATCGTTTACCTACAAGAAAAACGCCATTCATTTTTTTTTTATATTTTCACTTTTTGCTTCCAAAACATCATAGGTTATGACCCCTCATTGGAACGAGCTTGTTCCAATGAGGGGGTCATAACCTGTGTTTTGGAAGCAAAAAAAATGATTTTTTTTAGTTATACGAGGATGTTTTTTCCAAGTGCCGTCTGCAACTGAAGTTAGGTGGGAGCGTGGTGGCTCAGTAGGTAGAGATGCAGGCTGCAAGCCGAGAGGTCCTCGGTTCGAATCCCACCTGCGGCAACCGCGTTGTGTCCTTGGGCAAGACACTTCATCTCCATTGCCAGCGTGGGGGCACGATGACGCAGTGTACTAAGGCGTACTGCACGTCGATGGTACGCATGTCTTCAACCAATCTAACCCTGCCTGTGCTGCAGTGCGGAGTTACGATGTTGGGGAGCTGACAGCTGCTCGTCGTTGCTCGGTGGTTGTCTCCGGGTACTCCGGCTTCCTCCATCCGTAAAACTGTCACGGTCATGGTTAGCCATTGTGCATAAATATGTGACCTTAAACATCAATAAAAAAAATAAATAATAAATAACTGAAGTTAGGTGATGGGTTAAAAAGTCATACTAAGTGGTCAATTTGTGCGTGTATGTGTCATATGATAAATAGAATATGAAATGAGTGTTTTTCTCATATAATATTTATGAAACTCGTCCGAATTTTCCGTTTGAGCTAGCCAGAGGCTCGCCAAAATGGAATATTCTTAAGACTCGTTTCATAAATATTATATGAGAATAACGTCCATTCCATATCGTCTGTAAATGTATTTATTGATGTACATTTCTCCCTTGTGCATCATTCTTGAATCTTCTAAGGAGACAAATCTTGATTTCAAATTTTAATTCAACACACAGCCTTTTTTATTTTGGGTTCAAAAGAAATTTAAAAAAAAAATGAAATCCAGATTCAAATTTGGAATTTCGGGTGAAATACTGCTATCAGTGTCGTATTAAGAATATGTAGACAGCGTGCGGTTCAGTTTGGGTCCTTCCGTTTGCATTTATATGGTGATATTGGAATCTGGGAAGTTCTGGGAAAATGGGTAATAAAAACTGGTTGAGTACTAGAAGCCACTATCGGGGCTTCCAAAAAAAATGCGGGCAAAAGAGCAAAAGCCAACATTTTCATTGCTCATGTTTCATATTCAGCCAAACGCAAAATATATTTTGTTTATATAAATTTGTTCTGTTAGAAATCATTGGAGAGTGCCTATGGGCACTCTCCAATAATTTGTAACAGAACAAATTTTGAATAACAAATTCAGACCAAAAATGGTCTAGCCCTCAACCAGTTAAATGGTCCACCTATTTTCTTCAAAGTCGCGGCATTTATGACCTTTTCACTTAACGTAACGACCAAAAACACGGTCAGTGGCATTTTCAAAAATCGCCATTCAAATTCAATAACTTTTCCGCTTTTTGTCTTAAAAACATAACTTGTCTTCTCTCGATGGAACGTAGGATCATAAGCTATGTTTTTTAAGAAAAAAATTAAAAATTTTCGTTATACAATTTTTTTAAGTGTCGTCTGCTATTTGTGTAAGGTGAATGGTCAAAATGTATAGCCAATTTAAGTGGTGAACATTTATTTGAAGACAGGTCGATACCTATCTTCCGACAACATTTCATATTGAGATAACATTTTTGTCTGGGTGCTATATAAGTATTCCAATCACAAAGTTGACAACAGGCGCCAATGGTTCCTGAAAGTCTGCTACCGTGTCAGAGATGGGAAGTTCAAAGTAAACAAATGTCCCTTACTTATATAGCACCTTATGTGCCTACATAGAGATTAAGATGGGTCGGGGGAGCGCGGTGGCTCAGTAGGTAGAGATGCAGGCTGCAAGCCGAGAGGTCCTCGGTTCGAATCCCACCTGCAGTAACCGCGTTGTGTCCTTGGGCAAGACACTTCATCTCCATTGCCCGATGACGCCGTGTGCTAAGGCGTACTGCACGTCGATGGTACGCATGTCTCCAACCAATCTAACCCTGCCTGTGCTGCAGTGCGGAGTTACGATGTTGGGGAGCTGGCAGCTGCTCGTCGTTGCTCGGTGGTTCTCTCCGGGTACTCCGGCTTCCTCCACCCGTAAAACTGTCACGGTCATGATTAGCCATTGTGCATAAATATGTGACCTTAAACGTCAATAAATAAATAAATAAGATGGGTCGGGAATGAAAATTAGGATGGGTCGGGAAATCCGAACCATTTCATTTCTTTCTTCAGCCTAAAGACCACGAAATTCTATGCCACTAGATTTACCGAAATAATCGTATCATCCATTCAATCACTTCAAAACTTTAGGGATTTCTAATACATCGTTACAAGTCCGCCTACCTGGTCCACAGACAGTTGACTTTATACCGGTATGTTCTATAACTGGAACTCTGTTTACAGCTCCGCCTATGTGGCAGCTGAAGACATCCCAATCTAATTCAAAAAGAGAGAAGGCAAAATCAGGTTTGACCTGAAAAGAGACAAATCGACAATTATCGCATGTGGGTGAATTTGCTCGCACCAAAACTCATATTAGTTCTATTACTTACGCGACCACCATTACTTATTCACAGTTCCTTATTCGACATTCGTTATCAACCGATTTTATCGGTTGATAATGAAGTTCGAATAAGGAACTGGGAATAAGTAACGATTGCCGCGCCCACAGTTCTTTTTCAAGCATAAAGGCTTTTTCCAGGAAACACAATGCAAAGAAACTGGTCATGTTCACCGTAGATGAGCGGACAAATCAGTTGTATACTTTTCTCGAAGTATTATTTATTTATTTATTTATTTATTGGTGTTTAAGGTCACACATTTATGCACAATGGCTAATCATGACCGCGACAGTTTTACGGGTGGAGGAAGCCGGAGTACCCGGAGAGAACCACCGAGCAACGGCGAGCAACTGTCAGCTCCCCAACATACGAACTCCACACAAGCAGGGTTAGCATTGGTTGAAGACAAGTGCACCATCGACGTGCAGTACGCCTTAGTACACAGCGCCACCATGCCCCCACGCGGGCAATGGAGGTGAAGTGTCTTGCCCAAGGACACAACGCGGTTGCCGCAGGTGGGATTTCTCGAAGTCATTGTGAAAATAAATTTCAAAACAGGATTTATCTCCCTAAAATTTTATAAACACAGATCACACTATACTCCATTTTACGCAAGTAAATGTTGTGAATACTCCGTTATCAATACTAACAATGAATGGTACAGTCAATCACCACTTTCGGAACACAAAAAGAAAAGTCAGTTCCAACCTTGGAATGCAAAATGTGGCTTCAAATGCGTTATTGTACATTTTTCAAACCACATTGAGTTTTCGAAGTTCGTGTTTGAAGATACCTGATTAAATAATAATATTCAGTAAACAAATGTTATTTACTCATTCGAAGTGAAGGAATGCACCTGTTTGCGAAATACTATCTGGTCCTCACTGTCCGATCAGTTGTCCGATCTATCAATCATCAGTTGCAAAACTGACTGTGCGGTTAGTTGCAAGTATCGTCAGGTGAGGTGTTTACTAGGACTGTCACGATTAATCGATTGTTGATCGGTCATGGCGAAATCGATTAGTATTTTTCGTTGTCGAATAATCGGTAAATTATATCCCGTTTTAGACGTTTAATAATTAAAAGAAAATATGTTGAAAAAACTATTGTTTCTAAAGGTAAAGAGTTAAGAACATCGATGTTAAACCCCAAGAAGCTATTGGAAGCATTTGTCTTTCAGGTACATTCATCAAAGCTTTTATGTTCTGAACTTTTGAACCGTCAGTGTAATAATCAAGACCAGTCGGCAGTTGCGAAGTTCGCAACTGCCGACCGGTCTTGATTATTACACTGACGGTTCAAAAGTTCAGAACATCAAAGCTTTGAATGTAACTAAAAGAGGATCGTCTTCGTTGTTTACTTGAGGTAGGTCAACTGACTTCAACTTCATTTTTATCGACTTCAAAGAGAAGGAGATGGGGGTCATCTAGGTACGATCAGTCGATTATCATCGATTATTTGCGACGATTAATCGATTCCTAAATTAAAAAATCGTGACAGCCCTAGTGTTTAGTGAACTTCCGTTCCAGTCACGTGCACTGGAATTGTTTCCCGACTCAGCAGGTAGCATCGGGGTTCACGGAACGGTTCTGTCTGACACTTTAACGAAGACGTTAGATGACTTCAGAGGTAAAAACTCTCAATGTAATTAATGATAATTAATAAATAATAATAATAATAATTCATTTTATATCACGTGAAACTACCAAGGGTCCTCTAAAACACTTTGCAGATTGAAGAACACAAGCTATGAAATAAATGATTTGAATAGATGAGTTTTAAGCTGTTTAACTTAGTTGTGACCGAAGATGCGGAAGCAATGCATTCCATTGTCTCGGATCAGTAACCGAGATAGCCCTCTCCCTCGCCAACACAGAACGCGCACAAGGTACCATCAGTGACAAATGGTCAGAAGAACGAAGACTGCGCATAGGTAGGCGACGAAAGCGAAGATCACATAGGTATGCAGGCACAAGACCATGAACACATTTAAATACCAGCAAGAGAATTTTAAAATGCACTCGACTTTGGAGTGAAAGCCAATGCAGATTCTTCAATATGGGGTGATATGATCGAAGCGTTTTGTACCACTGATATTTCAAGCAGCAATATACTGGACACTTTGTACGGTTAAATAGTGGGGAATCCCCGGGATATATCTTTCTTTCTGCCGCATTACGAACAATTACACATACAGTATATATAATTACAATATTAATTTTACAAAAATAATTTAATATATGTGTGTACTGCCAGGGGAAGACATTACCAGATTGAATGTCTTTCCATCTTTCACTGGATGAATCTAGAAGAGGGAAGAAAAGATGAAGAGATCAAAATTGCTAGGGTAATTAACCTTTTACCTAACGGAAGTACCCATCCATCCGCGTGTTATACAATTCAGCAGTAGAAAAGAAAACATTTTTCAAAAAATTCCAACAAAACCATATCATGTGCCCCCCTCATTGGAACGAGCTCATCGAGCTCGTTCCAATGATGGGTCACATGAGATGGTTTTATTTAGATTTTTTGAAAAAATTGAAAATAAAATACTCAAAATCATAAATTTTGATACCGTCTGCGTTGGATAAAGGGTTAACTTTTAATGTGGTGATGGCATTATATGCACAGTGACAGGCGAAAATCAACTTCGAATACAGGAAGACCCGTGGGATTGTCGCGTTCGATGGATTAAAAAACAGATAAATACTCACGTCTTTCCAGAAGATAGGGTTTGATTCGTAGCCACCGACACTCAATGCGTCCCCCTGAAGACGAAGATAGACAGATGCATCATGGTCTCTCACATTTGGCATGTTTTGAATACCTTCAATCTTCTCGGTAACTACGTAGGCGTGCCGCATGACACACAACGGAATTTTGACGCCAGCCATTTGCCCTATCATTGGTCCCCATACACCAGCACAGTTCAAAATTCTGTTCGTCTTGATTGTCCCTTTTGACGTCTCCACCCCAACGACACGTTTCACTCCAAAGTCATCATCTTTAACTTGAACACCCGTCACCGAACAATTCAACATCACCTGTAAAGAGAAAACATTTTCGAACATTTGTATTATTATTCCAACAGAATTGGAATGAAATATATACTTGAGGTTAACCCTTTCCGGAACTCGAATAGTAAACGTCACTTCCAAAAATATTTGTTGAATAACTGAAAAATCTTCCCCCTTTGCCTCGAAAGGTAGACAATGAGCCCCTCATTGGAACGAGGTCAAGTTCATTCCAGTGAGGTCATAATCTATGTTTTTTGAGAAAAAATGTTTAGAAATAATGATATCTGAATTGCGATGTTTGCGAATAGTACTGGTTTGGTTTTTCCCATTATGCTACCAAAGGGTGAAAATAAATTTAATTTCAGATACATGTTTTCAACATGTTGAATATGCACGGACGGATGGGCTGAGCACAAAACATAATCTTGATACGAGGATTACATCAAAGGAAACAGCTCAAGCCATTCAACGAAAAAAAAACCCCGAGCCTCCCATTATTTAATGGTCCTATTTCAACGTCATCCTCTTTGATATGTCAAAAACGTTTTTTGATTATCTCAGAGCTGTAAAACAAAACACCGCAACAATGGTTTTAAATCGAATTTTTCTTGCCTCCATAGGAAGCTTCGAGATTCGATTCAATTCCGAATATTAAGTTGGTATTCGGTTCGATTCGAAATCGGCTTCTCGATTCGTTTCCCTTCGCATTCTTTCACTGGAATATAGCTTGGTATTCGTCGTCTCATAGTTCCGATGGAAATTGTACCTAAATAATGTTGAAAGTGAAGAATGAGTTTAATTTCCGTTATATTAACATAAACAGCATCTGCACCCATGCCGCCACCCTTGCTAATTCCAGTCTCACCAGTCACTACCACTATAGGAAGCATATTTAAGGTTTCCAAGCAATCTCAACGATGAGCTGAAGCTAGCGGCAAGCACAGTGTAGTACAAAATACGGGCAATTCGCGCTCTCGTTTCCGTCTGTGAACTGTAACCCTTACTGAGTAATATTCCAGCTACATCAACAAGGTATGCCTTCGACGAAGGCATATCTTGATGATGTAGTTGGAATATTCCATCAGTCGGGACTTGAGCCGTCATAGTCACAACATTTCAGGTTTACGGCACCCTCTTCTCCCAATCGGTTACCTTCTAGACACCCCAGATTTGATTCGAGATTCGATTCGAATCGAAAATGTGTGATTTGCAGGGTCCTATCTACAGGTAATCAAGTCTTGACTGTCAACCACTTTTGGGCGGCGTTTTGCGGGAAAAGTATTATTCGTTATAATATCTAGAAAATATACCTTCAAATCAAAATGGAAGTGGGAAAGATTTGATCATGACAGAAATGCTGTACTATATCTGACAAATACTCCAACCTTGTCTTCGGTTCAATTTGATTAAAAGTTGTGCAAATTGCGCGGGATTTCACAAGTTAACACTGTAGCCTCATTCTACAGCCCAATTTTATGTCTTGGGACCACGGTTGATTGTGAACGTCTGATATGTATTTATTATTGAGATTTAACGACACTTTCAACAGCCACCTCGTGTCGGACAGTTTTACGGGTGTAGGAAGGCGGAGAACCCGAAGCGAACCACCGAGCAACGGCGAGCAACTGCCAGACTACCTAACTTACTAATTTCACACAAGCAGGGTTAGCATTGGTTCAAGACAAGTGCACCATCGACGTGCAGTCCGCCTTAGTACACAGGGCCCTCGTGCCCCCCCCCCCCCCACCTCCCCCCCGTGGGCAATCGGAATTAAGTGCCTTGCCCGAGGAGACAACGCAGTTACCCCTGGAGTGGAACGAATGTCCAATTCCGTAATCACTGAGCCATGTGAATTTCTGATAGTGAATGCTTTCTGAAGACTAACTTATGTTTCCAGGCGAATTTCTCTCAAACTCTCCCATCTCGGGTCTTCGGGGTGTCATGGCGGTGCTGCAAGTGCGAGTAAATGCCCCATTTCTGGGGTCTGCCCCCTGCCATGAAGTGTTTCCGGCGCCCCTAATGGGCTTACAAGCTTTATAGTTAATTAGCATTTACCCGACTCCAAACTGTTCATGCTGGGACTCCAGCAGACCGAATCGTGTACCAAAGACCTCCATTTGTTTGAGACCGACTGTGTGTGTGTGACATAGGTCCAAGTACCACAGTCTCATCGCTTACGAAACTACACGATCACCAGCAACAGTGAATCGCCATCAACCGACGGGCTCCTATGCAGATAAAACTGTCCCGACTGAATAATTATCGTGGGGAGGGGGGTGTTACATACCTCTTAATTAGTTGAAAGGTTAGGAATACCAACTGTTTGTAGAAGAATAAAAACGTTATTACAAACGTTAATGACGGAAACATGAGCAACATCCCTGACTTGTACCGTCATGAAATTGACTTTTAAAAAAGTTATCTCCCTTGAAATTATTTATACAAGGGAAGGTCCAATTAAGAAGCAAGTAATTGTTGAGTAAAACCTATGACATCAGTAAAAAATAAGGCAAGGTTTCCGTTTGTTACTTTTAATAAGAGAGCTGTCTGTTTTTTTCGTTTATAAAAAAGATTAAAAGGAAACTAGGCTTTTTATGGCAAGCTAATTAGAATCAATTACTTCACAGACAATCCGTCATTCACCCTTTGAACCCCAGCGGCCGTTTTTCCGGTCAGGAACATGATACGTCATTACGTCATTATATAGGATCGTTGTTCGGTAAATATTGTGGGGTAGACCAATCAGTATTTTCAACGTTCAGCCCGAGGCTGCACGTTGAAAATACTGATTGGTCTACCCCAAATAATGAATACGGACTCTTCTAATTGCTGCCATTGAACTGGCATGGACGATACCACTAAAGTTCAAAGGGTTAAGAATATCTCACGGTATCACAGCAACCAACACCAAGTAAGTCTCCATTTTAGCTCTTTATTCAGAAAAGATGTCTTTACAGTAAAGTTTTTATGCTTCTCGGGTGGAAAGTGTGGGGAGGGGGGGGGGGGGGGGTTATTAGCAAATCACACCTCCTAGACTTTTACATTAATGTAAAGGACAGCGTCTGTATTATATGTCACGCTGCGCACACTGTCGATAAAATGAACAGAAAAAGGTTTAGAACATCAAAATAAAATAATGGTCAATATGTCGTTTTCTTTGTTTTAAATGGGTTTCAACAGAGAATAATAGCCAAACGTTCAAACTGATTTGGAAAAAAAATTGTAAAAATCCAGTTTCAGTATTTTTGTACTCCTTTACGGGAAAATGCCCGAATTTTCAGGTGGGGGGGGGGGGGGGGGGCGGGATAGGAAACAAATTGCAGACACCGATGCCTATTTTTTATTTTTGACCGGTCGGAGGACCCACCCACCCACCCCATGCAAATTTTTTCCAGTTTTACAATTTTTTTCCGGGGTTATCTGAACCACCCACCCCCACTAATTACATGCTTCTGCATCATCCTTCCCACCATAACCAATTTTATCATACAGTATTGAGTGATTGACCTTGTACAGTAGGACAGGTCTTGAAAGAACATCCGTTTTATCAGACCAAAGTGGTCTCTTAAGGCCGATGGTCTCCCATAACAAATCAAATATAGAGTAAAGCTGGTATGTCCAGGTATGTCCATATAAAACATGGTCGCCAAAGACATCGGTCTCTTAAGGCATGTTCTATTGTAATTCATTAACACTAATGAATGTCATATCGTTAATTTTTTACCTGTAGTTATCTCTCCATGTGTTCAGACATGTTGTAGAAACCAACAGTATATATGGTATTCGACAGAGCTCAGAGAGCTTTGTAAAATATCATACAAATTGTTGATTTTTTTGACTACATGCATGAACCAGCATGGACTGACACGAAGAGAGATAATTGCGGATGAGAAAGTATACTTCAATATCAAAGTGAAGGGTAAAAAAAATCTCTATGCAGCCAGGGACAACATACCATTTCGGCCAGACAAAAGTGGTCTTTCAAGACAGGTGGTCTTGACAGACCACCTGTCTGAAAGACCCCTTTTGTCTGGCAAAATTGTTGGTCTCTCAAGAGAGGTTCCACAGTATGTGTATGCAAAAAGCAATAAGTTTAGTCATTTATGTATTTGTTTATTTTTTTGACGACGGTTTGGGTGGGGCATGGCTGGGTTGGGGGGGGGGGATTTATTACTTATTTTAAGTCCAGCCCTAGAAAGTCTGGTACATGATTTTGTTGACACCTGTGTTCTCAGAAGTGTTTGAAATAAAATAGCAGTTCAATCAGGTTCAATGTTTAGTAGTTTTTGTGTTACATACTTCCTACAATGGCAATAAGAATCATTGGTGTTTTCGTAATAGGTCTGGATAATTTGTTGTACAGAATTGTTCCTGCAGCTGAAATCTGTAACTGTTCCTGACTTCACATTAATTGTCTTTGCTCCTCATCTAAGCCAGCCGATCTCTCCAGGGTGAACATATTAGAAATTTAATCAAACGGAACACCCTCAAGATAACTTCTCCTTAGAGTGCAGTGTTTGGTACTTGCAATTAGAGATGCATTTTAACTTGCATTATTCAATACGTCATACAGTGTATCACTATAAGCCGAATCATAGCTCAGCCGCAATAACAGTTTTATAATCGTATATAACCCATGGTAGGTACCCCCCTGATAACTTGAGTGTCTTTTTATTGGTTCTTGAATAATACTTTACTGATTATGGTATACAATTTTGCCCCAAAGTGTCTGAGGAAAAAATTTGCAAGCATCGGAAAAAAACATTTTTTTGACCTTCTTGACCACCCACCCACCCCGGCATCAGTGTTCTGAAAATTTTGTCCAACACCCCCACCCCCCCCCCCCCCCCCCCTCCTGGAAGTTTGTGAAATAATGCGCACATCAAAGATACAAATTCGTCAACATTTCGAAATTGCAATTTTTACATGAAATTCCCATACTCATAGTGTTAATTCTACAGATAGCTTTAAGAATTAAGGGGAGCTAACTTAACTGTAAATCTCTTTCAATGACGAAAAAAGTCAGACATGAATAATATAATATGCCTACAAAATGAACTTATAAAATGAAGTATTTTCAAGAGGGGCGTGTGCAGGTTGCGCCAACAAGGCGTGAATATTGCTACTTACTTTAGCACCCGCATTTGTCGCAGACCGTGTCAACGCTTGACAGAAACCAGCTGGATCTAATGTACCATCTCCGGGTACATACAGTGTACCATAGATATCATCAATATTCATCAGGGGGTAAAGTTTCTTGGTGTCCTCAGGAGATAAAACATGCGACTCTATCCCATAGCATTTCCCTAGCTGCAAAGACGAACAAAGCAATATGATGAAAATACATTTTCAAATATGTGAACTCAACGCCCATAACATCCAGTGTTTTGGAATGAAAGCTGCCTGCGGCTAAATTTGCCGGAAATAACTGAAATTCTTGTATTCTAGCGGGGTAACTTGACATCTTAGGGAGTGTGAAGCTTCGAAGTTCGATTCGATTAAAAATCGTCCGAATGATTCGATTCGAGCCGAGCTGATTCGGAAATTTTCGAATCGTCGATATGTTCTAAACTCCTTGCATGCCGCTGGCGGATTTTCCTGCCATGGACACAAATATCTTGCCTCTGAAATAAATATAATTTGGGTACATTTAACCAAATTTCTCTTGTAAATTGAAAGGACTTACTGACTAATGATTTCTTTATTTAAATGTGGATGGATTTTTCATCAAGTCTAGTCATGGCTGCTTCAGAGCAGCCATGACTAGATCCGATGAAAAATATTTTGAATGTACTCAGCGGGTTAAGAGTTAAACTTTATTTATTTATTTATTGGTGTTTAAGGTCACATATTTATGCACAATGGCTAATCATAACCTTGACAGTTTTACGGGTGGAGGAAGCCGGAGTACCCGGAGAGAACCACCGAGCAACGACGAGCAACTGTCAGTTCCCCAACATACTAACTCCATACAAGCAGGGTTAGCATTGGTTGAACACAAGTGCACCATCGACGTGCAGTACGCCTTAGTACACAACACCACCGTGCCCCCACGCGGACAATGGAGAAGTGTCTTGCCCAAGGACACAACGCGGTTGCCGCAGGTGGGATTGGAACCGAGGACATCTCGGCTTGTAGCCTGCACCTCTACCTACTGAGCCACCGCGCTCCCCTAAGAGTTAAAATCCTACCAAATGTTTCCACTGATTTTTTCTTCTATTATCGGGTCTCCTCTTGAGACTGATGATAGATGAAGAGTTCAAGGAGGTTCCGCTTCAGAAACTCCTTTCTTTCCGTCCTGGTATATTCTGCTTGTTGGATTAACACTCGCCCAAACAGACAAGTCGCTGTTGATTATAATAGTTGAGTGGCGACTGATAGTAAATACCGATGTAAGAAGGTACATTTTTTTATCAGTTGAAAAACCGTGAGATTCGATTCAGTGGGCCGTGAGTTATTTCTGTGATTTGGTGTTACTGTTCGGGTCCATTTGGGCAATTAGATTTACTCCTGTTTAATCGAACACACCCTCCAAACACACGCCCGTTCTTTAAGAAGCATTCCTGGCTTATAGCAACCACGCGCCACCATAGAAACCAAGGTGGTGGCCTCCATTAAACAAAATGGACAACGGAAACACGTATCACCCTAACAATGCGCGCTGTGCATGCGCACTGATTCCACCTATCACTATGAGGATCATGTCGCAACATGGCCGCGCACTCGGGCAATCGTGTTAACCAAACATGATGCAACTGGGTCACATGACTAGGATGTCACTTCCGAGGTCCCCGCTGAGTCTCCTCCTCCCCCCAAACTGGCACGATCCGTCTCTCTCCATACACTAAATAATGTATGGAAAATAAAAATTTCCACATTTTGGCCAACGTGAAACGTGCTAGTTCAGTGGGCACATTCATTTTCGAATATTGATTTTGTCTGAACTTAACGACGAAATTCGTTTTCATGACCATAGTGCAATGAAGTTAATTTTGGTAGCAGTGAAAATACAGAATGGTACCTCATGTACAAAAGAAGACAAAAAATGGAAAGTAACCTTTTCCAAATAGTATGCATAAACATTTTTCGTAGTGGAATATTAGGCAGTTTATGAACAGACGAAGCCATCGGTAAGAAAGGCCAGTGAACAAGCACAACTGAAGCCCGAGCGCACAAGGGGAATAAATTATTACCGAGCACTCAACTCCCACACGCACAACACAGACAGTATTGCCAAAGACGCATTGCGAGTTATTTTTCACTGCATCTCTTTTTTATGTTCTTATCTTGCTTATTTTATTAATTTTAAACAAATGCCCTTATCTAAATAGGATTCCCCCACCCCACCCTGACTCATAACGCTTTTGAGTATTTCAAAGACACAGCGATGGGAATGTTCGTCGTAATCTATTATTTATACTCAGTTTACAAAACAAGGTTTCTGACCGACTCGTGGTTAAGTTTTCTGTAAAGAATACACAAGATCTAGCGTATTTGGCCAGATAATAGTCGAGGGCTTAGCCCGAGAAGACGATTACCTGGTCTACGCGCTGTTCTACTACACCCATTAACAATATATCCACAGTTACTAATAGTTCTACTCAATGTTCTTCTATGAATTCCACTGGTTTCTAATACAAATCTGCTTATCAAACTAGGTACCGTGAAACATTCATTGGCCAGAGGAGGACATGATGTCCTTTGGAAAATATTCCTGAAAGGACTCAAGCCAATATATGAAGCAAGGGGCGCTGAAGTTGAGTCAGACATACGAAAGAGATTGGTTATAAAGGTGACTCCTTGGAACGTTGTCCTAAAATGGTTCTTAAATAGGGGCTGGAAGCAACTTTGGATGTGGGAATGCTGAAACATTTAAGCGGAGGTTCTTGGAACGCGTCTCAGAAGAACATGTAAACATGGGGAAGTGGGATCTGATTTTAGGGCATTAGTGCACTCTCGGCACCGAGTTGGTACACCAATTGGGCCTAACATCGCCCAAAACACATAAAATACCTACACTGTGTATCATTTAACACACTATTTGGGGTCGCTGTCACACCAGGATAATTACACGAGCGTTGGGAGTCTCATTCATTTACAATTTTTATAAATTTCGAACCTTGTTACAATAAGTGGGAAGGGGTACTGAAACTTCCCTCCCCGATCCTTCTTCAACAAGCAGGTGAGTTCTATAAGGATATGCCTCAGGGCAATTCCGCACCAGCCTTATATGAAAGAGCGTCGTAACTACCGAGGCATCTTACGATTCCCCGTGAAGCAACATGGTATAACGTCACTTCCTGCTCCGGCATGGAGAAGTTGATTACTGATCGTCTACACGAAAGGCAGAAAGATGAAGAATTTCCAGATTTATTCTCGGACAAAATCTATAAGCTTACTGTATATAATCTTTTGTATTCGTCCAGTCTTTCTCTGTTGTTGGCTATAAACAGTCCACCATTCTCAATCCAGCCTGGGTTCACTCCAGTTTCATTTTCTAGTTGCTTTAAAGTATTGCGAGTGTGTTCTATGAGATCACAGTCTATATCACTTGGACGAAGTCTCCACAACAAACCTACAGGAATAACAATAATTCTCCATTTCAAAGTTTCATAGTTCTTTAGATACTTACCACAAACTTCCAAGGTCTCGTTTCCTATTAAAAAGTCATATCCGGGGCCATTGCTTTGGTCAAATGTCTATTTTGGGCCATAATTGGATTTTGTTATGGGGTGGATTTAGTAAATAATGACCATTAATGATGATACGGTCACAATAATCTGCTGATGGTCTTCATTCAAACGGTGTACAGTCAGGTACATTTCAGATGGAGGTCAAGTTCATACTGGAGTGTTTAATGACAAGCCCAGACCTGTATCTGAGTTGACATTTTACCGGTGCTAAATGGGACAGTGTTTGTGTAAATTTGCTTCGAGAAATGTTTTGAAAAAATATATGAGAACCCCATATGTTTTTATTCTTTGCCAGAATGTTCATCTCATGTTGTAAAATCCTCACTGGGGAAATAAACAATTCTCATAACAGTTTTACCGCTACCTGTGCACGAAAATTGGAAATTTATCCCGAATAGGGGAGGTAATTTAAATGCGAAATATCCTCGGCCGTGTTAATGAGAAGTTTCTTGAAAAACAGGCGTATTCAGCCTAACACTTTCCCCAACGTAACGGCAAAGCGCTATTCTCAAAAACTGACAATTAATTTTCGTTATTGTTTCATTTTTTGTCTCAAAAACATAGGTTATGACCCCTCGTTGGAACGAGCTCGTCGAGCTCGTTCCAATGAGGGGTCATCACCTATGTTTTTGAAACAAAAATGAAAAAAAATAGTTATTCAAGAATTCTTTTTGCAGGTGTCGTCTGCTTTTCATGTTAGGTAAAGGGTTAATAACTGTCACGAGATTCAAGAATCTCATTGTATTTATGACGCCAAGTGCAAACTGTGTTTTTACCATACACCGTATAGTGTGATCTATACACGGCTATTTATTCATATTTCAAAATGACGTCAGATGATAATAGCTCCACGTTACATTAAACAAGTAAGAATTCTATCCTTTAATAATCATTGCAGTATCTAATTCAGTATACAGGAAACTAATTTCTGAGATATATTCGAGAGAGAGATTATTAGTTACCTAATATGATATATAGTGTGTCAGTAAATTTCATATTGGATGAAATCTTCGCTTCACTCCCGCTTAATATGGAATTAACTGGCGTGTGTACATTATATAAAAAAATTACTAGGCTTGAGGGGAACATTGCCGATTATCTCCCCGGGGAGCCATTATCTCTCAAGGCGTAAGCCTCGGGTGATAATGGTTTCAAAGGGAGATAATCGGCAACGTTCCCCTCAAGACCAGTCATTATTTGTTTTATCATACCGAATAAACACTTCATCCGAGTCCATAATACCCAGTCTTTTATAATATGATAGAGAACCCTGACTGGGAATTAATAAGTGAATAACAGTTTATCACCTGGATAATAATAGTCAAACAATTTAACTTAGAAAATAACACTTGTTGCTTTGGTATAGTTTAACCGAATGTCGCTCATTGCTCTGACATCTTAACATTTTCATCATACACATTCATAATGACATTGCAGTTCACAAGACTATGGTATTGGGTGACTGCTGTAGAAGCTAATGATAGGACAGCTGATAGTGAATATGGGTAAGTCAACAGTAGTGGTCTTAGAGCTATAAAAAACATAAGCCGACCAGGTACCGGGAACTATAACTATCTTCAGGTAAGTATCCTCTAAAAGGTATCCTCCAAAGGTATCCTTCAAAGGTATCCTCCAGTACTACATCACCATGTCATAAGCATCATCCAATACCGAGATGTGGATAAGAGTCGTAAGAGGAGTCACTCGTTCAAACAATTACTCAGATAGTTAGAAAGCCTGCAGAAGTGCAACATATCAGTAGTAATGGTAAAAGGCTGGATGAGGACTATGAGAGATTGGGTCACTACAGTAGAAGTTAATCACAGGACAGACGATGGCGATATTTGACAAGTCAGCAGTAGCAGTCATGGAGGTTTAAAGGTCATGGGGAGGTCGGGATGCTAGAAACTGAACAGAACTAGGAACCATAACTGGATAGATATCTTCTGATAAGTATCCTCTTCAAAAGGTATCCTCCAAAGGATACCTTCAGTACTACATCACCATGCCATAGGTATCCTCCAATACCCAGATAAGGATAAGAGTCGTAAGAGGAGTCACTCGTTCCAGTAATTACTCTATGTCTTATTTTCTCGATTTGTTTCGAGCCATTCGAGCAATGCCTGTTCCAGTCAATACTCGATAGCTTATTCGCTGGATAAGATTCGAGCCATTCGAGCAATATCTGTTCCTGCTCGATTGCCGCTTGGCCTTGGAAATCATATAGGAGTTCGTTATACACAAGGGGGATAACTATGTATGGATATGCACATATTGTGGGAAATGAAGCAATCTGACTGGTGATTATAAGACTTGGTTGAGGTCAGAGGCTGCGACAGAGACAGCTGAGACTAGGTAGGCAACTACTATAGTCAGTCAAAATAGGGTCATTTACAGACAAAACTGATAGAAACCGAGGATTCCAAAGAAATCCGAACTAGATGTCCATTACAGAAGCGGGATAATTGGAAACGGGTGGTCGCCATGGCGGGCATCTTGTTTTTCACATCGGCTTTCGGTGGTGCATGTTCACGCTGGATATTATCGAAGAATAATTTGCGATCCGTTAACATCTAACAGTTTACAGATTTCTTATTTTTCAACATGATTCTACAAAGTTTTAGCGAAAAAGCGTCGAAAAACTCGATTTTCTTTTATTTCGAGGCATTTTTCTGGCGGCCATCTTGGGTATTCCTTTACTTGATTGGTTTATCAAACGCAAAAAGAGTGTCCAAAATACTATACAGTTGATTCCTGTGCCCTGAATCAAATATTTTCCGCAACCATCGTACAACATGAGATAGTGTAAACTTGTCCATAACATTAGCGAGATAACTGAAGACGGGTGGTCGCATTGGTGGCCATCTTGTTTTCCACATCGGCTTTCGATGGTGCATGTTGACGCTGAGTATTATCGGAGAATAAGTTGCGATCAATTTAACATCTAAAAGTTTACAGGTTTCTAATTTATTATCATGATTGTATAAGTTTTTAGCGAAAAAATTGTCGAAAAACTCGATGTCCGTCTATTTGAGGTATATTTTGGCGGCCATCTTAGATTTTCACTTACTTGATTGATGTTATTATATGCCGCATGGTATCAGAAATACGAATGAGTTAACCCTTTACCCAACGTAACGGTCAAAACCGCCCAGCGCTATTCTCAAAAATCGCCAAAATATTTTCACTATTTTTTTCATTTTTTGTCTCAAAAACATAGGTTATGACCCCTCGTTGGAACGAGCTCGCCGAGCTCGTTCCAACGAGGGGTCATAACCTATGTTTTTGAGACAAAAAATGAAAAAAATTAGTTATTCAAGAATTATTTTTACAAGTGTCGTCTGCTTTCTACGTTAGGTAAAGGGTTAATTCCTGTTCCTTATCTCATATAGTTTTTCTGTAATCGAGAAAAATTAGTGATGGTGTCAAATCGCGAAATTTACAGACGCTTATGGGCGCCATCTTGAATTACGTCATATCCGGCCAGGATGATTTTTTGATAACATCTGAAAATCTACTCTCGAGATGTTCAGGTACATGAAAAAACCGGTCTCGTTCAGTCCTGGGACGGGGGGGGGGGGGCATATGGGGTGTACCTAGCTGCCCGACTATACTGTATGATAAGTCGAGGTATAATAAACCACATTATGACATTACCAAATAGTGTAACTTAAAATGCGGTATTGTCGAGTTGAAGTATGGTCGAAACACTCGGTTAGTGCCACTCAGCTAGTGTTTCAATCATACTACAGGATGGCAATACTTAGTGGGTTTTCACGTAAACAGTATATCAAATCCACGAAAAAGCGCAAGCAATATTCAGCATATAGATCTCCCAGAGATTCATGGGCTCAATCAAACCTTGTGTGCGTTTCTTACGCTTTTTCATGAAATATGAAATACTGCCATCGAGAAAATCCACTGCAACTACTCTGCTGAAATGAAAAGTGAGCACGGTTTTGTAATGTGTGAATTAGAATTAACCCTTTACCCAACGTAACGGCCAAAACCGGCCAGCGTTATTCTCATATTCTCCATTCAATTTTTATTACCTTTTCATTTTTTGTCACCAAAACATAGCTTATGACCCCTCATTGGAACGAGCTCAGTGAGCTCGTTCCAATGAGGGGTCATAAGCTACGTTTTTGACGCAAAAAATCAAAACAATCAGTGTTTCAAGAATTTTATTTGCTTTCAGAATTAGAATTAAAACTGAAAATTTCATAGACATCTTCTAATTCAAGTCAAAATCTATTTTTTTAACCCTTTGAACCCCGAAGGTATCTTCCATGTCTGTTCAATGACAGCAATTGGAAGAGTCCATATTCTTTATTTGGAGGAGGTCAATTAATATTTTCAACGTTTAGCATAGGGTTGATTGGTCAACTCACACATTCACTTACCAGCCATCCCTCTTAATGAAGGTATGACGTATCATGTTTCTGGATCGGGGCAGCGGCCTGTCTAGTTCAAAGGGTTAAGAGCGGAGCACAATTAGGTCATTCAGAACCCGCCAAAACACACCTCCTCCCCCACAACGGCCCTCGGATATCATGCTTGCCCCCCCCCCCCCCCCCAAAGAAAACATAAAATAATAACTGGTTGAGGATGATGAAGTTTTAACAGAGTTGAGAGGGGAGGTTTTGATGCTACTGGCAGAAGGAGATGTCTGGGGAGTTAAAACGCAGGCTGCTGAACAACCATATCTTGCCTCCGAGGGTGATCAGAATCCAAAGCAGCCATCTTTGACAGACACGGTACCAGTTGATGAACAGAATATATTCAAAATGACAAAAAGTATGACTATTGATTTGTTTGATGAAAAAATATAAATGAAACGGAAATGAAGTAAATAAAAAAAAAACCCATAACAAAACAGGTTTATGTTATATGCAGGCCTGCAACCACACGGTGGGGTGGGGGAGGGGGGAGGGCTATTGACTCAGATCAGTCAATTCACACCCGTAATTACATTATATAATAATAATAATAATAATAATAATAATAATAATAATAATAATAATAATAATAATTAATAATAATTATAATTCTTTTCCGCTTAGTCGCTGGTTTGTCGCGCTTCCAGCATTCAGATATAAACTGTTTAAAATAACGGCCAAAAACCGGCCATTGCTATATACGGAAATCGCCATTCAGTTTTTTTTTTTAGATTTTAATTTTTTGCTTTCAAGCCATAGTTTAGGACCCCTCATTGGAACGAGCGAAACGAGCTCGTTCCCATGAGGAGTCATCAGTTATGTTTTGGAAGCAAAAAATGAAAAAAAATGGATATAAGAGAATTTTTTTTAAAGAGTGTTTTCTTCTACTAGCGTTGGGTAAAGTGTTTATAGTGTCCCTCACTTTTTAACTAATTAACATAAGTGATTATTTTCAATAGAGAGTTATACTTCAAGTGATGAGTGACAATTGAACAGTTTACCGAAATAAGCTATAATTCTTGAATAAACACATTAATCCTAATTGTTTACTTTGGCAATTCTGGACAGTTGAGAATACTATAGTTATAAATGTTGGACAGTTGAGAATTCATCGCCCAAATTCGCTTAATCTAGAGGCCTGGGGGTGTAATAAAGCTTGTTTGGGGGTATAATAAATAACAAGTGATGGTATTCAGTTGCTAATGATATATTAGTTTTGTATTTGTTAAATGGATGAGTGGAGTATTTCCACCTCAGAAATTGAGATGAGGGGATTATGTTCATGTCAGAGAAGTGCCCCCACCCTACATGGCCCACTACCCCCGAAGAAAAATCCTGCTTTGCAAGCCAGGGAATATGGTATCAGTAGTAGTATAGCAATCGAAGGGTCGCGTGGAGCACATTCTTATTGAAGTACTATAGAAGGGCACCGTCGGGCCCGGTTTACCAGATTGTTGTTTGAGCCGCATGTTACATTCGTACAGATCGCTGCTCCGAAGAAAAAGATGACACATTGTGGTATCAAACCGAAGTTGATTTTAGTTGTTGTTTTTCATTTCAGAACAGTTTTCAGTGCCATTACCAACATTTTCCAGTGGCCTGGAAGAAAACCTCAGAAAGCGACAAATTCTTCAGTGTTTCAATCATTTGTTGGCCGAGTGTGCTCACTTTTATATGAAGGTGCATCCAATAAAAGAATCTTCACAGTACAGAGAAGTAGGAGAACAACTGTACATCAAACATCCCTGCATAAGATTTCCAACTGGACTGGAACCATGGGTGAGTCTAAATAATCTTTTAGTTTTGTTGAGGCTTTTTTAACAACATTGAATGAGTGTATTGTTTGTTGCTAAGAGGGTATATTTCATGAATTTACCTGCGCATGTCATTGGGATTGAAAGTTTAGTTGTACTATTGATTTACCTTTTTAAAGCAGAATCGTTTGAGCTGCTTTGGACAGCTTTTTGCAATATTGTTTCTCAGACTCTGTTAGTGATGGATAGTTGGTCAAGAAGGTGACATCCAATTGTCCCACTTCTGGAATTTAGGAAGGTAAAGAGAGTGGGACAATCGTGATTTTTCTAATTAGTTATTTAGCGGGTACATCAAACATTTTAACTTACAGTACATTTCATTTTTGACTTGGTAAGGATAGGGGAATACCCGAAATTGATTGAATTTTACTGTTTATTAATCAATATGTTGATAACCTTGAATACACCAACTATTTGGCATTATATATTCATTTTTGATTTACGTCCAACAAAAAAATGAGAATTTAGATGGGAATAAAATAAAGAGAATTATAAAGAGAAGTATAAAGAGAATTATCGGCTAAAAACTTGAGATTGTGTTTTTTGAAGAGCATTTAACCCTTTGCGAACTAAATGTAAAAAATCACAATCTCGTGTGGAGAATATGTTTTATAATGCAATTGGGAATTTAACCAATGTACTAGTGTTTGACAGAACTCGATGAGATCTGTCAAACAGGATGGATTGGTTAAATTTCCTGTTACATTCAAACATATCTTTCAAACGCTGGCGAAAGTCTAACAAAAACAAGCTCTGAAATAGGTCAAATTTGGTGAGTCGGGTTAAACTCCGATAATTTATCACACGGTTTTTAATAATCTACAAGTAAAGTTTTTCCCTATTTGTTTTTTCCAGGGCATAGAGATTCATGATATACATGCCGCATGCAAGACGAAAGAAAAGACACCACCTCATCTAATGGTCTTTCTGAGTGAAGAGAGTGAACTGCAGGATGCAGTTATTGTGGGAGATGGTATCTCCGTGTTTTGCAGAACTAAACTTTTACTCGAAGCACTGTTGTATCTTCTGTTTTTTTTATTATGCAACAGAGTTAGAATATCCGAGAAGTTATTCTCAAATTATGGGGGTTTTGCAGCACTACGTCATTGGTGAACCATTTGATGGAAAGGTTTCCACCAAATTTTCAACTTACTTGAATCAAAACTGGAAACACTGACGTCATTATTTTCAGGTATACAGACAATGTAATGCAAAATATAAGCTAGTGTCTTCAATGTTTGCAATTAAGATATGTTCTGACTGCAGTGAAAGTATAACGACTCACACGATAAACGGAAATCCTACTGTTTTCGTTAATCAGAATTATTCATTATCCGATTAAGATAATCTGCATGGTTAGAGTGATGCACCTCCATTAGTACCCCCCCCCCCCCCCACACACACACACATACATTTATATTTTACTTCCGATTCTAACGACAGAGTATATAATTCTAGCCCCTTTTAACAAACATATCCATACAAATTGATATAGAATTATGGCCCCACAATGTTCTTTTTTTATATAAAATCAAGGCATGGCTGTGTTAAAGCAGCCATGCCTTGATTTTATATACAAAATAGAAACGCCGTGGCGCATGAAAGCTTTAAAGCAGTCAAAGCCTGGTGTTATGTTGTTGTTTATAGCACCATAAAACCAGCTTCAATTCCTTTAAAGCTCTTATATTAGTTAGCTCTTATATTTCAAACAGAGCTAACTTACAACATTGCTTATGCCCGAATGAGGTGTCATAAGCCATGTTTTTGAGGAAAGGGTGAAGAAATAGATAATAATATTCTTCTAAGATGATCTGCATGGCTCGAAAGTTGTACCCCCATCCGACCCCATCCACCCCCCTCCTCCAGCACACACATTTATAGTTTAGTTCCGCTTCATCTGATAGAGATATAATTCCAGCTCTTTTTTAACAAACATATCATTACAAATTGAGATAGAACTATCACTAATGGTTTTGTGGTGCCACAATGGTTCTATTTTTTTTTTCGTAAAATCAAAGCATGACTGCTTTACAGCAGCCATGCCTTGATTTTATAACAAAAAAAAAACCATAGAAACGTTGTGTCGTCAAAAAGATTTAAAACAACCAAAGCCTAGTTTTATTCTGTCATTTATAACAGCATAAAACCAGGCTTCTATTGCTTTAAAGCTCTTGCATCAATTAGCTCTTATATTTCAAACATAGCTTACTTATCCCAACATATTGCGGTAACTTTATTGCGATTTTTATGGCAAATTATCAAAATTTTGTCCTATGTCGAGTCGAGCCACGGTCGTCCCTGTAGGTCAGCAGCCCCAAGCTACCAGAGGTCCTGGGTCCCAACGCCCCTCAGTCGCCACTGTGTAATGTGTTTATAAAGCAAAATGGATAATGATCGAGCTATGTGTTACCAGAATGTTTTGTATAAAAAGATTAGCGTGCCTGAATATATTTTTTGTCAAAAAATCAAATGAACCGTTAAATTATTCAATAAAATAAATCAAATTCATAAACGTGTTTAGTGCTTTTTCTCTCCCGGATAAACACGTAATGTGTTTGAAAAGTGTGTCTGCTGATAAACGGACAATCCGATTTTAATTATGCACATTACACGTTTTTGAATGATCGTCCGCGATTTTACATAAACGTGTAATGTGAATATCCTATTAAACGGCGCCGTTTTTATAAAATCACATTATATGTGTGAAAAGTGTGTCTCCCAGGCGTTTTTATTTACACGTGTTTTAAGGGTTTTATTTTTTACAGTGTAGACAGCCTCTATTAGAGGCTACGCGCCTCGATTACAAAAGTGGTATTTTCCTCTATCAGATGGCATTAGAGATTCGCAACACACTGAAACACCCGTGGGTCGATATTTCATGAATAAAAATATTCCGAAATAAGATTCACGAACATGAAACATCTCGGATTCAAAGCTCTCGCATTTCCTGGCAGATGAGAGTGTAACCATAGCAACAGGGAGAAAAGCGGACGGATAATTTCGACCGGATCACGACCCACTCGCGATCCGATTGAAATTCCCTGTCCGTTTTTACGACGACAGTAATGACCAGTCTCAAAGCCCTGTAGCATTGAATTATCACCTTCGTTCTTACAAATCAAAAGGGAATTCGTTTTTTTGCATTATTTTTAACATTGGAGACCTTTCGCGCAACGAACGACGAAGCGCAGATATATCATATTGCAAAACGTTTATTTATTTGTCTATTTATTTATTGGTGTTTAAGGTCACATATTTCTGCACAGCGGCTAATCATGGCCACGACAGTTTTACGGGAGGAGGAAGCCGGAGCACCCGGAGAGAACCACCGAGCAACGGCGAGCAACTGTCGGCTCTCCAACATACTAACTCCACACAAGCAGGGTTAGCATTGGTTGAAGACGGGTGCACCATCGACATGCAGTACGCCTTAGCCCCGACGTGGGCAGTGTGGGTGAAGTGTCTTGCCCAAGGCCACAACGCGATTGCCGCAGGTAGGATTCGAACCGAGGACCTCTCGGCTTGCAGCCTGCACCTCTACCTATTGAGCCACCGCGCCCTGTAAAACGTTTGAGGGCGTTTCTCCGCCATTAATGTGTGGGTTCACTCTAAGATTGTGTCCTTAAACTGTAGTCGCCATATGGCTCAAACTTCCATCTCTAATTAAGGCCATTTATACTGGAGGCGAAAGCGACCGCGACTCCGACCGCGGTGGTCGCATTTGTTTTATTAGCACCAATTTTAATGGAGTCGTTCATACTAAGGGCGAACGCGGCCCGTTTTTTTTGTTCGCGCGAAAAACCGCGGAGATTGCACCCAGAGCGAATATTTAGGAATTGTTCGCGCGAACAATTCTATTCAGCCAATCAGATGGCGAGGTCAAAGGGCGTACTATGACCTATCTGGAGGATTGTTTATTAACTTTTACCCAACGTAACGGCCAAAACCGGCCAGCGCTATTCTCATATTCTTCATTCAATTTTTATTACCTTTAGTGTTTCAAGAATTTTATTAGATTAAACATATTTTATTTGTTATAACAAAAGGGATTGGGTAACAAGTGCCTAGCACTTAGATTATATCCTTTCCGTAATATACATCTGAAAATTACAAATTATGTTTATAAATATTTATAAGAAGTTATAATGTGCATATAATGGCAAGAGAAACATGTGTATATATTGATACAATATTGTGTATGTACACAGTTCGAAATAAAACCTAACGGGTATTCAACTTCACAAGAGTCAGAGCAGAGAGATGAGAGGGGGAAGAGAAGAGAAGTGAGCTGCCACTCTACAACACTGTTGGTTTTAAATTACATACCAACGGGTCATATTTCAACACAACTACGAATCCAGCGGAGCCCCATACCAATGTTATAACCAGGACATGCAGGACAAACATGCAGAAAGTCATGTGTGAAGGAAACAGAGGTGGACACGAGTTCATATTATAGGTCATTTGACTAAGATGTTGTGAGTCATATCTGCTCGGTTGTCGTCTTATCTAAAACCGCTTCGTGGCCTTGATAAAATTTTGTACACTTCGAAAAAGGTGGATGTTGACGGATTCCGGTAAGTTTGGAATACCTTATTGGTGTTTAAGGTCACATATTTCTGCACAGCGGCTAATCATGGCCACGACAGTTTTACGGGAGGAGGAAGCCGGAGCACCCGGAGAGGACCACCGAGCAACGGCGAGCAACTGTCGGCTCTCCAACATACTAACTCCACACAATCAGGGTTAGCATTGGTTGAAGACAGGTGCACCATCGACATGCAGTACGCCTTAGCCCCGACGTGGGCAATGGGGGTGAAGTGTCTTGCCCAAGGCCACAACGCGATTGCCGCAGGTAGGATTCGAACCGAGGACCTCTCGGCTTGCAGCCTGCACCTCTGCCTATTGAGCCACCGCGCCCTGCAAAACGTTTGAGAGCGTTTCTCCGCCATTAATGTGTGGGTTCACTCTAAGATTGTGTCCTTAAACTAGAGTCGCCATATGGCTCAAATTTCCATCTCTAATTAAGGCCATTTATACTGGAGGCGAAAGCGACCGCGACTCCGACTGCGGTGGTCGCATCTGTTTTATTAGCACCAATTTTAATGGAGTCATTCATACTAAGGGCGAACGCGGCCCGTTTTTTTTTTGTTCGCGCGAAAAACCGCGGAGGTTGCACCCAGAGCGAATATTTAGGAATTGTTCGCGCGAACAATTCTATTCAGCCAATCAGATGGCGAGGTCAAAGGGCGAACTAGCTGGGGGATTGTTTATTAACCTTTTACCCAAAGTAACGGCCAAAACCGGCCAGCGCTATTCTCATATTCCTCATTCAATTTTTATTACCTTTTCATTTTTGTCACAAAAACATAGCTTATGACCCCTCATTGGAACGAGCTCGCTGAGCTCGTTCCAATGAGGGGTCATAAGCTACGTTTTTGACGCAAAAAATCAAACAATTAGTACTTTAAGAATTTTATTTGCAAGTGTCGTCTGCTTTTCGTGTTAGGTAAAGGGTTAACACTGCGAATTTCCGCGCGAATCGCCGCCTTCAGTATGAACGATAATTCGCGTGGAAAGTCGCGCGGAAGTTCACAGTGGTCGCATTCGCCTCCAGTATAAAATGGCCTTTTACTGGCAATCAAAATTATTCGTCGTCGCTCAACACCAGAAAATTGCGAAACACAACGGACTCGCAATCGTCAAATCTGGGAAAAGGTTTTTCGACCGCCCGTCGAATTTATGACAACTATTAACCATTCGGAATTTTTATCAGTCGTCGTTCATTATGCGAAAGCAGTGACGTAACAGTAATATTGTGGGCCCTTAGGCGACATACTGTAATTATTCAGTACACAATAATGTTATATTATAGCATACTAACTGGGTACAAACATTCCGTATAATATCCTCCCGGCCTTGACTAGCTTTAGAAAATCAAGTGATGGTTAGTGTTTACAGTATGGCCGTCGTGGACTGGTCACTTTCCAATAATATTAGATTCCAAACACTAATTATAGGAGTCAAGGTAGAAACACACCGGGCGCGAGCGAACGAACGAATGATTCGTAGCGAGATGTTTTACAGCGACGCGAATATTTTACAGGCGTACGAATTTTGTAACCATACCGAGCACGAGCGAATATTGCGGGATAACGTGATGGATTTTATAACAAGCGTCAATTTATTGTTCGCCATGGCTAAGAGAAGACTTGGAAAAGAAATTTTCAGCTCTTTGGATCTTGCTGCTTGTGAAGAATAGGCACGAGACCGCAAGAAAACACTGGGTTCATCCTATATTTCAACAGCGGAATATTTTGGGCGACTATCATCGTCTGGTCCAAGAATTACGAAAAGATCCAGAGAGATTTCAACAGTATTTCCGGATGAATGTTCAGGATTTCGATTTTTTACTCCAAAACCCAGAATCATGTTGTAGAAAAAAGAGATACCAATTAACGGCCCGCTATCGTCTCAGGAGAAAGGTTAGCATTGCGTTTGCGGTATCTGGCAACTGGAAATTCGGTTAGAAGTTTGTCATTCAGTTACAGAGTTGGAAGTGCAATGGTGAGAGAAATAGTGATTGACGTATGCAATGCTATTTGGGACACTCTTCAACATAAACTCTTTCTCCACCAAACGAATCCAAGTGAAAAGAAATTGCAGCTGAATTTGACGAGAAATGGGATTTCCCAAATTGCATCAGTGCCATCGATGGGAAGTATGTGATGATACAATCACCGCCCAACCAAGCCAGAAAATAAGCAGACTGACATCTGCAAATTGAGGTCCCCAGAGGGTGAATTTAGTGATGCTACCCTGCACAGCAGGGTAGCATCACTAAATTTACCCTTTGTGAACCTCAAACTAAATCAGGGTCTCAAACCTAAATAGAACGAGGTACCCAGAGGATAAATTGGCCCACTGTATTGGATAGCATGATCAAATTCACCTGCTGGGAACCTCATTCTGCAAATGTCAGACGACTTATTTTCAGGCCGGCGCCCAACTCGAGGTCCACCATTTTTAACTATAAAGATTTTTTCTCGATTCATTTGCAAGCTCTGGTGGACGCTAATTACAGATTCATAGTGGTTGTTATATGGTCATGTGGTAGAGACAGCGACGGTGGAGTTTTCGAGAAGTCAGCTTTGGGAAAGGCGCTTAGGAATGATTCATTGGAGATACCAGCAGACACTCATTATCTCAGTTGGTAAGGCGGTCGCATATCAACTTCTCTGTTGACTCCGCCATGGTTGTATGGATTTGTCGGCAACAAAATTAGAACACGATCTATTTTCTTCGAACAGCACGAGAAACTCGCTCTCAGTGTGGTCACACTCTCTTCACAACAATGTCCTATTTTCTGAGCGAAAATTTCATTTGTCGACGACACGAATTCAGTGGAAAAATTCGTTCGCTCGCGCCCGGTGTGTTTCTACCTTTACAGTCAAACATTTAATTAATGAAACACAGGGAATAACCCGGTACTTCATTAATTAAAATTTTCCTGATGATGGTTTTCGTTCGTCCTTTCCTTCGTTTCTGTGTTCGTTCCTTCGTTAGTTGGTCAGCACCTTAACCGAGAAGGAGTCATGTACACATCCCAGTAACTAATTTCAGAGGATATCGCCACAATTCTTTATGCAAGCCGGTATTGAAGAATCCAACCTCAATCCTTCAACTACAACACTGTTTTGAGACCCTTAATGATGATTTTACTCAAAATGTTGGAATTGTCGGGGGGCCCTTTAGAATACGCCCTAACCATGTTGTATGGGCGTTACGCCACTGTGCGAAAGGTGTCTATTTCTGCACTGTGGAACGAGCCCAAACCGAAATGTACTGAGCCATGTCGAGTCATAGCGAGTAGAATTCGTTTTTATTGTTTAAATTGCGGTGTGATAACTCTTAAGACTGTTCAACTTTCTGCTCTCGGGTGAAAAGTATTTAAAGACAAACAAAAGTGTGTGGATCTTTCCGGAAACATTACTAAGTCCTTTATCAAATACTCTTGCTTTTCACTGAGACAAAACCATCAACTCTAAATGTTTTACTCCATTTATTTCTACATGACACAGTTGCAAACCGACAGGATATGATCTTCATAACTGCTCGATAAAATATCACACTTTATCCTACGCAACCTCAGAAGATAGCAGGATCTACATGTATCTAACAATTCGCCCCCTGAGTTCCAATGTGTTCTATGTGCCAGTAGGACGACATGTCAACAAAGTACTGTTTACTCATTTCCTTAATGACCCAAGGGATGTAACTCTATTTGTTGTATTCTGCGATTATAAAAACAAAATAATTATCACGAATTTGGTCCAAGTGATTGTGGAGCTGAGAAATGCGTCCACAAATTTATTTCCACTATGTTTGTATTGTGTTCCAAACGGGACAAAAACGTTATCTCCACCAACATAGAACACATTGGAACTCACGAGACGAATTATTTCGAGGCTATTACATGGTTAGTTTCATAGCGGCCGAAATATCAGCCCGAGGCAACTTCACATCAGACTGAGACTGAAGGTCGAAGCCTAATGTGAAGTTACCTCGGCGTTAATATCTCGGCCGATATCAAACTAACCAAGTAATGATCTCTTTATTTATTAATTACAAAATCTTCTCGGATCTGTTACAGTTTTTTGACAGTGTTATTGTTTCTCATTTTTTTCACAAAGTCAGAAGTTTCGTTCTTCCTTACCCCTAGTTCAGCTATCCGAACTAACTCTCCCCAGCTTTGCTTTGTTTATACACCCATTTGGCCTCAGAGGCATCTAATACAGACATTTAATCTATTTTATCTTGATTGACAAACAAGATATAATAGAATAAATTCTAAGTTTATCCCTAGAATACAGGAATATAACTGAATCTCTGTTAGTTGAATACTCCTGTTAATTGAATAATGTTCATTGGCTAAGTGGCTATTCAATTAACAGGGTTCCACTGTAGTAACCTCTTTATTCATTAAACCAAAACAAATAATTACAAAAATTCTCAGATCTGTTATTGTTTTCTGACAGTGTCATTGTTTTTAATTTTTTTCACAAAATCCGAAGTTTCCACTTCTCCTACTGTCAGTTCAGCTATCCGAACGTCTCGGCTTCTCCACTGGGGAAGCCGCGACATTCCGATAACTAACTACCTCTTCTCACACTTCGACGAATCTCCGCTAACGATTCTAGTTTGCGGTGATTTTTCTGTACAATTCTATTTTTTCTGCTATTCATTAACCCTTTGAAACCGACTGCCATTTTTCCGACCCAGTATCGCGGCACGACCTCAGTTCATAAAGTAGATAGATGGTCAGTGAGGCTGCACATTGAAAATATTGATTGGTCTTTTCCCAATTAAGGAATATAGACTTTGGGTCCTGCGAATATTCAAGATTCGATTCGATATCGATACCATACGTATGCTTCGAGATCGATCCCGAATCAGTTTCAGGATTCGATTTTTTCAAATCTCTCGTACTAACTTCAATTTGTTACATTTCCAACAAAAATAGGATAAAACTGTCATTAGAAAATCCATTCATGTAGGCTAAATTACTATTTATTTGAGTAATTGACAATGTTTAATTGTTAGGTAAGGTGTGAATTTGGCCCAGAACATTATCCATGGTTTTGGTTTTTGAAGGCTTAACTTGTTACTATTCACGTTCTTAAGAACGTGAATAGTAACAAGTTAGGCCTTCAAAAACTAGAACTATGGACAATAGGCCTAGCGACGGTGCTATAGAGAATATTTAGTTATTGGTGTTTAAGGTGGTCACTCCGTCGCGTAAGGGTCATCACAGTGTTCCGTAACTTCCGTTTGATGCAATATGAAATAACTTGTCTTTTAAGATTCGATTCGGGATTCGATTCGATGTCGATATCACAGACACGATTCGATTCGTGATTCGATTCGAAAAGAAATTTGTGATTCGCAGATCCCTATATAGACTCTACCAGATGGTGTCTCTGAACAGGTATGGAATATACCATCAGTGTTCAAAGGGTGAACCTCATCATTTCCTTACTTATTGGCATCAGTTTGCGATGAATTTTCTGTACAACTCTCACCTTTCTTCTCATCATATCCTCAATCGTCGCCTTTTTGCCACTATTAATACCTCGCCATACAAAACTCATTACTTCAAACCGCTCCACTGGACGCGGTAACGCAAATTATCCCAATTGCGTTTGGCGAATAACTGCCAACATTTCAATGTAAAAAATTGTAAGCGCCTAATAATTCATTAAGGAGGGCAACTCTGGTTTGGTTCATATCGGCCGAGATCGACGTCATATCAGCCGAGCTGGAAGTCAATTCTAGGAAAGAAAGTCACATTTAATATAAATACGTTTCGATATTATATTGGCACGATAAAAATATAGAGGATAGATTGTATTTTTGAGTGGATACCGAAAATTATCTCATGAGTGACGGACACAAATGTTTATTTTTCGCGAGCGCTTCCACTCAAAAAATTAGATTATTTTATTGTACGTCTTTTATAAGAATCTGATCATTCCTATCGATAATCCCACTCGTTTAAATCTTGAACTGATGCATGAAAGTTAACAGCGCATTGATACGCGGAAGTGATTTGATCGATACTCGGAACAGGTAGCGTCTTGAGATTTGTTTCAGCTGGTGTGTTTCATGCATCACTTCAAGGTGAATACGTGTTGAATATTTCTGGAAATGATTGGTATCCACTTAAAAACACTAGATTTTCTTTTCGTTACACGTTTTTAGAACAAATTGATCATTTCCAGTGATACAATAACTCGAATTCACTTTGAAGTATTGATTTGAAAGCTGCCGGTTTGATTGATACCGTGAAAATGAATTTTTTTTTATATCTTTACAGTGTGGGATACAATTTCTATCTTTCCGCAATGTTTTCCGTAGTCTATCTTTTAGCGTATTATAAGCGTATTATAAACCAGAGGCTCAGGTGAGCCTAAAACGCTCACCTGGCTCAAGTTGTCAAAAGAGATGAGAGTATCAGCAAATGATCAGCATCAAGAGCCATTTTTTTATTTGCTATGACACAACCAAAGGCAACTTTTTGGCCATTCATTTCTGCTGGTCCTAGGAAAGCTTCCTAGCAAGCTCTGTTCTGTGAAGTTTAAAAAAAAACAACCAAACGAAATTTTTGTTTTGTTTTCAACTACTGTGGTTTTCTCTACCCCCCCCCCCCCCCCCCAAATAAAAAAACATCCGGCATAAATGAAATACCTATGACCCATTTATATACTACATGACAACTTTGGTTCACATCTGCCCACTGGATCTGAGTGTAGCCCAAATTTTGACTTACTGGGTTTGATAAAAGTGCATCTGCATCAATAAAGTAAGTTCCAAATAAGAAATCTCAGCATTATTGCAAGTGGCTTATAAAAAGAGGATTTTTAAAGCATTTTAGGCTAATGGAGCATTAACCCCCACCATGGGATATAGTAATTTAAGGGGGGGGGGGGGGGGGAAATCAGAAAGGTAAATTCTACCAGCCTGAAAATGGTTGCAGCTTCATTTGAACAAAGGAGAAAAGGTTTACTCCAAAGATGGTCTGTGTCATAAATGAATGATTTTGGCCTAGTGGTTTTAAAGAATAAGAAACATTTCAAACTAGAGAAACAGAATTTTACTGCCATCAGTAAATTCAAGTCTGTGTGAAAATGGTTAAAGCATCAAAAATAAACAAAACAGAAAAAGAATTTATGGAGGCTTATGTTTGGCGGTAAAATATTTTTAAAAAAATCAGAAATAGGTTTTTGTTAACAGTATTATACGAAATAAAATCTTTGGAACCCACATTGAAGCCTTGAGAGGGTTAAATTAAAGATATTCATACAGGAATCAGAGACGTTTTTTCCAAGAAACAAGAAAAAGACATATATGTGCACAACATTGAAAAGGTTTGATCAAGACATCAATAAAATCTTTGAAAGCCACATTGAAGTCTTGAGAGGATTAAATTAAGACATTCATACAGGAATCAGATAATTGTTTCCAAGAAACCAAAAAAAAACGTATATGTGCACAACATTGAAAGGGTTCATCATGAAATAAAATCTTTGGAAAGCACTCTGAAGTCTTGAGAGGGTTAAATTAAAGACTTTCATACAGGAATCAGATAAATGCTTCCAAGAAAACAGAAAAAAACGTATATTTGTACAGCATTGAAAGGGTTCAACATTAAATAAAATCTTTGGAAAACACACTGAAGCCTTGGGAGCGTTCAATTGAAGACATTCATACAGGAATCAGATACATGTTCCAATAAACCAGAAAAAAACATATATGTGCACAGCATTGAAAGGATTCAACATGAAATAAAGTCTTTGGAAAACACACTGAAGTCTTGAGAGGGTTAAATTAAAGACATTCATACAGGAATCAGATAACATTTTTTCCAAGGAACCATAAAAAACATACATGTGCACTACATTGAAAAGATTCAACATAAAATAAAATATTTTGGTAAACACTTTTAAGTCTTGACAGTGTTAAATTAAAGATATTCATACAGGAATCAGATCAATTTTTCCTCTGCCACTTATGGGAGAGGGTTAAATGGATTTCATTCTTTGTAGGTAAACAAGACAATAACGTGTGTATGACAGTTAGGTGTTAACATTTGATTGAAGAGATAAAATTGGAAAGTCTAACAATTTGTATGGGGAAATCTTACTGCAGAAATGCTGACTCATCATTTTTCAATACTCTCTACCGGGGTCCCTGATAGAATAGGCGGCAATTCTTTTAACCAATCCGTTCTACTGGTCCGGGGGATGCTTCTTACCAAATAACAGTTCTCTGTTCCGTGTGGTTTGGGAAATATGGGCTTTTGATTGTTTTTCTGTATTTAGCCCCTGGGGTTGCCACGGGGCTGTGAAAAACCTTTTCTTACATCAATCAATTACTTAGGACCTACTTATACTACATGCCAAAGTTGGTTGAAATTGGCCCATCAGTTCTTGAAATAGAAATTTTGGGCAGAGCCCAATATTCCCCCACAGAGAGCCCAAATATTGACCTACCAACTTCCCTTGAACAAATGTTAATCTTCAACACCAAATGATGATCAATACCAAATATCAAGGCATTCCCTCTGGTGGTTCGTGAGAAAATGGAATTCTTACACATAACCCAATATGATACAATAATATACAGCATAACAATAGAGAAAAATACATTTTGAAGGAGGGATTTGATAGAAAGCTTAGAGCTTAGTTGGGTCAACTCCCTAGCTCTTCTAACACATGAAGATGGTTAGGATAGGTAGCTAGGCTCACGCATCGCCACCTTGGAGGAAAATGAAATATTTAGTATGCAACCCACCTAGCGAGATCAATCATCAGTTGTTGCTCACTCAATAAAAACACCGCACCCAACAACAAATAGCCGACAGATAAGGTTGGCATGTTAACACACGGTCAGACGAGTGTACACCACTTCCCTGCAGATTTGAGGCGATTCATTTTCGTACACACACACAACTAATCACGAGCGCAGAAGCACAAGATCACCATTGTTCGACTTGTCAGTTACAACAGGTGGTGAAAGAAGACTGGTACAGTTGTGTACCAGAGTACGGAATTCGATGATTTTGACGTGACCGAAGATTAATGGAAGGATTCACTGAAGAGAAAAGCGGTGGAACTTTGTGAGAAATGTAAGGGGGGGGGGGGTGTGGGGGGGGGGAGCAAGCGGTGATACATTTTGAAAAACTGAATTAACTTGTGTTTTCGGCGTCTTTCTTGTAACTCCCAGCGTGTTTCGGAATATAGAAGGGCGCTTACGGTTGTGCCTGTTATCCTGTAATTATTCTGGCTGCGGCTATCTATATTTTTTCCAAGTCGGCAATTTTGGATACTGAACAGTTATCCCAAACCCCATCCGCATATTTGAGATGAGCCTAATAAAGGCAAAGTATATTTTTTCTAGTACTTTACGGTCAAGATTAAATTTGAGTCGCATCGGTAGGTCCAGCGTGGCCAGGCTTTTGAGCATGTATGGTCACTGAGATCGTTCCATGAAAATGAACTACTTAATATCATCCCCTAAGTGTTTGTGGTTGGTGACTTTCGTTTTCTGGGTATTACTACGAAAAAGTGATGGGTAGACAGAAGGATTGCTTTATAGTGTCATAATGTTCTCCGTTTTATTAGGATTAAATTCAATCAGCCACCTGGGCCCAATGTTTTTCTGTGACCAAATCCTGATTGACTGAAGTCGAAGCCTGGTCGGGATTCTCGCGAATAAGGAATAATGATGTAACATCTGCAAAAGGGCGAATGCTACTGAGTAAATTGTCAGTTATATCATTGATGTAAATCAAGAACAAAAAGGGTCCGAGTATCGATTCCCGTGGAACTCCAGCGTTAGTGGTCTCCGGGAAGAAGACTCTGATGCTAGGACTACTCTCTGTGACCTGTCGGAAAGGTGAAACTTCAGAAAGAATAACAATTCTTCCGACACAGCAATTCGCTCTAGATTGTGGAGGAGACCAGTAAGCCTTATCTTCCCAAAGGCTTTACTAACATCGCAGAAGACCACGCTTCCTTCTTCACATTTATCAACCAGTGCTCAAAATAACTTTTTTTCTTTGCGTAGCAAAATGCTACGCATTTCCCAAAAATGAATAGCATTTTGTAAAAATTACATAGCTATTTTTGTATACCAGAGTTGTGTTATGCTGTTTTATATTGAATTCTTCTAAGTAGATAGAATAGTTTCATCCATTTCTGGGCATTTCCAAATGATCTGCAACGCATGAAACATTTACTATGTTTTTTTAACTGAACTGCCTTTAAGGGTTGCATGGACTTGTATACTGTTATAAATGGCGTCTTGGTTGTTTATTTAATAGAGTTCTCAAAATGGAAGTTGGGATTTTTAATTTGATGGGCTTGTAGTTATTTTTAATGGACATTTTATGCAAAATGTTGTAAAAACAGGAAGTATTTAAACCAACAGAACTCATCTTACATATGAAGTTGCTAATGATGCTTGATGGAGAGTTAATCTGAGTTATGCCTGGAATGTTCCACAATCAGACGTAAAGCATCAGTGAACAAGTTTTCAAATTTGTTTGCAAACTTTCATTTACATTTTGCGATACAAGATAATCAACTGCAGCCTAATAGGCTGCAGTTGATTATCTTGTATCGCAAAATGCTATACATAATTTAACATTGTGTAGCTTTTTGCAAGTTTTGCATAGCAAAAAGCGACGCGACACCGCTTATTTTGAGCCCTGTTATCAACCGCTCGGCATAATTCATCATATATACTGAGTCAAAAAAGAAAGTATAATAAAAACAAATGAGAAAAAATAGCATAAAGGATGAAATATAATAGTTCTAATGTTGCATTTTGTGGACAAGAAGTCATGCAAAGAGTTTAATAACATGTTCTTGTTGTCCACCAAACCGTATACAATTTTGCTACGGATTTCAAAATATCACGTGCTACCCGAGAATGGCAAACTGAATGGATGACCGACGATTGTCTTTGTGTTATGTTGTGCTGGATAGATTGGGTTATTGAGAAAACACGCTAGTTTTTGTCTTCCGACATTTTAAAAAATGCCAAGGTTAAACGAAAATCAGAGGTTGCGTGCCAGTGGTATGCATGAGGCTGGGATATCTCCAGATGAGCTCGCTGCCGAGTTCGGAGTCACTGTGGCCACTACTCACCGTGTCACTGGAAGGTATAGAACCACTGGATCTACTGCCGACCGACCGCGTTCAGGTCGGCCAAGAGTTACGACACCCGCACAAGACCGACACATGAGGACGTCTCACTTGCGGGATCGCTTCCTTCCAGCGACAAGAACAGCAGCAATTACTCCTGGTACATCTACCAATAGAATCAGTGCACAAACTGTCCTCAAAAGACTCGATGAACACGGCATCCGAAGTAGGCGTCCATAACACGAACCAATCCTTATCCAACGTCACCGTACCGCCAAAATAGAATGGGTACGTCAGCGTGTTCGCTGGGCTCCTCAGCAGCGTTGGAGCACAGTTCTTTTTCGTGATGAATCACGATTTTGTCTACGGCGCGCTGATGGTAGGGAAAGTGTCTATCGCCGACGGGGAGAACGGTTTTCTGACGTGTGCGTGCGGGAATGCGACCGTTTCGGTGGGGGTATTGTAATGGTTTGGGCAGGACTTTCCTTGCTCCATCGAACACAGTTGATCTTCATCGATGGTAATCTGAATGGGCAGCGATATAGGGACGAAATTCTTAACGCTGTTGTTGTCCCGTTGTTCAACGCTAACGTCGGATTGCAGTTATTCCAGCAAGACAATAGCCGATTTCACATGGCGTCGTGACTTTCTTGAGGAGCAGAGCTTCGAACTTCTCCCCTGACCCCCACTTTCGCCAGATTTGTCGCCAATCGAGCATCTTTGGGATCAACTGGACCGTCGGGTAGGAGTTCATGATCTTCAGACGTTAGGTGATTTACGTAATGTTCTTCTAAGGCAGGAGAGGAACGCAATACCACAGGGTGACGTCCAGAGACTTATCAGGTCCATGCGCCGCCAATGTCTTGCCATCCAAGAGGCAAACGGTGGACATGCACGCTATTGGCTGCATGTGTGAACTTTTCATTTCACCCCATGTCTGAATTGCGACGTCCTGGCGTGACGCTGGCAACAGTAAGAACACGAAATTATGCAAATTCATACAGCTAGACTCGAAACATGAACTTACAATAATTTGTTTGGGATAATACTAAAAAAAATTGCTCCTCAAAGTTTATTATACTTTCTTTTTTGACTCAGTATATATTGGCCAGTTGTAGGACAGTTTAGTCACCTGGCTTGAAGCCAGGTTAAAATTGAGTAAGGGCATTGGTCTTGTTCAAGAACTACCATACACGTTTAAAACACATTTTTTCAAATACCTTACCAACACAGCTGAGTAGTGAGATTGGGCGATTATTAGTGACTAAATTTGAGGGTTCTTTCTTCAGAATAGGGGAGACATTAGCTTTTTTCCACAACGAAGGAAATATGAGTTATTCAGCAATATGTTAAAAGTACCGAGAGTGGATCACACAATGAGGATTTACTATATTTTCCTTAATGTGACGTGGACTTATAAGAACCGGACCGGACGCCTTTGACATCTTTATCGTCTTCATTGCTCATATGTTTCCCTGCTGTGTAGTGTTCTACTATCAATTGTCTGTGAAGCTTGGGCTGGCGTGTCAGGGAGAGAGGCATTTGAGTCGTCAACCGAAGAGACAGAACACTTCTACTTTCTCCACCTTAGAAGGGCATATGTTATTCAAGTAACTGATAGAAGGGGTTTCTGCTAATAGTCGCTACAGATGAACGTCTTTAGGGTATTCTACCACTGTGATGAAGATGTTTCATTACTCTACAGGGTGGATTGTACTTTAGATATGTATAAACATTTGGCTTTCTTATGGCTGTTGCAATTCCGTTGCGTTTAAGTTTCTATTTTGCCTAGAAATGCGGATTGTTTGTGCGTTTGGCTATTTGATACAATGGCTACCCAAAGCGCCCCCGACCAGTAGTCCTGTTCCAAGTAACCTTAAAGGCATTGTGGGAAAGCAAATTTTTCAAAGTCGAAAGAGTGGAAAAGGGCCATACCTCTGGGAACAATTATTGGACGGAACCCGCTCCTTCTATATATCCGTTCCAGCATGCAGGTCTATCGGCATACCAAAGGAGATCCAAATCTGACCGATGAGTTTGAAATTACAAGCCAAAACGTTTGTACGGCAGACGAATGGACAGAAGAATAGACAGGCGGAGGTCTCCATTAGATACCCCCGACTCCCCCTTCGGAGATCGTGGACATAATAAGAGTTTTCTTTGTTTTATCAGAAATCTTTTCTCCTTTGGAGGGGGCCTGGGAGTAACACGATTATTCGGTATATACTTTTTTCTCCCCCCTCCCCCCCCCCCCCCACTGCATGTGTAACATACGTCTGTCCAGGGTGAGATAGCAGGGAGAGACAGATGTATCCCACCCCACCCACGTGACGTTATACATTTATAACGTTATTATGACGTTATGCATATCGTATAAGTTTCTTGCTACCAACGAATTCATAATGACGTCATCAGAATGCCGTGTGATCAAAGTGTGATGCTCTAAAACTCTTTTAACCCCAAGATGCCACCGCTCCTAATTGATTTCGTGGGATATACCTTTGGTATATATATAACTTTTGCATGCTCTTTTCGATGGTGTCATTAGTTTTTTCAAAACAACGAATACCAAATGAGTTGATTATATCAGCATGTGACCGCCGATTACCTCTGGCTAACGTAACCGCTGTATGGTGGAGGGAGAAAAATAATCCCTGATGGGTACGGGTGTGAGATGGGAAAATCTCACCCGAGGGCAACATATTTGGGCCAGACACGAGGGCCTGGGAGTAACAAGATTGTTCGGTATATACTTTTGTCATATGACTCGTCCTTTTTGTTCACTTTAAAACATTTGATATTTTGTTTTTATATTAATCAGTGATAAATAAAGCCTTCCGTCAATTCCATTGGTCAATTTCAAAACTAGACAATTTGATGGGCTGAACAAAATTAAACTGGGCCACATTTTCATAATTTGCATAATTAGAGTTGGGAGCTTTCAACGGTCAATTTCACAAAACTGGACAATTTGATTGGCGAAACAAAATACAACTGGGTGACATTTGCATAATTTCTGTAGGGAGAATTTACGTTATCTGTCCTATTTAGGGTGGGTTATATTGTATTAATCTTTTACCTACAAGAAAAACGCCATTCATTTTTCTTATATTTTCACTTTTTGCTTCCAAAACATAGGTTATGACCCCTCATTGGAACGAGCTCGATGAGCTCGTTCCAATGAGGGGTCATAACCTATGTTTTGGAAGCAAAAAGTGAAAATTTTCAGTTATACAGGGATGTTTTTTCCAAGTGCCGTCTGCAACTCCAGTTAGGTGATGGCTCAAAAAGTCATACTAAGTGGCTAATTTGTGCGTGTGTGTGTCATATGATAAATAGAATATGAAATGAGTGTTTTTCTCATATAATATTTATGAAACTCGTCCGAATTTTCCGTTTGGACTCGCCAGAGGCTCGCCAAAACGAAAAATTCTTAGACTCGTTTCATAAATATTATATGAGAAAAGCACTCATTCCATATCCTCTATGGATGCGATGTCGAGAAGTTTATTCGTGAAGTTAGTCACTACGGTATCACGGCATGGATGTCAAACAATGAGTGCTAGTCTTCATTGACTGCAAGCTTCATTCAGTGCCTCATAACAGCGCCTGTTGAAGGTAAGAGGTGGTAGTTTCACAAACTCGACTGCAATTGAAATTGAACAATGATGGCGGATCATATCTGAAATAAATCGTTCTAGAACCCCGCACTCTTGAACGTTCACCGTGTTTCTGGTTGAATAAAGATCTATATATCATCGAGGCATGTATCTCGGTAAAGCAAGTTGGATCATGCATAAGCTGCCTTAGGTTAAAACAATTCATGATTTCAGAAAAGACTCTTCTTGAGGGAGCCCTGTGGTTGTCAATGTGTATAGCTCGATATCACTACGTTTTCAACATATCGGTGTTTTAATTGAAAATAAACATAGCCGCGCATACAATTAAAATATTACCTGCTGTTTTTGCGTGTGTACCACAATTACCTCATTCCTGGCTTCAGTGAGTTCCTCATTTTCACTCACAAGATATAGACACTAGTTCACTGCTCGGATTGGAGTACGATTTTTATCCTCCAGTGAGGCGCCCGGAGGGTGATTTCACTCAAAAGATATAGACACTAGTTCAATGCTCGGATTGGAGTACGATTTTTATCCTCCAGCGAGGCGCCCGGAGGATGATTTCACTCACAAGATATAGACACTAGTTCACTGCTCGGATTGAAGTACGATTTTTATTCTCGAGTGAGGCGCGCGGTGGGTGATTTCATGAGGCATTAGCCTCGTGAAATAAGCCGCGCGGCCTACGAGAGGATAAAATCGTACTCGAATCAGAGCAGTTGACTTTTGTATTTATTTTGCTTTCTCATTATTTGTTTTCCCAAAACGACCTTTTATAATTAATTCAACTCAACCGGATTGCAAACAATAATAATAAAAAAAAAATAGTCCGTCATCGCTGAAAGTGGAATACGATGCTGGGAGTGGAATGCCATTTTCGGCGAGTAGGAGTGGGAATACGATTTGTTTTGGGGGAAGAAAAACGAATGAAAATAAAACAAAATTCAAGACCTTACTCAAAAAAGGGTATATGTCCCCATCCACCCCTGTATATCAGTGAATGGCATAGTGACAAAACTCTAGGCGCTTGCGAACCGTGTGTTGCACATCATTGTTTATTGGATATGATCTTACCAAGAATAATTGCCCCTTTATAAACTCGGCAAGTATGCCTTCAAACTCGACCGACATGACGTCGACCTCGGCCAATTATATGGACCAACCGAGAGTTGTCCCCCTTGGTGCATTGCTGGGCGCAATCGATTTGTTTACAAAGAAATGTTCACAGTTATTGGTATCACTGAACTAAATATTTGAATTGGAAACACCCGCCTTGGAATGTTGCACTCGGAAGTGATGCAATCTCTGAAAATAAACAGCCTTGGGAAAGTAAATTGTTTCAATAAACATCTGAAGAACTCTACTGACATCTTGCATTATTGATGAATATTCCAGATAAAAAAGATAGTGATTTGATCACTTTTGGACCTAAAAATACAATTTACATTTGGTGTGTTTTTTGTTGGGAACTCCCTGAAAAATATATGCACGTGGCCGGTATTTCCCTTGCTGTCACTTTTTCTCTCTTATTTGTTGCATGGCCCGCTGTTTTGGGGTCAGAAAAAGTTGTCTGATGGGCTATACTTGACAAAGATATTTGAATGCCAAAATTAAAGTGATGCGATCATATTATTTTTTTATTGCCTGAACGTTATAATGGTCGCCTATGGGAAAATATCTAGTTCCGTGATACCTATTCGTCGAATACAATCGGGAAAACCAGGCTTGGTAAAGTGCTTTGAGGCCGTATTGTGTATGACGAGGAATTAATAATGACACCAAGCGATGATTATTGGTATTATGAGAAGAAAGGATCGAGTTGTACAGACAATTCATCGTAAACTAAGACTCTGAGTCGTAAAGAGAGATACCTCGAATTTGGAGAAGAAATAGTTTAGCTACCCGAACGTCACGAGACGTTCGGATTGCTGATCTAGGTTTAGAAAAGAAGCAACTTCGAACTTTGTGAAAAGAATGAGAAACAATAACTCTGTTAGAAAATTGTGGCAGATTTTAGCATTTTTGTTATTATTTCTTTTGTCTCAATAAATAAAGAGGTTATTACGGTACTTGGTTAGTATCATATCGGCCGAGATGTCGGGCATCGGTAACTTCACACCCGCCTTTGACCTTCTGTCCCAGGCTACTTAAACTTACCTGGGCCTGATATCTCAGCCGCTAACCAAATAATAACCAACAAATAGTTTTGCCTGACCTGGTTGTATTTATTTCTGTTTTTATGATTCAACCCGGTTCCCACTCCTGTATATTTTTTCCCTTTGTCCTCATGAGACCTGCTTCTCAACGTTTTCTTCATGTTTGTTACATCGCTCTGCGCCGGTCCTTGCTGTGATATCCTGTTTTTATGCCGGTGCAGACGTTGTTTTTGGTTTTAATAAACTTTTATTAAAATATAAACAAGACCAATACCGGGTCTGAACCTGCGTCGCTGCATGCAATTGATTATTGCTTACACGATACAACTCAACATTATCAAGCTCCAGGTGAAATGTTGAATGACTCCGTCGCATAGAAGCCGAGAAAAGTGTGACCAAAAATTTCAATGTTCAGTGAGTTCAGTCAAATTTCAAAGTATCGGCAAACAGGAAGTGGCTGCACGGCAGATCTGAAAATTAGGTACACGATACCACTCATCATTATGAAGCAGCAGACCAAATATAAAATCATTCCCTTTCATAGAAGCCAAGAAAACTTTGACGAAAGAAGTGTTTCGGACGGACTGACGGACGGACTGACGGACGGACGCTCCAACATTTCGGGTTTATGGGCTACCAAAAAAACATTTTGTATGTCCAAAACTTTATTTTACCCAGAACCCCACCCCTCCACCCTAGAACTTATATTTAACCCTAACCCCACCGCTCCACCCAAAAACCACACCCTAACCCTAACCCTACCCCACCCTGAACCTAAACCCTAAAATACCACCCCAGTCCCTAACCCCCACCCACCCCCGGGACCTAACCCCCAACCTTAAGCCCTACTCTGGGGCTACCCCTAACCCACCCCTGACCCAACCCCCACCCTAGCCAAACCAATAGGATTAGGAGCTATTTGTCGGTTTAGGGGCTACTAAAACTAAAAAACCCACCCCTGACCCCAACCCTAACCCCCGGGACCTAACCCTTCCCAACCTTATGCCCTACTCTGGGGCTAACCCTAACCCCACCCCACTCCTAACCCTACCTTAATTTGGAGGTATCCCCTAATAATAATATCCCCTAAACCCCCAATGTTGGCCCGGACAGACGGACTTACTGACGGACGGAGTCGAGCGGTTACTAGACCTGCTCTGTCGCTGACGACGCAGGTAAAAAAACTGGTTGTATTTAGAGGTTATTATATGGTTAGTTTCACATCGGCGAAATATCAGCCCGAGATACATTCATATCTGCTGGAGATCGAAGATCGAGGGAAGTGAAGAAGTAATAATTTATTTATTTATTAACCCAAATCATATAATTACAAATAATGTTCTCAAGTCTGTTATAGTTTTCTGACAGTGTTATTGTTTCTTTTTCTCTTCAATTCTTACAATCTGTAGTTTCCATTTCTCCAAGTTCACCTATATATCCGAACATCGTAGCTTCCCCGGGTAAGTTTGACTAATTACTGTTAATCCACTCAGCTTAGTAGGTCGTGGTTCTTTCGAAAAGGCAGTATTTAATTCAGAGGCGGCGAAGTCGGGGGGGGGGGGGGGGGGGGGGGCAGGGAGCACGTGCCCCTCCACTTTTTCTGTAACATTATTTACAAATCAAAACAAAATTTAGACAAAGAATCCCACTTTAGGTCGCTTCGGTCCGTTTCTTCAGCCTCAACTATCTTCAACCCGAAGGCTGGCCTTCGGGTTGGAAGATGTTTGAGCAGAAGAAACGGACAGGACAGTGACCACACAGCGGCATATTCATCTAAACGAGTAACTATAGCGAGACATGGTACATTTTCCGATATACGATTGTAACCTTTCTCCATTGGATCGATCCATGGTGCATTGTAAATTTGTGCCCCTCCACTTTTATCGAGCTCCCGCCGCCCATGATTTAATTAAATAAATACTTTATACCATCGCGAATTAATGTCTGATTTTTTCCGTGACCATTTGTCCACTCACTAAATATCGATTTGTCGACTATCAATACAAACAATAAATTTCTCCCCCCCCCCCCCCCTCCCCGGCATGCATTTCCGAAATATGTCACCATGGACTAATATATATATATTTTTTACATAAGGTTAGCACTGAATCTAATTAATATCTGCCAGTGTACCCGAGTGTTCGAGAAAAAAATAATGTTATCATCGATGGTACGGTATATGTATCAAATTGTGATATATGTTTCGAATCACATATGTACCGACTGTTTCGGAATTTCACTCTTCCAATGCAGGAACTCAACCCATGTGACAAATTAATAAAGTGGTATGTGACAGCTTTACCTGTGCAGTGTGCTTTATTGGTGCTCAAGAGAGATGCAACGGTTGCGGTTTTGGAGGTGATTTGATAACCACATTAGCCACATCTTCACCTGTCATTAATTACTATTTTGTATGTATATATATATACACGATTGTAACGTTTCTCACACTGGGTATATATATATATATATATATATATATATATATATATATATATATATATATATATATATATATATATATATATATATATAAAAGGTCTACATTCTGATAAAACAAATTTCAACTGTGCTGGATCTGAGATATGCAAGAGCCTAAAGCGAAAGATATTCGTCTAAATAAAGCTTAAACAGAACAGGAAAAAGAAACCCCAAAAAACAATTTTCACATAGCCTTCGCTCTGCTGAAGACCTTCTTCAGGGTGCAGACACAACACGAAAAAATACACACAGGCGACGAAAGAAATAAAATGTGGTGATAAAAGTTCTTGTGAGCCAAGTTCTGACTGAACGGGTGTGTAATACCACCCGAAAAGAAAAAAAAAACCGGTTTAAAGTAGAAAGCAAAAGGTAAAAAGATACTGTTAGACAAATTCTGAAAAGTATTCTAGAAAGCTCAAACTCCCGATGGAACCCGATTTTAATATACCCTTCTAAAATTAAAAGGAACTGAAATTTTAGAAATGTCAAGATACTTCCATGTATTGCATGAAAGTATGATAACTGGATGATTAAAACAAATCTGCAGTCCGTCGCCTTAAAATACACCAACTGGCCCGCTAGAGGACAGTTTAGAGTTTGGTGTTTTTCCGGCTGGTGCGAAACGACGTGGACATGTGCTGGGACTGCCCCTTAACTGGATAGTGCCACTAAAGGCTTGTAAATCGATGTTACGGGTGCATGGAAACGACCAAGTAAAATTAGTATCTAAAAGACCAGTGGGTTTCAACGCTGCCTAAAACTCTTAGATGATCGCCAGAAGTAAAAAGTGGATAGATTTAGCGGTAGGGTTAATGGCAAAAAATGTGTAAATATGCTAAAAAGAGAATGAAGATGATGAAAATAGTAGCGTCGGACAAAAATAAAATGCGTCCAGACTACTGAGTGCAGTTGCTTGAAATTTACGAAATTAGTACTGCGACCCTTGATGGACAGTTACGTATCTTTGTCGAGTGCCTAGACCGCGTGGAAACAACGTGGATCGCGTGGAACCCGAGAGGACGATTCGACCCTGCTTAAGAATAGCTTGAATTTGAAGTTCTGATGAGACCGAGAGGTCTATACGTGCATAGCTATTCCAACTAGAATGTTTCACGGGCGACGCGCTCAGCTTTTGTCCAGTCGGACTTGGAATCAATGATGAAAGCCTGAAAAGAAGTAAAAGGGCGACCCATTCACATGCATTGTCGTGTAATAGCACAGTCACACTCCATTTTTTTTCAATGGCCGGTGGTTATTCACAAATATGTGAAACGCGGTACAGGTTTCGCCGACATACTGGATTTGACAGATACCACATTGAAGTAGGTAGATCGCATTTGAACTTCTGCAGGTGCCGCGGCAAAAGACAAAAAAATACTTAAAGATTCCACAGTACTGGTGCTGTTGAATGAATCGGATGTAGGCATCATTGTGCACGTTATGCAACCGGTTGTTCCACAGGCTTGGCTGACAACAGGTTCAGAATTGACTGGACTGGGGCTGGCACGAAAAAGAATGTCGCGAATGTTTTTGGACGATTTAAAGCCACGACTGGGGGCTTGGGAACTGTTTGGGATAAGGCTGGATCATTCTCAATAAGCGTCCAGCGTTTTCGAAGTACAGTTAAAACTAGAAGTCCTGTCATGAAATGCGCACAAATAGCACGTTGATATGCGCGTTAATGTGCGCGTTTTGACCCAAATTAAAGCTATCATATTCTGTACATATGGCCTGTGCACAGGCAATGTTTCAGCCAATGGACCTCCGGGTAACCCGGAGGTCCATTGGCAGAAACATTGCATGTGTTTGCTATGAGTAACTAGGAGAACCTGCCGTGCTTTGGATGCCATTCGATATGGTAATTGCGCGCAATTCCAACGCGCAATTAAGCCTAGATAAGCGCACTATTCGTGACAGGACTTCTAGTTTGAACTGTATGTTGAAAGATTTGAAAGATCTTGGCGAAATGTTGTGACAAAAGTTATACACGTGTTCGGTGTGGGTGAGTGATATCGTAACAGATCGTCCCGTGCTAGTGCATCAACTTTCCTGATGACAATGTCAACCCGTTCTCGCTTGTAGTTATGGCTTACAAGATGGGACCGAAGATCAGAAAAAGAAGCTGCCTTGTCAGCGGACTCAGAACAGATTCTCTTGATTTTGACAGCGAGACTGTATGGAATGTTTTTGACAATATGCCTAAGGTGGCAACTAGATGGACGCAAATATTGGCGTGAGTCTGTAGGTTTGCAATATAAGCTTGTAACAATATGGTTATTGTCAATGCGTGAGGTGGTATTAAGAAAGGTGATGCTATTCGAAGAGATTTCTGCAGTGAATTTGATGGACTGGTGAAGAGTGTTGCAGAAGGAGACGAACTCCAAAAGATCAGATTTGGTTTCACTCCACTTTAAAACAATATCAGCAATGAACCTGAGCCAAGACGTGGCGGGGAAAAGAGAATAAGCTTCTCAAGACGACCCAAAAAAATGTTGGCATAAGAAGGAGCCATGCGAGTGCCCATGGCCGTACCACTGATCTGAGGATAATGCACGCCATTGAATTCAAAATTGTTTGACTTCAGAACAAGTGTGATAAGATTTACGAGGTGGTGTAGAGGGGTCTAAACGTGAACGTGTATCCAACGCCTCCCTACAGGCTTCAATCCCTTCATCATGGGGTATGTACATATGTACAGTCAGAATTTGGCTTATGAGAACATTTCAGTTTCGCCATTGCAGTTTCTTTCTGTGTATTTTATCTTCTTGTGTCTGTATCCTGAAGAAGGTCTTCGTCAGGCCGAAAGTTAGGTGAAAATTGTTTTTCTCCGGCGCTGTTTGAGCTTTATTTGGACGAATAAAAACTGAATCAAAAAAAGAAAGTATAATAAATTTTGAGGAGCAATTTGTTTACTATTATCGACTTTTATCCCAAACGAATTTCTGTACATTCCTATTTCAAGTCTAGCTGTATGAATATGCATAATTCCATGTTTTTACTTTTGTCAGAGTCACGTCAGCACGTCGCAATTCAGACATAAAAAGTTCACACATGCAGTCAATAGCGTGCATGTCCACCTTTTGCCTCTCGGATGGCAAAACATAGACGGCGCATGGACCTGATAAGTCTCTGGATGTCACCCTGTGGTACTGCGTTCCACTCCTGCCTTAGAACATTACGTAAATCGCCTAACGTGTGAAGATCATGAAGTCGTGCCCGACGGTCCAATTGATCCCAAAGATGGTCGATTGACGACAATCTGGCGGACGTGGGGGCCAGGGAAGAAGTTCGATGCTCTGCTCCTCAAGAAAGTCACGACAGTTACGCGTCACGTGGCATCGGACATTGTCTTGGTGTAATAACTGCAATCCGACGTTAGCGTTCAACAACGGGACAACAACGGCGTTAAGAATTTCGTCCCTATATCGCTGCCCATTCAGATTACCATCGATGAAGATCAACTGCGTTCGATGGAGCAAGGAAAGTCCTGCCCAAACCATTACACTATCCCCACTGAAACGGTCGCATTCCCGCACGCAAGCGTCAGAAAACCGCTCTCCCCGTCGGCGATACACACTTGCCCTACCATCAGTGCGCCGTAGACAAAATCATGATTCATCACTAAAAAGAACTGTGCTCCCACGCTGCTGAGGAGTCCAACGAACACGCTGACGTATCCATTCCATTCTGATGGGACGATGAGCTTGGGTAAGAATTGGTCCGTGGTATGGACGTCTACTTCGGATGCCGTGTTCAGCGAGTATGTGGTGGACAGTTTGCGCATTGATTCTATTGTTAGTTCTACCAGGAGTAATTGCTGGTGTCCTCATCGCCGGAAGGAAGCGACCCCGCAAGTGAGATGTCCTGATGTGTCGGTCTTGTGCCGGGAGTAGTAACTCTTGGTCGGCATTAGATCCAGTGGCTCCATACCTTCCAATGAGACGGTAAATAGCAGCCACAGAGACTCCGACTCAGCAGCGAGCTCATCTGGAGGTATCCCAGCCTCATGCATACCAATGACACGCAACCACTGATTTTCGGTTAACCTTGGCATTTTTTAAATTGTCGGAGGACAAAAACTAGCGTGTTTTCTCAGTAACCCAGGCTCTCTAGCACACCATAACACAAAGAAAAGTGTCGGTCACCCATTCAATTTGACATCCTCAGGTAGCACGTGCTATTTTGAAATCCTTAGCAAAGTTGTATATGGTTGGGTGGACAACAACAACATGTCATTACACCTTTTGCACGAATTCTTGTCCACAAACATGCAATATTAGAACTATTATATTTCATCCTTTATCCTTCAAATTTGTTTCTGTTATACTTTCCTTTTTGACTCAGTATATCCCAGTAAGATAGTTTGTTCAATTCATGGACAAATACAGTAAAACCGTTCGACTGATTTTTGCTGGGTTTTGCGGTTCGGTTTCCGGTTTATTGCAAAAACCGAAACAGAAAGGGATACAGTACGTGGAGAGTGTATTATCACTAAATCACTCGCAGAGTGGAGATTCCACTCAAGCAATAATTGCAAATTTGTTCCAAAGCATACCCAGCACAAGCAATGTTTCAGCCAATGGACCTCCGGGTTAAACCCGGAGGTCCATTGGCTGAAACATTGCTTGTATTTTTTGTCGATATGTACAAAATTTGAAAGTTATAGCTTGGGTGATAACTCCACTCCGCGGGTGATTTAGTTACAATCCACTCTCCACGCACTGTAACCAAACAACCTGATGTATTTATTTGTTAAGTTGTGAAATATATCAAGTTGACAAAATTGTAAATTTATGTTTATGAAATGTTTCCATGTAAATAAATATAACCCATTGTCCCTATATCCCGATAAATTTTGTCTTTTGATTGGCCAGAAAGCCTTGGACAAATAGCCATGGCAAATGGTAAAGGTACACCCAACATTCAAGGTATATGAGAGCGTGCAACATCCAGGGTATAAGCGCACGCGAAACACCGGGGGTATATGGTTTAAACGAAAGCTTTCCACGTTTGCTCGCCTGGATATAAAAATCGAACCAAAAAACCAGAAAATAGTCACAAATATCATTAGATTTCCGATAGTTCGATCATATTCTGTCGTTATAAATTAAATAGTCGAATAATTAAAATGAAACAACTTGAGAAAAATAAAATAAGAGAAATAATTCCTCCCTTGAGTACCAATGTGTTCTCTGTGCCACCAGACACAGAGAACACATTGGAATTCAGGGGACGATATGTCAAGAGAATAATGTTTATTCGTTTCCTTAACGACCCAAGGGATGTAACTCAACCTGTTGTCTTCTGCGTTTGTAAAAACAAAACAGTTATTCATGAATTTGGTCTAACTTTTTACCGAGCGTGAGAAACGCGTGCACAAATTTTTTCTCCGCTGTGTTTCTATTGTGTTTCAAACGGGGCAAAAACGTTATCTCCGCCAACATGTATGGTATATGGAGATTTAATACCTGGATGTCTCATTAAAATACCTCGCCTCCGGCTCGGTGTTTCAAAAACCGACATCCAGGTCTTAAATGTCCATATACCATACATGTTGGCGGAGATAACTTATATTGTAAATAAATATTAAAACACATCTTATTTGTTTGTTATCGGTGATACGAAATGGTCACGAAACGGTTAATTATCCCTATCTGATCCACTGAGCATGCAACGATCTTCGGGAGAATATAAGTAAACAAACAGTGGTGTTCGAAATATGTATAAAATGAGTACAGCTGAAACGGTTAACCGATTAATCGATTAATCAATGATCAACGTCTTGATCGATCAAAAAGTAATTGATCGATTAACCGTTAATTTTGAACTACTGTATTTTCTGGGTTAACAAAGGAACAAACTTTCTCCAAAACAGGCAAACATTGTCACCCTGACTCAAATCAATTATACGAGACAGAGTAAAGCATGTAAGTTACGTGCTGACATACTTGTTCACTTGCATGATCATTATACTGTTCCAGTAGCGGGAACTGGTCATTCTGAAGTTAACCTTTACCCAATGCGGGTGACAGACAACACTTGCAAAATAGATTCTTGAATAACTAAAAATTTTCAATTTTTGTCTATTTATTTAATTATTTATTTACTGGTGTTTAAGGTCACATACTTATGCACAATGGCTAATCATGGCCGTGACAGTTTTACTGGTGGGGGAAGCCGGAGTACCCGAAGAGAACAGCCGAGCAACGACGAGCAGCTGCCAGCTCCTCAACATCGTAACACCGCACTGCAGCACAGGCAGGGTTAGATTGATTGAAGACATGCGCACCATCGACGTGCAGTACGCCTTAGTACAGGGCGTCATCATGCCCCCATGTGGACAATGGGGTTAAGTGCCTCGCCCAAGGACACAACGCGGGAGTCCATTTTTTCTTAAAAAATAGCTTATGATCCCTCATTGGAACGAATTCAACGAGCCCGTTCCAATGAGGGACCATAAGGTATGCTTTTGAGACAAAAAATTGAAAACATAATAAAATCTAAATGGAGATTGTTATATGTAGAGCTGTCCGATTTTGTCCTTTACGTTGGGTAAAGGGTTAATGCTATAAATCATCAACGGCACGGCCGTTAATCAGCTACCTATAAGGTGAAGTGATTAATCGGTTAACCAAGGTTAATCCATGTGATTAATCGATCAGGAAAATCCTTTAACCGTTTCAGCTCCACAGAGCATGCAATTATTTTTGGGATAATATAAGTAAACAAACAGCGGTGTTCGAAATATGTACAAAATGAGTATCGGAGCATAAATATTTCCCAAATGTATATATAATATTCGTAAGAAAAAATCACCCCGCAAGACGGCCAATCTATATAGAATACATAGGGTGAAATTCCTTTCCATAAAATCAGGATGGCAGGTTCATATTACGTCTATAGGGAAAATTATAATGTTCCTGTCAGAAGATCCCCCCCCCCCCCCCCCAAGATGGCGGATTGATATAGAGTATAAAGAGAAAGGAGTTCTATACGTTCTGGTAGAACTGCACCATAAGTGGTAGGTCATCTGTAACAATTGGTTTTCGCGTTTCGAGTAAGATTAGCGAAAAACGTTTGTCTGTGCAGACACTATAGAATATATTCGCACGTTTTTTGAGCGCAACGTGTTTTGATTGGTGGCGAAGTGCACTGTACGATTGACCAATCAAAACGGGAAAACATGATATGTGGGTTTTTCAGTGGTTCAGTTCAGCCATGTCGCGCTAGATGCTCGGCGAGTTCACATCCAGATTTTATTCTGTATTGTTTTATATTGTGCTGGCCAAGTGGAAATATTCTTGTAACAATGAATCGCAACCTTGTTACTTTTACAGAACAAACAAATTAATAAAAATTTGAAATTTAAGAAACAAGGCAATGAGGACAGTGTATGTTAAATGAGAAAGTTATCACTAAGATGAAGGAGGCAAAATTTCACGTGTCCGAGAGTTCAAAACAACAAGCATCAGTTTCGTTAACCCTTTGAATTTATTTATTTATTTATTAGGATTTAACGACACATTAACAGCCAGGCTCATATCCGGAGAGAACCACCAAGCCACGACGAGCAATTGTCAACTCGCCATATCGTAACTTTGGACTCTGCACCCGAGACAGGGTTAGATTGGTTGAATACATGCGCACCATCGACGTGCAATACGCCATAGTAAACAGCGTCATCGTGCCCCCATGTAGGCAATCGGGGTTAAGTGTCTTGCCCGAGGACACAGCGCGGGTACGCGAATCAATCACCGAAAAGGTCACCCATCCAACTACAAACTGCGCTCGACGTTGCTTAACTTCGGTGATCTGACGAGAACCGGTTACCGCGACGCCACCACGCCTCCTAACCATTTGAATACTGGTTGTATTGTCCATGTCAGTTCAATGATAGCCATTGGAAGAGTCTATATTCATTATTTGGGGGTAGACTAATTCATATTTTCAACGTTCAGCTTTGGGGCTGCACGTTGAAAATATTGATTGGTGTACCCCACACGAACTTAGCACCCATCCTACTTAATGGAATTATCACGTATCATGTTCCTGTTCCAAAAAGCGGCCTCTCGGGTTCGAAGGGTTAAATAAAGGTATACAACTTCTTCCACATAGACAAAAACTCATTCAGTTAGGTGGAAGCGAGGTAGCTCAGTGGTAGACTGTTGGACTTCTATGCTAGAGGTTCCGAGTTCGATCCCCGTCCGGGACGACTCTTGAGGAAGGCACTTTATCCCGGATGCCTACATGGGGACACGATGACGCCGTGTACTAAGGCGTACTGCACGTCGATGGTGCACATGTCTTCAACCACTGTAACTTTGCATGAGCGGTGCTTGAACAGAGTTAGAATGTTGAGGAGCTGACAGTTGTTCGTCGCTGATCGGTGGTTCTCTCCGGGTACTCCGGATTCCTCCATCCGTAAAACTATCACGGCCACGGTTAGCCATTGTGCATAATTATGTGACCTTAAACCCTGATAAATAAATATAAATAAATATTTTCAGTTAGGTGATCCTAGTGGAGAGTTTCCACAGAGTATGTAGCTCATCAACTGGCGTCGGATGATTCAGAAGATGTAAAACGTATCTACAAAGAAAAAGCTCCCACACAACGGAAATTGAAACAGCAGTTATCCAGAAGAGGACAACGGTTATCTCATGTGCACCATCGACACAATCAAGAAATACGCCAGCATCAGCGAGTGGGGGCAAAAAAACTGGCCTTTGTTTTATTTGCGGCCGACCGGGCCATTGGAAAGCAGAATGCGACAAAGGACATCAACAGCAACGCAATTGGATAAAGTAAGATAATTATTTTATCTGATTATCGCTCTTTTGGGCAAGGTTTTGGAATTGAAGGGTTACTGGGAACAAACAAAACACTTGCTGAGATCGTGAAAGATGTTGGAACAACATGTTCAACAAACGTTGATCAGACAAAAGTAGTGATTGTTGGTCACGAACACTCTTGTTGGGTGAATGAAAAGAGCACACAATGGGCTGATAGAAGTCAGCACGATCGAGGATATATTCATGGTTCTTGATAACCCGAGCGTTTCGCCGGTGGGTCGTTTGAAAGAACGGTACACTCTGTGGAAAAATGGGGAGGGGGCGTGTGAGAACATGTTGAAAATTATTTCTGAAGGTCATAGATTGCCATTTTTAACTCACCAACTTTAGTTATGTGAGCTTATAGCATGGCTCGATCGGTCGGCGTCGGCGTCAGCGTACGTGTCCAATAATGTTAAAGTTTCTGTTTAAGTCACTTACTCGCCTTATTTCCATATCATGGCCTTTATAATGCTGCCATATGATGATTATTATCATTCTACCATGATTTAACCCCCCATACTCTGCATTGAAAACATTTATCTTGACATTTTTAATTGCCTTGAGTTTTCTGTTCAGCTCAGAATTTCATGTTAAACTCAGTTTTTAGGTCATTTGCCGTGTTCCTTCTCTTTCTACGGCACTCATATTCTTCATACATATTCCTCATGCATATTCCCCATTATCATTGTTCCATGATTTAACCCTTCTTCAGTGAATTTCTTCAAATTTTTCATCAAATTTTGAACGTTAAGTTTTCTGTTCAGCTCACACTTACATATTTTCAGTGTGTTAAAGTTTTTTTTTTTCAGTTCAGCTGTCGACACTCTTTTCATCCCATGGCCATTATATTGCTTCTATATGGTGCTCATTATCATTCTATCATTATTTAACCCTCGTCCAGTGAATTCTAAACCTTTTTCTTACCATTTTTAGCTACGTTTACTTTTCTGTTTAGCTCAGATTTTAGATTTAACTTTGTGTTCAGGTCATCTGCTGTGTTCCTTCTCTTCTCGTGATGATTATATTCCTCATACGTGTTCCTCATTATCATTCTAGCATCATTTAACCCTAGTCCACTGAAGTTCTTCAAATTGTTCATCAAATTTTTAACGCTCACACTTACACACTTTCAGTGTGTTAAGGTTTCTGTTTAGGTCAGTTGCCGACACCATTTTCACCATTGTTCCATGATTTAACCCTTCTCCAGTGAATTTCTTTAAATTTTTTATCAAATTTCGAACGTTAACTCTTCTTTTTACCTCACACTTACACATTTTCAGTGTGTTACAGTTACTGTTTAGGTCAGCTGTCGACACCCTTTTCATCCCATGGCCTTTACATTGCTTATATATTTTGCTTATTATCATTCTACCATTATTTAACCCTCGTCCAGTGTGCTTTAAACCTTTTTCTTACCATTTTTAGTTACGTTTACTTTTCTGTTTACCTCAGAATTTCATGTTAAAGTTTGTGTTTAGGTCATCTGCTGTTTTCCTTCTCTCCCCATGGTGTTTATATTCCATCATACATGTTTCGCATTATCATTCTAGCATCATTTAACCCTTGTCCAGTGAATTTCAATTCAAATTTCTCTTCAACTTTTGAACGTTGAGTTCTCTGTTTAGCTCACACTTGAACATTTTCAGTGTGTTAACGTTTCTATTCAGGGCAGCTGCCAACACCCTTTTCATCCCATGGCCTTTATATTGCTTCTATATAACATTTAATGTTAAGTTTCCTGTTTACCTCACACTTAGACATTTTCAGTGTGTTAAAGTTTTTGTTTAGGTCAGCTGCCGACACCCTTTTAATCCCATGGACTTTATATTGCTTCCATATGGTGCTTACTATCATTCTACCATTATTTCATTCTCACCCAGTGCATTTTAAACCTTTTTCTTAATATTTTTTAGTTATGTTTACTTTTCTGTTTAGCTCAGAATTTCAAGTTTAACTTAGTGTTTAGCTCAGTTGCTGTGTTCCTTCTCTTCCCATGGTGCTTATATTTCTCATATATGTTCTTCATTATCATTGTACCATGGTTTCACCCTTGTCCACTGAATTTCTATTCAAATTTCTCTTCAACTTTTGAACGTTGAGTTTTCTGTTTAGCTCACACTTAGACATTTTCAGTGTGTTAACATTTCTATTCAGGACACCTGCCGACACCCTTTTCATCCCATGGCCTTTATATTGTTTCTATATGGTGCTTATTATCATTCTCCCACTATTTAACTCTTACCCTATGTGTTTTAAACCGTTCTCCTGACTTTTTTATTTACTTACGTTCTGTTTAGCTCAGAATTTCATGTTTAACTTAGTGTTTATGTCAGTTTCTGTGTTCCTTCTCTTCTCATGACCTTCCAATAAATCATACATGTTCCTCATTATCATTCCACCATGATTTAACTCTCATCCAGTCAATATTTTTCAAATTTATTTCCACATTTTTAACGTTAAGTCTCTGTTTAGCTCACACCTAGACATTTTCAGTGTGCTAAAGTTTCTGTTAAGGTCTAGCAACACCATTTGTTGTACACTGAAGCATCTGCCAGTGAAGACTGAGAAGTCACAAAAATTTGGCGTAACAAAGGGGAAAGAGTGCCTGGGTGACGGTCTTGGTGTTTCTGGCTGTTACGAAGATACCTTGTATTTGAGTAAGCAAGTCGAGCAAGATTTACTCTCCTTAGGGTTTCTCATCGCATCTGATAAATGTAAGTGAAACCCGCCTCTACGTATTCTTTGGCTAGGTTTGGATTGGGATTTGGAAACGGAAAGGGTTTCAGTGTCGGAAGACAGACCAGAAAGCACACTACATATACTCAATTTGATTCAAAAGGTATTAAAACAGCAGGGCAATGTTGTAAACGCTTTACTGTTGGCATGATTTTGGGGTAACATTTGTCTATGCAGGGAGCTATCGGTTATGATACCCGTTTGATAACGATTTTTTTTTTGTATGCAGCATTGAAGAAATTCCGAGCAGGCTGAGACTGGGTGGCTCCGGTGAGTGAGAATGCTCGGGTTGAAACTCAGTTTTCGAAAGATAAGGTAAGGCACCTTAATGGCCAGGACCTGGTAGGGTCTGGATACACTGGAAGCGTATATTCGGATGTATCGTATTTGGGATACAGTGGCTCTGACGAAAGTATTTTAGAGCGTGAAGTTGTAGGTAGTTGAACTACTGCAGAGAGAGATATGAGCTCCACGTGGCGTGAGCTTGAGGCTTTTATCAGAGTAAGTCAATCCTTGAGTGAGCTTTTAGAATGTAAGTCAATTAGGTGGTGTATCGATAACTAAGCGGTAAAACACACACTAAAAGTTGGTAGTAAACACGAGCATTTATAAAATGTTGCTCTTGATATTAATGAAACATGTTCATCAAATAACATTTCTGTTTGTGCTTCTAGGGTGCCAAGAAATTATAACATGCAAGTAGTTATACTAATTTAGTTCCAAGATTTAACTAACTCTAGTGGTGCCCTTCGTCATTAGATTTTTTCTGTCCGTCTTGATGTAGTGAGAATAACTGGCCTGTACCACCGTATAGGCTGATATTGAGGGTTCTAGAAAATACAGATCGAGAAAGAGCTTCAGGTATATTGTTATTTCCATTGTGTACCTCGCCTTATTTTTGGACCATAGTCTATAGTTTAACCCTTTACCTAATATGAAAAGCAGACGACATATGCAAACAAAATTCTTGAATAACTCAATATTTTCATTTTTGTGTCAAAAGCATAGCTTATGACCTCTCATTGGAACGAGCTCGTTCTAATGAGGGGTCATAAGCTACATTTTTGAGACAAAAAATAAAAAAATAATAAAAATTTAAAGGTGATTTTTGTAAATAGCGCTGGCCGGTTTCGGCCGTTACGTTGGGTATTGGGTTAATAGTTTCGAGGGGAGTAGAACCAAATAGGGGGCGCGGTGGCTCAGTTGGTAGAGGTGCAGGCTGCAAGCCGAGAGGTCCTCGGTTCGAATCCCACCTGCGGCAACCGCGTTGTGTCCTTGGGCAAGACACTTCACCCCGATTGCCTACATGGGGGCACGATGACGCTGTGTACTGAGGCGTACTGCACGTCGATGGTGCGCATGTCTTCAATCAATCTAACCCTGCCTGTGCTGCGGTGCAGAGTTCGGAGTTACGATGTTGGAGAGCTGACAGCTGCTCGTCGTTGCTCGGTGGCTCTCTCCGGGTACTCCGGCTTCCTCCATCCGTAAAACTGTCACGGTCACGATTAGCCAGTGTGCATAAGTATGTGACCTTAAACACCTATAAATAAATACATAATTAATAAGTAGAACCAAATCACGCATTGCTCGGGAACAAAGATGTCATTCATAAAGGGGACAATGGTATTTTTTTCTGGTAGTCCGCTGAAGTTTTCTTTGTTAGAAATGAGAATTAGTCTTCAGCATTTTGCTGATACAACACTTTTTCATGTTTTTGACAGGTCTGAAAATAAGCTGTCTGACATTTACAGAATGGGGTCACCAGAGGGGGAATTTGATGATGCTATCCCAGTGGTCCAATTTATCCTCTGGGTACCTCTTTCTGTTTAGTTTTGAGATCCTGATTCAGATTGAGGTTCACAGAGGGTAAATTTTGTGATACTACCCTGCTGTGCAGGGTAGCATAACTAAATTCACCCCCAGGGGACCTCATTTTGCAGATGACAGTCTGCTTATTTTCTGACTTGACCCTCATTGCACTTTTAAATTTTCTAGTAGGGTTGGGCAGTGTTTTGATTTTCCAGTTCGATGCCGTTTTTTTTTATGGCAAACGGGACAACCAAACTGCAACACCCAGAAAAAAACAGCAAACCATTTTACTGTGTTTGTGCATGGACTGATCAAACTATCTTACTGGGGGCACGGTGGCGTTGTGGTACCCAGTTCTTGTCAGATCACCGAAGTTAAGCAACGTCGAGCCCGGTTTTTCATTGGATGGGTGACCTGTTATAGACCAGGGAGTGGTTGCCAGTGGTCTACAGCAGACCTCCAAAACAGTTTAACGTGAAGATAAATAAAAAATGGCAGTGTTTCTAATTCTAACTCATTTAAAAGCCAATTCCACAAACGTTAAGTATTATAGTGCTTTAGTAAATGGTAATCCTTTATTAGTGTCTATGGTGGTAGTGTTTGTACCACCTGATCCGATTTAAATAGCTCTTTATTTATCTCACCTCTCGGACACATGACCAACTTACTCAGTTGCTTCTTCGAGTGTGTATGCGATTAAGTGGTTGCATAATTTACATGGTTTTTGACGACCCAACAGACAATGCTTTCACAAACAATTTAGTAGAATCTGCCTAGAGATTGAGAAAAAACCCACCTTGGGAGAAAGGACCAATAACTTCTTCCCATATTATCAGGGGGTTTTGATTGGTCACGACGTGATACGGTTCCCCAGTCAAAACGGGAAAAACATGAATTATGGGGATTTTCGGTGGTTCGGAAGAGTCATTTCTAGCCAGATGCTCGGCGAGTTCAAAGCCAGATTTTCTTTCCGTTGTTTTTGTATGTGCATAGCAATTATTTAAAACATGCGAATCTGACACCTTACAATGACTTTAGTGAGTATTTTACCGAAATCTAAATATCAACCGCGTCAAATGCAATGTTATAGCCCGCTATGTACAACGGACTGTTAAAATCGGTTAGGTTCCGCTCCACAGTTTTCCAGGCATTTCCAAAAATGACATGCTAAACACTCTCTTCAAATGCAAATATTCTGTAACTTAGTTATCTAACCCATAACATGTATTAAATTTCCAAAATCCACAAAAAACATATAACCCTATCTGACTAAGTAGAAATAAACGATCTGAATGTGGGTGGAATAATTTATTGTCAAAGGCAAGACTTCAACCTGAACAATTGCATGAAAAAATGCCGAAACCAGTCATTTTCAGCCACCAAGCAGCTTCAAAAGCAGAATTTTCCCACCGACCCCACCTACCTACCCCTGGAGCAGAGCATCCCCTGTTTCTAAAATGCAAAAAAAAAAAATTATATGTTTCCGTTTCATTTTTTAGTCACCTGCCTGGTAACAAACCCGTGTAAAAATTACATTTTAAAAAATAGCCAATTTTTCGAAGCCACTATTTCCCATAATTCATCTGGTAATTTACCTCTATGTATCAAACTCCAACTTTGGGACCAAAACTTCAAATTATCTTGTCCAACAAAAAAGCCTAATGTAATCATATATCTGATACTAAAAATATATCTCTATTTTACATGGCCTGAGTTTCAACATATGCCCTATGTTTAGAATTTTACCCCTGTGCAATAGTGCGAAACTGCAGAGCGGAACCTTAAATCGGCCAGCCTCGGTTTAAGGACGCGGATGCGAGTTCCATCACGCTTATCCTACGAGGCGATTGGAAATTTTAGCGCTTTTGCGGTGTCTAGACCTGCCCTTGACGTACATTTGGTGGCTCATCCCATCCCTTATTCCCAGTAAATGTGGCAGATCGTTATCTTCTCAACAAATATCTTCACTTACTAATCAAACAATATGTCTCTCGTACTTCGAGTAAGTCCTTGAAGTAAATGTAAAAATGTTTGCTTTGGCCACTTCATGTAAGTATAATTATGTTGTCGATATTGTTCACTTTTCATTTTCATTGATACGGTGAATTACAATTTATGGAGAGGACGTTCAATAAGTGTGTGGCACTCAAGCCAGAAAATAAGCAGACTGACATCAGCAAAATGAGGACCCCAGAGGGTGAATTTAGTGATGCTACCCTGAACAGCAGGGTAGCATCACTAAATTTACCCTCTGTGAACCTCAAACTGAATTAGGGTCTCAAGCCTAAATAGAACGAGGTACCCAGAGGATAAATTGGCCCACTGAATGGGATAGCATGATCAAATTCACCCTCTGGGGACCTCATTCTGCAAATGTCAGGCGGCTTATTTTCAGGCCTGGTGGCACTTGTTTTCCAATCCTTTTGTACTTTGTGACAATAAAATATGTTTAAACCAATAACTTCAGTCACAGGTTTCCAGTGTTTTTAATTTTAACAGACTGCGATAAATACATAAATAGCCATTGTGCATACGTATGTGACCTTAGACACCAATAAATAAATAAATATACAGAACCACACTTATGTTTGAATGGGTTAACGATTACTGGACGAGAGCGAGTGGCGCAGGGATACCACGAGAGTCGGTAGGCTCGAGTGGTTATCCCAGCGCCACACGCTCGAGTCCAGTAATCGTTTGCGTTGGCAAAAGTGCTGCTTCATTGCCGAAGAGTGAATCGAATAGGAGGATTACACAGTAGACATCGTATCGACTCGTCGGCAGCACGCAGCGGTGAGGGCAACATTGTAACAAAATTTTATGGGAACTGTATAAGTATCGAACCCAATTGGACTTTTTTTGCCCTAAAATTAATCAAGTTTTCCTCGGTTTTCAATAACGAAGTAAAGGTTGGGTTTCATTGTTCAATTTCTTGGCGGAGGTCATGTGTCTTTCATGACTTTCAATAGTTTTTAGCACAGTTGTGCATCAAACATTTTGGTATGAGAATCGGTAATTCCAACAGATAAATATAGCCGATGGTTCTCATTGGTTATGTTCCACTGAACGCTGCAAACTACAAGAACCAGTCTATCGAGAGAACTTGTGCACGCGAAGGGTACTTTTTATCGGATCGCACTAGAGTTTTCTGGTTAAAATTACTGCATGCCCCTAAAATCCATGTGATCGTGACAAATACAGTTACGGGTGTGTAATAAATAATAAATATAAATACATAAATAGATTTTTATAAATACCGTTATATTTTATCAGGCTCGGTTATCGAAACAGGGTTTTTCCTTATGCAAATCAAACCTGCTACGATATTATTGGTTTTTTGTCAGAGTTCATTTTTCTGATACGAATATTGCAACATGTTGTTGGGAGCGCGGTAGCTCAGTAGGTAGAGGTGTAGGCTGCAAGCCGAGAGGTCCTCGGTTCGAATCCCACCTGCGGCAACCGCGTTGTGTCCTTGGGCAAGACACTTCATCTCCATTGCCCGCGTGGGGGAACGGTGGCGTTATGTACTAAGGCGTACTGCACGTCGATGGTGCACTTGTCTTCAACCAATGCTAACCCTGTTTGTGTGGAGTTCGTATGTTGGGGAGCTGACAGTTGCTCGCCGTTGCTCGGTGGTTCTCTCCGGGTACTCCGCCTTCCTCCACCCATAAAACTGTCACGATCATGATTAGCCAGTGTGCATAAATATGTGACCTTAAACACCAACAAATAAATAAATAAATAAATACAACATGTTGTTGAATGTAAACATGTTGAATGTAAATAATCAAATTTGAGTACAGCCGTTAGCAGTGTCTCTGGCTATATTGCACACAAGAGTTTGTGTTGTTTATTTAGAGTGAAAGACAGACTTTTATTAGATAATGTCCCAAAAAGATTGTAGAATTTAGGATTTTTAGAGGGCCACGGGGATTGGGGAGGTTCCACCAACTCCCTGGCTACGCCACTAAATGAAACATAAAATCACCGAATGAAATTTTGATAAGATGAATACTTGCGTCAAAATTATATTTAGTTATCCATTCTTCACTTTGGACTTGAGATTCAGTGTAAATTCTTGTTGTATATGCGCGATAACAAGCCTCGAATTAGAGGCATCACGCAGTAATCGTAGATTCAGAAGAAACCCCATTATTAACACTTTTCCTTGGACCCAGTGCACTGCAAAAAAATATAGGTTCTCTTTAGAACCAAAACTGGTTCTAACCTGTCCCTGAGATGGAACCAGTTCTGTTTAAACAGTATTTATTTCAAATCAAATACATTTATAAAGATTAACATTAAATATTAACAGAATTAAGCATAAATTGAGGGGGTTTCAGCCGTAAGTTTAGAGCTTATACGAGGTTGTCTCAAATCATTATTAAGCAAAGGAGATATCAACAGTTGGCATATCGAACCAGTTTTGGTTCTATACAGAACCAAAACTGGTTCGATATGCCAACTGTTCATATCTCCTTTGTTTCAAAATGTTTGACGACTGCGTTGAATAAGCTCCAAGTTTACTGCTGACTCTACCTCAGTTCATGTAATATTCTGTTAAAATTGAATGCTAATCTTGGTAAATTTATTTGATTTGAAATAAATACCGCTTAAACAGATCTGGTTCCATCTCAGGGACAAGATTAGAACCAGTTTTGGTTCTAAAGGGAACCTATATTTTTTGCAGTGTATATTAAATTATTACTGACACTCACCTGCCGTATGCCACGTTGTACCAGCTGTCAGTTGATCCTTTTCAATCAGAACGGCATTTGTGATACCCAGCTTCGTTAAATGGTAAAGTGCGTTACAGCCTGCTGAGCCACCACCTATAACCACAACGTCAGCCTCTGACGGCACACTTCCTGATGCTTCCCTTTTGTCTTTCATAGTTCCCCTGAAAATAATTCCAATCAGATAAACGAAAAATATTGCAAGAAGTAGATGTGGCTGCAGACAGGGTTGCAGTCTTTAGATCAGATATAATAAGACCCTCTGCGTCAGAACTACCACAAAATGTACCGCTGTCCGGGGGTGGGGGGAGGGGGGCGTTGACGAGATGTTACAGTTGAAACCGTGACTGGATTGTGCACTATTTTGTTGTAATATCACGCTGAGTAAGTGCACTGTTGTCCCTGTCAGACTGAACCATGAGCGTAATTCAATTCCTGTAGCATGCCCGGCTCTGTACAATTCTATACAGGTAAATACAGATCATTAACATCATTCCTAACCTCTGCTGGAATACATGTCCAAGTAATGACGTAAATAGGTATTAAAAGTCGACTCCATATACAGAATGAAGACAGTGGATTACTACTTAATCGCAGCGCCATATCTTCTCCACTCGAAAAGTGTTTATAATTGTTCATAACAGCACAAGAAACACTTGCAAACTTTCCACACCTGGACCACTGGGTACAACCCGGTGGACCATGTGATGGAAGTTTGCAAGTGCTTCTTGTGTTTTGTCCTCAGAAATTGTAAATAATTACTAAGTGAAAAATCTATTCCACAGCGGTTTTGTAGTAATCCACCCTCCACATACTAAAGTCTCAATACTTTTTCCTTCTGTTTGATCGGTTCAGCAGATCGTCATTTCACTACCGACCTCGGTAATAAAGCATTGCATTTTGTATTGCACTGAGTAAAAGCTCTTGTGTATTTCAGACTACTTCATTCTTCTGCAGTAATGAACGCGTTAACTAACGAGCATTTTTTTCGCTAATTGTGATAGGACTTCTAGTTTCAACTATAGGTTGAACTTTTTGTAACGCCATTTTACCACCCAACCGCCCTTTGTTGCATTTTTTCCATAGAGTTTAAGACACTCACCCGCAAAACAATTGATTTGCGGGATTTGTTGCTTTGTTGTAATAACCGAAATCTCAAAAACATTCGGACTGTGAGTCCCACTTACACCCTTTGATGGTATCTATTCTTTAAGACCAAATTAAATTTACTCAATATAAATGGTAACATGTGTTGCTGAGTATCACAAAAGTTTTGTTATTTTTGTAAACTTCAAACATACGTTGCTTAGATAGGGGTCATCTTCTGTACAAATGACATGTATTATCATTATAAGAGGTTTATGCCAAGTACAGCAGAGTAAAAGTCACCAGATCTGCACAGATAATATGCTATGGGATATGTGTAAGAAAAGCAAAAACTCTATTCAACTTAATCCTGGGGGGGGGGGGGGGGTGATCATTTCCTACTAGGCGGGTCCTCAGGTGGCGGATAGAGGACGGCCTGCTCAATTGGGCAGGTTTGCTGATTTGTAATTAGCAGGTTTGCTCAATTGAGCTGGTTCGCTGCGGAATATACGAATACGCAGCCCCGGACCAAAATGGTGAACCCTGCTTATACCATCTTGCAGGCACCTTGTTCTCCGTGAGGTGTGATCCGAAGGCCTCGGAGGAAGGAATCCTGGCAGTTGAGGACCAGCGGCCCCTGTTAGAGCAGTTTCCAAGATGGAGATCAGGTCGTAAACCCTGTTTGGCCCTGGTCTCTATTTTGGAGATAATGTCCAACACACTGCTTTGGCACCAACTTCGGGAGTAGAAGGATGGTCGGATGACCCGTTCTGGCCAATCGGGAGCCCCGACCATCAAAAGTACTGGGTGTCACGTCGGGGTCATTTGGTGGTCATTCAATCAGTCACTTCTTTTAATCACATACCATAATTGTCATTGTGTACTGTTTTTTACGTTACATTTTTAACAACTACATAATTTTGCTGCACTGTCTGCTTCAGTATTACATGGCAACTTTAATTGCAGTGTTTTGTATAGTGCTTGGTTGGATGGTCGCCATCTGATGACCTGGCACTTCCACACACGGGTCAATCAGTCAGTGGTATGCTTCGGGATCAACACTGGCTGAGGATATTGCCCCATACCAGGTATGTGGGAATACCGGCAACCCGGCGGGTTACTGCATAGCAGTAACCCTACCCATTGTTGGACTTCGTGGTGGGTGGGAGCCGGAGCAATGAATCATTAATCAATACAAACATGGATACCTCAAACTCCAAACAACTTAAACGTGGAAGAGATTTATTTTCAGATGGTTCTGATTCTGACTCAGATCAAAAGATTTCATCTATTCAAACTAAATGGCCAAAATTTGTCATAATATATGCTGCTGACTCAAGTAAAAGGCAACTGATATAAACCCTTTTGCCTTAGAAGAAGCTATTAAAGGAATTGCTGGCACTGTTGACACTGTTAAAAAGCTGAGAAGTGGTGGAATTCTCATAGAATGTAAAAGGGAGGCCCAAGCAATTAATACACTGAGTACAGGAGAACTAGCAGATATGGAGGTGAATGCGTTTCCGCATAAAACACTTAATACCAGGAGGGGTGTAATTAGAACTAGGGAATTAGAAGGAACTGACACACTTGAAATTCAGAAAGAACTTGAACCACAAGGCACAAGGCGTAACAGCTGTGAAAAATATAGAAATTAAAAAAATGGATCAGTCATCGAAACAAATACTTATATTTTATCATTTGATTCAGCCCAACCACCAAAATACCAAATCCACTTTCGATGCTTCAGATGCCAAAAATATGGCCATGGGCAAAACAACGGCAGGGGTCAATCAGTATGCTTTAAATGCGGTAAACAACACCAAGAAGAGCCATGTATCAATGCCATTAAATACGTCAACTGCCAGGGCAATCACATGTCATCATCCAAAGATTGTCCTGCCTGGAAAAAAGAAACAACTATACAAAGAATAAAATGCGAAAAGCAAGTAAGTTTTAAAGAGGCCAGAGATATCGTAACATCGATGCCTGGTATGAATATTCCATCACCTTCATATGCTGCAAAACTATCACAAAAAGTATCAACTCAATCATGCGAATTATTTATTTATTTATTGAGTTTTAAGGTCACACACTTATGCACAATGGCTAATCATGACCGTGACAGTTTTACGGGTGGAGGAAGCCGGAATACCCGGAGAGAACCACCGAGCATCGACGAGCAACTGTCAGCTCCTCAACATTCTAACTCTGTTCAAGCACCACTCAGGCAGGGTTACAGCAGTTGAAGACATGTGCACCATAGACATGCAGTACGCCTTAGTACTCGACGTCATCGTGCCCCCATGTAGGCAACCGGGATAAAGTGCCTTGCCCAAGGACACAACGCGGGTCGTCCCGGACGGGGATCGAACTCGGGATCTCTAGCACAGAAGTCCAACAGTCTACTACTGAGCCACCGCGCCCCCAAAACAGTAGAATGCCAGACACAGTTCACATGGCTCAAAGGAACAATTCCATCTTTAGTAACAGCATTTACAATACAAGAAACAGAAATCCACATTACCCAAACAAATTTAGCAGCCCAAACAATTGAGAAAATACCAACTACTGGACAAACACAAGAACAAGCAACAGAAGTACCTAAACCACAACGCCAAAAGGAACAAAACACTAAATCAGAAAAGACGAATCAACAAAACAAACCGATACCAAATCCACAACACAGACCCCAACAAAATCTGAGTCAGAATCAAAGACGCCAACAGGAACGTCTTAACAAGAAAATAGACAAAGAAAAACAGAAGCAAGGATCGAATAGGATACCTAAACGACTTCAAAATGTTGATACAAGCAACATGTTTGAAGGCATTGAGAAAATGTCAGTCGATGAGTGTATCGATGACACCTTCTCAACCAAATGCCTGAGTTCTTCTCAGGGAAGACCCCACGTAAAACATCACCGAAAAGAAACACTGGGGCAATTTTGCCCATACGTCCACCTTCCAAATCGCCAAACAAAGAACATGATTAATACACCCAAACAAAACATCATACAGTGGAATTGTCGAGGTTGTAAAGCGAATTTTAATGAATTGGGCCTTTTAAGCCAAAAATATAAACCTGCTGCTTTTTGCCTGCAGGAAACTCTCTTAAAGAAACCTGAGGCTCAAGATCATTCCGCTTTTAAGCATTATACTTCGTATAGTGCCTGGGCAGATGAAACTGATCTTCATATTCGTGGAACGCCCGACTTAGTCAGGAACGACATCATTCACAGTTCTGTACCATTACAGACAAATTTACAGGCTGTGGCGGTACGCCTAACTTTAGACAAAACAGTTACACTTTGTTCAATTTACGTTTCACCAAATAAAGCTCTACAACTGAATGATCTTGAGCTGCTGGTCCAACAACTCCCAACTCCATACGTTTTATTGGGTAATTTTAACCCGCATTGCCCCCTTTGGGGGTAATTCCTGCAGTCAAGAAGATGCAAAAGTTAAAACTGTAGAAGAGTTCATTACAAAATATGACTTGTGCTTGTTCAATGATGGGTCAGATACATAAATGCACCCCGCATCTGGTTCTTACACTTCAATTGATTTAAAAATTGCATGCCCTTCTGTCTTTCTTGATTTTTCTTGGAAGGCAGAAGATGACTTGTGCGGGAGTGACCACTTTCCGATTGTGTTGGAGAGTGTAGTTCCGGCGGATGATGAGAGGGTGCCCCACTGGAACTTTAAAAAGGCTGACTGGGACACTTTCTCATCGCTTTGTTCTGAACGCCTCACGCGGGAGAAATTTCAGGACAGTACTGACCAGATTGAACATTTCACCACAGAGTTGATTGGCATTGCAAGCCAAGTCATTCCTAAAACCTCGGCAAATCCAAAACGTTTCACTAAACCATGGTTTGATACTGAGTGCAAACAGGCTATAAAAGATCGCAAGAAATTTGAGAGGGAATTTAATAAGTCACCAACCACAAAAAAATTCGATAGATTACGTATCAATCGGGCAAAAACAAGACGACTTTTAAAACATAAAAAGAAAATTCATGGGAAACTTACATTTCGAAACTAAATCAAAACACTCCCATCACTAAAATTTGGAAAATGATTAACAAAATTCAAGGAAAAGAAACAAAATCAGCTGTACAACACCTACAGGATAACAACACACCCATAACATCAAAACAAGAAATTTCAAACAAGTTGGCCTCTACATTTTCTAAACATTCGTCGTCTGAAAATAGTAAACCAGAATTCCTCAAACTTAAAAAACAACAAGAAAAACAAAAGATTAAATTTACATCCAATAACTTAGAGGACTACAACGAACCTTTCTCCATGGAAGAGTTAAGTAACTCTTTGCATAGAGCAAAGGATTCTGCTACTGGACCTGGTGAAATACACTATCAACTTTTAAAACATCTGCCTCAAACTTCACTTGCACTGCTATTGTCTATTTTTAATGACATATGGGTGGCTGGTCAGTTTCCACCTTCCTGGCGAAAAGCTACAATAATTCCTATTCGCAAGCTTGATAAAGATCACAGCAACCCTAGTAATTACAGAGTTATTGCCTTAACAAGTTGTCTGTGCAAAACCATGGAGAGGATGATCAATGATCGACTTGTCTGGTTTCTGGAATCGAACAATCTTCTTGCGAATGTTCAATGTGGTTTCAGAAACCAGAGAAGTGCTGTAGATCATTTGGTCAGACTTGAAACGTTTATAAGAAATGCCTTTGCCAGACAAGAACATGTGGTTGCCATCTTCTTCGACCTGGAAAAGGCATATGACACAACATGGACGTATGGGATTTTAAAAGACCTTTTTAACATGGGGTTGAGAAGGCGTATGCCCCTTTTCATTGAAAACTTTCTAAGGGACCGCCAATTTCAGGTTCGTGTTGGGGGTTCTGCAAGGTAGTATTTTATCTATTACCCTCTTCTCAGTAAACATCAATAGTATTATTGATGCAATTGAGAATATGGTTGACTCGTCATTATATGTAGATGACTTTTTTATCTGCTATAGCAGCACAAAAATGAATGCTATAGAGCGCAAACTTCAGCTGTGTTTAAATAGGATTCACAAATGGGCCACAGAAAATGGTTTCAAGTTTTCAAAGACAAAAACAAATTGTGTTCATTTTTGTAAGCTTCGGAAACATCACCTCGATCCGGAATTGAAAATTGATGGTAGTCCTATAAAAGTTGTTAAGGAAGTGAAATTCTTAGGTTTGTTGTTTGACAACAAACTGAATTTCACTTCCCACATAAAACAACTAAAAGTTGAATGTAAGAGACCACTGAACCTACTGAAGGTCGTTGGTAGCACTGATTGGGGTGCCTACCAAAAAACATTGCTCCATCTGTATAGATCACTTGTTCGATCAAAATTAGATTCGGTTCTATAGTTTACGGTTCTGCCAGGAAGTCATACCTAAAACCACTTGATGCCATTCACAATAGTGGTATTAGAATTAGCCTAGGGGCTTTTCGAACATCCCCAATAGACTCGATGCTTGTTGAAGCTGAGGAGCCTTCTCTTGAGAAGTGCAGAATTAAACTGTCTCTCCAATATGTGTCTAAACTTTTGGCCAATCCTTCAAATCCTGCTTATAATTGTATTTCAGAACCTCAAAATGTTGACTTTTTTAACCGACATCAGAAACATATTCCTCCATTGGGAATTAGAGTTAAACCCCACATGGAGTCTGCAAAAATTGATTCTGAATCTATAAAAAAACGTAAATCACACATTCCTCCTTGGCATCTTAAAAAACCTAGATATTTTACACCTTGCTTCTACCAAAAAATCTGATACCAATTCTTTGCAGTTTAAACAAAAATATGGTGAAATAAAGTTCAAGTATACAACATATACAAGGATTTATACAGAAGAATCTAAAGATGTTGACAAAGTATCATCAGCTGCTGTTACTGGTGGTCCACCAAAATTGAACCACATACAATAAAAGAAAATCATAAAACACATATTCCTCCTTGGCATCTTAAAAATCCTTCAGTTATTTTGGACCTTGCTTCTACCAAAAAATCTGATACCAATTCCTTGCAGTTTAAACAAAAATATGCCGATATAAAGTCCAGGTATAGTGCAAATACAAGGATCTATACCGATGGATCTAAAGATGTTGACAAAGTATCGTCAGCTGCTGTTACTGGTGATCATATCACCTCAATCAGAATACCGAATCAGAGTTCTATTTTCACAGCTGAAGTTAAAGCTGTACAACTCGCACTTGAACACATCGAGAAGGTACAGGAAAAGAAGTCGATTCTTTTTTTCCGACTCTCTTTCCCCTTTACTTGCTTTACTCAACCCCAGGTTGAAGAACCCTCTCATTTTGGAACTTCGTGAGAAACTAACAACTCTCATGTCTGACCAATATGATATCGTGTTTTGCTGGTTACCCGGACATGTAGGTATCACTGGTAACACCAGAGCAGACAGTGCAGCAAAACAGGCTTTATTCAAGCCTCTCACTGATTTTAAGATTCCGTTCAGTGATTTCAAACTACATATTAGTAACTACATCAAATCTCTGTGGCAGGCGGAATGGGATGGGGCAACAAAGACACAGATACAGTGAGCTTGTATTGCAACAAAGTAGAACTGATTTAATTTTAAATTCTTCCAATTTGAATGCATTTTTTGAATATTGTTTTATAAATCACACTTCTCTGAGTGACCATTCCTACCGCTTTGCAAAAATTAATGTAGAAAGAATTTATTTATTTATTATATTTATTTATTGGTGTTTAAGGTCACATATTTCTGCACAATGGCTAATCATGACCTCGACAGTTTTACGGGTGGAGGAAGCCGGAGTACCCGGAGAGAACCACCGAGCAACTGTCAGCTCCCCAACATACTAACTCCACACAAGCAGGGTTAGCATTGGTTGGAGACAGGTGCACTATCGACGTGCAGTACGCCTTAGTACACAGCGCCACCGTGCCCCCACGTGGGCAATGGGGTGAAGTGTCTTGCCCAAGGACACAACGCGGTTGCCGCAGGTGTGATTCGAACCGAGGACCTCTCGGCTTGCAGCCTGCACCTCTACCTACTGAGCCACCGCGCCCCCTTAGAAAGAATTGAAAGAGGCACTGGGACATGGGTGTTTAATAGTAGCTCATTAAGAAATCAGGGATTCTGTTCTCAAATTGAAAATCTAGTTCAGGTATCTCAAGAATCTATTTTGTTTCACGATGACATTCTCATGCTTTGGGACAATTTAAAATATCATATTAAGAAATACAGTATTTATTTTAGTCAAAAATTAAACACAGACCGGTTTAAAGAGAAAAATGAATTGGAACGAAAATTAAAAATTGAAAGAGCAAGAGAGCCCGGTTAAGGAATCATCAAAATTGCATTCAAAAAATTAACGAAATGGAAAATGACCTAAGTAAAATTGACAATTATGAGTTACGGGGTTAATTTTAAGATCTAAATGTCAGCATACATTAGAGGAAGATAAATGTTCCAAGTACTTCCTCCAGTTAGAATCAAAAAAGAATAATTGTATTAAAAAAGATGCATATCATAGACCCCTTTGCAATTGTTAATACTGCGCAGATGTTTTATGAGGATTTATACAGACTCGAAGATTATGATGCTAGGAGCGAAATTCAACTCCTTGAGAGTATTAATAATACATTAAACTCAGAACAATCAGATATGTGTGATGAAGAATTAACATATACTGAACTAACTGAGGCCTTAAAATCAATGTCCACCAAAAAATCTCCCGGGTCAGATGGACTAACCACTGAATTTTATCAACATTTTTGGAATATATTGAAACCCATTTTATCATATGACTCGTCCGTTTTGTTCACTTTAAAACATTTGATATTTTGCTTTCATATTAATCTGTGATAAATAAAGCCTTCCGTCGATTTCATTGGTCAATTTCAAAACCAGACAATTTGATTGGCCGAACAAAATACAACTGAGTCATATTTTCATAATTTGCATAATTGGGGTTGAAAGATCTCATTGGTCAATTTCAAATATGGACAGTTTGATTGGCTGAACAAAATACAACTGGGTCACATTTCCATAATTTGAGAAGGGAGAATTTACGTTATCTGTCCTATTTAGGTTGGGTTATATTGCATTAACCCTTTACCTAACATAACAAAAACCGTCCAGTGCTATATACGAAAAATGTTTATCTTTTGCTTCCAAAAAATAGGTTATGACACCTCATTGGAATGAGCGCATCGCGCTCGTTCCAATGAGGGGTCATAACCTACGTTTTGGAAGCAAAAAATGAAATTTTTTAGTTATATGATGATGTTTTTTCCAAGTGTCGTCTGTAACACACGTTAGGTAAAGAGCTTAAAAAGTCATACTAAGTCGTTAATTTGTGCATATGTATGTCATATGATAAATAGAATATGAAATAAGTGTTTTTCTCATATAATATTTATGAAACTCGTCCGAATGTTCCGTTTGGGCTCGCCAGAGGCTCGCCAAAACGAAAACTTCTTAGCCTCGTTTCATATTATATGAGAAAAACACTCATTCCATATCCTCTATTTATTCAAAGTATTCAACAACATTTTTATTAGGGGGGAATTATGTAGATCAATGAAATATGGAATAATTACTATTATTTATAAAAAGAAAGGTGATAAAAGAAACTTGAAGAATTGGAGACCTATTTGCCTAACGAACACTGATTACAAAATTCTTTCCAAAACACTAGCAAGTAGACTTAACCCTTTACCCAACTCAGACGATTTCAAAATTTATTATTTTAAATATCATTTTTTAAATTTTTTCAAACATTTTCAACAAAACCATATCATGTGACTCCTCGTTGGAACGAGCTCGGGGTCACATGATATGTTTTTGTTGAAATTTTTCGAAAAATAATATTTTTCCAGCTGCTAAATTTGCATATTACGTGGGCGGATGCGGGAGATTCGTTGGGTAAAGGATTAAGAAAGTAATTTCATATTTAGTCTCACCAACTCAAACTTGTTGTGTACCAAAAAGGGATATCAGTGAAAACATTGCAAGCATCCGTGATATTATTAATTATATAGAAGAGGAAAATAAAGAAGACTTTGTAATTAAACTAGATCAAATGAAAGCTTTTAACAGAGTTAACCACCAGTATTTGTTTAACATTCTTCAATCCTTCGGTTTTGGGAATAATTTTATAACTTGGGTTGAAATTTTATATAATGGAGACAAAAGTTGTATCAAAATAAATCAACATCTATCTCCCTATTTTAAGATAGGGAGATCTGTCAGGCAAGGGTGTACTTTGTCAGCCATGTTATATGTATTGACAGCTGAACCTTTAATTCAACTTATAAACAATCATCCTGATATCCATGGAATTCAGCTTCCTGATAACTCTGAATGCAAAACATTCAATCATGCTGATGACACTGAAATTGTTGTTAAAGATGTCCATTCTGTTAAAAAATGTTTAGAAATCTTAGATGTTTATTACAAAGGTTCTGGTGCCAAGATAAATTGAAATAATGCCCTTGGGCTTATCAAAGAACACTGATGTATCAGAAATTCCATTACAAAAATTGTTGGGGCTATACAGATTCTTGGGGTATTTCTTGGAAATGATCTACAAAAATGCAGTTATTTGAATAGGCACTCTAAAATAACCAAAATTAAATGTATAATGAATCTTTGGAAAAGCAGAAGATTATCCATCAAAGGAAGGTCAATTGTCATTAACAGTGTACTTCTATCTACTATCTGGTATACTTTGAATGTTGTAAGCATTCCTACCAATTACTTAGCTGACCTGAAAACAATCTGTCTTGAATTCTTTTGGCTAAAGGGAAAACATTTAATTAAATACAATACTACTGTAGCTCCTTACTATCAAGGCGGTTTATCACCCTTATAAACTAGAGGATGGCCACCAAAGGGTGGCTGATTCCCCCGAAAAAAGCCTTGATAGCTATTCCAACCTTATTCGCGACACACCCTCTGGTTGTGGGCAATAATAATACCAAGTATCATTAATATCCTTGAAGGCTGTAAGAAGTTATGGAACGGACACGAATTCCGTCTACGCCCGGACGGACATACGGACAGACAGACAGACGGACAGACGGACGACGTCACGGCTAGATTCCCCCGAATTTTTTTCGGGGGAATAAAAAGCACCATGGTAAACCATGGTAAATCCCAAAATACCCTGGTATTACCAGGGTATTTTGGGATTTAGCATGGTTTACCATGGTACTTTTTTATAAGGGCATTCACTGATTTAGAATCTAAAATGTTGGCCCTAAGGTGTAAGTGGGTTAAAAAATTGTTTGTAAGTAAATTCCCTTGGACTGCTTTTTTCGGTTATTATAATGGGCAATATAAAGGGTAAAGACTGTCAAAGGATAATATTTTTAACATTGATCTTGACAAAAAATATTTAATGTCAAAAAGATGGTTTTATTTTGAAGTCCTTGATGCATGGCACAGAATTTATGAAATCACAGATAATCATAAATATAACATTACCAATATATTTTAACAGTGCTGTTTTGACAATCCTAGTATTGTTGATCATGACCAACGACAATTCTTTGTTCATGAATTTATCAATGCTTGCCTAGTTTGTGTTAAGGATTTCTTATATGAAGTTGTTCCTGGGTTTATTCCGGTAAATGGAATACTAGAAATGGTAGCTCAACGCAACACTTGCTTTTGTATTAAAGATATAAAAAGAAAATACGACACTTTAATTCAAGCTTTGCCTCAATCATGGAAGGATGAAATTAATGGGGAAATACAGTCATCACTTTCAGCTAATATTTCTGACAACAATGGTACTCCCGAAGTTCAGTATCCTAATTTGTGAATAAATCTGATCAAATTTTGTCAATAGAATTTCTATCCACCAAGCCTGCTTATAATATCATTATTTCTAAAATTATAGAAAATCCTACAACAGAAAAGTTTTGGCTGAATAAATTTCCAGAGCTGAAACTGGACAAAATTTATAAAAACATCCACATGCCATACAAATCAGCTGATATGGTTGGCACAGACTTCAATTTAGTTCACAATATCATTTATTCCTGTTCAGTGGGGGAGCCACTAAAAATTTGCAAGACGTGACGTCCTATTTTTTATTCGGCTCCTTTTTACACCCACCCACCCACAACGTGTAAATTTTCTACTACCGTTCTCAGACACCCACCCCCACTCTCCCATTAAAATCCAAAATAAGCTTGTAAACTTAGTAGGCACAGCTGTCTTTATGGGGTTTTCATAATGTTCTTAACCCTTTACCCAACGTAACGGCCAAAACCGGCCACTGCTATTCTCAAAAATCGCCAATTAATTTTTATTTTTTCATTTTTTGTCTCAAAAACATAGGTTATGACCCCTCATTGGAACGAGCTCGTCGAGCTCTTTCCAATGAGGGGTCATAACCTATGTTTTTGAGACAAAAAATGAAAAAAATTAGTTATTCAATCATTTTTTGGCAAGTGTCGTCTGCTTTTCATGTTAGGTAAAGGGTTAAACTGGTACCACCAATTTAAACCTATGTGGGCTGCTGTGGGCCCCAATCTACAAATGGCAAGCTGTTCATGATCAGGCTTGGCCAGAGCAGGTGTACATATACGGGAACAAATTTTCATTTGAATTGTTCCCAAAATATTGTATGCACATTTTCTACATTTCAAACAAGACTCCCACCCCCTACTAACGTGTGACATTTTCTCAGTTTAAGCCCAATATTCTCACATATAAAGCCTCCTGATGTTCTATATATGTTAAGAGTGTGATGTACAACAACATCATCTTTAAGGTTTGAAACACAAATGATGGTATATATTAGCTGATATATTGATATATTTTTAAAAAATTCAAAAAATTGCACAAGTTGGAAATGCACATTTTTGGCGCACTCAAGAGACCCACACACCCCCACGTCACGTCTTGCAAATTTTTGGTGGCCTCCCCCTGTTCAGTCCAGCATAAAATCGATGATGACGTTTCAGCACTTTGTCCAATGTGCAAACAGGAAAATGAGGACGTGTTACATATTTTTCTGACCTGTCCCTTTCTAAATAGGTTAAGAATGAAATGCCATGAACTACTTGATTATCTGTTTATAAAGGCACGACCTTTACCCTTTGATAGAATTGACAAATGTCTATTGTTTGGTTTCCTCGCAACTGAAAAGTCGATCAACACCTCATTTGTTAACCTGTCGTTGTGTTGCTATAGAGCAGCTGTAATCAGGCGAAGGCATTACTTCATCAAAGAAAATAAACTCAATGGAGTGGTTGGATTATTCAAATTGTTATTGAAACAACATCTCTCATTTTTACAGCTGTTCTATTCCAACATCAACAATTATTTATGTATTGGTGTTTAAGGGCCTATATAAGTAATGAAATGTTGTTTATTTTGAAATTCTCACCTCTCATATTCCTTAAATTCAGATTAAATATACACAAATTATACATCAAAATGAAGGTTGGGATGTATAGAACACGAACCACATATGTAATCAACTCGTAGAGTCGACTGTAGGCACCACTGGTTCCTGGAAGTCTGCTACCGCATTCGCACCAGAACTGATAATAAAATAATATTTCATCAGGACAACTTGTGGCCAAATGTGCTTCATATATCCAATAACAAAACTAGGCATTCAAAACACTTTCGAATACAGCCATAGGTCTGCATTTTGGAAAAGGACAACACTGTCTGCATTTTTTATTGAAGATGGTTTCCATGCTCGACAGACATGCGCAAATCACTCGTTACCACGAATTTCCATCAAAAAACAAAACCGTAATTCTAAGAAATTTCAACAGGTATCATGATACCTTGAATTGAATATGGCAACTGTGCAATCTCTATCTAATAACAGTTAACTGTATGAAGGCGATCTTTTTCATTATTTGATTTTAGACGGCGTTGTTTTAACATGCTTTTTCTGTCCGATGACGTCAACCGGAAATCGAAAGTATACTCATACGTAAACAAAAGCAAAGGCGTTGGAATTTTCCCCATTGCAGCTCTGTCGCCGTGTTTTGAAGAATTTTTATCCCCTAGCTTTGTTCTTGGATATGTAAAGCACATTTGGCCCCAAGTTGTTTTCGTGAAATATTATTAAATTATCAGTTCTGGTGCGAATACGGCAGCAGACTTCCAGGAATCAGTGGTGCCTACAGTAGACTCTATGAGTTGATTACACATGTGTTTCGTGTTCTATTCATCCCAACTTTCATTTTGATGTACATTTTGTGTATATTTAATTTGAATTGAAGGAATATCGGAGGTGAGAATTTTCAAATAAACAAAATTTCATTACTTATATAGGCCCTTAAGGTCACATATGTATGCACAATGGCTAGTCATGGCCGTGACAGTTTTACGGGTGGAGGAAGCCGGAGTATCCGGAGAGAACCACCGAGCAACGGCGAGCAACTATCAGCTCCCCAGCATAGTAACTCCACAAAAGCAGGGTTAGCATTGGTTGAAGACAAGTGCACCATCGACGTGCAGTACTCCTTAGTACACAACGCCACCGTGCCCCCACGCGGGCAATGGAGATGAAGTGTCTTACCCAAGGACAGAACGCGGTTGCCGCAGGTGGGATTCCAACCGAGGACCTCTCGGCTTGTAGCCTGCACCTCTACCTACTGAGCCGCCGTGCTCCCGCATCAAAAATTCGAATGTGTTTGAGACGAATTTTTTTTAGTTAACAACAACATTGTCTTCTACCAAAATGACATTCTTGAAATAAATCTGTAAAACTCGAATTTACAGGCAAGGGGTAGGGGTGGTTAGTGGAGGGGGAGATTATGACAAAATGCAAGGCACTTTTTAAAATGAGATGTCCTCTCAGGAATAAGTTTCGATGCCCCACATGTTTAGAAGATCTGATAGATACCCTTATTATATGATTTGCCCCGCGATGCTTATCAAAGGCTGTGTCGACTCTATTTATCTGTGATACTGTACATATGTTATTGATTTAAAAACAAAAGGTGCAAGCTGCTGTAACGGATTTGGTAACAGCAGTTGAAATATAATATACAATAGAAGTTCTAAATTACTGCTTTTATTCGTCTGCTCATAACAGTTGTGTAATTCTATTTTTGTTGGCTTCAAGTCATTTCCGTGTTTGAAATGAATCGATGTACTTATTGTTTCACGCCGTGGTGCATTGTGCTGTTGTTTCATTTACTGAGGTGAAAGCGAGGGATCAATCAGATTCCAGTATTTGAAATCTTTCCCCGCGAAATTATCCTATATAAGAGCGATCACGCTCATAATTCGCCGTCCACTTTATGTTTGGGTAAAGCTTTGATCTAGCTGTCCAAACTTAAACCATACACTAGCTTAGTTATGGGGACACTTTGTAACCTGTAAAAAGGTTAACGGTAATGGGTACCATCATTTTCAGACCCACTCATCTCGACCCTGGTGAGAATCACCGTTTCTGACACTGATTCTCTCCAGGTCCGAGTTCTGTGGGAACCATTCATGTTAATAGACTTGCTGGGTGGAATTTTAACCCTCTTTTTGGTAAAAGTGAAGTGGACCCGTGGTTTTGGATCCGTCATTAATTTTCATGTCCATTTCATATCATACTATTTTTGACTTCTTAATAAACCACGTATAAACTGTTATTCCTATTTTATTGTGTATTCATCCAGACCACACACAACAGATAACTTAATGGTTATTCTACCTCTAGAGTTGAGTTATATTTTATCCATGGTTTGCTAGCTGACCCAGATCCTCACGAATCTGAAGACCAACAGGGAGATTTCGGCCAGGGTTCTAGCCCCTGGGGAGTTGTCCACCCCACCCCTGTTACACTGCAAGGTCCTCGGTTCGAATCCCACCTGCGGCAACCTTGGGCAAGACACTTCCTCTCCATTGCCCGCGAGGGGGCACGGTGGCGTTGTGTACTAAGGTGTACTGCACGTCGATGGTGCACTTGTCTTCAACCAATGCTAACCCTGCTTGTGTGGAGTTAGTATGTTGGGGAGCTGACAGCTGATCGCCGTTGCTCGGTGGTTATCTCCGGGTACTCCGGCTTCCTCCACCCGTAAAACTGTCACTGTCATGATTAGCCATTATGCATAAATATGTGACCTTAATCACCAATAACTAACTAACTAAAGTTGTGAAAATTAAAAATCGGGGTTGTGCGCTTTGTATTTTGTGTGAGGGTGGTTTTTCGCCTCGTTCGTTTGTACATGTTTTATTTCATCTTTCTGCTTTGTTGTTTGGTAAAAAGTAGTTTAAACAGTTACGGAATGTAATTATAAGAATTGAATGCAATTTTTATAATCTTTATTGGAGTATGAACGTGTGGGAATGGGTACAAATTATGTATGAATCCGAGGGGATTTGTACCCATTCCCGCATGTTCATACTCCAATAAAGATTCTAAAATTGCATTCAATTCTTAATTATAAAACGCTATTGGTTGGAATCAATATACATGTTTCGTGATTAAAATACACATTATTATTTTTTAATCGTAAGGTGCCGTACTATAAATGGAGGATCTCTGATAAGTCGCGATTTCATATGAAATGACTATAACAAGTTCATTAAAATCGATCTGAGCCGGAGTTTACCTCGGCTCAGGTCGAATTTAGTGAATTGTGATGTAAAAATGTGACGAATTAGATATTCCTTTTATCACATAATGTATAACTTGAACATTTAGTTAACTAGAACTGGGAAACGGAGTTCAAGGATCAATCGGCATAATGGGACCGATGGGAACCTTGTTCCAGTCGGCATAATGGGACCGATGGGAACCTTGTTCCAGGACAGTGGTGGCGGTCAAGTCGTGTAAACGTTCCATCCGTGGGATAACCCTTTGGCATGTATCGGGACGGGTAAACTGTGGAAAGTAAGAAAAAGCGGAGTGAGTTTGTGTGCATAATGAACGATTCTATATAAAATATTTGTGTTCGAGTGCAGACGACTGAGCTGTGAGATAGTTTGGTAACTCTTGTGACACTCTTAAATGTGTGTTCTTTTGGAACAAAGGGGTGGGGGGGGGGGTATTCCATATTCCTTGTCATGGAGTTAAGAGATGTAAAGACAAGATGTCTTTGTGTTAACAACTTGGGATAATTGTTTATATACATTCATGTTTTAAACGAAAAACGATATAAAGTAGCCAATATTGTGATGTCCATAAACGACTGGATATGTGAAGGCTTAATCGGTTATGTCAATAGAGGGAAAAATATTTGTTTTGGGGAATGTGGCGATAATAAAAGCAGTCCCTAAGTAATGTAACTGCGTGTTCAACAAACTCCAATTGAAGACATTAGTGCATATACTGAGTCAAAAAAGGAAGTATAACAGACACAAATGTGACAAAAATAGCATCTAATGTTGCATGTTTGTGGACAAGAAGTCGTGCAAAGAGTTTAATGACATGTTGTTGTTATCCACTCAGCCGTATACAATTTTGCTGTGGATTTCAAAATACCACGTGCTACCCGAGAATGTCAAATTCAGTGGGTGACCGACGATTTTCTTTGTGTTGTGTTGTGTTATAGTGCCTAGGTTATTGCGAAAACACGCTAGTTTTTGTCTTCCGACATTTTAAAAAAAATACCAAGGTTAACAGAAAATCAGAGGTTGCGTGCCATTGGTATACATGAGGCTGGGATACCTCCAGATGAGCTCGACGCTGAGTTCGGAGACATTGTGGCCACTATTTATCGCCTCACTGGAAGGTATAGAACCACGGGATCTACTGCCGACCGACCACGTTCAGGTCGACCAAGAGTTACGACCCATGCGAAAGACCGACACATCAGGACGTCTCACTTGCGGGATCGCTTCTTTCCGGCGACTAGGACAGCAGCAATTACTCCAGGTAGAACTAACAATAGAATCAGTGCACAAACTGTCCGCAACAGACTCGCTGAACACGGCATCCGAAGTAGGCGTCCATACCATGAACCAATCCTTACCCAACATCATCGTAACGTCAGAATGGAATGGGTACGTCAGCAGCGTGTTCGATGAATCGCGATTTTGTCTACGGCACGCTGATGGTAAGGGTGTATCACCGACGAGGATAATGGTTTTCTGGTGCCTACGTGCGGGAATGCGACCGTTTCGGTGGGGGTAGTGTAATGGTTTGGGCAGGAATTTCCTTGCTCCATCGAACGCAGTTGATCTTCATCGATGATAATCTGAATGGACAGCAATATAGGGACGAAATTCTTAACGCTGTTGTTGTCCCGTTGTCGGATTGCAGTTATTCCAGGAAGACAATGCTCTATGTCACGTGGCGCGTATCTGTCGTGACTTTCTTGAGGAGCAGAACATCGAACTTCTTCCCTAGGCCCCACTTTCACCAGATTTGTCGCATCTTTGGGATCAACTGGACCGTCTGGTATGACTTCATAATCTTCAGACGTTAGGCGATTTACGTAATGTTCTAAGGCAGGAGTGGAATGCAATTCTACAGGGTGACATCCAGAGACTTATCAGGTCCATGCGCCGTCGATGTCTTGCCACCCAAGAAGCAAACGGTGGACATAAGCGCTATTGACTGCATGTGTACACTTTTCATTTCATCCCATGTCTGAATTGCGACGTCCTGACGTGACGCTGGCAACAGTAAGAACATGAACTTATGCAAATTCACACAGTTAGGCTCGAAATATTAATGTGCAATAATTTGTTCGGGATTAAAGTCATAATACTAAAAAAATTGCTCCTCAAAGTCTGACTCAGTATATAATTTTTATTATTCAATTCACTCTTATGTTTCAAATATCTTTTGTAAAAATGGACTCGTTGAAAGTGACAGTCGAATAGGTCTCTAGATTATTTCGTATACTATTCTTATTAGAGACCTTTCGCAAAATGAACGACGACTGACAAAAAGTACAAAAAGCAAATAGTAGTCGTAAATTTGTCGCAGATCTGGCGACTACGAGCTCGTTTGTGAAAAAATCATATCGTTCAAACTTCGAACCACGACCACGAAGAGTTTAAGGACATTACTCAGTAAGGACACAAACTTAGAGTGATCTTCCACATTAAGGGGCTCAGAAAAACGCTCTTAATCATTTGCCATATGATATAATTATCTGCGAGTGTTCATGAGAAGCCGTAATCGTAACTGCGGATAAGAGAAAACTACAACTGATAGGAAGAACACACATTCCAGTGACGTCATATCCTATTCGTAATTCTTATTAGTCGTCGTTCATTGTGCGAAAGATTTCTCTGAGAGATCTTTCGCAAAAAGAACGACGATTGATGTGAATTACGAACGGGGTATTACGTCACGGGAATATGTGTTCTTCCTATCAGCTGTCGCTTTTCCTTATCTGCAGTTACGATTGCGAATTCTCATTAACAGACAAAGATAATTCATATTGCAAAAGGTTTGAGAGCGTTTCTCCGCCACTTATTGTTGGGGTTCACATTATCTTTGAAATGGATTTATTTCATCTTTACGGATTTTAATGATATGAGAACGAATTTTACCAACTAAGAAACAGTTCGAGCGCCGCCGGTTAGAGAAGTGTATTGAGTAAGGTTTCAAGTTTGAACGGCGATCAACGACCCGGAAACATTATCGGGAAAAATTAAGTCTCGCCCAACCACATTACGTGTACACTCCATATAAAACCGCACTTCGCGTACCCCACTTTTTGTGTTGAAAAGTGAGCTACCCAAGTGCGGTTAGGAGAAAAGCATTACATAATCAATTAGTGCTCGACGAGAAATTTCTTCCAGAGTCTGAACCTGATCAGCAATATTAGTCTTCAATCAGCGAATTTCTAAAACCTGCATTTCATAAAATAATGACATAAAAATACCATATCTGTCTTTTCCAGATCATTGTACCCCGGAATAATGTCCGATTTTAAACAATTCGCCCAGTATTTTTCGAGATATTGAACTTGTTTCCGTATTAAAATAAAATGTTTTGCCGATATGTCATTTGGATTCCCCGCTGTATAATTAAAGGTAAGCTGGTCGCCATCGAACATGATCTTGTCCACCTTCATTCTCGAAACAGTTCGTAGAGACATTTTTAAATAAAATTACCAAATAGAGGAAGTATTTTAAAATAAAACGTATTCTGTGCGTTGTTATGTTTTTTAGAACAATAATGTGACAGTCTCGGCGATACATCCTGTCTTTACGAAGTGTGGCCCCTGTTTTTCAGACTCGGGATCATTACAAACCCGGCATATGATTTAATATCATTGCAGATAAGCTGCTTCACGTTTACCTAAGTAATTATTTTTGACGAACTGAATTGAGAATGGAACAGAATTAATAAATAAATCCATCTACTCCTTCCGATCATTTTCGTACCAACTCGGGTGGATTTTTCAAATTAAGTTCAGTCTTCGAAATCATGAAAATTTAGAAGCAAGGGACGGACGAATCATGGCCTACGGTAAACAAATTTATAGTGCAGAAAAGGAAGTGGATTGATACTAAGACACCCACAATGGGATTTTCTTGTCAACTTCCAATATCTGAAAAAGGCATGAAAAATTGGTGGCGTCACTGGGCGCCAGGGGGTGGGGGGTAGGCATTTGTCCCTTAAACGTAGATTTTGCCAACATTTGCTTCCCACGTCCATAACACACACACACACACACACACACACACACACACACACACACACACACACACACACACACACACACACACAGAGTCTTGTTTTCCCTACATACCGAGGTACCCCATTGTCTGTCCTTTGTGTGGACTAACGGTTTCAACCTCGTTTTGCCGGTACAGTTCTGGGAAAACAACCGAGGTAAAGGGTTTCTTTTGTCTTTTGTACCTCGGTAAGGCGAAACACGCAAACTCTTTTGTCTAGTTACCTCGTCAAGTTGGTAAGACAAACGCACACACACACACACACACACACACACACACACACACACACACACACACACACACACACACACACACACACACACACACACACTCTCTCTCTCTCTCTCTCTCCCTCTCGCTCTCTCTCTCTCTCTCTCTCTCTCTCTCTCTCCTCTCTCTCTCTCTCTGGCAAGAAAAGGGCAGAGGCATCAGAGGCAGAGAGTTGCCCAGTCCGGAACTGGCCAGGAACAATCGTTCCAGGCTTATTCTAGGCTGGTCAAGGCTTTGTTTCAGGTGCTTCAATGTTTGCACCACATTGGGCTATTAGAGCACCATTTGGCAAATCGGGATTTCCCGAAACACCTGGAGAAGAAAGTAGATGAGTTAGGTGGCTTTCTAAAGCCAGCTCTTCCCACCCCACACATTTTTTCTGTTCTTCGACAGATTAGTGTGGGATGGGCCAATCAAATGTTAAATGCTTTAGTTGAGCATTATAAGATAAATTTAAACCAGTTGAAGTCTAAGATAACTTTGGCTATGCGACCACCACCTGGACTCGAAAAAATAGACTTCAACAGCGCTTTAAAAATAAGTTGACAGATAAGTCGATTTCGACGGCCTATGAGTCTTACATTTCGGAACTTCGCCCAGCGTCTGGAGTAAGGAACTATACGGGAGGGAGCAAGCAAACTCCGGCCCGTGTTGTCCCTCTACCCCAACGCGAAAAGCAAAATAAGAAAAGATCAAGGCAAAGCACTTCTCCCTCTTCTTTTCCTTCTACTTCTTCTTTCTCTCAGAGTAAGCGCCTCAATTTGCAAACATCTCCGGTCCATATTGTGACTGAAGATGCTCGCAAATTGAGTAACGCTGTCTCGCCTCGTCTTGCTCCTCTACCTCCTACTCCTCCTCAGCCTTTCTTCTCTGGTTCTCCTAGTGCTCTCACTAGAACTCCTCCTCCTCCTTCTGTTTCTTCAATACAAAACATTATAAGAAAATAGATTCACTTATTTGGCCTAGTAATATCGAAAAATTCAATAAGATCTTAAAATTTCTCCTCGACGAAGGTCACATTACCAAAAAACAATTGAAATATTTAACAGCTAAGCTCAGTGCTCAAACAAGACAATTTTATATCCTACCAAAGATCCACAAAGACCGTTCTTCATGGACGGATGACTTAACTCCACCCGGGAGGCCAATTGTATCAGATTGTAATTCGGAATCTTATGCGATCTCGGAATTAATTGATTATCATCTGAAACCTATAGCAAATAGACATCCGAGCTATCTAAAAAATACACAGGATTTCCTGTCAAAAATTTCGAAATTGAAAATATCGAAAAATGCAATTCTGGCTACTTTGGATATCGACAGTATGTATACGAACATTGATATTGATAAAGGTGTTAAATCAGTTAAAAATGCATTTGAAAAATATCCGGATGCGAAACGCCCGGATGAACAAATTTTGGATCTTTTAGAGCTGAGCTTAAAAGGTAATGACTTTCAATTCAATGGAGAATATTTTCTACAAATAATGGGTTGTCCTATGGGCAAAAGATTCAGTCCTAATTTTGCAAGCATTTATGTAGCGGAATGGGAGGAAAATGCCTTAAGCAAATGTGCAAAGCATCCTCTCGTATATCTCAGGTATTTAGATGACATTTTTATTATTTGGGAACATTCAAAAGAAGATTTTGATGAATTTTTAGAAATTTTGAACAATCACGATCCAAATATTAAATTGAAAGCTACTATCAGTGAAAATTCTGTTGATTTTCTCGATGTGACCGTGTATAAAGGCAAGCAATTTCAGGCGTCCGGTCATTTAGATTATAAAGTGTATTTTAAACCAACTGATTCACATCAATTGTTGCACACAAAATCATTTCATCCTCAACATACATTTAAAGGTATCATCAAATCACAACTCATTCGTTTCCACCGCAATTCAAGTGATAAGGTAAATTTCATTGAGGCTTGTTCCACTCTATTTGGCGCCCTCAGATCGAGAGGGTACTCGCTGCGCCTTCTGCGTAGCCTGAAATCCCAAACCCTGAAAAAGCTCGAAAGTCCAGCTGAAACTACCAATTTCGAACCACTGAAGATTGAACACAATAGACCGTTGCAAAATAGTAGTGGCGCGGTATTTAATTGCAAAAAGCCTCGTTGTAGACTGCATACTTTTATGCCTGATCAGAAAGAGGAATTTTCCTCCGAACAAACGAAAAATCATTATCAGATCCGTAACCCCCTCCATTGTGATTCACCAAACATTATTTACCTTATCACTTGTAAGCGATGTCGGAAACAGTACGTTGGTCAAAGTCAAAATCCTTTCCGAGAACGTGCTACTAGACACAAACAGGATATAAAACATAATGCTGATGCCCCAGTAGCACAACATTTTAACCTTCCTGGCCATTCTTTGGACGATTTCGAAATCCATCCTATTGAACAACCACCAATTAAAGACACATTAGAAGAAACGGATGAATTTAGAAAAAAACGTGAAGCTTTTTGGATCAATACGCTTCAAACCCTCTGGCCATTTGGTATGAACATATCAGAGGGCGAATGCGAAAGGAGGTCCATCATTCCTTTCACTTTAACGTACAACAGAATGAATATCGAAATAGCAAAATAAATTAAATGAACCTTTGAATCTTCGACCTGTCATCGCCTATAAGAAAAACAAAAGCTTGCGTAACATCCTTGTAAGGACTAAATTAGAGCCCATCAATGAATAACATCAATTATTGCCAGTCAGTTTAACCAGTTCCTAAGCTCATCACTTAGTTTAAATCAATTTTATGTACTTTTTTGTTACGTTTGAAACCCATCAGGGTTCAGTAAATGAAAACAATTTTTCAGCGGCATATTAAAAGAAAAAAACGTTTCAGTAGGAAATGTCTGTGCCAGTGCGATTTTTTAACCTCAAACACACACAGGCGAGTGCCAGAGTTCATATATGCCCCAAAACAAAATAGGCTCCAATTTCAATCATGTGTATGTATTTCCTAAATAAAATTATTATTTATTTATTTATATATTTATTTATTGATTATTTTTTATTTTTTAGTAATGTTTATTTATTTATTTATTTATTTATTTATTTATTTATTTATTTATTTATTTACTTATTTGGTTGATTCATTTATTTAAATTATTATTTTTATTTTTATTTTTAATTTTTCATACCTTTCACACAATGTAGAGGTTCACAAGGTAAAAAACACAATTTCTACGTGGTGTAAAATATTTTCCGTCATAAACCTCCGTCGGGGGATATTCATTCCAACTGATAACATTCGTGAGGCATCATGATCTTTGGCGTTATTTTTTCATTTCTTTCTTTAGTCTCAATATATTTTATCAAACCATTTTTTCATATTATTTTCACATACTTCTGAAGCCAGTAAAGCAAACCGCTCCCGATTGGTTTTACTTAAATCAAAGCCAACCAATGGGGCTTCATGGGGTCAGTAAAGCAAACCACTCACTGACTGATTAAAATTGAATGGAAGCCAATCAATAGGGCTTCATCTAATTTGTTTGGACCACACAAACTGAGTTGTGAAAAACAAACTTGGGACATCTCAGATTGAAAAGAATTAATTAGATGAGTGACATTTGTCAGCTTGTTACTGAGTTTAATTATGTACTGAGCTGTGAAAAACACCCCCAGCCCACATTTGGATATATACCATGCATGCCCTCCCAAAGTTGGATTCATTTTCCTCAAAGTCTCTTTGAAAAAGCCAAACCAAGCGAAACGCGTCGAGACAGACGGATTATTTTCTACCTTTGCTGAAGACTGCAACCAATCCAGGTATCTTCTTTAATAGGTAATATCTAATTTTCCAATTTTATTTATTTCATCACTTTTATATTTTATTTATACTTAATTCAACTACTTTCCTTAACAATGGCAAGAAAAGGGCAGAGGCATCAGAGGCAGAGAGTTGCCCAGTCCGGAACTGGCCAGGAACAATCGTTCCAGGCTTATTCTAGGCTGGTCAAGGCTTTGTTTCAGGTGCTTCAATGTTTGCACCACATTGGGCTATTAGAGCACCATTTGGCAAATCGGGATTTCCCGAAACAGCTGGAGAAGAAAGTAGATGAGTTAGGTGGCTTTCTAAAGCCAGCTCTTCCCACCCCACACATTTTTTCTGTTTTTCGACAGATTAGTGTGGGATGGGCCAATCAAACGTTAAATGCTTTAGTTGAGCATTATAAGGTAAATTTAAACCAGTTGAAGTCTAAGATAACTTTGGCTATGCGACCACCTCCTGGACTCGAAAAAATAGACTTCAACAGCGCTTCGGCGCGTGCCTTGATCTGGGCTAAAAAGAACTTTAAAAATAAGTTGACAGATAAGACTATTTCGGCCTATGAGTCTTACATTTCGGAACTTCGCCCGGCGTCTGGAGTAAGGAACAATACGGGAGGGAGCAAGCAAACTCCGGCCCGTGTTGTCCCTCTACCCCAACGCGAAAAGCAAAATAAGAAAAGATCAAGGCAAAGCACTTCTCCCTCTTCTTTTCCTTCTACTTCTTCTTTCTCTCAGAGTAAGCGCCTCAATTTGCAAACATCTCCGGTCCATATTGTGACTGAAGATGCTCGCAAATTGAGTAACGCTGTCTCGCCTCGTCTTGCTCCTCTACCTCCTACTCCTCCTCAGCCTTTCTTCTCTGGTTCTCCTAGTGCTCTCACTAGAACTCCTCCTCCTCCTCCTGTTTCTTCTCCTGCTTCTGTTTCCTCTCCTGTTTCTTCTCCCCCTTCTCCTGCCTCTAGTGTGGTTCAACCAGGTATATCGTACTCAGAGAAAGTCAAATCACCGAGCCGCAACTCGGGCCGCTCATTTGATTCTAAATTCTCCCAGTTTCGGCATAAAAGCGGAGTTAATTTTGACAAAAGGAATTGGCGCCTCCCCGATGTTTGTAAAAACATCCTTATGATTGGAAGTTCAAATTTAGGACGCATTGATCGAAATCCCCATCCGGACATCCAGGTGGAGTGTTACCCCGGCGCCAAATTCAATCATCTGCGCTCTATGTTTAAAGGGCACAGGGGCCAGTCCAGTCCCCCAAAAATATTATTAAATATTGGCGTGAATTCTCGAAACGATAATTCTGATCTCGTAGTTAAGCAGTTGCGGAATATGCTTAGCGATATCAGGGTCAAGTTTAGATCCGCAAAAATTTATTTCGCTGAACTAAACTTTTCGCAAAAACTCCCTCATGCTGAGAGGAGAACCCTGAGCATCATCAACGAAACCATTCGGAAAGTGAAGGACGTTAACGTGATACCAAAAATTGATGACGCGAAGTTTGATGTTGCTCAGGATTTAATCCATTGGACCACGAGAACCGCCAATATTATGTACGATCACTGGTTGAACCACCTAAATTTAAACTAAGTAAAGGCAAAGGTAACAGCCGCCTAACAGATGTGGGATTAGGAACTAATGTGGTTAACCTGTCTGGCACCAATGACCTAACAACCCAAGAGAAATCTCTTTTAGATCGCGGTTTAACTTTTGTACCAACACCCAAGCCTAAAACTGATAACCAAACAAATTTACCATCATACAACTGTAATTTTCTTAGGCAAATGAAATTAGCCGACCGCTTTAGAAACTCCAGCGGTCGGAAACTTCCTTTTACAGAATCATCTGGTTGGTCACCTCCAGATAGTGAAGTGGATCCCGAAATTATTGAGGCTAGCAAACGAATCATCAAAAAGGTGTTCAGCATGAACATACTCTCCGATAAAGACAATTTAACAGCTGGTGAACGGAGAGCCCTCACGAAACTTCGAAAAAATAAGAAATTAGTAATTAAACCAGCCGACAAAGGTGGGTCGGTAGTTGTTCTATCTCGGGATAATTATATAAAGGAAGCCATGAGACAACTCAGCAATACAAAACATTATAAGAAAATAGATTCACTTATTTGGCCTAGTAATATCGAAAAATTCAATAAGATCTTAAAATTTCTCCTCGACGAAGGTCACATTACCAAAAAACAATTGAAATATTTAACAGCTAAGCTCAGTGCTCAAACAAGACAATTTTATATCCTACCAAAGATCCACAAAGACCGTTCTTCATGGACGGATGACTTAACTCCACCCGGGAGGCCAATTGTATCAGATTGTAATTCGGAATCTTATGCGATCTCGGAATTAATTGATTATCATCTGAAACCTATAGCAAATAGACATCCGAGCTATCTAAAAAATACACAGGATTTCCTGTCAAAAATTTCGAAATTGAAAATATCGAAAAATGCAATTCTGGCTACTTTGGATATCGACAGTATGTATACGAACATTGATATTGATAAAGGTGTTAAATCAGTTAAAAATGCATTTGAAAAATATCCGGATGCGAAACGCCCGGATGAACAAATTTTGGATCTTTTAGAGCTGAGCTTAAAAGGTAATGACTTTCAATTCAATGGAGAATATTTTCTACAAATAATGGGTTGTCCTATGGGCAAAAGATTCAGTCCTAATTTTGCAAGCATTTATGTAGCGGAATGGGAGGAAAATGCCTTAAGCAAATGTGCAAAGCATCCTCTCGTATATCTCAGGTATTTAGATGACATTTTTATTATTTGGGAACATTCAAAAGAAGATTTTGATGAATTTTTAGAAATTTTGAACAATCACGATCCAAATATTAAATTGAAAGCTACTATCAGTGAAAATTCTGTTGATTTTCTCGATGTGACCGTGTATAAAGGCAAGCAATTTCAGGCGTCCGGTCATTTAGATTATAAAGTGTATTTTAAACCAACTGATTCACATCAATTGTTGCACACAAAATCATTTCATCCTCAACATACATTTAAAGGTATCATCAAATCACAACTCATTCGTTTCCACCGCAATTCAAGTGATAAGGTAAATTTCATTGAGGCTTGTTCCACTCTATTTGGCGCCCTCAGATCGAGAGGGTACTCGCTGCGCCTTCTGCGTAGCCTGAAATCCCAAACCCTGAAAAAGCTCGAAAGTCCAGCTGAAACTACCGATTTCGAACCACTGAAGATTGAACACAATAGACCGTTGCAAAATAGTAGTGGCGCGGTATTTAATTGCAAAAAGCCTCGTTGTAGACTGCATACTTTTATGCCTGATCAGAAAGAGGAATTTTCCTCCGAACAAACGAAAAATCATTATCAGATCCGTAACCCCCTCCATTGTGATTCACCAAACATTATTTACCTTATCACTTGTAAGCGATGTCGGAAACAGTACGTTGGTCAAAGTCAAAATCCTTTCCGAGAACGTGCTACTAGACACAAACAGGATATAAAACATAATGCTGATGCCCCAGTAGCACAACATTTTAACCTTCCTGGCCATTCTTTGGACGATTTCGAAATCCATCCTATTGAACAACCACCAATTAAAGACACATTAGAAGAAACGGATGAATTTAGAAAAAAACGTGAAGCTTTTTGGATCAATACGCTTCAAACCCTCTGGCCATTTGGTATGAACATATCAGAGGGCGAATGCGAAAGGAGGTCCATCATTCCTTTCACTTTAACGTACAACAGAATGAATATCGAAATAGCAAAAATGTTAAAAGATGAATTCAATTTTACCAATGCTAAATTAAATGAACCTTTGAATCTTCGACCTGTCATCGCCTATAAGAAAAACAAAAGCTTGCGTAACATCCTTGTAAGGACTAAATTAGAGCCCATCAATGAATAACATCAATTATTGCCAGTCAGTTTAACCAGTTCCTAAGCTCATCACTTAGTTTAAATCAATTTTATGTACTTTTTTGTTACGTTTGAAACCCATCAGGGTTCAGTAAATGAAAACAATTTTTCAGCGGCATATTAAAAGAAAAAAACGTTTCAGTAGGAAATGTCTGTGCCAGTGCGATTTTTTAACCTCAAACACACACACACACACACACACACACACACACACACACACACACACACACACACACACACACTCTCTCTCTCTCTCTCTCTCTCTCTCTCTCTCTCTCTCTCTCTCTCCCTCTCTCTCTCTCTCTGGCAAGAAAAGGGCAGAGGCATCAGAGGCAGAGAGTTGCCCAGTCCGGAACTGGCCAGGAACAATCGTTCCAGGCTTATTCTAGGCTGGTCAAGGCTTTGTTTCAGGTGCTTCAATGTTTGCACCACATTGGGCTATTAGAGCACCATTTGGCAAATCGGGATTTCCCGAAACACCTGGAGAAGAAAGTAGATGAGTTAGGTGGCTTTCTAAAGCCAGCTCTTCCCACCCCACACATTTTTTCTGTTCTTCGACAGATTAGTGTGGGATGGGCCAATCAAATGTTAAATGCTTTAGTTGAGCATTATAAGATAAATTTAAACCAGTTGAAGTCTAAGATAACTTTGGCTATGCGACCACCACCTGGACTCGAAAAAATAGACTTCAACAGCGCTTTAAAAATAAGTTGACAGATAAGTCGATTTCGACGGCCTATGAGTCTTACATTTCGGAACTTCGCCCAGCATCTGGAGTAAGGAACTATACGGGAGGGAGCAAGCAAACTCCGGCCCGTGTTGTCCCTCTACCCCAACGCGAAAAGCAAAATAAGAAAAGATCAAGGCAAAGCACTTCTCCCTCTTTTTTTCCTTCTACTTCTTCTCTCTCTCAGAGTAAGCGCCTCAATTTGCAAACATCTCCGGTCCGTATTGTGACTGAAGATGCTCGCAAATTGAGTAACGCTGTCTCGCCTCGTCTTGCTCCTCTACCTCCTACTCCTCCTCAGCCTTTCTTCTCTGGTTCTCCTAGTGCTCTCACTAGAACTCCCCCTCCTCCTTCTGTTTCTTCTCCTGCTTCTGTTTCCTCTCCTGCTTCTGTTTCTTCTGCCCCTTCTCCTGCCTCTAGTGTGGTTCAACCAGGTATATCGTACTCAGAGAAAGTCAAATCACCGAGCCGCAACTCGGGCCGCTCATTTGATTCTAAATTCTCCCAGTTTCGGCATAAAAGCGGAGTTAATTTTGACAAAAGGAACTGGCGCCTCCCCGATGTTTGTAAAAACATCCTTATGATTGGAAGTTCAAATTTAGGACGCATTGATCGAAATTCCCATCCGGACATCCAGGTGGAGTGTTACCCCGGCGCCAAATTCAATCATCTGCGCTCTATGTTTAAAGGGCACAGGGGCCAGTCCAGTCCCCAAAAAATATTATTAAATATTGGCGTGAATTCTCGAAACGATAATTCTGATCTCGTAGTTAAGCAGTTGCGGAATATGCTTAGCGATATCAGGGTCAAGTTTAGATCCGCAAAAATTTATTTCGCTGAACTAAACTTTTCGCAAAAACTCCCTCAAGCTGAGAGGAGAACCCTGAGCATCACCAACGAAACCATTCGGAAAGTGAAGGACGTTAACGTTATACCAAAAATTGATGACGCGAAGTTTGATGTTGCTCAGGATTTAATCCATTGGACCACGAGAACCGCCAATATTATGTACGATCACTGGTTGAACCACCTAAATTTAAACTAAGTAAAGGCAAAGGTAACAGCCGCCTAACAGATGTGGGATTAGGAACTAATGTGGTTAACCTGTCTGGCACCAATGACCTAACAACCCAAGAGAAATCGCTTTTGGATCGCGGTTTAACTTTTGTACCAGCACCAAAGCCAAAAACTGATAACCAAACAAATTTACCATCATACAACTGTAATTTTCTTAGGCAAATGAAATTAGCAGACCGCTTTAGAAACTCCAGCGGTCGGAAACTTCCTTTTACAGAATCATCTGGTTGGTCACCTCCAGATAGTGAAGTAGATCCCGAAATTATTGAGGCTAGCAAACGAATCATCCAAAAGGTGTTCAGCATGAACATACTCTCCGATAAAGACAATTTAACAGCTGGTGAACGGAGAGCCCTCACGAAACTTCGAAAAAATAAGAAATTAGTAATTAAACCAGTCGACAAAGGTGGGTCGGTAGTTGTTCTATCTCGGGATAATTATATAAAGGAAGCCATGAGACAACTCAGCAATACTAAACATTATAAGAAAATAGATTCACTTATTTGGCCTCGTAATATCGAAAAATTCAATAAGATCTTAAAATTTCTCCTCGACGAAGGTCACATTACCAAAAAACAATTGAAATATTTAACAGCTAAGCTCAGTGCTCAAACAAGACAATTTTATATCCTACCAAAGATCCTCAAGGACCGTTCTTCGTGGACGGATGACTTAACTCCACCCGGGAGGCCAATTGTATCAGATTGTAATTCGGAATCTTATGCGATCTCGGAATTAATTGATTATCATCTGAAACCTATCGCAAATAGACATCCAAGCTATCTAAAAAATACACAGGATTTCCTGTCAAAAATTTCGAAATTGAAAATATCGAAAAATGCAATTCTGGCTACTTTGGATATCGACAGTATGTATACGAACATTGATATTGATAAAGGTGTTAAATCAGTTAAAAATGCATTTGAAAAATATCCGGATGCGAAACGCCCGGATGAACAAATTTTGGATCTTTTAGAGCTGAGCTTAAAAGGTAATGACTTTCAATTCTATGGAGAATATTTTCTACAAATAATGGGTTGTCCTATGGGCAAAAGATTCAGTCCTAATTTTGCAAGCATTTATGTAGCGGAATGGGAGGAAAATGCCTTAAGCAAATGTGCAAAGCATCCTCTCGTATATCCCAGGTATTTAGATGACATTTTTATTATTTGGGAACATTCAAAAGAAGATTTTGATGAATTTTTAGAAATTTTGAACAATCACGATCCAAATATTAAATTGAAAGCTACTATCAGGGAAAATTCTGTTGATTTTCTCGATGTGACCGTGTATAAAGGCAAGCAATTTCAGGCGTTCGGTCATTTAGATTATAAAGTGTATTTTAAACCAACTGATTCACATCAATTGTTGCACACAAAATCATTTCATCCTCAACATACATTTAAAGGTATCATCAAATCACAACTCATTCGTTTCCACCGCAATTCAAGTGAAAAGGTAAATTTCAATGAGGCTTGTTCCACTCTATTTGGCGCCCTCAGATCGAGAGGATACTCATTGCGCTTTTTGCGTACCTTAAAATCTCAAACTCTGAAAAAGCTCGAAAGTTCAGCTGAAACTACTGACTTCGAACCACTGAAGATTGATTGAACACAACAGACCGTTGCAGAATGGTAGTGGCGCGGTATTTAATTGCAAAACGCCTCGATGTAGATTGCATACTTTTAAAGAGAAATTTTCCTCCAAACAAACGAAAAATCATTATCAGATCCGTAACCCCCTCAATTCTGATTCACCAAACATTATTTACCTTATCACATGTAAGCGCTGTCGGAAACAGTATGTTGGTCAAAGTCAAAATCCTTTCCGAGAACGTGCTACTAGACACAAACAGGATATAAAACATAATGCTGATGCCCCAGTAGCACAACATTTTAACCTTCCTGGCCACTCTTTGGACGATTTCGAAATCCATCCTATTGAACAACCACCAATTAAAGACACAATAGAAGAAACGGATGAATTTAGAAAAAAAACGTGAAGCTTTTTGGATCAATACGCTTCAAACCCTCTGGCCATTTGGTATGAACATATCAGAGGGCGAATGCGAAAGGAGGTCCATCAATCCTTTCACTTTAACGTACAACAGAATGAATATCGAAATAGCAAAAATGTTAAAAGATGAATTCAATTTTACCAATGCTAAATTAAATGAATCTTTGAATCTGCGACCTGTCATCGCCTATAAGAAAAACAAAAGCTTGCGTAACATCCTTGTAAGGACTAAATTAGAGCCCATCAATGAATAACATCAGTTTTTGCCAGTCAGTTTAACCAGTTCCTAAGCTCATCACTTAGTTTAAACCAATTTTATGTACTTTTTTGTCATGTTTGAAACCAATCAGGGTTCAGTAAATGAAAACAACTTTTCGGCAGCATATTAAAAGAAAAAAAGCGTTTCAGTAGAAAATGTCTGTGCCCGTGCGATTTTTTAACCTAAAAAAACTCCAAAACACACACACACACACACACACACACACTCACACACACACACACCGCCGCGCCTGGAAAAATTCTCCCTTAAAATTTTATATATTTTCCTTTTTTTACAGCTTGTGGCCCTCATTGATGGGGGGGGGGGGGGGGCGGGAGCATCCAATGAGGGGCCATAAACTATGTGACTGAGACAAAATATGAAAATTCACTATAGCCCTACATCCAACGCCAATGGCCGAATGTGGCCAGCACTCAGGCTATACAAAAATCTGCATTCAAATTTTATTATGTTTAAGTTTTTGTTTCAAAAACATAGCTTATGACCCTTCATTGGAACGAGCTAGTGGACATTGAGTCGTTCCATTGAGGGGTCCCAAGCTCTGTTTTGAGACAAAAAATTCAAATTTTTAGTTATTAAAGAATTTATCTTACAAGTGCCACCTGGTCTTGTAGGCCGGTGGAGACTAATGGATCACCGGGTTTATCTTCCTAGCATTTGGTACGTTTTTCTTGGAAACAGTATGTTTATTTTCGTGGCTTGAAACTGGGTGGACTGACAACATTTTGGCCAGACGCTGTCGTCTGTATGTTGGTGTTTTGGTAATAATAATTCTCCCCAGCCAGAATGGATTTCTTTTCAATAGATGCGACAAATGCTTCGGCCCTTTGACAGATTAATAAGGAAATTAGCCTTGGAAAAGGTGTTGAGGATATGACATACCAGTATTCAATTAAGCTCAGTTAGTTACTTCTGTTCAGTGGCGTGTTAAATTAAATCCTTTGTTTGTTGTTCATCCCCAAAGCCTACGCCAAAATTGACATTTAAAAAGACACACTTCATCGATCGGAATGGTCCCGAGTTGAATTTTGATACCGTGTTTTAAAGTAGCTCCGGGAAAAAGATAAGAGAAGCACGGACCTGTTTTACCCGAATGGATCTGATCCGTGTTTTGAAGATAATCTCCTCCGTGCCTGGGGTTAAATAGAGTCTGTCATATAGAATAAAAAATGCGTTTTAATTTAACATTTGGGCGGATTATGATGTTATATCCCGGGCGAAAAGCAGATAAATTGCCAGTATGTTCAAAAAGAAAAATGTGTCGTTATCTGTACCCGTTCGTTTCGGTTGAGAATCAGAATGTTTTTTTTAACAACAATGACCTCGATTAAGCGAGTTCAGACTATTTTATGTCATGTAAATCCAATAGATGGAAGATCGTAAAAATTTGCATTTTTATCAAGATTTATTGGAACACAAAACGTGAATTATCGGACCGATTTTCACATTTGGAGGCTTTTTTGGATACAGAAAATTCCCCCCCCCCCCCCCCCAAATATTTCAGGCACAGAAAAAGGATTTAGTGAAGAGAACTTATGTAAATTGCGAGGTGTTTTGCCAATCAACACTGATTAGTGAGTAAATATCTGCTGTTATATAATCATATATACCGGTAACACTCAGTCGATATTGGGATATTTTTTTATATGGAGTGTGCATGTAATGCTGTCGGACAATTTGAAATCATAGCTTCTAATCCGCGAAAGTGGCGGCGCTACGGGGTGGGGGGCATGGGGGGCATTTGCCCCCCCCCCCCAACGAAGGCTTTGCCCCCCAGTTGCCCCCTCCCCCAACCATCTCGCATGCATTTCCATCCATCCACCCTCACACACAAACACATTCAGTCACTCTCTCACACACACACACACACCCCTCTCTTTTTTTATTCCCAATAATTTCCCATACACACTTAGCCGAAAGCCTCAGGATAGCTGATGAACACATCCAGGCAGAAGAGATTTAAAGACTCGGATGCAGATACTTATAAGTTATAATTAAGTTATGAGCCAACAAAGGCATGTCTATCCATATCCCTTGTCTAAAAAAATTCATGGATTTCGCATTATGACAGACGGGCATTATCTCCCTTGCACTGTTCAATTATTTGAAGTCTCTCTCTCTCTCTCTCTCTCTCTCACGCACAGACCCACCAGACGCGGATCCAGGATTTTTTGAAAGGAGTTAAGGAGGACCGCTAATTACCATTACATTTAGTCGAAACTTGGACCCAAAGTACGTAATATAATTTTTTGGTTTGGTACGTCCACAGGACGTACCAAACCAAAAAAGTATATTACGGACTTTGGGTCCAAGTTTGGACTACCTCATAACAAAGTAATGATATGATCCTTTACGTATTTGCCCCCCTTCATGGGAGTCTGCCCCCCCCCCCCCTAGTTGCCCCCCCCCCCCACAAAAAAATTTCTGGCGCCGCCACTGATCCGCGAAAGACCCTCAGAGTTTGTCTTTTAAAGATTATTTGAAAATGTCAGAGAAAAGTTAAGGATCAGAGCAAGTAGTCAACAAGCCGAAAAGTAGAAGTGTCGCGAAACAGCGACTGGGGACGGAAAGAGTCTAGTAGAAGCGATTATGCTCAATGGCGCAGAAAATCTGTTGAGTGCTCTTTCGTCGAGTCTACAAACGCTTGAAGATTAAATCATCAGTTTGCAATTATGCTAACCCTTCGAACCCTGGGAGTATTTTCCATGTCTTAACCCTTTACCTAACACGAAAAGCAAACGACATTTGCAAACAATATTCTTGAATAAGTATTTTTTTTTTCATTTTGTGTCTAAAAAAACATAGGTTATGACCCCTCTTTGGAACAAGCTCGACGAGCTCGTTCCAAAGAGGGGTCGTAACCTGTGGTTTTGAGACAAAACATGAAAAAAAAAATGATAATTACCTGGCGATGTTTGTAAATAGCGTTGGCCGGTTTTGACCGTTACGTTGGGTAAAGGGTTAACAGTGGAAGCAATTGTTGAAGTCCATATTCATTATATGGGGGTAGACCAATTGATATTTTCAACATGCAGCCTGTGGGCTGCATGCTGAAAATATTGATTGGTACCCCCCCCACACACACACACATTCATTTAGTAGCCGTCCAACTTAATGAAAAGTGTTAAAACGATATCCGAATGAAGGTTGTTTTGGCCTCGATGGAGCATAATGCGTTTGTCTGCACGGTACCCCATGGAAACCCCTGGAAGTGAAGCAGTGCTTGTTTACTGTGATAAACCAGCTCTGTTTTACTCAGTAGGACGGAAACACAGGTGGAAATGTTTATTTTGCAGATTTTTTACTCACCCACCCTTGACTGTATATTTTTTCCATGACATTTTGGGACCCACACCCTTCTCATACATTTTATATACAAAAACTTCGGCACTCGAACACTAACTCAAAACGCGTAATTCACACTGATTCAGTGCATATTTTTATATCTTCAAACATGTTTCCGGTCACTCTATCAGATTTACCTCACATCAGTTCACAGAGACACATTACTGTATAGCTTGAACCCCGTGTGGGCCCGTGTATATTAGGTCCACATTTGGTAGCCATGTTGTCTATGCACATCCGCGATGGCCTGGCCGTTCACATAGACATTTCATTATATTAATGTAGGAAATTCTGAGGAATTTATTCCACCCTTATATTGAGGTCTCTGTGTGGATGAGCTTGTTAGTTTCTCCCCAGTGGTTGCCGGATTCCTTAGGCCATCTAGTGGATTTGTTTGTGTAATTCTACATTCATCTTGGGAACTAACAACGTCATGATAGAGGCATCATACAACCATAGTTGTTGAATGCGACGTAAACCCCAACCAAACCAGATGAGACAAACTAAATGTATAGCTTAATATTCTTACAAATCTAGTTTCTCGGTGTCAACATGGCAAATGAAACTAAATTATTCTTTTTCCCAGAAACCTTTGATTTTAAATCAAATTTAAATGAGCTTTTCCAATTTTATGGTCAAGTGACATGCACTTCGAACAGTCTAGTTTCTGTAAATCATGGCATCTGGAGGCATATGTGAGCACTGTACTTGCTGTGCCCATAATTAATTTACTGCTGCTAAAACCGTAACCGTGCATATGTTGCAAATATTGGCTGAGTAAATCCTTTTTGTTCTGGCCCAAGAAGAGCATACCTTGTGTTTTGTTTTTGTTATGGCATCTACATAGAAGGATAGCCATCAAAAGGACTTTTTTGTTTTTGTTAACCCTTTACCCAACGCGGACGATATCAAAAATTCTTATTTTAAATATAATTTTTCAAAAAATTTCAACAAAAAACCATTTCCGGAAATATTATTAAATTATCAGTTCTGGTGCGAATACGGCAGCAGACTTCCAGAAACCAGTGGTGCCTACAGTCGACTCTATGAGTTGATGACACATGTGTTTCGTGTTCTATACATCTCAACCTTCATTTTGATGTACATTTTGTGTATATTTAATGTGAAGTGAAGGAATATCAGAGGTGAAAATATTCAAAATAAACAAAATTTCATTGCTTATATATGCCCTTAAGGAGGTTACTTTTGTTAATAATGCTTCGAGTGGGCTTATGTGGTCAAGTGGTTCAATATATTTAGCAAATGTTTGGGGCTCAAAGGATGCCATAATTGTGGAAAAGGGCAAACAAATGCATTAACTGTTTAGCACACTTTTTTTACCACCCACCAACCACTAACTATGTTCACGCATTTTTGCCCGCCCCTGTCGTACTGGTAAAATGAGACCAATCTCCAATGCTTGTTGTGAAAGTCCTCTATAATGTGCAACATGGGAATAAACGATTGACTAAACTGGACTTTATCTTCATGTTCCGGTGACATTTAGTCATTGTGTAAAAATATGACCCTTAACACCAATAACTAAATAAATAAAATACAGGTGACCACGGTAAAAATCGAATAAACTCACTCGTAAGGAACACCTTTCGGCACATTTGTGGATCCTGTCGAACATCCTCTTGCAACAATTTTAATGGCGTTTATTGAATGGATTTTCGGCTTTATCTTCTGAAGACACGAGAGCAGCATGTTTATTATTTACAGATGCGCACGTAGATTACCTGCAACGTAAAAATGATTATTTACTCAACAGAGAATAAAAGGACACCTTCCCTTGATGAAAAATAGAGAGAGAACTGACACGTTTATCAAGCGTGTAATATTTACAATCGCGTACAACAGATGGGAGCACACACAGAAAGCACAGAGAGATCATTACCATTATGTGGATGTACAAAATATGTATCCGAGTCGAGCTCCGGGTTCTAAGGGCAGATCACGACGGGTCGAAGACGAGTCGTGATCTACCCTTAGAACCCGGAGCGAGACACAGATACATATTTTGTACATTCACATAATGGCAATAATCATTTTATCTCACAATATATTGGGGATAAGTCAAGAATGTAGACGAATATATAACGAACTATTTATTCCTACGGATGAACAAAAAGAACAAAAAAATGGAACTCATGCGAAAGGAACGTGCTTGTATCAGTTTTTGTATCAGGGGGTCGGATACATGACAGTTGCGGAGTTAATACAGACACAATACACGTTGATTGTAAGATAAAAAAGAAGAACAAAACGAAATCCACAACCCTGCTGTTCCAAAACGAGTTTTCAACGAAAGCTGATAAATGCGATTGTCAGTTGGTAAAGGGTTAACAATTAACCTTCCTCAGTATTCAGTGAATCATCCAACATCTAGTAAAATTGTTATTTTCAAGAGTTGCCTGGAATCAATACTATAAAACTTTTACAATTGTATCTTCTAGAACTGTACTTTCTAGTTATTAATATAACTGACTAAAATGAATCATTAGCATGTTAAAAAATATGGCAATTTGCCAACTGGCAAATTGTCACATCTTTGAAAATGCTAATTGTTCATTTTAACCCACTTCAAGACATAACTAGACAATACAAGTGTAAAAGATTTATATAATGGATAAAGAACGAGTCTGAGTTGAATCGTTCAGAGAAACCATCCCGTCGAGGGCCGAAAGGCCCCCGACGGGATGGTTTTTCTGAACGATTCAACGAAGACGAGTTCTTTATCTTACTTAAAACATTTCCCCCTGTTGCGATTCCCGCTGCAGCCAGCATTCTTTCATCTATCCAACAGTTGGATAGTTGAAAGGATCAGACAACAATAGACGAAGTCAAATGCGCAACTCTTGAGTAGAAAATCGATAACTCACCCGTGATCTGCGGTGAATCGATGATTTCCTAAAGCCGTTCTCATTTCCAAAAGCCTCTCATTAAGATTTAATTCGAATCCAAATAAACCGAAAATATATCCCGCGATGACGATTTGTTTCTAACCTAAAGTACCTTTTTACAAGTTAATACAAGTGGCAGTGATACTGACAGTGTGTTAAACAGTATATTGGATTTAGAGAAACAGCAGGAAGAAAATATCCCAAATTTTGACATTGAGTCAGATATTTTTTTCAACGTTTTCAATGCCGAGTCACCACAACCAAGGGATGTCAAAAAGTTGTGGAATGACAGGTCGTTAACCCAAGGACCAGGAGCCGGTGCCTCTTGTCGGTTTGCTAACACAATATCTGACGAGGCACGAGAAACTCTAACCAAATCAAGATTTGCTAAAAAAAATTGAGGAAAAGTCAAAGTGGGCAGTCCGTTTATTCGAGGATTGGTTGAGCAACCGCAAGAGAATTCAACAAGACCGTCCAGATTTAAGATTTATAAATGGTGACCTGATGACAATGGATGATGGCATGCTTGACTATTGTTTGGGAGGCTTCGTGTTTGAAGTTAGAAAAGAGAATGGGGAAGAATTTCTCGAGGAAACACGTTGTATGAAATCGTAATATCTCTATAGCACTTTATGAGGGAAAACGGTAGATTGTTTACCTTACTGGACGATTCCTCGTTTGAAGGAATGCGCTGCGTATTGGACAAGAAGATGAAAGATTTGGCTTGTAAGAGCATCGGTATTTTTAAAAGACAAGCTGAGGTTATTTTCGTAGACGAAGAGGAACAAATGTGGAAAAAGGGTCTCCTGGGTTCAGACAATCCTGACAAACTTCGTAATACTGTTTTGCATTTGGTCGGTCTCAATTTTGCACTAAGGGGTGGGAAAGAACACTACAACCTTCGATACGACAATAATTCTCAGCTTCAGACAGATTTTAATAAAAATAGTGGCCGTAGGTTTCTAAAGTACACGAAAGATGTACCAAAGTGTAACCCTGTAGGGATTCAGCATAGACCAATTTCAAAGAAGTCCACCATAGCTTTTGAAAATTTCAGCGATCCAAGCAGATGCATAGTGAAACTTTTTGAAAAGTATGTATCTCTTAGGCCAGTTAATGGAAAATGCAAGGCTTTCTATCTGAGGTCTTTGGGTAAACCGCGAGAAGAGAAAATGTTTGGTATGCCGACATGAGAGTAGGAGAAAATACGTTAGCCAAGGTAGTAAAAGACATGTGTAGTGACGCTGGAATGGCATGATTTTACAGCAATCACTCCTTGAGAGCTTCCGCAGCAACACGAATGTATGATGCTGACATACCCGAACAAGTGATTTGTGTAAAAGTGGACATCGTTCGGAAGCAGTTAGAAATTACAAGCGTACCAGCATTGGCCAGCAACTATATGCCAGCGACGCAGTTCAGGGCATAAAAAGAAAGACGTGTGATGACTCTACTTGTCATGATGACAAAAGTCTCTTGGAACAACAAAGCAGTGACCATAAAAGCTCCATCAAAATTCGTAAAGGAGACTTTTCTGTAGACATTCAGCTATAAATTGATATTTTGCCACTGATATTACCCAACTGTTGGATACTTGAAAGGACACTCGCTACACTGGGGGGGGGGGGGGGGGGGGGCACGAAAGGCCCTCCACGGGATGGTTTCTCCAAACAAGTCAACTTTGATTCGTTCTTTATCCATTACGTCGTTGCCGTTTTGTTGCCTTAATGAACAGACAGACATGAAAGAATCGATTTTCCCCGCGGGACCTCCCCCATCACAAAAAATAAGAAATTCTTCTAAATAATCGTTTTTTTTTTCCTCGGAGGGTCGGGGGGGGGGGGGGGGACTGCTGCTCACATCCCGACCCGTACGCCTTTGAAATATTGTACGAATCATAGAACAACTATAATGTTTTTCTATTTAATTTGAAACAGTTGCGATGTTCAAACATAAAATCAAACGTTATTATTACGGCATTCGACCTTGACCGTTACGCACTGTCCAGGTGTTGGATAGTCAGCTATTCGTTTGTGTCGCTGTTGGAAAGCTGACTGACTATCTAACTGTCAAGCCTCACTGAACTCCTTCATTGTCATCTTCAAGGCTTCCGATTAGCTCACATAAACCTTCAGAAATAACAATGGATGATGACGCCATGAACATTTTTTAAAGTATTGGTCCCTGGTTGAGATTCAACTATCCTCTTGGGTAAACAAAGGTTTAACCCTTTACCTAACATGAAAAGCAGACGACACTTGCCAAAAAGATTATTGAATAACTAATTTTTTTCATTTTTTGTCTCAAAAACATAGGGTATGACCCCTCATTGGAACGAGCTCAACGAGCTCGTTCCAATGAGGGGTCATAACCTATGTTTTTGAGACAAAAAATGAAAACAATAATGCAAATTAATTGGCGATTTTTGAGAATAGCGCTGGCCGGTTTTGGCCGTTACGTTGGGTAAAGGTTTAATACACAGATAATATCAGGCAGTCTTATCCCATTTGACATAGCTCTTGGACCTCTGTCAGATATGGGATTTATTTATTTATTTATTTATATATTTATTAAGGTTTAACGACACTTTACCAGCCAAGGTTATATCATAACGGTGACAGTTATTACGGGTGGAGGAAGCCGGAGTACCCGAAGAGTACCACCGAGCAACGACGAGCAGGTGCCAGCTCACCAACATCTAACTCCGTACTGCAGCACAGGCAGGGTTAGATTGGTTAAAGACATGCGCGCCATCGGCGTGCAGTACACCTTTGTACACGGCGTCATCGTGCCCTCGTGTGGACAATCGGGGTTAAGTGCCTTGTCCAAGGACACAACGCGGGAGTCCGAATCGATCGCTCAGACGGTCACCCATCCAAGTACTAACCAAGTTCGACGTTGCTTAACTTCGGTGATCTGACGAGAACCGGTTACCGCAACGCCACAACGCCCCCGTCAGATGGGATTTGGCTGGCAATATACTGTCTATTTGTTGTTTGGTAAGGTGTTAATTTCTTGGCTTTCCTCGGTCATCATCGTATCATCTGGTATACTTGGTAACTTCAAGTGTTGTCAGGTCATTTGGGAAATATTTTTAGCCTTCCTCAATATTCAGTGGATTATCCCACACCTATTATAATTGTTACCTTCAAGTGCCCTCAAGGGTCAATGCTATAAAACATTTACAATTGTATTTTCTAGTTATGACTTTAAATGGGTTAAATTGAATCTTTAGCATTTTCAAAATTCTGGCAATTTGCCATTTGGCAAATTGCCAGATCTTTGAAAATGCTAATGGCTTATTTTAGTCAGTTATATTAATAGGTAGAAATACAATTCTAGAAAATGCATTTGTAAAAGTTTTATAGCATTGGCTCCGAGTTGAGGTTTAACTATCCTCTTGTGTAAATAAAGGTTTAATACCAGTGAATACCAGGCAGGTTTATTCCCTTTTACATAGCCCTTGGAGCTCTGTGAAATGATTTACAGCTGCTAATATACACAGTCTTAGGTAAATTGTCCATCTGCCATTCTATCATCAAACATCTACTCGAATTGAAATTTTAACTATCTCTTTGTGTAAATAACAGATTAATATACAGTGAACACCAGGCTGTCTTTTCCCTTTCGACAAACCTCTTACACCTGTCTCTCAAATGGGATACATACCTTGTCTATTGTAAATTGTCCATCAATCAATTGATAAAGGGTTAACTTTTATTCTGTTAGACATAGCTCTTGGAGCTCTATCAAAAGAAAAGGGTACAGCTGGTAATATATACACTCCTATGTGAATTGTATACTTGTCTTTTGGTATAGGCTTAACTTGGAGCTTGGAGTACAGCTGGTGATATACACAGCCTCATGTAGATTGTATACTTGTCTTTTGGTATAGGCTTAACTTGGAGCTTGGAGTACAACTGGTGATATACACAGCCTCATGTAGATTGTATACTTGTCTTTTGGTATAGGCTTAACTTGGAGCTTGGAGTACAGCTGGTGATATACACAGCCTCATGTAGATTGTATACTTGTCTTTCGGTATAGGCTTAACTTGGAGCTTGGAGTACAGCTGGTGATATACACAGCCTCATGTAGATTGTATACTTGTCTTTTGGTATAGGCTTAACTTGGAGCTTGGAGTACAACTGGTGATATACACAGCCTCATGTAGATTGTATACTTGTCTTTTGGTATAGGCTTAACTTGGAGCTTGGAGTACAGCTGGTGATATACACAGCCTCATGTAGATTGTATACTTGTCTTTTGGTATAGGCTTAACTTGGAGCTTGGAGTACAACTGGTGATATACACAGCCTCATGTAGATTGTATACTTGTCTTTTGGTATAGGCTTAACTTGGAGCTTGGAGTACAACTGGTGATATACACAGCCTCATGTAGATTGTATACTTGTCTATTGGTATAGGCTTAACTTGGAGCTTGGAGTACAACTGGTGATATACACAGCCTCATGTAGATTGTATACTTGTCTTTTGGTATAGGCTTAACTTGGATCTTGGAGTACAACTGGTGATATACACAGCCTCATGTAGATTGTATACTTGTCTTTTGGTATAGGCTTAACTTGGATCTTGGAGTACAACTGGTGATATACACAGCCTCATGTAGATTGTATACTTGTCTTTTGGTATAGGCTTAACTTGGATCTTGGAGTACAACTGGTGATATACACAGCCTCATGTAGATTGTATACTTGTCTTTTGGTATAGGCTTAACTTGGAGCTTGGAGTACAACTGGTGATATACACAGCCTCATGTAGATTGTATACTTGTCTTTTGGTATAGGCTTAACTTGGATCTTGGAGTACAACTGGTGATATACACAGCCTCATGTAGATTGTATACTTGTCTTTTGGTATAGGCTTAACTTGGATCTTGGAGTACAACTGGTGATATACACAGCCTCATGTAGATTGCATACTTGTCTTTTGGTATAGGCTTAACTTGGATCTTGGAGTACAACTGGTGATATACACAGCCTCATGTAGATTGTATACTTGTCTTTTGGTATAGGCTTAACTTGGAGCTTGGAGTACAACTGGTGATATACACAGCCTCATGTAGATTGTATACTTGTCTTTTGGTATAGGCTTAACTTGGAGCTTGGAGTACAACTGGTGATATACACAGCCTCATGTAGATTGTATACTTGTCTTTTGGTATAGGCTTAACTTGGATCTTGGAGTACAACTGGTGATATACACAGCCTCATGTAGATTGTATACTTGTCTTTTGGTATAGGCTTAACTTGGATCTTGGAGTACAACTGGTGATATACACAGCCTCATGTAGATTGTATACTTGTCTTTTGGTATAGGCTTAACTTGGATCTTGGAGTACAACTGGTGATATACACAGCCTCATGTAGATTGTATACTTGTCTTTTGGTATAGGCTTAACTTGGAGCTTGGAGTACAACTGGTGATATACACAGCCTCATGTAGATTGTATACTTGTCTTTTGGTATAGGCTTAACTTGGATCTTGGAGTACAACTGGTGATATACACAGCCTCATGTAGATTGTATACTTGTCTTTTGGTATAGGCTTAACTTGGATCTTGGAGTACAACTGGTGATATACACAGCCTCATGTAGATTGTATACTTGTCTTTTGGTATAGGCTTAACTTGGATCTTGGAGTACAACTGGTGATATACACAGCCTCATGTAGATTGTATTCTTGTCTTTTGGTATAGGCTTAACTTGGAGCTTGGAGTACAACTGGTGATATACACAGCCTCATGTAGATTGTATACTTGTCTTTTGGTATAGGCTTAACTTGGATCTTGGAGTACAACTGGTGATATACACAGCCTCATGTAGATTGTATACTTGTCTTTTGGTATAGGCTTAACTTGGATCTTGGAGTACAACTGGTGATATACACAGCCTCATGTAGATTGTATACTTGTCTTTTGGTATAGGCTTAACTTGGAGCTTGGAGTACAACTGGTGATATACACAGCCTCATGTAGATTGTATACTTGTCTTTTGGTATAGGCTTAACTTGGATCTTGGAGTACAACTGGTGATATACACAGCTTCATGTAGATTGTATACTTGTCTTTTGGTATAGGCTTAACTTGGAGCTTGGAGTACAACTGGTGATATACACAGCCTCATGTAGATTGTATACTTGTCTTTTGGTATAGGCTTAACTTGGATCTTGGAGTACAACTGGTGATATACACAGCCTCATGTAGATTGTATACTTGTCTTTTGGTATAGGCTTAACTTGGATCTTGGAGTACAACTGGTGATATACACAGCCTCATGTAGATTGTATACTTGTCTTTTGGTATAGGCTTAACTTGGAGCTTGGAGTACAACTGGTGATATACACAGCCTCATCAAAAGATCGTTCTCCAAAACCAAACTAAGCGGTTATTAATCAAATGAAATAACCCCACTGGGGTGTGACGAAACACCCACCTTCATTAACCATCTACATTCCAGCATCAATAGGTCAATATCACACCTTTTAACACAAAATATCTCAATACTGAAGATCTAAATTTCGGCAAGCATATTTTCCCTCCAAAAGAGCTCAAGAGAAGATATGGTCGCTCACAGATTTAGTTTTTCTGTTGTAAAAGAACGTTTTCGTAAAAAGCTCTATCACAGTACCTGCACATTGAAAGGTAGCTATGAGAAAAGAATCAAACAAGAAAACATTTTGTACAAGCACAAGCGCGCGTGAAAATGCCCATGAAACACTATTATGTTGTGCATATATCATGCAATCTCTTCTTATCGGAACATAAGCAAGATGCATTCTGCGAACAAAGTTGAATCTATCTAACTACCCAGGGTGAATACCACATCTCAAATAATTATGAATGGTGATTCAAAAAGAAATTAGTTTAATCCTTTACCTAACATGAAAAGCAGACGACACTTGCAATAAAAATTCTTGAATAACTAGTTTTTTTTTATTTTTTGTCTCAAAAACATAGGTAGGTTATGACCCCTCGTTGGAACGAGCTCGACGAGCTCGTTCCAACGAGGGGTCATAACCTATGTTTTTGAGACAAAAAATGAAACAATAATGGAAAATAATTGGCGAATTTTGAGAATAGTCCGGCCGGTTTTGGCCGTTACGTTGGGTAAAGGGTCAAATTAATTTCAAGTTTATTGGACAGCATTCCAGGCTGTGGGGGTGGAGTTGGGTGGAGGTTGCGGAGGTTAATATATTCCTTCGAAAGCACTTGAAAGAGGATCCCTCCAGCACACTGCTTTATTGGATGAATAATGCAAGATGCCAGTAGTATGCTTCAAATGTTTATTGAAACAATATATTTTCCCAAGGCTGCTCAGTTTTGGAGTGTACATCATTTCCGAGTGCAACGTTTCAAGGCTATTTATAATACGAATTTTTTATTCACGCAAAAATTTATGCACACCGGCTTGAAACGGTTAAATTTTTGAGATAGATGTAGATTACATCAAATAGACCTCACAAATTCACAATTGAAATACGCCTTCCTTGACGCGTTGGAATGTGTGAACATATGCATGTTCTTACATGTGCACTTATTCATGGTGTTCGTTGTTCATGCTCTGCTTCGCCTTTGAGCACACCTGTGCCTTCATTACATAAAATGACGTTATTCACTTCAGAAATGAACAATACGGACTCAGCTTTCGACTTTTTGTGGAAAGAATGTGAATGTACCCGTGGCACTGGCGCATGCGCCGATATTCACTTCCTCAAACACTGTTTGTTGCTCTGCATCATCTTTGAGCAAACCTTCACACATTTATATTATGTTGCAATGACGTCTCCAAGACGGTTGTTATTCCAGTTATGTTATCCCTACCGTATCTGCTGTATTAACCCTTTCTACACGTAATACCGGGCAGGTTCGCAATGTGTCCCAATCACATCAAGTAAATGGTTGCTCAGTGAATTTGTAAGAGTAGAACAATCAATATGTTCAACGTGCAGCCCCAAGGCTGCACGTTGAAAATCTTGCTTCATCTACAATCAGAATATGAATATTGGATCTCCCAATGGATGTCCTTGTAAGAGTATGGTCGATGCCATTAGGGTTCAAAGTTTTAAAGCACATGCAATATCATTCAGTTCTATCCCAGAGTGTCTGGGAGACATTACGTCCTGAAAACATGGTAAAATACTGAGGACATCTTGCATGAGTTGGTTAAACATATTCAATTTCATAAGTGAACCCCAGACGATTTAAGTCACCAGAGGTTGTGTTAGATAGTTTATTTAACATTCTGTGAATGTAAATTTGGGTTCTGTCGAACAAAAGGCCAAAATTAAAGGAATCGCCAAGTGCGTGCGCATTTTGGTAAACTTGTGCAGCATAGTTTCTCCATGTCCAACCAACACCCACCATTGTCTCACCACACATATAATTCCTGTGACATCCGCCCATATTTTACACCAATATAAGGATTAAAGCAGTTCTCAATGCTCCACACTAGGCATATCATTCTGAGCTTATTTTGGTTGTGACTTGAACGTAGTCATCAGGGGCGGCAATTCAGCACCGACCCCCCCCCCCCCCCCCCCCCCACCCGCCCACTTTTTTGCCGGGCCATATTTTTTTGTATGCATATATTTTAACACAACCAATGACTGGTGAAACAAAGGGCGGTTCCAGAGCCTCCTCCATATTTTCGCCAGCTATGTTTTTCTCGTATTGGTTCAGTTTCGATGGATTTCGGATCATTTTTTGCAGTAAGTGGCAGCAAACGCTAAAATGTATACAGTCTGTTAAAAATCGGTTAACTGAAATAGATAGTAATCTTACAGACATACAAGAATCAAATTCACTCCCAGACTAGATAATCCACATACAGTATAATTGCTGTTAACGTCTGGTAAAGCATACAGGTGAGGTCTATTATCAGCCTTAGCCGTTACGACCAAAGCTGATAAATAGACCCCACCTGTATGCTTTACCGACGTTTTTAACGGCTCTCAAAGTGAGAAATCTTTCAAATACATCTCCTGAAAAATCTCAAAATATCCGCTCAGCTCGTTCCAATGAGGGGTCACATCATATTGTTTTGAAGAAATTTTTGAAAATTATTTTTTGTCGACTGGAGATTTTCTATATTACGTGGGCACATGCGACGGTTCCTTGGGTAAAGCGATAATATTATTCATTCGGAGCTACAGATAAAAAAACTCAAGACATCTTGGAACTTAAATTGTGGGTAAATAAATTATGACGATAAACCGATATTTTGTAATTACATCGGTATTCAATCGATATTGGTTAGAATACCGGTATATATCGGTTTACCGTGCAGCCCTAGTGCTATTAGCGAAGTCGGTAGTGAAATTACGAACTGAACCGAGCAAACAGAAAGAAAATATTGAGACTACAGTATGTAGTGGGTGGATTACTACTAAATCGCGGTGTGATAGATTTTTCACTTCGTAATTATTTACAATTTCTAATGACAAAACACAAGAAGCACTTGAAACTTTCATCACATGGACCATCGGGTTGCAGCCGGTGGTCCATGTGATGAAAGTTTGCAAGTGTTTCTTGTGCTGTTGTAAACAGTTATGAACACTTTTCCAGTGGAGTAAAAATGGAGCTGCGATTAAGTTGTAATTCTCTCTCCTCATTCCGTATATGCAGTCGAATTTTAATATCTAATTACGTCATTACATGTACATGTATCCCAGTAGAGGTTTGGAATGATATTAATGAACTCTTTTTACTAGTATAGCATTGTACAGTGTTGGGTACACTGTTTTTCTACAGGAATTCAGTTTGGCTAATGGTTCAGTTTGACGGGGACGAAGTGCACTTACCCAGCTCACTTACTTCATATTGCTTAATATTATATCTCACGTGACCTTCTAGGCTCCTGACTGGACGAATGCTGCACCCCTAATCCGTGTAGTTTGCATCCACAGAACTGACCAGGCACTACACCCAGGCACTACACGTTTTCTATTTTTAGCACACTACTATATCAGTTTTCTTTTCATACGGGGCGAATAAAACTAATCAGGCTAAATTTAAATATCGATTCACAGAGGCACAACATCCACAAATCGAGCCGGAAAGAAATCATTGTGGAAAAATGTATCGCTTGTCCATTATTGAAGTCACATTTTCTGAGTCGTTCATTTTATTCCTTGAGAAAATGATCCAGATCTCGTTTCGAAGAGAATGATCCATACCTGGGTACAACTTTCACGAGAACGCGTCCGGATATGAAAAATTGTTTGTTTCGCTGCTCATATTATTTCGCTATTTAATTGTATGTTTTGGGCAGTAAACGAATAAATAATGGAATTCATTTGAATCTTCTGAGTTTTGTATCCCGTGCTGACCCATTCGGTAATGTATATGTGTGACAAATTTGTGGAAATTATCAAACTGCGTTCTCAAATTTCGAAAATTTTAACTTTCATTCGCGAGTTGCGCGATTCTAGAATACACAGTTCCGTTTGGGGAAATGTTTTGTTTACCCTTGCCGACCGATTCAAAATTTGTCTTCTGCTCATACCAATAATCCAAGTTAGCTTTTCGTACCGATAATGACAGCTTCAAATTGTGATTTAAACTACTGTCGATTTGGCGATGATGAGCAGGAGGAGTTTATTGTTGGTAGGGGTGCTACCTTGGTAATAGATTAACAAATCGGACAGACGTTTTTCTGTATTAGTGTTCGATATAATATGAGGATTAGTGCATGTCTTGTCATTGACTACGCTCATATAGTGCCCAGTGAGATGGTGTAGTTCCCTCCGCTTCGCGGCGGGAACTACACCACCTCACTGGGCACTATATGGGCGTAGTCAACTCCAAGCCATGCACTACTCCTTAAATAGTGCATAATACAGTCACAGGACTTCTAGTTTCAACTGTATGTTCATCCACCATTGATAATTTGTTGCGTAAAATGTGCTAATTTTCAAACTCTTGTTATGCTCTGTATATTTAAACACTCAAGAATTTCTTCTATTCCCTAAGCTTCACTTGGCCAAGAGAAATTAAGTGTGGCATGGGTTTCATGCCAGGAAAATACAGAGTGGATAGGTAGCCGTTTTATTTTGGTTACAAGTTTCTCCTTGATAATTGCTCTTGCGATGTAGAAAATCTCATTTTTTAATTGTTTTAATACATTGTATACTACATCAAGCTAATGAAGTCAACTTTGATACAAGGTGACATTGTACGTGTCCTATTCCATATCAGATATTGTGTTGTAAATTGTGATTAAAAGAGTATATCCAAATGATTCATTGGGGTATTTTGACACTGCGTGGAACATTAAGCTTATCCATAACAGGCGTCTTGTCAGTACCAGTTCTTATCAATGATTGACAACAAAGGCAGATTGTCAATCAGTGAACGTATCAAGGGAGATAATATGTTATAACTATGCATTAACCCGACAGAGAGGCCCGTGTGCATACATGGGGAGAACCTCCAGTACAACACTCCCCCCCCCCCCCCCCTGCCTGTTTATAGCTATTTACATTTTGAGTCAAACAGACGGGGGTCATGGTGTCCAAACAGGTGGACAAACAAATTATCTACAAACCATATATTATTAACAAAAAGTCAGTGCAGTGCAAGTAATCTATTTACAAAACTGTTGGGGAATGACATTACACCCCAATTCCTTTATCTTCTCCGGGTTGGTAAGAGGCGTGAAATACCCGAAAGAACAATAGACAAGGATGACGCCACTTGAACACCTGTACTCACTTACCATACCTGGGTCCGTGCGTTCTGTGAATTGTTGTGTAAGTAAGTTACAAACCACGCTGTCGGTATTCATGAATTTGAACAACCTGCCAAAGTGCTGTAACACCTCGCCGCTTCGCGACTCGGCGTCATATACCGCACGTTGGCAGGTTGTTTAAATTCATGAATACATCCAGCTCAGTTAGTAACTATTACATAATCACCCCTTAACACGCCAAGAAACGAATCGTGCAGTCAGCAAAGGCCATTCGCAAAGCATCATACTCCAAAGGGGAGTTCAACAAAATACGTAAGAAATCATCGACAGATCTATAGTACGTGGAGAGTGTATTATCACTAAATCACCCGCAGAGTGGAGATTCCACCCAAGTAATAATTGCAAATTTGCTGCGAAGCATAACCAGAACAAGCAAACTTTCAGCCAATGGACCTCCGGGTTAAACCCGAAGGTCCATTTGCTGAAACATTGCTTGTGTTTTTTGTCGATGTGCACACAATTTGAAAGTTATAGCTTGGGTGATAACCCCACTCTGCAGGTGATTTAGTTACAATCCACTCTCCACGTACTGTATTAACTGGAACATGACAAGGTAGCAGAAATCAGCTCCCTATCAAACTTGTCCAGTCACGAAAACTGTCGACAATTATAATTAATGCGGAGTCATCAACAGCCATTAGTGACCACAAACGACCTACACTGTGTACAAAGTTTAGTGGATAGAGAACAATCATCCCCTAAAACCCGAGTGAAAATAAAACAGATTTCCAGATGAAAACTTCTCTTATTTCTCAAATGGAAATTATCCGAATATCAACAAATCTGATGAGTGCATTCACTAAAGAAAACAACTAAGACCTTCCCTAAAATGGAACCACTCGCCGAAAATGCTCACCGTCATAAGAGAAGTTTACAATGCATTGTTCATAGTACTTTTAAAATTTCGCACTCTGTTTAAAATAAACTGACACAATGATTTTAAAACACGTTATTTAAAATAATTGATGATGTGGGTAAAAAGTGACGATTTTAAAAGAGATGTAAGGATGGACGTGAAAAATAACTGAGAGTGAGTGTGTGTTTGAATGAAAGTTGCAAAATGTAATGTGGGCGTAAATGTTCCAGAGAGGAAGCGATTGAGACCACCCTACAGAAACATAATGCGGATGTCTGTAGGTAATGTGTTAAAACTGTTATATGTTTTGTGAAAGTAATAAAATGCGTTAATGCTGGCCAGACAAGAAAGCAGTTAGGACCTTCATGTACTGACAGATAGGTGATAGAGAGTTACTTTATATGTCAGTTCGTTTTCACAGTGTTTTCATCCTCAAAATCACTTTTCGTGTGGAATGTGCATCAGATGTGGTGCAACAATATAAAATACAGGATTGTCGGCTGCTGGACGCTTGCTGTTGTGTTGAATGAGCGGATATAAGCCTGTTGGAACTGACGATCGCCATGCAGATGGAGTAGGCAAACAGTACATTGCAGAAGACAGGCATGCTCCTTGGCAAAGTCTTTCCTTGGTTCGATGATTTTCCATTCTTTGACAGTTAAAATAGCCATGCACCAAGTTGGTATTCCATGGAGAAGACGATTTCAAAACAAACCGAGGTTGCGATATTGGATATTGAGTGAAGATATCACTTCTGCTTCGTCCAAGTACGGGAGCTGACTGTACGTTGTTGCAATTGTAATGATGTGAAGTTTGAATTGACGTGTTGCCCGTTTCCATTGAAACAGGTGGAGTGCCACGTGTTTTTGCGACGGTTTTCTTTTCCCTTTCTGTACATGGTGCACTAATCCGCTGCTTTCCCGAGTTTCGACGGTAGATAGCACCAGGCATGCAGTTAAAAGGAGCATCTGATTCAGATTGTGCTGCTGTAACAGTATTTTGTTTACAGGTTGTGTCTGTGTGTTTTTTTCTTTCTTGAACGCCGCTTACGTTTTCTCCAACACGTAGCAAACAAAGAAGATTCTAATCGTCCATCAACGGAAACTTCCGAAACGACGTTTATATCTCCATTTTGCTTTAACGTGTGTGAAGCATCAGAGCCGTTTACGTGTGAAAGGCATCGAAGGCTTGATGCTGATGTTACTGCAATTGACCTAGACACGTCGTGAGTGCTGATCCTGTCTGAGCATCTAATGTTCTTATTTTCAATCGCCAATGTAGACTTCAATGTTTCTTTATGCGCCTCTATGCCAACATCTCTATATACATTTTTTTCTCCAGGCTCCGGACATTGACAGTTGACTAAGTGTCCGAACTGGCCTGTGCCTGTGTGTCTCGACAATATAATCCCCAGATGCGTGTCACCATTCACATTCGACTGCTCAGATTCCGCTGAAAGACTATACGTGCTGATGTGTTGGAAAGAGACGTGTGAATCCAAGTTGTGATGATAACAGTTTACCATTTCTATAACTATCGGCAACAGTAGTGTATCGGTGTTGTGACCTTCATACAATTCACTTGAGTGTTGCACTGCTTCCAAAATCGACGTTGTAACCTTCATACAACTCACTTGAGTGTTGCACTACCTCCAAAAGCAAAGCCAGCTTTTTAAACTCAGAAGAACGAGAGTCTTCTTCATTGTTTTGAAAAGTGTCAGTGGTCTTCTGAATAATGTATCCAGCCCTCTTTTCAGAAATTGAATGTTCTGACTTTGATAGGATCAATTCTTTTTCGACGTTGCCGTTTGTTGACTGATCCATAAAATTAATGTTGTTGGATTCTGTTTCATTATTGCTACTTACACGCTGGTAGCTTGCTTGCATATGGTTCTCCAAGGTAAGCACGACGTTTTGTATTGACTGACGCCTAGCATCGAGAACAATTTGTTGATGACCTCTAACCAGCAAAACATTTTCTTTCACGTTATCCTCCCATTTCCTGTTTGTATCTTCTACTACCTTCCAGTAGTTGGTCTCACCTGAGGTTTCTTTTTTCGTACTTCCTCTTCAAGGTGTATTACCTCCTCCCTGAGAAGCTGGATTACATTCTTCCAGTGATCGTTTTAGAATTCTGGCGTTCGTTTTCCAACTGTGTTTGCTCTTTGGGTACCTCTCTCTGTGCTCGATGTTGGTTGTTTACCAGATCGTGGCCTGAGTTCTAGAATGTTCTATGTCCCATAGGGGGTAAAGAACATTCTAGCCCTCAGGCGACGAGATGTCCTACAGTTTGGTAGTCGCATGGTTATTACACCATCCAAAAGTCAACGGATGAGTTTGTCTTTGATAGCAAATCATCCAGTTCTAAAAAGCCTTTAGTTGCGTTTTAGTAAGTTATGGGCACTTTTGTGGTCAGTGTGCCTCAATTTCTGGAGTTCTGTATTTGTGGCAGTCAGAATATTTAATCGAACCATGTTTGAACAAGAATAAACGCAACGACAGCAATTGATAAATAAAACGTATTGCCCGAATAACCGACTCGTGTATGATTTTAATAAGCCAATGACCAGCTAAAATGAAACAAGAAATAAAGCTTATTTGTATTCAAAATATTCCAAAAGACGACGAATAGAGAAAATGAGTTTCAATCAATTCGTAACGGAAAAGTAAAATTATCTCAGACAACAACTGTACACTATTTTACTGAGACATTTGCAAACAGTTTTCTGTACTGGGTGACTGACAGCCAAACAATGAAACTGAATGAGGTGAGTTGTACTCACGGGCTCAACGACAGTCTGAATGACGAATGAACGGTAAACAATGGTCCGATGTGCGTGCACATGAAATTACAATCTGACCATGGGAAATATAAAAACTACGGAAGAAAAAAAAATGGCAGAGGCAGTTGGTGGTTTCCAGGAGTAGTATAGTGCGGGGGTTAGATAGGGTGGTGTGTGGATCCGACAGTGTCAACAGGATCAATTTGTGCTTTCCGGGTGCTAGGGAGGAGGGTCTAGTGGACTAGTAAAGGGGTCATGCCATTGGTTGTTGTTCACGTGGGGACCAACAACACCAGGGAGAGGAAATCAGTTCAGGTTATTGAGACTTTCAAGGACTAAATAACTCAAATGAATGCTAAGAATACACAGGTAGTGGTTTCGGGGGTTCTCCCAGTACTATGTGAAAGGCGAGCGTACTTCGCGGATAATTGGAATCAACGAGGAATTGGGGGAGTATTGTAAGGAACTTAGGATACCTTCTGTAGATAATTTGGGATCATTCTGGGGGAGAAAGGACCTATATGGAAGGGATGTTCTCCATTTTAGCCCAAGGGGTACAGAGGTTTTAGGAAGAAATATGTTGCAGGTGGTGGAGCCTTTTTTGGTATAGGGAGGGGGGGGGCAGAGAAGGGGTGGGGGGCGAACACAGGAAATGTATTATGAACCATAGTTGTAAAAAATTGGATAAGGAGGATAAGAAAAAGGGACCTAAAATTCACTTCGATAGGAATAGCATCCCAAGGAAAGCCCAGGTATACAAAATAGGATATACAAACATACAGGGACTAGATAACAATGGGACCAGTAGGCGGAAGGCAATGAATCTCGGTACCCTGAAAGTGGGTTATAGCAACATCCAGGGTCTCTACCGGAAAGTAAGTGAAATTGCTACATTGATCGAGGCAGAGGAGTTTGATGTCATGGGCTTAAGCGAGACGTGGGTAAGACACGAGGAACGGGTAGACCAAGTAAGGGGTGCGTGTGGATAGGTGTAGGGCGAACGGAAGGCCAGAAAAGGGGGGGGGGGAGGGAGGGGTAGGCATGTATATTAAAGAGGATTTAAAACCGTCGCTGATCACAGACCTGGAAGATGTCAGCACCTCGGCTGAGGTATCGAATGAAATTGGATGGGTAAAGCTCAATCTGAGAAACAAAAGTATTGCCCTTGGCATTGTGTACTGTGCGGTGGAGGGAAGCAAACCCGAGTGGAATGACTCGATATACTCAACACTAAGGTCCAATTCCACAGAACTAGAAAACAGGGGGCTCGGTATAATTCTGATGGGTGACTTTAATGGACACATAGGTGATAAGGAAGAAGGCATAGAGGGTGGAGACAAGAAAGTCAACAGGAATGGAAGGAAGCTGTCGAACTTCACAAATGAGCTCGGTCTGAAGATTCTGAACAGGGACGCGAGGTGCAAGGCGAAATGGACCTGGGAGAGGAACGACAGAAAATCAACAATCGACTACATTCTCACAGATATTAATTTATGGAGGGAGGTGATAGGGGTAGAAGTGGATGATGAGGGTAAAATGGAGGTGGACAGTGATCACAACTTGATTACAGTGACGATCAGGGCCAAAAACCTAGTAAAAAAGGAAAGGAAGCTTCAAGAAGATTTGGGAACTCAAAAAGGATGCTGACTGGGCGAATTTCGAAGAAAAACTGAAACCAAAGCTTGCAACCGTACACAAGGGGGGGGGGGGGGGGGGGCAGTGTCCAGAAGATGGCCGACGCCATAGTTGCGAGCCTAGTGGAGACAGGGAAGGAAAGTGTAGGAAAGATCAGGGTGCCAACCCGGGAACTTGGGTACGGAGTAAACGAAGAACTGAAAGGGGCCATAAAGGGTAGAAAAGCTAAATGTGCTGCATACAAGAGAAGAAGAAAACTTAAGGGGGCGGAAAGCAACGAGGCCACAGTAGCAAAGGAAGAATACCAACAAGCACGAAATAAAGTAAATAAGATTAAAGACGATAATCGGAGAGTGCGAAATAGCAGTCTTATTAGGACTATAAGAACGACAGGGGGGTCGAGTTCGAACGTATTTTGGAAATGGGTGAATAAACGTAACAAAGGAAGGAACCCACAGAGTTTTAAAGTAGATGGCAGAGTTACAGACGAGCAAGATCAAATCGCATTAGAACTTGTCAAGCACTGAGAAAAGGTAAACGATAAGCGATGGGGCATCGGGAGCCCACCGGAGCGTCCGAATCAGGTCGAGGAAAATCTATCGAACTTCGTGTGCAGCGAAATTAAAACGGAGGAGGTGCGAAAGGTGATCTCAAAATCAAGGGATGGAAAAGCGGGAGGGGTGGATGAAATTCCGAACGAGTTTATCAAAAAGGGGGAGAGGAACTCGTAGAAAACCTAACTGCCCTATTCAATTTAGCCACAGAAAATCAAGAGGTCCCAAAGGAGTGGAGAGAAAGCAAAGTGACATTTATTCACAAAATGGGGAAAAAGACGTTTTGGATAACTATCGAGGGATCTCTGTCAGTAGCAACATTGGAAAAGTTTTCTATAAAGTCCTGTATGGAAGACTAGAGGAGGTGATTGAAGAGAAGGGTTTTTTGGAGAAATCCAGAATGGCTTCAGGAAGGGAAGGAGAGTCACTGACCATCTTTTCACGCTATCCCAAATGAAGAATCCGCGAAAGCAAAAAAGAGAAAGATGTTGATGGCCTTTTTGGATGTTAAAAAGGCAAACGATAGAGTATGGAGGGAGGGTATGTGGCGCAAGCTGGAGGCTCTGGGCTTGGGAGGCGAGTTTGTTGGAATTATGAAAGCATTGTATAAAGACGTACAGAGTGAACTTAGCCTGGGAAACATTACAAAAAAACGTGTGCCTATGGAGATAGGCCTAAAACAGGGGTGTATCCTTTCGCCAATTCTTTTTCCATTGTTCATCAAAGATTTAGGAGATGAACTCCTGCATAGCGACGAAGGGGTAGCAGTTGGGGACTTAAAGATCCCAGGGCTATTTTTGCAGACTTTATGGAGCTAGTGTCAGAAAGCGAAGAGGGGCTAGCGAAAATGCTGTGAATGGTTGGGAAATACGGGAGCATATGGAGACTCAAACTTAATGAAAGCAAGAGCAAAGTTATACCCGTGGGCCGCAAAGTGGACCCCACTGGGAGGTGGAGAGTGGGGGAGTTCTGCATTCCGGAAGGTAGCAGCAAACTTCTCAGTGTTAGTGTAGGAGAGACAGGTGACTACGAGTATTTGAGGGTAAATATACACATCACAGGAAGAGGCATCTACCGAAACCACACAAATAAATTGATTCTGAAGGGGAAGCGAATCCTTAACCAAATGAAACTTATAGGGAAAAACAGTTTCAATAAGATTTTCGTGGGGAAAACCATTTAGGAAATGGTGGGTCTGCCAAGTATAACATACGGTACGGAAGTGGTACGCCTAAACCAGACGGCCGTAAAGAGCTTGGAAATCCTGCAGAACGACGCAGGCCGATGGATAACGGGGTCGAGTAATGCCGCAGCGCTAGAAGCAATCGGGGGTGAGCTTGGTGGATGGGGATCAAGGGCAGGATAGACCTATTGAAGCTCGGCTATCTTAATTATCTGGTAAATCTCCCCGACAGCCGATGGTGTAAAGTAATGTTCCTGAGAATTTTCAACTCAAATAACAAGATATCAAGACGGGGTGGATGGTCGAAGTGAGGGAGCTAGTAGAGAACTACTCATTGGAGATCTCGGACCTAGACGTTGGGGCAAACCAGGGTAAAAAAATCGTCAGAGAAAGGGTCATGGAGGATTGTAACCGTAATTGGAGAGAGGGGGGTCAAATCAAGAGAAGCCTGATTTTGAAGAGTACCTTGATGGCATCTTGGGGGGGGGGGGGGGGGTACTGTTGTTCAAGCTGATGGCGCGGTCTCTGGAGCTGAGGGGAAAAATTGGGAAAAACACTGAAAAAGGAGTGCCAGGTGTGTAATTTGGGCGTGGTGGAGAGGATGGGAAAATGAAGGACATGTGGTTAGTGGGAGACTCAAAGGAGAGAGTTAATATGCTAATCGGAGAGATTGGGAAGAATGGGGCAAGGGATGTCATCAAGCAGTTTGTGTCCGAGTGTTGGGAGGAGAGAAGAAGCGTGGAAATAGGGAGGCAGTTGGGAGTACAGGGGTAACCAAGAACTTATCTGAGAACCGCGACAAATCAGCGGCCGGCCAAAGTGTGTTATTATGTTATTATCTTTTTCTATACAATCGGCGAAAATAATACACTTTCACTATCACAGAAAGGCCGAAAGATAATGTTTTCAAACTGTGGATTATTTTACAAGCAAATTGAGTCGGTTAAACAAACCGGCTTCCTCTCAATCGGCATTGAAAAATTATTTACAAAAATTTCTCCGATTTCCTAAAATTTCAAATTATCAAGCGAACGATGGCAAAATTTGTGAATGAGGCATCGATCAGATACCGCCCCATCCAGGCATGCGCTTGTATCGTTCCTTGGGGAAACTTTTTGAGAAAGACAGAATGAAATCAACAACAAGCAGAGAGAAATTTGATAAAAAACACAAAAGTTATTTGTCCAATTAGTCACGGCGACACCAGTGTTGTAAAATGTGGTTAAAAATCTTTGTCCCTATATCCCGATAGATTCTGTCTTTTGACTGGTCAGAATGCCTTGGACAAATAGCCATGGCAAAGGGTGCGACCAACATCCAAGGTATATGAGAGCGTGCAACATCCAGGGTATAAGCTCACGCGAAACATCGGGGGTATATGGCCTCAATAAAAGCTTTTCGCTTTCGCTCGCCTCATTACAAAAATCGAACGAAAAAACACGAAAGTAGTCTAAAAAAACAGGGGGGGGGGGGGGGAGGTCAGGCAAAAAATTACGGATACAAGGTGTAAATTTTTACATTTTCAGTTTTTGGGACCCATCACCCCGGAATGCAAATTTTTGCCAGTCATGTCTTTGATACCCACCCCTCCCGCACAGTTTTTCCTCAAAGACAACTGGGGACCCACCCCCAATTTATAAAATCTGTTTAACGAAGTATTCAAATTACCTAAATAAAAAAAGGCATCCCTAGCCACAGATGGCCCCAAAACAATCTCTCTGCATATAAAATCACAACGGAAATGCAGCATCAGACCCCCAGGTGACTTCTGGAACCCGCCTGCACCAACTAAATTGCAGATATACACCCATTCATGTTCCAAGCAACACAACCCTTACCCCGATGTACAACATGTCTATGCTGTTCAGACACCAGTCGAATCCCACCACCAAGAAGCCCTGCCCAAAATATATTGTTCCCACCTGGATATCTTCAACTGTCCACAAGAAATAGTTGTTTTTCATTTCATTACTTTTCGGTTAAATGTTTAGTTTGTACAGCCGGTCTGAGAGAGACCTAATACTGAAGTTCTTTGACCCATGCCAGGGTGGCTTGTCTGAGATGAATTGCCTCTTATTTATTTTTTTATGTTAGTGTCACTAGAATCATATTTACCTTGAAATTATACACGTTTTCCATAATCAAAATTTTTATACTATCAATCTTTCCAATTGTTCCATACATGGAAGCACACTAGACCAATGGCATGAGGCACCCTGGGGCTTACAGAAGAATCAAATAATAGGAGCTACAAAGCACTAATAAGAGGCAGACTGCCTTAGTAGAAAAATAAAGGAGTGAAAATCATGACCAAATAGCTGGGAATCACTTTTTTGTTTTGCAAATTTTTACCAGACCCAGAACAGGACCCACCCCCCACCCCCCCAATGAAGTGTAAAAAAAAAATTCTAACATGGAGCCCCCAACACATTATCAATGCTCTATTCTGTTCTAAGTTATGAATCTAAGCACTTGAATTCACTTTTGTTGTAATTACTTGTCTGTAAAATGATATCTGGCAAAAAATTGCATGACACCGGCGAAAACTGCACTTTGGGGCTCGGACCCACCCACCCACCTGGACCTTGTATCCTGGCATCTTTTTGCGAGCCCCCCCCCCCCCCCCCTGCAAAAAAAAGAAAAAATAATGAAAATTGATTTACACTGGATAAAGGGTTATATTATTTCTTTCTTTCTTTATTTATTGGTGTTTAAGGTCACATATTTCTGCACAATCGCTAATCATGACCATGACAGTTTTACGGCTCGAAAAGGCGGAGTACCCGGAGAGAACCACCAGACAACGGCGAGCAACTGTCAGCTCCTCAATATACTAACTCAACACATGCAGGGTTATCATTGGCTGAAGACAGGTGCATCATCGACGTGCAGTACGCCTTAGTACACAACGCCACCGTTCCCCCACGTGGGCAATGGGGGTGAAGTGTCTTGCTGAAGGACATAACGCGGTTGCCGAAGGTTGGATTCGAACCTCTTGGCTTGCAGCCTGCGTCTCTACCTACTAAGCCATCGCGCCCCCTGGGTAAAGGGTTAAGATCGCCAAAAAATAGGGTTGGTAAGGGCAATCCTATCCACCACAATTTTTTTCTTAGCCCTTCCTCAAATCTGCATTTTCCGAGACAAAATGGTGCATAACCCAATTAGAGAAAAGGTTAAGAAAACCAACATTTCAAACTTGAACTGTGGAAATATCTAATAATACTAAATATATTACTCAAAGTTTACTAAGCACCAAGTATATCCAACTACCTGTTTTACGTTTTTGTTGAAATATTGTAATGAAAAGAGTATATATTTTTTATTCTATTATATAGTTAATGATTTAAGTACAGAAATTAAGATTTTATTTGTGTTTGACATTATTTTTTAGCTTTTGAATACGATAACCATGGAAAATGGATATTATTGGTAAAAGAGAAAATTTTTCAATATGCCAAAAAGTTGACGGAGCGAACTGGTATGGGTTCAATATCGAATATGAGACCAATTACTGTTAATTACAGCTTGACAACGCCTTCTCATGCTCCCAATCAGGTTCCTGGTGGTCCTTTGTGGGATGTTGTTCCATTCTTGGACCAGCATGGCACCAAGCTTCTGGACACTTCTTCGCTGGACTGGATGGGCTGAAATTGCAGGCTGCAACTCATTCCAGACATGTTCGATTGGATTGAGGTTAGGGGATCTTGCTGGCCAGTTCATACGCTCAATCCCCTCCCGCTGTCGGTACTCCCCGGCAGCATGAGCAACATGAGGATGGGCATTATCGTCCATCAGAATGAATCTATTACCCACTGCACCTGCATACAATCTGACGTGGACATCCAGGATCTCATCAATATACCGTTGTGCAGTCAATGTACCGCGTTCAAGGATACAGAGCTCTGTACGTGCATCCCAGCTGATGCTGCCCAGACCATGTTTGACCCTCCACCATAGAGGTCATGCTCAGGAATGTTGGCTGCATGGAATCGCTCTCCTGGTCTTCTCCATACCCTAGAACGCCTACCTGTGTGGGCTAGGCAGTACCTTGACTCATCTGTAAAAAGGACAGGTCGCCAATCTTCTCTGGTCCATCCAATGTGGCCCATGGCCCATTCATATCGTGCCTGGCGGTGGTTCTGGGACAGCGGAATGCGAATACATGGTCTTCTCGATCGGAGCCCACCTTCGAGCAACCTTGCCCGGATAGTCTGCGTCGAAACATTTACTCCAGATGCATTCTGAAGGTCACTGTGAAGCTAGGTGGCTGTGGCAAAGCGGTTCCTGAATGATCGAAAACCGGTCTTCTGCTGCAGATGTTGCCCTGTCTCTGCCACCACCATGCCGTCTACCGGTGCGTCATACTGCTGAAGTCTTGCCCAGGCTCTGGTGATCACCGTATGGTGCACACCAAGGGGGCTTCACCAACGGTGGGTAGTCCCTTGTTCCACCATCCCTACAGCCCGCCACATTTCAGCTTCAGACAAATGTCTTCTTACATTTGCATTTGCCATATTCAATCATTAAGTCACAAGGGTTTGTGTTGAAATGAAGTCTGAATACCCTACACATGTCATGTACATGTAGACAGTACACGAAAACACCATGAAAATCAAGGGGCACATGCTTTCCATGACTGTCACGAAAAGTCTGCCTGTCAAGAGAGCTAATGTAAACACTGGGGAACGAACATCTCAATACATTCCTCAATCATATCCACCAAAACTATCGCAAATATGTCGCCAGCAAATTTCACAATGATGTGTCAAATATTTGGTGCTTAGCAAACTTTGAGTAGTATACTATGTTTCACGGAATGCTATTTTCTCTTAAAGTTTTAACCCTAACAACACTGAAATAGCACAATAGGCCTCGTGAGGCCCGAGGCACAAAACTGACACAAAGTTGATTAAAGAAGGGTTTGATTAGCATCTATGGCTAGTGGAGACATGTAACTATTAATAACTATTAACCCTTTACCCAACGAATCGCCCGCATCCGCCCGCGTAATATGCAAATTCAGCAGCTGAAAAAATATTATTTTTCGAAAAATTTCAACAAAACCATATCATGTGACCCCTCTTTGGAACGAGCTCGTCGAGCTCGTTCCAAAGAGGGGTCAAATGATATGGTTTTGTTGAAATTTTTTGAAAAAATTTAAAAAATGATATTTAAAATAATAAATTTTGAAATCGTCTGCGTTGGATAAAGGGTTATTAACTCTGTTGACCAAGTAAGATGATTTTTTCTGGTATAGAGATGCTACCACACAAATAATGCCCAGATTTTCATTAAAAGAAAATAGGGAGAAAACCAGAGACTAAGGTTTAACAAACTTGAAATGTCCCCCCCCCCCCCCCTCCCCACACACACACACACACACAAACACACATAAACACACACCTTTCCATCACGATTCTGACCATCGATCTGAAGAAGCAGATTTTTAAAGATTATTCCTCATATTGGACTAAATTAAACTTCTGGCGCCAATAGGAAGCACAAATATTTAACCCAGGGACTTGATTTTAACAAACTTGAATCTGACGTCTCTTAGGATGGTTTGTTTCATATATCGAAAGATTCTGACTTGGGGTTCTGGAGGAGAAGATTTTCAAAGAATATTCCTCACATTCCACCAATTTGGGCTCCCGTATTGGTCCCGAATATTGACCCAGGGATTTTATTCAAATAAATTTGAATCTGACACCTATAAGCAGTCTTTCGATTTTGAGCGAACTGCCTCTCTTATGCACCTGCAATGTTTACTTTTTGTGAGTGGACAACACCACAGTTCGGTTCGTTTCACCTAGCAAGCGATTAACCCTTTTTAACGAATCGGCTGCATTCGCCGTGTAATATCCTTTTCCATTGAGCAGTAGAAAAAAATGCATATCATTTTTAACAATACCGAGATCGTTCTTATGAGGGGGTCACATGATTTTGTTGAAATGTTTTTTAAGAATTGTGAGAAAAAATTAAAACAAGAGGCCCCATGAGGCTCACCTGATAAAGTTGTTTAACCCTTTACCCAACGAATCGCCCGCATCCGCCCGCGTAATATGCAAATTCAGCAGTTGAAAAAATATTATTTTTCAAAAAATTTCAACAAAACCATATCATATGACCCCTCGTTGGAACGAGCTCTACAAGCTCGTTCCAACGAGGGGTCACATGATATAGTTTTGTTGAAATTTTTTTAAACATTTTTGAAAAATGTGAAAAAATGATATTTAAAATAATAAATTTTGATATCGTCTGGGTTGGGTAAAGGGTTACCAGATGATTTAATTAGCATCTATAGCCAATGAACACTACAGAGGTCTGACGTCATGAAACTATTCATAACTGTTGTCCAGTAAGATGCTTTTTTCTGGTATTGAAATGCTACCACACAAATCATGTCCAGATTTCCAGTAAGGGAAAATAGGGAGCCCAAATATCAACCTAAGGACTTAACTTGAACAACTTGGACCAACTAAGCACCCCTGACCCCCCCCCCCCCCACCCCCCACCCCATCAGGATTCAGACCATTTGATCTGATAGAGGCAGAATCAAAGTTTTTTTTCCTCATATTGGACCAAGTTAAAGAGCCCAATTATGAACCCAGGGACTTGATTATAACAAACTTGTGTCTGACTCTCCCGAGGGTGGTGTATACATATATCCAAAGATTCTAATTGTGGGATTCGAGAGAAGAAAATTTTTAAAGAGTGTTCTTCATATTTAAAAGTTAAAATTCCGGCTCAAGTAAGGGGCCCAAATATTAGTTGAGGGAAATGTTTTGAACAACTTTGAATATGACCCCCGCAGAAATGCTGTATATCGAACATCAAACGATTCTGACTGGTGGATCTGAATATTTTTAACCCTTTACCTAACCTGAAAAGCAGACGACACTTGCAAAAATAATTCTTGAATAACTAATTTTTTTCATTTTTTGTCTCAAAAACATAGGTTATGACCCCTTGTTGGAACGAGCTCGACGAGCTCGTTCCAACGAGGGGTCATAACCTATGTTTTTGAGACAAAAATGAAAAAAATAATGAAAATTAATTGGCGATTTTTGAGAATAGCGCTGGCCGGTTTTGGCCGTTACGTTAAGTAAAGGGTTAAAGATGTTTCCTCATGTCGCAGCAAGTTAAATTTCGATCTGCAGTAAGGGACCCAAATATTAATCGAGGCACTTGATTTGAACAATCTTTTATACCATGATTACCCATTCTACTATTTATAAAAAGCCATACATTTTAGCTTTACACATCAACTGTGGTGAACACGCCAGCAATGGGATTTCAGTAGTTAAATTTTACACCTACAATAGAATTACATCCAAGATGACCTTTGCTGATGTCGACCTGAATACGAACTTGTCTACATTTATCGAACGTCGCCTCGCGAAGAGTGAAATGACAAAATATAACAAACATTCATTGTCTCATGTTAATAAAGCACCCTTAACTCGAAAAAGTATGTTATTATGTTATTAAAATGGAGAATCCCCGTTTCTTCTTCCATTTCGTTTCGGCGGTAAAATTGACAGTAGAAGTACCGCCCACATGTGCTCATGTAAACAAAAACATATTCGCACGTATGCACGTCTTCTGCTTAGTAAAAGAGAGAAAAAATAATAGCGACTCTTGCTAATCTGACGATCATGGTATCAATGAAATATACCCATGGTAGCTTGGTGTACCAAATGTTCACCACTCGTGGAGAACGTTTGGTACACCAAGCTGCTATGGGTATATTATATGTGAATATGGCCCCCATAAGGATGCTCTGTATCAAGTTGCAAAAGATTCTGACAGGTGGTTCTGGAGAAGATGAGTTTCAAAGATTATTCCTCACAGTGGGCCAGGTTAAAATTTGGACCCCAGTTGGGAGCCGAAATATTAACTCATGGTCTTAGTTTGAACAATCGTGCATCAGACTCCCCTAAGAGTAGTGGGTACTATATATTCTGATTGAGGGCTTGTGAGAAGATTCTTAAAGAATATTCCTCACTCTGAATCAAGTTAACATTCGAGCTTCAATAGGGAGCCCAAATACTAATCATTGAACTCGATTTGAACAAATTTTACTCTGACATCTGTAAGGATGCAGTAGGGCTGCACGGTATATCGATAAACCGATATATACCGGTATTCAAACCAATATCGATTGAATACCGGTGTAATTACAAAATATCGGTTTATCGTCATTATTTATTTAACCACAATTTAATTTTCAAGATGTCTTTAGTTTTTTAACTGTAGCCCCGAATGAATAAGACTATCCCTTTATCCAAGGAATCGTCTGCTTGTGCCCTCGTAATATACAAATTCAACAGTTGAAAAAATAATTTAAAAAAATTTCAACAAAACTATATCATGTGACCTCTCATTGGAACGAGCTCGTTGAATGAAACTATATCATGTGACCCCTCATTGGAACGAGCTCGTTGAGCTCGTTCCAATGAGGGGTCACATGATATAGTTTTTTTGAAATCTTTGGGGAAAATCTGAGAAACTAATTTTGAAAATAATAAATGTTGATATCGTCTGCCTTGTTGGGTAAAGGTTTTTCGAACCGCATCATCAAGGCATGCTAATTCGTTCCGACTGTGATGCCTCGAGTGTCGATTGTGGTACTTGTGTTCATATATCAGAACAGTTTTCTATATACCGGTACACCGCGGTATTTTTGAATACCGATACCGGTATTCAGTTTTGAATATCGTGCAGCCCTAGGATGCAGTGTCCTAAACAACAAAATATTCTGACCGGTGGATCTGAAGATGATTTTTAAAGATTATTTCTCAAATTGCTGTAAGCTGAAATTAGGTTCCCAACGAGATCCCAATTAGAAACCGATGGTCTTGATTTGTACGAACTTGAATTCGTTTCCTGTACGGTGTCTGTGTTCCATATATAAAAAGATTCTGACTAGTAGTTCTGGAGAATAAGAGTTTAAAGATTATTCCTCATTTTGGACTATGTTAAAACTCAGGCTCCAATAGGGAGCCAAATATTGACACAGAGACTTGATTTGAACAAACATAGATCTGATCTCTCTAAGGATACAGTACACCAAGTATCAAAACATTCTGACTAGTGGATGTGAGGAACATTTGTTGACATTATTCTTTATATTGCATGACAAGACAGAATTTTTACAATTGGGTGCCAAATTGGATGCCAAACATAAGTTAGACAAATCTACGACCTACTGTCTGAAAATAGCGATGTCAATGTTAACCCAAGCGAAACTGCTCTGAACCTTGGTTTTACTTTTAATAATAGCTTCGATCTGTCTGACCAATTCACCTGCGTGAGCAAAAGCCGTTTCTTGCAGATAAGGAATAGGAACGAATAGGGCTGCTCGGTATATCGATAAACCGATATATACCGGTATTCAAACCAATATCGATTGAATACCGGTGTAATTACAAAAATATCGGTTTATCGTCATTATTTATTTAACCACAATTTAATTTTCAAGATGTCTTTAGTCTTTTAACTGTATCCCAATATGAATAAGACTATCCCTTTATGCAAGGAATCGCCTGCTTGTGCCCTCGTAATATACAAATTCAGCAGTTGAAAAAATAATTTTAAAAAATTTCAACAAAACCATATCATGCGACCCCTCATTGGAACAAGCTCGTTGAGCTCGTTCCAATGAGGGGTCACATGATATAGTTTTGTTGAAATCTTTGGGGAAAATCTGAGAAACTAATTTTGAAAATAATAAATGTTGATATCGTCTGCCTTCTTGGCTAAAGGTTTTTCGAACCGCATCACCAAGGCATGCTAATTCGTTCCGACTGTGATGCATCGAGTGTCGATTGTGGTACTTGTGTTCATGTATCAGAACAGTTTTCGATATACCGGTATACCGCGGTATTTTTTTGAATACCGATACCGGTATTCAGTTTTGAATATCGTGCAGCCCTAGGATGCAGTATCCTAAACAACACAATATTCTGACTGGTGGATCTGAAGATGATTTTCAACGATTATTCCTCATATTGCTGTACGTTGAAATTTAGGTTCCCACCGAGATCCCAATTAGAAACCGATGGTCTTGATTTGTACGAACTTGAATTCGATCCCTGTACGGTGTCTGTGTACCATATATCAAAAGATTCTGACTAGTAGTTCTGGAGAACAAGAGTTTAAAGATTCCTCATTTTGGACTATGTTAAAACTCAGGCTCCAGTAGGGAGCCAAATATTAACACAGAGACTTGATTTGAACAAACCGAGATCTGATCTCCCTAAGGATACAGTACACCAAGTATCAAAACATTATGTCTGGTGGATGTGAGGAACATTTGTAGACATTATTCTTAAAATTGCATGACAAGACAGATTTTTTACAATTGGGTGCCAAATTGGATGCCAAACATCAGTTAGACAAATCTACGACCTACTGTCTGAAAATAGGCGATGTCAATGTTAACTCAAGCGAAACTGCTCTGAACCTTGGTTTTACTTTTAATAATAGCTTCGATCTGTCTAACCAATTCACCTACGTGAGCAAAAGCTGTTTCTTGCAGATAAGGAATAGGAACGAAATTAGAAAACTACTTGATCAAAACACACCAGAAACTGTTATATAGTCAATGGTCCTGTCCCGACTGGACTATTGCAACTCTCTTTATTTTGGATTTCAACTGAAATCTATTAACCTGCTTCAGTGCATTCAAAATACAGCAGCCAAGAACTTTACTGGCGCCAAAAAAATACGATCACATGACACCAATCCTCCAATCCTTGCATTGGATACCAGTTGAGTCCCGCATCAAATATATAGAGATTATTACCATTATGTGGATGTACAAAATATGTATCCGAGTCGAGCTCCGGGTTCTAAGGGCAGATCACGACGAGTCTTCGACTCGTCGTAATCTGCCCTTAGAACCCGGAGCTCGACTCGTCGTGATCTGCCCTTAGAACCCGGAGCTCGACTCGGATACATATTTTGTACATCCACATAATGGTAATAATCATTTTATCTTACAATATATTGGGGATACGTCAAGAATGTAGACTCGTCGTGATCTGCCCTTAGAACCCGGAGCTCGACTCGGATACATATTTTGTACATCCACATAATGGTAATAATCATTTTATCTTACAATATATTGGGGATAAGTCAAGAATGTAGACGAATATATAACGAACTATTTATTCGTATGGATGAACAAAACGAAAAAAACGAAACTCACGCGAAACGAACGTGCTTGTATCCGACCACCTGATACAAACATCTGTATCAGGGGGTCGGATACACACAGTTGCGGAGTTAATACAGACAAAATACATGTTGATTGTAAGATAAAAAAGTGATATTAACCAGGTTCTTGATTAGAACACACTTGAATCTGACCCTTGTAATGAGGTTGTATACCAAATATCAAAAGATTCTGACCGGTAGATCTGAGGAAGAATTATTGTAAAGATTTAAAGTTAAATTTCAGGCTCCCATTCATAAACCATTCAAAAAATATGCGGAAAATAAGAAAAGTCTTGCGATTATGGAGTAGCTGGGTGTCCGGTAAGGTCGAATGCAAAAAACACCCCCTGGTTTACCACAGTTAAAAAACACTGTTTCACTTCCCAGGGTTCCCCCTGGAATTATCCTCCGATGATGATCGTGGCAGAAGCAAAGTGCCTAAAGACGAATGGATTTATTTATTTATTTGTTTATTGTGGTTTCGACAGCCAAGGTCACCTCGTGTAGGACAGTTTTCCGGGTGGAGACTGTCGGAGTACCCAAAGAGAATCACCGAGCAACGGCAAACAACTGTCAAACTCCCCGATGTACTACATTGTAACTCCACACAAGCAGGCTTAGCATTGGTGAAGACAAGTGCACCATTAATGTGCAGTACACCTTAGTACATAGCGCCACCGTGCCCCCATGTGAGCAATCGGGGTTAATTGCCCTGCCCGATGACAACGCAGGTGCCCCTGCCGGGTATCTAACCATGGACCTTTCGGTTTTAAGTCCATTGCCGTAACCACTGAGCCACCGCGCTCCCAAAGACGGATGGATGGACTGACGGGCGAACGACAGATGACTGTTCCAGACGTCAACATTATGTGCACTATAGTATGGTACTATGGGCGGTAGACCTAAAAACCTGATTCACCCCGCTACATGTACAGTACGTTGCGAGTGGATTGTAGCTGAATCACCCGCGGAGTGGAGTTATCACCCCCAAGCTATAACTTTCAAATGTTGTACATATCGACAAAAAACACAGGCAATGTTTCAGCCAATGGACCTCCGGGTTTAACCCGGAGGTCCATTGGCTGAAACTTTGCTTGTGCTGGTTATGCTTTGCAACAAATTTGCAATTATTACTTGGGTGGAATCTCCACTCTGCGAGTGATAATACACTCTCCACATACTGTATGTACTATATCTGACTCGAACTGCTGTACAATCTAGATTTTCTACACTGAACAACACAAAACAGGACACTCAGTTGAAACGTCAGACTCAGTAGTTCGAATGCACTAATGTTTTTTTTTCCATGTATGCGTAAGCAGCACATTTTACATAGTCAAAATCTAATCTCGAATATATATATATATTTGCCAGAGTTTAACCCTTTACCCAACGCAGACGATATCAAAATTTATTATTTTAAATACCATTTTTTTAATTTTTCAAAAAATTTCAACAAAACCATATCATGTGATCCCCCATTGGAACGATCTCGACGAGTTCGTTCCAAAGAGGGGTCACATGATATGGTTTGGTTGAAATATTTTGAAAAATAATATTTATTCAGCTGCTGAATTTGCATATTACGCGGGCGGATGTGGCAGATTCGTTGGGCAAAGGGTAAAACCTTAAAGGGTCTAGTCCCAATATTGCTGAGTATCTTGTCATTTTTGTCCATGTAGAACACGTCCCACATACAGGATTTTGGTGGCCTTGCTATCGGTTGTTACAAGATCATAGCATTGGATTCTTGTGATATCTTGGCTGTATTGCTACTCTACTATGATGGAGCAAAAGATAAGAATTCCCCAGTCTTTTTAGAACATTTTCAGAATCAATGAATGAATGATTTATTTCGTAGTACAACATGCTACAAATACAAACAAAGGTCAGCAACATACATTGATCTGAAATACATGATTACACTAACGGGAGATGGCGTAGCCACTAGGGCTGTCTTCCTGCCGCCACCCCCACCCCCACCCCCCCCCCCCCCAAAAACCCACAAAACCAAATTAAATGTGAAATGTGGTACAATCCCGACAACAGCATATTTGTAGTTGAAAAAAGAAATATTTGAATGAATATTTTGAATTATTCCATATAAATAAAATATTGTCCATCGTTTTTAGAAAATAACTCTTTTGGGTCAGTTGATAGATAGGGATGAGATAACAGAGCTAGGACCTACAGTCGGAACAAGCAGGATTATTACAGCTGACGTGATGAGGGTATAGAGCTAGGACCTGTAGTCGGAACAAACAGGATTATTACAGCTGACGTGATGAGGGTATAGGACCTACAGTCGGAACAAGCAGGATTATTACAGCTGACGTGATGAGGGGATAAAAGAATTGCTCCGTTAAAGACTTTTTGAATAGTGATCTGGAATAGTTTTGAACCGATGGTTCTATTGTATTCCACATCCTAGGGAAAGTATGGATTGGGAAGTTTGCGGAAAATTGAGTTCTTGGTTTTAGTGTGTGTGATTTATCCGATTGTCTGGTGTCCATTCCTGAGGGGTTTTATATTCTGAAAGTCTTCTCAAAGCTTTCAGGGAGCATGCTGTTATACCAATCATGCATAAACAAAGAGACCTGAAGTTTGTACAGGTCTGTGAATTTTAAGATACGCAGATCAATAAATAGTGGATCGGTGTGAGCATTGTAATTTTTGTTAGCTATAATTCGGATGGCTTTCTTTTGTAATTTTTGACGACTAGTGACCCCAGATGTGGATACCATATAGCATGTGACTATGGATCAAAGAGTAATATAATATTTTCAGGCATTCGTTCGGTAGAATCTTCTTCACTTTGTTTATGGCATAAGTTGCCCTGGAAATTTTGGAGCAGATTACTGAGATATGCTTCTTAAAGTTCAAATTTTCATCAACGTGGATTCCTAGTAATTTTACAGATTTTTCCTCTTGATTGTTAGCAACGAGTGAGATAGTTGAATTGTTAAGCATAAGTCTTTTACTTTCACTTGTGTATAAGTCATTCTGAGGGTGAAAAATAATAAATTTTGTCTTTCTCTCATTTATTGTGAGTTTATTAGCTGTGTACCAATAGTATATGTTATTGAGTTCGTTATTAACTTATTCTATTATTGTATCTAAGTTATTGCCAGACGTCTATGCAGTTGTATCGTCTGCATATGATAAAATTTTCAGCAATTTCGAGTTTATAATATCGTTAATGTAAATTATAAAGAGAAGAGGACCAAGAATAGATCCCTGTGGGACACCAGTTGTTATCACCTGGAAATCAAAACTCGCCTTTGGAAGGGAAACTGACTGAGATCTGTCAGTAAGATAATCCTTGAACCAAGAGTTTGCATGGCCACGTATTCCATAGAGTTCTAGCTTTTTGAGTAAGATCTGGTGATTTATAGTATCAAATGCTTTGGAGAAGTCAAGGAACAGAGCTAAAGTATGGTCCTTTGTTGGCTTATCATTCAATTCAGCAACATTGTTACCGGATGTATTGTTGAGTGTGCCTTTCTGAATTCAAACTGATACTGATGGATTATCCTATTATCTTACAGGAAAGATATTAACCTGGAGTACATTATTTTTTCTAATACTTTCGAGAAGGTCGATAACATGCTAATGGGCCTATAATTGTTGAATAGTTGATGGTCACCAGGAATTACTTTTGCTATTTTCATTTTGCTGTGGACAATACCCATTGAGAAAGATAGATTAATTACGTGTGTTAAAGGGTCAGGGTCAGCGATCTCATATATTATCTCCTTTAATATTTTGGAGGACATATTGTCAAGGTCTCTACTCGTTTTTTATTTTAATTTTTTTGTGCACTGAATTACCTCGAGTGGGGTAGAGGGCAAAATAAAAAATGACTCAATTCCATTTCCATTAACGTAGTCAGTAAAATATCAACAGGAGGTTGGTACTGGGTCGATTAATATTGAACCGATGTTAACAAAGTAGGAGTTACATTTGTCAGCTATCTCTTTAGGATCAGATATTTCCGCATTTCCATCGACAAATGAGGACGGGAATGTAAAGATAGAATTAGATTTGTTAATTGCTTTTTTACAAAATTTCCCAAGTTTTTTTCATGTTATGTTTATTTTCATGATGTATAGTCTTGTAATAATCAGATTTGTGAGCCCTTTTCAATCTGTTAAAAATGGTACAGTATGTTTTGTATCTTGATTTGTTATGTGTGGTTGGGGGTTTTAATGTTTTGACCAACAGTTTTGTTTTTTCAAAAGATGACTGCAAAAGGGCCGATGTCATCCACGGTTCACGCTTCACAAACTTTTGGGGAATTCTTATGATTTCTTCTGGAAAAACTTGATCGAAAGCTGCATGGACAGGCATAGGCTTCGTTGGGACAAGGAGCATTCATTACATCGTTGTAGTCACTTTCAGACAAGAGAAACCTAAACTGATTTACATTTTCCTGCTTAAAAGATCTTTTTGGGGTTTGTATGGGATGGGTGCGCCTTTTTGATGATTCATCAACATCAAATGATGCAAAATGATCATTACATCTGTAATAATTATTCCAGATATATGGGGATTAATGTTGTTACTGAAAATGTTATCAATTATGGTGGCAGAATGGTCTGTAATTCTAGTTGGTCTTGTTATAAATTGCATAAAACCTGCACTAAACATAGTTTCGATAAATAAGTCGGTTTTGTTATGCCTACAAAGGCCAAGTAAGTCAATATTAAAATCACCCATAAGATAAACATTCTTGTTTGAGGCACTTAAAATGTTTACTACATAGGTCATTTTTTCCAGGAATAGGTCGAGGTCTGCTTTGGGGGCTGAGTTTGATCAATAAATAATTCCGACAATATTTACGGATTTTAAAAGGGACAGTATCTTTAATATAAAGTTCTACACCTCCCCTACCGTCATCATTACTAGATCGCAGCCGAGTAATCAATGGGTGGTAGCCTTCCAGTGAGTAGGTAATGTTTTCTTTCACACTGAACGTTCCTGTCAAACCTATGATGTCTAAGAAATTTGCTTCGGACTGAAGGCTACATATTAGGTTATGGAAGGGCTCCCAGTTAGCATTAAAGCTTCGGCAGTTTAGGTTAAAGAGCGTGAGCGAGGTGGACTTTTTCGAGATCTCATTACTAAAGCGCTCAGGGTAGGGATCTGCGATCACACATTTTTTATCGAATCGAATCGTGTCTCTGATATCGATATCGAATCGAATCTCGAATCGAATCTTAATAGACAAGTTATTTCATTTTGTACCAAACGGAAGTTACGGTACACTGTGATGACCCTTACAAGACTGACTGACACCGTAAACAACAATAAATCAATATTCACTGTAGCACCGTAGCTGAAACAGCTTGGCCTATTATCCATAGTTTTAATTTTTGAAGGCTTAACTTGTTACTATTCACGTTCTGAAGAACGTGAATAGTAACAAGTTAAACCTTCAAAAACTAAAACTATGGATAATGTTCTTGGCAAAATTCACTATTTATCAAACCATTGTCAATTACTCAGTTAAATATAAATTGAGCCTATATAAATGAACTGTCTAATGCCAATTTTATCCATTTTTTGTTGGAAATGTACCAAATTGGTGTTAGTACGAGATATTCGAAAAATCGAATCCGGAGACTGATTCGGGATCGGTCTCGAAGCAATCGAATGGTATCGACATCGAATCGAATGACGAATATTCGCAGGACCCTAGCTCAGGGGTGTAATATTCACAACTCTGTTCTTCGATATCGAAGGGAGAGTTCTCTTCAGCGGCATCTTTATCGGTAATCACATCATTAAAGTGAGAAATAAAGTCAAATGAGCTGCTGTTCCGTGTCTTATCAAGTGTAATAGTGTTAGCGATTATCAAATGTCAAGAAGTGGGTCACTCTACCAAGGAATAAACCAATAAAACTTGCAAGTGTGACTGCGCAAGCATTTTGCAAATCTATGGCGAGAATCAAATAAACATTTTGCGATAATCAAAGTTGATTCTCATTGTCTTCTGTGCGAGAATCATTTGCGAGAATCGATTCTTATTTACGCATGAATTTTAAGTCCTGACTATACAGTTAACCCTTTACCTAACATGAAAAGCAGACGACACTTGCAAACAAAATTCTTGAATAACTATTTTTTTTCCCTTTTTTGTCTCAAAAACATAGGCTATGACCCTCATTGGAACGAGCTCGACGAGCTCGTTCCAAAGAGGGGTCATAACCTATGTTTTTGAGACAAAATATGAAAATATAATGAAAATTAATTGGCGATTTTTTTTAGAATAGCGCTGGTCGGTTTTAGCCGTTACGTTGGGTAAAGGGTTAACAGTGGTCAGATAAACCAGGCCTCTCTCTCTGACTACTATTTGTTTATTTATTGGTGTTTAAGGCCACATATTTCTGTACCATGGCTAATCGTCACTGCAACTGGGAAATTCCTCAGGATACCTTAGGATCTTCTTATGGACGCAGGCCTTCTGCCTCTGTCCACATCTACATTTTCTCTGGTGGAAGTGTGTCTATCTGGTTTAACATATTCTGCCTTAAACTCGTATTTGATATCAGAGACTGATCAGTATTTATCAAGCTTGACTTCAAATTCAAAAATTGTTTTGTTTCCTTTATTCATCAGATACTTGCATCTAAGTACTTAATTCTACGAACTGCCCCTCAGAAGAAATCAGCGACACTTTTCTCACCCCCCCCCCCCGACTGCATGTGTAACATACGTCTGTCCAGGGTGAGATAGCAGGGAGAGACAGATGTATCCCACCCCACCCACGTGACGTTATACATTTATAACGTTATTATGACGCGATGCATAGTATTTGGCTACCAACTAATTCATATTGACGTCATCAGAATGCCGTGTGTTCAAAGTTTGATGCTCTAAAACTCTCTAAACCCCAAGATGCCACCGTTCCTAATTGATTTCGTGGTATATACCTTTGGTATATACATAACTTTTGCATGCTCTTTCCGATGGTGTCATTAGTTTATACCATATGAGTTGATTATATCAGCACGTGACCGCCGATTACCTCTGGCTAACGTAACCGCTGTATGTTTGGGGGAGCAAAATAATCCCTGATGGGTACGGGTGTGGGATGGGAAAATCTCACCCTCGGGACAAGATATTTGGTCCAGACACTCGGCAAGCCTCGTGAGATTTTCCCATCCCAACCCGTACCCATCAGGGATTATAATAGTCTTTTTCAAATTTCCCGGATGCCATAGAATTAAGAAAGGACGCTGGTTTTGTTTACTTTGGCATGGCGGGGGTTCGAACCCACGCCGAGAGAGTTTCCTTCGGCACCAACCGCCTAGCGAAACTATACTGAACCACGCACACCACTAAGGGAATGCTAGTTAATCAAGTATATACGAGGCCAGTACAGAACACACGGAATACTCAATTATTTAATTATTCATCAGATAGTTGCATCTGTTTTGTTTTCTATTGTAGTTTCCTGAGGTTGTTCCAGATGTCTACGGACCTACTCCAGAAGACCTACTTTTTGATGTTAGTTTTGTCTGCTCTTTCTTAATCTTTAGTCGATGACCTCCAGTTCTTGTGTCTTTGTTATTTTTATTGAGCCCTTCGGTTACTTCTTCGTCATATATTCCATGTGTGATCTTATAAAGCTCAATCATATCCCCTCTTAGTCTTCTATATTTCAACGTTAGTATCTTCAGTTTTCTTAGTCTATCTTCATTTTCTTTTATCCTTCAGACTGGGTGTTAACTTAGTGTCTGTTTTCTGTGCCTTCTCCAGTTCGTCAATGTCTTTTAATTTGTACGGGTTCCGTATGCAAGCAACATACTCTAGAATCGGTCTCACTATGGCTTAGTACAGTTATTTAAAGTTGTTCTCATCGAGGTAAGTGAATGTTCTTCTTATCATTTGGTTGGCTTTCCTTGTTTGAGTGTGTAGGTGAATCTCATATTTTACTCGGTCATCGATCAGTACCCCAATGTCCTTCTCTTCATCTGATTTGCCCAGTTTTACTCTATCGCTGTTACTTGTAGAGCAGACAGTAGTTCTTCTCTTTGTCTCTATGTTCCTTCCTGCTTGAAACGGTCATGTATTTATATTTCTGTGGATGAAACTTCAGCAGCCAGATGTCGGGCCAGTTCTGTAGTGCCATCCGTGAGGTCCGTCTGAATAATCTCTTCATCCCTTTCTGTTATTATTTCTCTATACAATTTTGTATCATGGGCAAACAGGTAAACTTGCGAATCCACGATGTCTGGCATATCATTAATATAGAGTACAAATAGTATGGGCCCAAGCACATTTCCCGGAGGAATGCCACTGGTGAGTGCTTCCCACCGTGAGCTGCTGCCGTTTACGATTACTCATTTTTCTCAGTCGCCCAGGAAGCTTTGTGTCCATTTTTGTATGTTACCTGTAATAACATGACTTTCTAATTTGCTGATAAGTCTACTTTGGGGCACTTTATCAAACGCCTTCATAAAATCCATATACATGACGTCCAATGCTCCTCCATCATCAAGTATTGTTGCCCAATCATTCATCACCTTAATAAGTTGTAATTAGAGTAAATCTTCCATCTATAAACCCAAATTGTTTCCTGCCAAATAGCTTGTAGCTTTCCATGTGTTTTATAATTTCTAATCTGATTATCTTCTCGTGGAGTTTGCAAAGTATGCTTGTCAGGCTGAAGGGTCTGCAATTTCCTGGGGTGGATTTGTGGCCCTTCTTGAATAATGGCATGATATTAGTAATTTTCTATTGTTCTGGGACCTGATCGGACTTTTAGTGATGCATTAAATATTATTCTTAATGGGTCGCAGTACTCCTCGCGACTTATTTACAACTGCAGTGTACGCAATATCGAGCTTCATAAGAATGCATGAAAATCGGTACGAGATTTCTCTAGTACGTTTACTTATCGTAATAAAAAAATCCTCGAAATGCACTTCAAGAAAATCACATCATGTAAAATCATTATCCTGAGTTAATTCCATCATTCACAGTTACAACATGATGAAACATTGACAATTGGTCATTCCTGCAAAAGATCTGATTTAATATTAGACAATGTGAATTGTTCAAAGTTCTCAGCTTGAGCATTTGTTTAGCACATATTCTATTCCCAGAATAATACCAAATAATAATAACCTGATAATTCTATCATAAATGCGTTGGCATTTCAGTTACTAGAATCAATTTTATGCCCCTCCCCCCCTATCATGGATTCATTTTCAATGTTTTCTCGGTAGTGAATTTCCAACTGGGGGAGAGACCGGAACCGGAAGGGGGGTTTCTCCCCCGGCCCCTCCCCTATTTATACCCTCCCCTATTTATATTTATTTACTGATGTTTAAGGCCACATACTTATGCACAATGGCTAATCGAGAACGTGACAGTTTGAGGGGTGGAGGAAGCCGGAGTACCCGGAGAGAACCACCGAGCATCGTCGAGCAACTGTCAGTTCCTCAACATTCTAACTATGTTCAAGCTCCGCTCAAGCAGGGTTACAGCGGATGAAGACATGTGCACCATGGACGTCATCGTGCCCCCATGTAGGCAACCGGGATAAAGTGCCTTGCCCAAGGACACAACGCGGGTCGTCCCGGACGGGGATCGAACTCGGGACCTCTAGCATAGAAGTCCAACAGTCTACCACTGAGCCACCGCGCTCCCGGTCCCTCCCTTAGTTGGACATTCACTACCCTACACCCCTCCAGTCGGAAACCTTTAGCCACGTCCCTGTTTGTTACTCACTTTGTCGTCGGTATTTGAAAATAATGTATCAGCTCTATCTATCCTTCTATCTGTTTGTTTTTTTCTGCTACAGTAGGTATAATATATCTGACATACACAGAACGATAAAAGTAATCATTAGAAGGACACTCAGCAAGTTATATATTTGACAAATCGTCCCCTGAGTTACAGTGTGTTCTATGTGCCAGTAGGCACATAGAACACATTGCAACTCAGTGGACGGACTATCAACAAAAAGAACACATTTTATCGTCAACTAAATTTGCGAGGGGAACCTGTGTTACTATATTTAACTATCGCTAGCGATTCAAATTGAAATTGCGGTGCACGATTTGCAGAAAATTCCAGTGAAATTTTGCTTCTATTTAAAAATAGCCCGTCGTCAACAATTTCCGTTCCGCCCATGGAACAGAGTTTCATTTTCTGCATGGCTTAGTGTTGCTGTAGATGGGGATTTCATAGAACAGATAGTCGTGTAATCATTTTTTGTATATATCTATTTATTTATATTTTTATTTATTGGTGCTTTACGCCACATCAGCAGCTAAGGCTATATCGAGGCGATGAAAATTACGAATTCTAAAATAGATCACGATTTTCCATGAGGTAATTAAAAACCAATCAATGAAATATGAAGTATGAGGAATAAAATTAATCAGTGAACACAGTAAGGAGAAAATGAGATCAAGTGTTCAGAAAATGCTGCGAAAATCAACCCGTGAAACTGTATATATCTCGAGATTAATTATTGATTGATCTATTGGAGTTTAACGACACTTTCGACGGCCAAAGTCACCTCGTGTCGGACAATGTTACGAGAGGAGGAAGCAGGAGTTCCCGGAGAGAACCACCGAGCAACGGCGAGCAACTCAGACTCTCCAACGTACTAACTCCGCACAAGCAGGGTTAGTATTGGTTGAAGACAAGTGCACCATCGATGTGCAGAACGCCTTAGTACACAGGGCCACCGTGCTTACCCGTGGGATGAAGTGACTTGCCCAAGGACACAACGCAGTTACCCATGTTGGAGATCGAACCGTGGACCTTTCGGTTTGAAGTTCAATGCCGTAACCACTGAGCCACCGTGCTCCCTAACATGGTGATAAAGTCAAGTTTAGGCAATCATTTATACCTATGTTGCCCAATTTAGTGGACTTTAATCCCAAGCATTGGTGACTGGGTCCTATTTTATCTGTAAAACTGAGCTTGTTTACCACAGTAAACAAGCACCCCTTCTCTTTCCAGGGTTCCCACGGGGGTCTCTGGCTACTGACCAAATAATAGATCCTACTCACCAGATAAAATCTCCTACTGACTAGATAAAGAAAATGAAGGTATACGCTGCGGTAATCTAAACTAAGGGCATCTTTGACCTGCAACGGTTTCTATTTGACAAACTCAAGTAATCTCGTTAGAAATCTGCGACATTTTCAGCAATTTGTCGTTTTGTGTGTAGCTGTGATGTGACTGAATAAATTTAAGTGAAACGGCCATGAATGACACTAAATTCATAGTGTTTGAAGTGATCAAGAAACCATGAAGCGACAACTTGGTCAACTTGTTCTGTTTTGACGTTCCTGTGACAGGTGCAAGTTCGAGAAGACCTTCATATTCTGTGTCCCGGCTCACTTACTGAAAGGTCAATACAACTGGTTCTAGATATATGTATCTGAAACAGGACTTTGTCTAACTGCCAAATCGCTTCATAAAAGTGAATTTTACTGCGAACATTATTCCGTGACAACTCGGCCTTGGGACAACTCGATCCGGGCTGATTTTTGAGGGACAACTCAGCCCGTTTTGGGCTGAGTTGTCCCGATTTTGGGGGCTGACTGGCCCCGATTCTTCAATATTTTCATGATCTATTTTTAATTTCAAGAATTTTGAAATTAATTTAGTTGTATTATTAATATGTTTGTGATACATTTTGGACACATTTAAATAAAAATTTATCATAAATTTTAACAAAATATGAAATACTAACATGTCTTTTTGAATTAATTTCCACAGTGAAAAATATCCTTTATAATCCTTTGAAATATTCAACAATTATCCAGAATTATATCAACATAAGTATATTACATATTAAGTAGGGCAACTAATTATGTGTACATTCTATTTAAAATTAAGCTCCACACTCTTCTGAGTCATTGCATAACAGGGTGTCAAAAAATGGAACACACTGCGTGATGGAACTACTTGTAGTGTGAAACAGCATGTACCCGAACGGGCCCGGTTGGCCGCACCCCGGCCCGGACCCCGGAAGTGACGCCACGTGACCTGGTGGCGCCATGTTTGGTTGACATGGTAACCCGCGTGAGCGGCCATGTTGTGACGTCATCTCCATAGTGATGCGTGGTGTTAGTGCGCATGCGCATCGCGTGTTGTTAGAGTGATACGTGTTTCCGTCGTCCATTTTGTATATTGGAAGCCGCCATCTTGGTTCCTATGGTAGCACGTGGTTGCTATGTTACCCATAACATTCGCTCATTTTTTATTTGTTCTTTCATTTATTTACTCAATCATTCATTCATTCATTTTGTGCATCCAAATTACTGAACATCTCACTTCTTTCATTCATTCATCCATTCATTCAGTCATTCATTTATTCAATCATGTTACAAAGTTCATTCCATCCATTCGTCCATCCATCCATCCATCCATCCATCCATCCATCCATCCATCCATCGAACGACCCATCCTTCCATCATCCATCATCCAACAAATCTTTTTTATGTGTCACTCCATTCACCTATTTTCTCTTTGTCATTTGATGACAGTATGCATACATTATCAACCACAGATACAGAATGGTAAATTAATTTTATTTTCGCCTTGAAGTCGCATAGTATTCTAATGCTGAAAGACCGTTACATATCAACTACATTGTTCATCAGTTTGAACCCTGGGTTGTTGGATGGACATGTGAATGCATTGAAGGCTAAGACCTAACCGCTCTTAACCGTACAAATTGGCCAACCCATTTTTTGGTTTACTTTTTTAGTTGCCCGTTCAGCCCATTGCTAAGATACTAAATTTGAATAGAAAAGTCTTACCACCCTGTGAACTAATCGAATATTGTGACCTCCTTCTAGCCCAAACCTCTACATGTTGTGAACACCATTCCTATTTAGTGAACATCCTTAACCGACCCACTACAAAATATACGATTATCACTGACTCTATAAACTAGTCAAATACTGAGACCTCTCTCTAGCCCAAATCTCGACATGCTCTGAACCCAATCCCTTCGGCGTGAGCGTCTCTACCCGAATCACTAAAAAGAAAACGCCTAACCCTAGCCATACCCGCATATTTTCATTCAAACAAATCACCAGCTACTGGACAGCAGAGAAGAATCGTACTACAAAGTATCTACTAGAAAACTGTAGCTCTGAAAACTTATACAATTGATTAATTCTCCCATAGTTTCATTTCTAGCGATGACTAATGTGGTATCTCTCGATAAAGTACAAAATGACGTCTCATTTGATTTTGTTACTCTGTTTAACCATGTGATCAACAGTGTTTCCGATAAAGATCCCATTACTCCACTCCAGTCCGATGGCAACAGCTGCAAATACTGCTCATCTGAAACATTCCTCGACAATCGACACGAATAGGAAGTCCTTTGCCCTCATTAACATTAATTGCAGAAGCTTAAATGCTAAATTTGAACACCTACAGAACCTTATATGTGACCTCCAAAAAGATGAAAACTTATTCGACATCATAGGGTTGACCGAAACATTCAGTGTGAAGGAAGGCGTTTCTTACGTCTTAAATGGTTACCACCCACTAGTATTACGTTCTCGCCCTGATGGCGATGACGGTAGAGGAGGTGTCGGGGCGTTTATTAAAGATTCCATACCTATCAAAATCAGAACCGATTTGAGTATTTTTATCCCTCATGTGTTCGAATCATTATTTATCGAACTCACTGAAAAAAACAGATCAATTGTAGGAATTATATATCGGCCCAATACTGCACCAAAAGCTGACTTAGACTTGTTTTTATCCGAATATTCAAATCTACTTGACAAAATTAACTCAGAAAATAAAACAACCTATCTTATGGGTGATTTCAACATTGATCTGCTCAAATTTAAACAACATTCCAAAACTAATCAATACTTAGAATCGTTATTTACTACTGAATTCCTCCCTTGGATAACCAAACCGACGAGAGTTACTAGCCACTCGGCAACAATAATTGACCATATTTTCTGCAATAAAGCAAGTCATAACACTACTGGTATAATCATTGCAGATGTTAGTGATCACTTTGCCACTTTCTGTATCGAAAATCTCCAAACGACCCATCTCAAAAACATTACCTGTCCTCCTAAAAGAATTTTCAACTCTAGGAATATGAATACATTCAAACATCTGCTCTCCGTATCAGATTTCAGCAATGTATCGCTAGAGTCCAATTCCAATGAAGCTTATGAGAAATTTCTCGAAACCCTCAACACAGCGTTTGATCAAGCCTTTCCATTGACGTCGTTAAAAATCCCCAACAGATACATAAGACGAGAACCTTGGATGACCTCCGGACTTCTCCAATCTTCAATAAACAAACATAAATTACTTACTAAGAAATACAAATTCCCAACTGACGAGAATATTACTCGTTACAGAACTTATTGCAAAGTTTTCAGCCAACTTTTACGAAAACAAAAGAAAAACTATTATCGCCAGTCCATAATAGAAAACAAGGGGAACATTAAGAAAACTTGGGAAATTCTTCGCAAGGCAATAAAAAAGTCAGAAACCCCTCCTCCTCTACCATCATCATTCATTGATAATAACGTGGAGTTATCCAAACCCAAACAGATTGCTGAAAAATTCAATAACTATTTCATAAATATTGCTAAACGAGTAACCCAAAACATGGAAGGACCAACACACCACTTCTCTCAGTATCTTAAAAGCAGTTTTTCCAACTCATTTTATATACTACCTACATGTACCGATGAAGTGATATCCGTAGTTAGATCCTTGCCTACAAAAACATCCACTGGCCTGGATAACATTTCCCCCAAACTACTTAAAGGCATAATACATGAGATAGCCGTCCCCTTGACACATATTTTAACGCTTCATTTTTAACAGGAGTTGTACCATCCAAAATGAAAATTGCTAAAGTAATACCAAGTTTTAAAACTGGTGATAGGCAGTCCTTTGCAAATTACAGGCCTATAAGTATCCTCCCCTCTTTCTCTAAAATTCTGGAAAAGTTAATGCACAAAAGGTTAATGGACTTTTTAGATGCAAATGACATAATCTACAATTTCCAGTTTGGTTTCAGAAGGGGCCATTCAACTTTTCACCCGATAATGCATCTTATCAATTACGTTTCAACAACGAACAAAAAAGTAAGCAAGGACTGCACCTTATCCATATTCCTTGACTTCTCAAAAGCATTTGACACCATTCACCATGAAATACTCGCGCGTAAATTCGAGCATTGCGGAGTTAGGGGCTTAGCAAATGCCTGGTTTCAAAACTACCTATCAGGAAGGTCTCAATTTGTTCAATTTACGAATGAATCCTCCGATCTGCAAAATGTTACGACCGGTGTTCCCCAAGGTTCTGTACTCGGCCAACTCTTATTTGTTCTATATATCAATGACTATGTCATTCACCACAGTATACATCTACTCATTTCTCAAATCATGTAACATCAGTTTCTCTTAAAATGTACTGTATTTGTATTCTGTGAAATAAAGTGAATTGAATTGAATTAACAAGACAGGGGTATGTTCGGAAGGTGTGTTCGATTGAATCGGAGTACCACGAATTACCACAAACAACCCGACAATCCCTACACATCACCAAAAATGACTTTATTTACTACAGGATTCCCCATTTTATCGGCTTAGCACATAGTGCTATAGTACCGAGGGGCACAGGGGAGGTGAGTTCGATTGAATAGGAGTAATGTTCTGGCTTGGATTTTCCCCCAGAATCCTCGTTTAATTTGTAGAATTACCACAAACAACCCGACAAGTTGTACTATTCCGAATTCTTTCAGAATCCTTTTGAGGACCGCCATACTTTGGCTTATAATAGAAGTGCTATAGTATCGAGTGACCCCGTGGGTACGATCGATTGAATAGGAGTAATGTTCTTGTTCAGATTTTTCCCCAGAATCCTTTTTGGATCGCTATCCCATAACGTTTTTTCCAATAAAAGGCACATCCCTTTGTATATGAGTAGCACGTAGTGCTATACGACGAATTCCTTTGTATAAGAGTCATTACCCACAATCCCCTATTTTTGTATAAATTCCTATTTTAGTAACATCCTTAAATGACCCCTTCACTATTTTAATAAGTTCATTAACTTTATTTTTTTTAATGTGAGGATCAAGATTCCTTTTTGGATCCCCAAACTGACCTATGAAATAACAGAATTATCGACCAATCAGATTAATGTATTCCTATTGTGTTTCTTTCCTATTAGTTTCTATACTAATTTTCTAATTTTCCCAAATTTTACCTATAATCCTATACGAAACAAACACAAACCCCAACCAAGAATGAAAATATCGATAAAAAATCGCTGTGACGTCATGACGTTTTCAAAAACGTCCGTCACGTATAAATAAATTCAGTGACGTTGTGGCATCGGCTTCATTCTATTTTCATCTCTTGACGGAAAAGGATCATCTCTGTGAACTCAGATTATTCAATTGTTTTTTGTGTGTGCTATTTTTGTACATTCATTATTTTAAGGATTATGGAGACTTCTGGATTTTCCTGCGATGATTTTGGGAAAATATTCACGGATCGACGGAACAGGAATAGACATCAACGGACAGCTCATGGACAAGGTAAGACATTTGACTGTAACAACTGCTATAAAACATTTTCTAGGAACGAAGATTCAGACAAACATAAAAAACTTGCTTAGATTTATATACATCTTTGGAATGTGAACAGGAATTTAATCAAATTTTACATTTTAATAAGCATAAAAACACCGTCCATCTCCCTCTTACTCTTCCCAAGAAACGGAATTCTGAACGACCGGCAACGACCCTAAAAAACCCGAACTGTTGTGGACACTGACTCCATTGATTTTGATCAGAACCTTTTGGCAGAAACAAATGATGAAATTTCGGAAATGTTTAGTAGGAATTGGAACACCATTCGGACCCATCACATAATCAATAGGAAAATACAGGACATTTTTTAATTATAGGCTAGACACAACAGATTTATCTACCATGAGCTATGAATTAAATAAAACAATCTTTGAATCTCAAAAAAATAAATTCAAAATTAATTTAAGCTACGGCTTCAATTTACGTAATAATGAAACAGAAGAACTAAGATTTTATCATCCTTCACAAAATAATGCCCGGGTTCTTGATAGGCCACCCCTGATAGAAAATGTAGTAGATTTGGGGAATTTCCCTGTAGACCTTGAAGAGGAAGACATTTTGGAATGGGCTAGGCAGAAATGACCCAACTCTGAATGGATTGTCCACCAAATGACCAATGTAACTTTTTATGTAAACAAGATTAAAAATCATCCAATTGGTGGGGTCCCTGAAAATCTTCCCAGATATATTTTGGAAAATCATTCGATTGCTGCCCTTGTTAGGCATGACCATTTTGTTTATAATGACAATCTCTGTTTATTACGGTGTTTAGTCCTCTGGAGCGGACGTAAGCGCCATTCGTTGAATACTACAACTTAAACCCTGTAGTAAATACACAGATGTACCAAAGGATAATTTCCCTGGTGTGAAATTAGATGAACTCCCCAAAATTGAAAAAGTATTTGAAGTGAATACTGAAGTATTTGAACTCTTACTGGAAGATGATGAAGTTTTGGCTAAAATTGTACATAGATCTAATAGAAATTTTTAGAATACCATGTATGTCAATTTGTATGAGAACCATTTTAGTTACATCGCTGACATTAATCAATGTTGTAAATCCTTTGCTTGTCGTAAATGTGGCAAATTGTGGAAATCGGTGAAAGCACTCCATCGCCATGAGCTCTCTTGTACTGATGATGTGTCTTATAAGTATGTTGGTGGTATGTATCACACCCCCAAGACTATTTTTGAAAAGTTACATGAAGAAGGTATTGTTATTCCAGAACACTTACGGTCATATCCCTATAGGGCTACATTTGATTTCGAATGTTATTTTGATAAAACTTCTCTCTCCACTCCAACTGATACTCTTGTCTGGGAAGCTCAACACAAACCCCTCAGTGTTAGTGTATGTAGTAATGTGCCCGGTTTTGATAATCCCAAATGTTTTATTACTGATGGTGACATTGGTTGAAAATATGATGACTTATTTAATGGAAATTTCTCAGAAAAGTTACTCTCTCATGCAGGAGATTCACGTGGCCACTATATTATCCCTCAGGCAAATGATTCAAGATGCTTTGACAGAGGAAGGTACAGATGATTCTAAACCCCACCTATTTGAAACATTAGCTGCAGAATTTGATCATTACATGAAGGAAATGCTCGTCTTAGGTTTTAGTTCTGGAAAATATGATGTGAACGTGATTAAAGGAGAATTGATGGATTATCTGAAAACGTATGACCCACTGTCTTTTGTTGTTAAAAAGAGTAACAGCTTTATGGTTTTGAAAACAGATCATTTAAATTTTTTGGATATTTGCAATTACTTAGCCCCTGGATTTAGTTATGATAATTTTCTCAAGGCTTTTGGGTGTTCAATTACTAAAGGATTTTTTCCCTATGAATGGATTGACTATATTGATAAATTGGACACTACCGAATTACCTCCCCATGTTTCCTTTTATAGCTCTTTAAAGAAGGAAAACATTACAGAAGAAGAATATGCTTACTGCCAGCAAGTTTGGGGGAAAATGGGATGAGGACATTTAGGGACTTCCTAATTTTGTACAATAATAGAGATGTCCAGCCATTCCTAGAGGCTATTGAGAAATAATCACAATTTTACTTGGAAAGGGGGATTGATATGTTTAAGGATGGCATTAGCGTCCCAGAACTGACGCTAAAATATTTGTTTAGTACCGTCGACGAAGGTATATCCTTCGAGAACATCAACGAGAAGAACAAGGATCTTCATCATCTCATCAATGACAACATTGTAAGGGGGGGGGGGGGGGGGCTTCTATCATATTCAATCGTTATCACGAGAAGAATATTTCCAGCATAACAGAATTTAAGTATGGCGCGGCAGCAAAGAGATGTGGGGATGTTGTAGGTTATGATGCCAACGCCTTGTACTTATGGTCATTTATACAGGAAATGCCAACAGGCTGCTACATTAGACGCAAGGAAGAGACGGGCTTTAAACCAGAGTATTTCCATAAGTACGGAATTTTTGTCTCCCAGGGACGGTGTCCACATCCGACACGAATACAATGATACAGAAAAGAAGATTGGTAGACGTCAAATGCCCGTAGATGGTTGGTGTAAAGAAATAAAAACTGTTTATCAGTTTCACGGATATTTCTGCACGGTCATGAATGTTATCTGAATATGAAATGCGGTACATTGACCACCCACAATGCAATACGGGGGAAGTCCATGTCTGAGCTCAGGGAAAAAACCAAGGGAACCACCCAGTACCTGCAAAGCCTTGGGTATGATGTAATAGAAATATGGGAATGTGAGTTGCATCAGCAGAAGAAGACCGTACGAGCCTTACAGACCTTTCTTCGGGAAAAGTTTGGGACTTCAGTGGATGGTTCGATGACATCCAGCGAACTTCCCGAGAAGATATGCATAGGCAATATCTTTGGCCTAGTTGAGTGCGACATTTCTGTACCCGACCAACTGAAGTCCTATTTTAAAGAAATGACACCAGTCTTCAAAAATACAAATATTTCTCGGGAAGATATCGGGTCACATATGAAGGTTTACGCTTAAGTCAACAATATTATGCGCCAACCTCGCCGTAGTCTCATTGGTAGCTACTTTGGCGAAAAAATCGTGCTGTCTACACCATTATTGCAATGGTATTTGGAGCACGGACTGGTAGTCAGTCTGATGTACCAAGTCATCCAGTACCAGCCCAAGTCCTGCTTCCAAACATTTGGTGATCAAGTATCACAGGCCCGACGGGAAGGGGACTCTGACCCAAGTAAAACCATCGCAGCTGACACGATGAAACTATTAGGTAATTCGAGCTATGGGAAGACAGTCACTAATAAGGCAAAACATAGGAATGTAGTGTATTGTGATGAAAATAATGCGTCCAACCTCATCAATAATCTGGCCTTTCGGAAATTGTACACACTCACTGAAGAACTTTATGAAACTGAACTGAATAAAAGCAGAATCAAACTTGACTTGCCCAACCACATTGTTTTTTTTTGTGTATCAGTATGCCAAGTTACGTATTTACTATTACAATTTTACTATGGTTTTTTGGATGTTTTTGTTGATCGTAGGAATGTTGAACTTTGTGAATGGGATACGGACAGCCTATACATAGCCCTTTCTGGATCTTTCCTTGCAGAAGTAGTAAGCCCAGAGAAAAAAGAATCATTCTATCGCCAAGCCCCTAAATGATTACCATCAGAAGCCTGTGATGCCCATATGGAAGATTATGTAAAAACTAAATTAAAGGGAGATAACTGGAGATAACTGGATGCCATCTCAATGCTGCAGGGACAGGAAAGCTTTTGATAAAAGAACCCCAGGTCTTTTTAAAATTGAATGGGAGGAAGAGGGGATTATTGGATTGTGTAGCAAAACTTATTATTGTTTTGGCCCATCAAACAAACTGAGTTGTAAAGGAATAAATAAGATACAAAATGATTTAACAAAGGTAACATATTTAAAAGTAATCAAAAACAAACAGACAGGAACAGGAAAAAATAAATGCTTTAGACTTAATGGAAATGACATGTTCACTTACGTACAGACGAAAGACGGCTTATCTTACTTTTATCCAAAACAACTAGTGCAAAATGACAGTGTATCGACTTTACCATTGACAATTTAATTTCTTTCTCTACAACATTTGAATAGTCTTCCACAATCTTTACAGAAATCCAGAGGTAAGCATAATTCTTCAAATCAATATTATTTTTATACTTACAGAGATGGTTATCCAGGATGAAGATTTTCTTTCCTTTTTTTCCCCGTTGGGGTGGGCGAAAGTAATTACTTGTACATATTTGTAAATAGTTTGTGGAAGGAAATTTGTTCTTCAACAAATATCATTCATGCTGTACACTACTGGTGTAGGCTAAGTATAACCAATGCTCAAAAATTATGTTTTGTTTACAATGTTGATTCCTGCTAGCCCTTAGGTTACCCCTATTTGAACCGGATGACACCCATTTGTATTTATTTCCACAATACTCAAAAATTAATGTTTAGTTTACAATATTGATTCCTGGTATCCCTTAGGTTGCCCCTATTGGAACCGGATGATATCCAGTTATATTTATTTTCACAATATTCAAAAATTTATGTTTAGTTTATAACGTTGATTCCTGGTATCCCTTAGGTTACCCCTATTGGAACCGGATGATACCCAATTTTATCTCACAATCGGGGCGCTTTTGCACTAAAGTTTAATGTATCTGGGCCCTTGTTCCGAATCCTATCAAGGGCCCCTGATACAAGCGCGTGATTCTGCTGTTGCCAAAACAACGGCATTAATATCGTTGTTCGATCGCTTCGCGTTTTTCCCTTCAGAGAAAACAATATTAGGTGAGGCGAAGCCGAACCTAATATTGTTTTCTCTGAGCCGTATATGACAGTGTGTCTGCCAACTAAACGCCGGTAATGTATTTATTATGCACGGCATGCTACAATGTCACTGGGGAAGTTAACTCAACGAATAGTTAAAAATTATGCACAATTTTCGGCATCTTGGGCTTGTTTGTAGCCTATTATTGGGATTTTCCTGAACGCTCGAGTCGAGGCTTCTCTCTTGAAGTTAAAGGATTAGCTTTCGCTATGAAATGTGGAAATCTCCACCTCAATAAACGATGAACAGCATATTTTAAAATATAATAAACCTTTACACCAAGAGGGATATTTAATTCACCAGTAATTGTTGCAAACGTTACAACCAAATTCACGTTGACGAAACACACAGTTGCTCCACTTCGCAAGCGGTATTCAGTAAAGTGAATCCAAGTGACGTAATTTTCTCTGAAGTGTAACGTCATCACTGACCTCAATATGGAGTTCCATGAACGCTATTCTATTTTTCATTTTGCGTCTTTCCGTCGATAAGGCAAATAGGCAAATGAAAAAGTTCCTCTTAAAATAGTTTTATAACACATTTTGTGGTGAATATTGTGAGATAAATTTATCATCACCACAGTGTGTGTCTCCGGGAATTCAGATCAAGTCTCGTTGTAGGCACAGAATCGCATTTCGACTCGCCCTAACGGGCTCGTCGAAATACTGTTCTGTTCCTACAACTCGACTTAATGTGAATTCCCGGAGACACACACTGTGGTGATAATCTGTATATATTTAGTTAACAAAAAATGTTTAGGTTATCCCTACCAATGGAGTAGCTCATGTTGTCAATTCATCATCATTATATCATCATTCTCTGTTGAACAAAGAATAAATTTCCTTCTACTTTTTTATAGAAAATGTTTAAAAAAAATTAAAAAAATTAAAAACATTTCCTGTTGTGGGGTGGTAATGCTCCCAAGTTATTTGATCAATATCTTCTGGCCAATGATCAATAAACTTGACCTGTCCCAAGTTCAGTACAAAATGCAGAGGGGCGCTTCTTAGAGGATATCAGATTGAAATAGAAAAGAGTACGAACTGTAGGGGGTGGGAATGCACTCGAGCTATCTGACTTATCTCCATTGGACAGAGGTTTGTAGCTTGACCTGTCCCAAGTCAGTATAAAATGCAGAGAGCCATAGCCTACAGTTTAGGATCAAGATGGCAGTTTGATCGCCAAACTGACCAATCAGATCGAAGTTAATCAACCAATCAGATCAATGTATTCCTATTGTGTTTCTTTCCCATTACTTTCTATTCTAATTTTCTAATTTTTCTAACTTTAACCTATAATCATATAGGAAACAAACACAAACCCCAACCAAGAAAAGGTCGATAAATATTTGCTGAACTCTGTCTGTCAAAGATATATAAGATTAGACAAAGAATGGAGTTGGCATCATTCACGTTCTAACCAATAGCCAGAGAAGATGTTCCGACTTAGCAGCAAGCAGACTTACACTAATGTCACCCAGTACCAGGGTGAACTGAAGATACATGTTCGAAGATACTTTGAGGATAAAGACCAGAAAACTTATCGAACGAAGACTGGGATTGCACTATCTTTAGAAGAATGGAATGATAAGAAATCCCAAATAGAAGAAATAGATGCAGCCATCAACACCCAACAAACAGCTTGCTTTAACTGAAGATACTAGACCTGAAGAAAATACACCAGGACCTTCTAATCATGATGACTTCAAAAAACCAAGGGAACCACCTTTGAAGAAGAAGATTACAGTGAAGAACCAAACCACTACCACTGATCGTTGATGAAACTGATAGTGAACTCAGGCAAGTTCGCTTGCAACATGAACTTTGTTTGTCATATGCTCATTATGTGGAAGAGAACATTGACGCTGTAGTGAAAGAAAAATGCAATGGACGTACAGTCGATCATACAAGTCAGATTCAGCATAATGTATGCCTCATGATGTCTCAAGCAGAGAGGGTTATAACATGTTTTAATGAAGCACTTGAAAGAGTTAACAAGAATGATGTCCATCTATTGTGGCACCATAATATTTCTGGAATGAATCCACCGCCAGTACAGAAAGAGTATGAAGATATGTTTGAGAAACCTCTCACAAATGAACAGAGATGTTGTATTATGGATTTGGTGATTGAATTCATGACCTTCAAGAAACTACTCAGTCTGAAGATGTAAATAGATGTTGTAAATAGATGTTTTGTTTTTATAAAAAAAGAAGAAAATAAAGAAGAAAAAAGAAAAAAAGGTGGTAATGACGCTTAAGTTATTTGATGTTTACCTTCTTGACAAATATCAAAAAAAACTTGACCTATCCCCTGCTTGTAAGTCAGAGGGCCACCAATGCAGTGTATATTTTTGGAGGGTGGTCAAAAAGACTACCTTCCCCAAAGGTATGAAAGGGGGAGCAGCACCCACGTTCAGTGACCACTCCTCCCCAAAGGGTATAAAAGGTGGAGCAGCACCCACATTCAGTGGCCACTCCTCCCCAAAAGGTACAAAAAAGGGAGCAGCACCAACGTTCAGTGGCCACTCCTCCCCAAAAGGTATAAAGGGGGAGTAGTACCAACATAGAACAACAAAGATGGATCCTCATTGGAAGCATCCATTCAGTTGTTTATTGTGTGGTCCCACGGGTAGTGGTAAATCATCCTTTGTAAATCGGGTTATTCAAAGCATTCAAGATATTATTTCACCTGTTCCAAGTCAAATCATTTGGTGTTATAGTGAATGGCAACCATTATACAATTCTTTATCCCAAGTAGAATGTGTAGAGGGTCTCCTTCAAGAATTAAAATCTGATAGTTTAGTCATATTGGATGATCTGGCGCTCGATGCAGATGTTCGAGTGTCTAGATTATTTACAAAAGGTAGTCATCGCCATAAGATTAGTGTGATGTACATTGTTCAAAATTTATTTGACAAAAATAAAGTCCATAGGACTGTAGCTCTCAATAGTCATCACATGATATTGTTTAAAAATCCTAGGGATCGTTCTCAGATCATACATTTGGCAGCACAGATGAATCCTGGTCATTCCTAGTTTCTGAGAGACGTTTTTGAAGATGCCACTTCGACCCCATGTGGTTACCTTTTAATCGATCTCAAACAAGATACTCCAGAAAATATGAGATTGAGAAGTCAAATTTTTCCAGAGGAAACCCAGTACGTGTTCCTCCGAAAAGAATAAAAGGGGAGCAACAATTCTGCCTCAAGTCAGAAGTATGTCTGACCGTCTCACGCGCAACATCGCTCTTCTCAAGCTTCGTATTAAATCGAAACCCACACTCGTCAAATCAATACTAAAACATGCAGAGAAAGAATTGATTACTTGTTTGTGTGACTGTGCCTCGAATATCTTGAAGGGGGCAGTACCTCTGGCCAAAACTCAGAGAACCAAACTCGTTCGTCAGAAACAACTAGTGAGGGCAGTGGCAAATAAACGTACCTCTGACAAAAGGAAGAGACACGTCTGCAAAGAGGGGGATAATTGGGGGCAAACTACTACCTCCTGTACTATTGGGTGCTGTTAAAGGTATTTTTGGATGATGATGGAATATGCAAAGAAGAAGGCTTTAGTAGAACCAAGGTTATTAGAACGTCCACAAGAGACTCCAAGACATCCGAATGAACTGGCTGATTCATCATTGGGTCGAGAAATGAGATATTCTCGATGCCCCTTTTCTTTCAGCTGATGAAAAGATGACACATTAAAATCAAGTCTTACAAAGATACTTGACATTTCAACAAAAGGTAGTGGCTCCCCGTCCTATTAAAGTCGAACTTGAGAAAGATAATAAAGACCAAGACATTCTCGTTTCTGTACCTATGACTATGAAGAGAAAGGCAAAGTTGTTGTTGAATCGTATTAGAAATGACCCAAATATATCTTGGAATGAGAAGGGTGAACTAGTCCACAAAGATCAAACAGTGGTAGGGTCGAATGTAACAGATCTTTTAAACGATTTACTTAGAAGACGAAAATTTTCCAACCTAAGAGATGGGAAGTGACGGCCGAAACCCTGGGAAATAGTAACATACCCCAAGAATTGCTTGGTCATAAAGAACGTTGGAATTTTATGAAACAGGCCCCGACAAAGTCGGAAGCAAAACAACGAAAGAAAATAAACACGCCAAAGTGGAGTGAAGAAGGGTATAAACAGAGTTGACACATGAAAATAGGCAGTCATGGAAGCATTATACTATGATTCTGAAGCTCATGGAAGTGTTGGTGGTATAGGCGCTCTTCGCAGAGAGTCCAACAAAAAGACTAAACAAGTTGTAAAATGGTTAGAGACTCAAGACACATACACTCTTCACAAACCTGTTCGTCGTACATTTCCTAGAAGGAAAGTGATAGTTAGTGGTATCGATACACAATGGCAAGCTGACTTGGTAGATTTAGCAAATATCAGTAAATATAAAAAAGACACAAAATTTCTGTTGACGTGTATAGATGTGTTTAGTAAATATGCTTGGGTCATACCTCTCAAAAACGAACTTGGTGATTCCATCGTTAAAGCTTTTACTAAAAATTTTAAACAAGGCCGTAAACCAATAAAATTACAAACTGATCAAGGCAGAGAATTTCTGAACAGAAAATTTCAGAATTTTCTCAAACAACACGGAGTAGAATTTTTCACTACAGAAAATGTGGAAACAAAATGTTCCATAGTAGAAAGATTCAATAGAACTTTGAAAAACAAAATGTGGAAATATTTTACCAAGAACGATACACTAATTTTACCTCTTTAAAACTTGGTGAAATCTTATAATCATTCTCATTATCGGAAGTATCGGTATGGCCCCAATTGCCGAGAACTTTGAAAATCAAGAAGTTTTTTTCCACTTTAAAACTTGGTGAAATCTTATAATCATTTTTATCATCGTAGTATCGGTTTGGCCCCAATTGCCGTGAACTTTGAAAATCAAGAAGAAGTTGGGCAAAAACTTTATGGCAAACCCATAAAACACAAGACCCCAAAGTTCAAAGTGGGAGACAGAGTGAGAATCAGTAAAGTTAAGAAAACTTTTGAGAAAGGTTATTTGCCCAATTGGACCGAAGAGTTATTCACGGTGGCATGTGTCCAAAAAGATCATCCAGTCACATATGTCTTACAAGATGATAATGGGGAAATACTGAAAGGGTCGTTCTACACTTAAGAGTTTCAGTGAGTTGCACACAAAACTATTTTCAAAATCGAACACGCACTGAAGAGATGTGGTCGTGTTAAAACAAAGAACTGTCCGTAAAGTAGTTAGGCTACCCTTCTTCGTTCAATTCGTGGATCAATCAGAGTCAACTCACCTATAACAGGAAGTGAACCTCTGAGGTTTCTCCAAAATGTAAGACGGATCTAACGGATCTTGGCCTCTGTTTGGAATTTTTTAGTAAAAAGTTCACAAATAATCATTTTGTACATCATCATCATTACCAGTGTTGTTAATCTCACGCTCGAGAACACAGGCAGCAAATTGTGGACTGCTCTCTTGAGTAGTAGCACAGGATATTTGTTACCAAATCCAACCATTAAGAAAAAGTAATGTTTTATTTGACTCTAACCAAGTAATAATTCTATGAACGTGTTTAATGAAACCTCGTTGACTACGTACACCACACAGTTACAACAACCAGTGAATCTCACGGGGGAATGGGATGTAGGTCTGGCAGAGATTCAGTATCCAAATACTTGGTTCAATATTCCTGAGGAAGAAGCTTTCGTTACAGTGTTCTGGTCTTCGAAAAAGAATTATCGACTTTCTCTCAAGGAAGGTCGTTATTCGGATCCCACTGGTGTGATACGGGCTATCGATGGTGTTAAAGAATTACTCTTGCCTCGTCACGATAAGGTAGCTTTTGAACTGGATGAAGTGACTGGTAAAGTTCGTATCACGGTACGTGATGGAGTCGTGGTCACATTGAGCCCTACTCTTCAACATATTTTGGGATTTAATGAGTGTGTTTTAAATCAGGAACTTACAATTCTTTCAGAGTTGTTGATGTCAACCAAGGATTTTATTCACTCTATGTATAATGTGACTTGGTTCGTGACCAAGTCGTAGGGGATACAAGAATACCCTTCGTATCATGCCTGTACGTGGAAAATATGGGAATATTATCTCTAAAACTTTTGAGAATGTGTATTATGTACCAGTGGATTGAAAACATTTCAGTACCGTCCGGGTGTATATAAGGGACGACACAGGAGCCATAGTACCATTCGAGTTCGGGAAAGTGACAGTGACACTTCATTTCAGAAATCGTAGATCTCTTCATTTCACATAAACATAACTTACTGTTGTAAGTCCAAATTATACGAAGAATATTACACGAAACAAGCTGGGAACGGTCTAGCAGCTTTTTCGGGATCTCAAATACCGAGAGGTTATGGTTTGGGAAGTATATTGGGAAGACTGAAAAATATGGTGTACCTTTATTGAAAACTACAGCCAGGACCCTGAAAAAAGGAGCGGCCTTTGCCGAATATGTCATTGAAGGGAAAAATGTTAAAAAGGCCGCAATTAAAAGAGTCAAAGAGGCTGGTGAGGGAGCTTGGAATGAAATGGTTGGTGGTTCGAAACCACCCGGCAGGAAAGGTATAAAAAGGCCCGTATCACGCAAAACTCCCAAATAGACAAAAAGGAGAACTGTACAGACCCACGACTTTCTCGGTGCGTGATGTCTCTCATCAATGAAAAATCTCGTGAGTGTGTCAACGGCCAACTCGACTTGTTTTCCATACCATCAACGCAGACTAGTGTGGAACATGGGCAATGGGTAGAACACCGGCCTTTGTCGACCATAGGAAACAGTGGTCCAATAGAATTCCACATTGCTGGATTAGGAGATGATTATTTGAATTTGGCACAGGCATACTTGTATGTTAAAGCAAAGGTTGTAGATTCCAATGGGGCATCAATTGCACCCGATGCCAATGTGGCCCCAGTCAATTTATGGATGCATTCGTTATTTAATCAAATCGATATCAGCTTGGATGAAAAACTGGTATCTCCTTCCAACAACACTTATCACTACAGAGCTTTCATAGAAACTTTGTTGCATTATGGACCAGCTGCAAAGAAGTCACAACTGACTAATGCATTAAGGTACAAGGATACGGCCGGACACATGGAAGATTTGATAGAAGATAACAAGGGATTTATTCTTCGGAAGAAATTTATAGAGAAAAGTAAAATCGTGGACATGACTAGAAGATTACATTTGGACATGTTTTTCCAAACTCGTTATTTGCTGAATGGCGTTAACGTTCATGTTAAAATGAACATAGCCAAATATTCTTTCGCAATGATGGCAGATGGCGATACATACAAGATCAAAATTCTATATGTAACCATGTTTGTTCGCGAAGAGAGATTCCAATCATTCGTGAGACTGGCTCACGAGAAAGCACTAACAAAAGCAACTGCAAAATATCCTATCGACCGTGTGGAAACCAAGGTGTTTTCAGTGTCAAAAGGAAATCTGAGCATTACACAAGAAAATTTATTTTTTGGGCAACTACCTAAGCGAATCGTGGGGGATGCGTAGACAACGATGTTTTCAATGGAAACTTTTTAAAAAATCCATATAATTTCAAGAACTACAACATCAATTACTTGGCTTTGTACGTGGATGGCCAGCAGATTGCAGTCAAACCATTACAACCTCGATTCGAACAACAAGAAGTAGTCAGATGTTATGCGACCCTGTTCCAAGGGACTGGACAAATGTATGAGAATGAAGGAAACCACATCAGCCTAGAAGAGTACATAAATCGATACACCCTATTCGTATTCGACCTGACTCCAGACCTATCACATGGACAACACTTCGATCTGATGAAGAGACGAACTTTGAGACTTGAAGTCCATTTCGAAAACCCATTACCAACCATGATCAACGTACTGATGTATGCAGAATTCCGGAACATCATAGAAGTGGATAAGAATAGACAAGTAATCTTTGATAACTCAACATGAACACGTTGCAGTTAGAGAACGCCCTTCGATCAGATAGTTGTTTGAAGAGAATATGCTTGGGTGTATTTTCAAGAAACAGATTACCAAGAAGATTACCAGATCACTGACCAGTGGCTTTGATAGCCAACACGGATCCAGACCACAGAAAAGGAGAATATTGGATGGCTCTCTTTGTGAGTCACCACAGCACAGAGTACTTTGATTCCTATGGATTACCACCACAATACAGACCATTCGAGAATTTCCCGAAGACGAATTCCAGATATAGGAAGTATAATTCAAAACGTCTTCAAGGACCACTGCCAGTGTGTGGACAATACGGCCTATTTTACTTGAAACATCGCTGCCAAAGATGAAGGATGTCTACAAATGTGACCGTCTTCAAACTCAACAACGATTTACCGATTCAACTGTCCAAGAACGACGTTGGGTTCCAGTTTACCACGGGAGATTGGGAACAAGTGATCAAAGCAGTGGATATTGCAAAGAAGAGAAGGCATGAAATAGGAGAACCCAAACCAAAGAGAGAAAGAAAACCAAAGAAGAATGAAGATACAAAGGCTTGAAGAATGTTCACTATTCCGTCTTTGATACAGATGGCGCTGAATGATTATCAATCACGAAACCAAGAAACAAGAAATCCAAAAGATTTTGTAGAGAGAATGAGAGTTTCATTCGAAACATATTTTCGTGATGTTCCACCACCAGTACTGCAGCAGTTATAACGTGGAGAAGAGAAAATAAAAAAGACACCAGAACAGAGACCACCAAAACACAAGTATGCATTGGAGGAAAATCGTCTCAAGACATTTCAATTCATGTTACAAAGTGAAAATGTGAAAACCCTGAATGAACTGACAAAAGCTGGATTCTTTTATTTGGAGACAGGAGACAGAACTCAATGTTTTCATTGTGGTATTATTGTTCGTTTCTGGGAAACAGAAGATGATGTTATAGAAGAACACAGAAAATATTCTCCAGACTGTTATTACATTCATAATTTACCACCTGAATTCATGGACAATGAAAAAGTTCAAGAAGAAGAAAGGGACATCAAAGAAGAAATGGACTCATCAGTTCAAGAAGAAGATTCACGGAGGATGAAATGTAGTGTGTTTATTGGCTGAAGCCAGTGTAGCCCCGCGACCATGTAACCATTTGTGCCTATGCAAAGACTGTTGTAAACCACTGAGAAGATGTCCAATCTGCAGAAAGACTGTTTATGAATATCTGACAATCTACATACCATAGAAGATTCCATAAAAAGTTGTAATTTTGTTGTTGTAGAATAAAAGAAAATTAAAATGTAAAACATTGTGTTGTTATCAATGAGTAGTACAATACCAAAGGTATCCTCAAATTGTATCTTATAAAAGATATCCTCAAAATGTATTCTCAAATACCGAAATGAGGATGAGAGGGATGGCACATTAGACCTCATACGACAAAAGGGATTCTCTTAACTTAACATATGGGTAGATCCTCACATGAGTATATGGTGGGACTTGAAGTTAGCTTCGTGGCTTTCATGTACACATATGAGCCCTACTTGTATTTTGAAAAATGGTTACAAACTATTCTTATAAACCCAAAAGTTAGAAGCAAAGGAATTTGTCCTATAGCACTACGTGCTACTCTTATACAAAGGAACGTGACTTTTATTGGAGAAAAAAAGTTATGGGATAGTGGTCCAAAATGGATTCTGGGGGAAAATCTGAACAAGAACATTACTCCTATTCAAGCGAACGTACCCACGGGGTCACTCAGTACTATAGCACTACTATTATAAGCCAAAGTATGGCGGTCCTCAAAAGGATTCTGAAAGAATTCGAAATGGTACAACTTGTCTGGTTCTTTGGGGTAATTCTGTGAATTAAACGAGGATTCTGGGAGAAAGTCCTAGCCAAAAAATTACTCCTATTCAATCGAGCTCACCCCCTGTGCCCCTCGGTACTATAGCACTACGTGCTAAGCCGATAAAATGGGGAATCCGTAGTAAATAAAGTTGTTTTTGATAATTTGGAGGGATTGTCGGGTTGTTTGTGGTAATTCGTGATACTCCGATTCAATCGAACAAACCCTCCAAACATACCCCTGCTTTGTTACAGACCTTTTGGCAACATAGCAACCACGTGCTACCATAGACACCAAGATGGCGACTGCCAGTATACAAAATGGACGACGGAAACACGTATCACCCTAACAACACGCGTTGCGCATGCGCACTAACACCACGTATCACTATGGAGATAACGTCACAAGATGGCCGCCCACGCGGGTTACCATGACAAACAAACATGGCGCCAACCAGGTCACGTGACATGCCGTCACTTCAGGGGTCCGGCCAACCGGGACCGTTCGGGTACATGCTATACTACTAGTGTGGCTGTTGCAATTACTACAGCAATACTGTTATAGGGTGGAAAAAGAGAAATTTTTAGGTAAATATCTTTCTCACTGAAATAGTACAATGCGTATTTCCAGTATTTTCTGTCAGATTAAACTGCACAGTAAAATTTTATTTTCATTGTATTTTTGAGAGTTGTTGACAGTCGTTGTATTATGAAATGTCATGTTATTAGTGATTTGCTCAATTGCATAATTAGTTTTCATTTTTGTGACCACTGCAGTCCGTATAAACAGAGTTAGTTTTTAATTCAATTGGGAAGTAATCAGGGTTTGTTTTTAGTCAACAAACAAGCTGAGTGAGTTGTGAATAAGCGTGTTTGCAAAGGTAACGGTTGACAACAACAATGCATTGAAGAAAGTATATAAAGCTTTACGTCACTGAAGGAAGTTAATCGTTCAGTCATGTAAATAAATCCTAATTACGGAATTTATATCTTTGTTCAGGTGAGTGCATAGTTAAGTTTTGTTTTGCATTTTAATGGAATAAGAATGATACTCATTTATCATTTTCGGTTTTCAAATAAGTTAAATATAAATAATAACTTTCGCTTCTCACTTAACTGAATGCTAGTAAGAATTAGATGTTCATAATAGATGTTCAAAGCTGACCGTGGTTAACAATGTTGTTAGTAATATTTTGCGTATTGTTGGAAAGACCACAGTCTGCGAATTCTAACAAAAATGTCACTAACTTAAAACAGCGTGCATAAATCATTAAAGAAATTACATATATTTTATGTCCAGGCGCATGTGGGTTCATTTTATAGTAACAGCGATAAGATACTTGTAGTTTGTGATTTATTAAAACCTTGTTACTGATATTTTATATTTTATTTAATGGCGCACCAACCGCGACTTCCAATAAATTTATAACGTCACAAACTTGTGTAGTATAAAAACAGAATATTTTTCTAGGTACTTGCAGAAAACAGGAAGATTTATTTATGTTAAGGCGGTTTATTAAAATAAATGACCCTGTTAGTGATGGCTTGCCTCGTGTTGGAGAGAGCACTACGTGCGATTGCCAATAGATGTAATCCAACACTAACTTTATTAGCTTATTTCGATTGTTAGAAAAAGGGTTAATTACGGTTTTGTTATGAAAGGGCAATTATTTCACGTTATACTGAAATATAATTTTAACCCTTTACCTAACTTGAAAAGCAGACGACACTTGCAAAATAAATTCTTGAATAACTAATTTTTTGTCTCAAAAACATAGGTTATGACCCCTCATTGGAACGAGCTCGACGAGCTCGTTCCAATGAGGGGTCATAACCTATGTTTTTGAGACAAAAAATGAAAATTAATTGGCGATTTTTGAGAATAGCGCTGGCCGGTTTTTGGCCGTTGCGTTGGGTAAAGGGTTAACCCATTTTATTCCCTTCAAGTGTCACTCCAAAACGGTAGAACTGTTTATGTAGTTTATAAGTAAATACATTTAGTTTTGCTCTGTCATGTAACATCACGGCAACTGTTAAACGTGACCTTTACCAGTTGGGTTTGCAGTTGTTTGTCTGTTGAGCGCTGTTCCATACAAAGTAGAAATTTGAGCTCACAAAACATATTCGTTGAAATTGTTGAAATAACATTTTGCTACTTGATCTGTGTGAAATAGTTGCAATAAGGTATCCTGAATTGTAAAATAGATTTTGTTAAAATTTAGCTCTACATCACCTGATTGTTAATCCTTCAGTCATGTAAATACATCCTCATTAGCCGATTGCCGATGAGTCATTTTTGACGTTAATGACATGCAAGGTCAGAGGTAGCTTCGGGTAAACACTTCGATCAGACTGTCTGTCAAGACTGTCATACATGCGATAGAAACAATGAAATATTTCGCTTGAAACGAGAAAATATGCATTTTCGATTTAATACTAATAAAGATAGAAAAATTAACACACTTTCAACACTTCATTTAATGCAAATGGCAAAATAATATTGATTTTTTAGTGAAACGAATACCGCAATGAACCCCTTCCCACAAGCGATGGTAGACTCGGCATCATGGTTTTGTTCTGTTGATGAGTGAGAACACTGCAGATATATCACTGAAATGACACAAAAATGTTTGCATGGGTGAAACTGCAAACACTGGGTATCCAAACAACCAACCCATATTCAAGAATAACACACAGATGTTCCAGCTGGAAGTGGTCTTATTAAAAAAATCACCCACGAAGTGGCAGGTCCACGCAGGGCCGGGGAAAGGAAATTCGGACCCGGGGTTAATTCTGTGACGTCTCCCCTTTCAAAAATGTCGTGATATTGCACAGATGATAAAGGCATCTGAAGCGAGTGCCGGATCCGCGATTGGTCACAGAGTGGTTGGAGGAAGGTTGGGGGGGGGGGGGGGGGGGGGGCGTTTCTCCCCCAACAAAATTTTTAAATCAGTTATTAAAAGGAGTCTTCTGGCGGCTTTTGGGATAAAGAAAAATCACGTTTCTTGAAGTGATAACTTGTTTACGTCAAGTTGATTTAATAAAGTTATTACTTCAAGAATCATGTAGTCTAGAATTACAGCCGTTGGTCAAGTGCATAGCTTCATTCGCGATACAGCCAAGCCCTCCCCCCCCCCCCCCTCTTAACTGTTGGCTCAGGAGTCAGAACCTTGGGAGGGGGGGGACTAGGTCAAACATGGCCTGAAAGCCCGTATTTTAAAAAAAAAATTTGGAACGCCCTTCGAAAGGACGTACCAAACCAAAAAAATAAAATACAGTCTTTCGGGTCATGTTTGGACTAGAGGGTGGGCAGGTGAAACCAAGATCCTTGACTCCTGGGCCAACCACCCCTCCCCCCCCCAAATTCTAGGCTCTGGGGGTTTCTACCCTGGGCCCTCATACTCTCCCCGACCCAAGATACATGACCAAAATGTGCAGACGTGGATATTGTATTGCAGAACACACAGGGCGATTTTGTACTTCTCTAAGTACATGTAGGTGGATATACATATATTTCCAACATATTCTTGCCAGTTTGGAGAAAGTTTGGGACTCAACAAGCTAATCTGCAATTTATGGACCACCAGATAACTAACTTATCAGTGCTCCTTAAACTGCAGATTTGCTTTGTGAGTTACAAGTTTTTACTGGCTGTCAGGTATGGTCAGTGGTTGATGTCCATGTGCATTGTTTTGCACAAGCAAAATTCCAGCCAGCGGACCTCCGAGTGGAATTCAGAAATTACTTGACTTATAGTACGAGTCGAAATACGTTGCAGAATAACTACTATAAACTACTAGTTTGCATCTTCAACTACACCAACAACACAAGAACCTGACATCATTTTCGGGAAAGTTCTACAGAAAGCTTTCCGGAAAATGATTTCGGGTTCTTGTGCTATTGGTGTTATGGCAGTGGGCTACTTTGTTCATTGCGGTTATGCTACGACTTATCTTGATTCATACAGTATTTGGAGACTTGAACATATGCTTCTTCCTTGCATTTATTTCCATAAGAAGTCTTTTTTTCCAGACATTTCATACTTGGCTATTAAATAAATAATTGTTCATTTACAGATTTGTTCCAATAAAAATTATTGGACTGTAACTATAGCCATTATTTCAATATTTCGTGATTATAAAACAAATTTAAAATAAGAAGTTTTGACTTGCTGAAATAATCTACAATTGTTGTACTCTGATCACAAAAATGCAGTATAATATATTTTGTACTTTACTTTTTAAACCTTTACCCACAGATAACATTAAAACTGGAAATTTAAATTTAATTTTCAAATTTACACAAAAAGCCTCAAGTAAATCGAATCATGTGATCCTCGGGGGAACAACCTTGTTCCGTTTATGTGGCTTGTACAAACCTTTTTAAAAAACCTTTTTACCTGCTAATTCATGAATTATATGTGTAGTTGCAGTCAATTTATTAATTAAGGGTTAGACAGTGAGGTGTGTGGATTATGGAGATTCTTATCAATCCATTTCCCAATGTCTGAGAAAAAAAAATTTACAGTACCAGAAGAGTAAATTACCGCCACTCATGGGTATGCTTTTTGGCATATCAAAGCTACGTCAACCAAAAAAAATAGTTTTTCTGAAATAATATTATTTCGTGGACATTATAAATTACATTTTGAATTTCTATGCATTGGAAAATAGAATGCAATAGGAATTCCAATGCAATTAACCCTCTCAAGTGCTGTGTGTATGGGTTGGTTGTTTGGATACCCAGGGTTTGCATTTTCACACACGCAGACATTTTTGTGTCATTTCAGTGATATATCTGCAGTTTTGTCACTCGTCAACAAAACAAAACCATGATGTCGAGTCCACCTTCGCTAATGGGAAGCCCTGGGTTCATTAATTGCGGTATTCATTTCACTAAAAAATCAATATTAGTTTGCCATGTACATTAAATGAAGGGTTGAAAGTGTGTTATTTTTTCTATCCGTATTAGTATTAAATCGAAACCAAACCAATTGGTTTTGTTTGGCCCCAATTGGTTCCGGTGGAACCACTTTTATCATTGGAAAATCCGTTTTCATCGAAAGGCTCCTAGGGTATTCAATTCGAAACGTTTAAACTATGCTACGGTGTTCAGGTAGCAACTCTTGATGTGCATGAAGGTTTTGGAATTTTGATTTGGCCCAACGTGGTTCCCTTGGAACAACTTTTATCGTTAGAAAATCAGTTTTCATCGAAAGGCTCCTAGGGTATTTAATTCGGAACGTTTAAACTATGCTAATGTTTTCAGGTAATATCTGTAGATGTGCATGAAGGTGTCGGAATTTTGGTTTGGCCCCAGGTGGTTCCAGTGGAACCACTTTTATCGTTGGAAAATCCGTTTTCATCGAAAGGCTCATAGGGTATTTAATTCGAAACGTTAAAACTATGCTAGGGTGTTCAGGTAACAACTCTAGATGTGCATAACGGTTTCGGAATTTTGATTTGGCCCAAAGTGGTTCCGGTGGAACCACGTTTATCATTTGAAAATCCGTTTTCATCGAAAGGCTCTTAGGGTATTTAATTCGAAACGTTTCAACTATGCTAATATGTTAAGGTAACATCTCTAGATGTGCATGAAGGTTTCGGAATTTTGATTTGGCCCCAGGTGGTTCCAGAAGAACCACTTTTATCGTTAGAAAATGAGTTTTCACCGAAAGGCTCCTAGGGTGTTTAATTCGAAACGTTTAAACTATGCTAATGTGTTCAGATAACATGTCTAGATGTGCATGAACGTTTCGGAATTTTGAGTTTGCTCCAGGTGGTTCCAGTGGAACCACTTTTATCATTGGAAAATCCGTTTTCATTGAAAGGCTCATAGGGTATTTAATTCGAAACGTTTAAACTATGCTAATCTGTTCAGGTAACATCTCTAGATGTGCATGAAGGTTTCGGAATTTTGATTTGGCCCCAAGTGGTTCCGATGGAACCACTTTTATCGTTTGAAAGTCAATTTTCATCGAAAGGCTCCTAGGGTATTTAATTCGAAATGTTTAAACTATGCTAATGTGTTCAGGTAACAACTCTAGATGTGCATAAAGGTTTCGGAATTTTGATTTGGTCCCCAAGTGGTTCCAGTGGAACCTCTTTTATCGTTGGAAAATCTGTTTTCGTCGAAAGGCTCCTAGGGTATTTAATTCGAAACGTTTAATCTATGCTAATGTGTTCAGGTAACATCGCTTGATGTGCATGAACGTTTCGGAATTTTGATTTGGTTCCAAGTGGTTCCCGTGGAACCACTTTTATTGTTAGAAAATCAGTTTTCATCGAAAGGCTCCTAGGGTATTTAATTCGAAACGTTAAAACTATGCTAAGGTGTTCAGGAAACAACTCTAGATGTGCATAAAGGTTTCGGTATTTTGATTTGTCCTCAAGTGGTTCCAGTGGAACCAATTTTATCATTGTAAAATCAGCTTTCATCGAAAGGCTCCTAGGGTATTTAATTTGAAATATTTAAACTATACTAATATGTTCAGGTAGCAACTCTAGATGTGCATGAAGGTTTCGGAATTTTGACTTGGCCCCAGGTGGTTCCAGTGGAACCACTTTTATCAATAGAAAATCAGTTTTCATCGAAAGGCTCATAGGGTGTTTAATTTGAAACGTTTAAACTATGCTAATGTGTTCAGGTAACATGTCTAGATGTGCATGAACATTTCGGAATTTTGATTTAGCCCCAGGTGGTTCTAGTGGAACAACTTTTATTGTTGGAAAATCAGTTTTCATGGAAAGGCTCCTAGGGTATTTAATTCGAGACGTTTAAACTATGCTAATGTGTTCAGGTAACATCTCTGGATGTGCATAAAGGTTTCAGAATTTTTATTTGACCCCAAGTGGTTCCGGTGGAACCACTTTTATCGTTGGAAAATCAGTTTTCATCGAAAGGCTCCTAAGATATTCAATTCGAAACGTTTAAACTATGCTACGGTGTTCAGGTACCATCTCTAGATGTAGATGGAGGTTTCGGAATTTTGATTTGTCCCCTGGTGGTTCCAGTGAAACCACCTTTATCGTTAGAAAATCAGTTTTCATCGAAAGGCTCCTAGGGTATTTAATTCGAAACGTCTAAACTATGCTAATGTGTTCAGGTAACATCTCTAGATATGCATGAAGGTTTCGAAATTTTGATTTGGCCCCAGGTGGTTCCAGTGGAACCACTTTTATCGTTAGAAAATCAGTTTTCATCGAAAGGCTCCTAGGGTGTTTAATTTGAAACGTTTAAACTTTGCTAATCTGTTCAGGTAGCATGTCTAGATGTGCATAAACATTTCACACCCTGAAAGGCTCCTAGGCTATTCAATTCGAAATGTTTAAACTATGCTAATGGGAACAGGTAACATTTCTAGATGTGCATGAAGGTTTCGAAATTTTGATTTGGCTCCAAGTGTTTCCAGTGGAACCACTTTTATCGTTAAAAAATTGGTTTTCATTGAAAGGCTCCTAGGGTTTTTAATTCAAAACATTTAAACTATGCTAATGTGTTCAGGTAACATCTCTAGATGTGAATGAAGGTTTCAGAATTTTGATTTGGCCCCAGGTGGTTCAGGTGATACCACTTTTATCGTTATAAAATCAGTTTTCACCGAAAGGCTCCTAGGGTATTTAATTAGAAATGTTTAAACTATGCTGATGTGTTCAGAAAACATCTCTAGATGTACATGAAGGTTTCGGAATTTCGATATGGCCCCAAGTGGTTCCACTTTTATCGTTGGAAAATCAGTTTTCATCGAAAGGATACTTGGGTATTTAAATTGGAAATGTTAAAACCATGCTAAGGAAATGTGGGGGATACACCATTGTGTGCTTTGCACACAAATAACTCGATCTAGTTTATTTATTGGTGTTTAAGGTCACATATTTCTGCACAATAGCTAATCATGACCACGACAGTTTTACGGATGGAGGAAGCCGGAGTACCCGGAGAGAATCACCGAGCAACGGCGAGCAACTGTTAGCTCCCAAAGAAACTAACTCCACACAAGCAGTGTTAGCACTGGTTGAAGACAAGTGCACCACCGACGTTCAGTACGCCTTAGAACACAACGCCACCGCACCCCACGTGTGCAATAGGGGTGAAGTGTCTTGCCCAAGGACACAAGGACACAACGCGACTGCTGCAGGTGGGATTCGAACCGAGGACCTCTCGGCTTGCATCTCTACCAACTTAGCCACCGCGCCCCCACCATAGTTATTACTCACGAGAACTTTTTGTAGAGGTACGTATAGTAAGCTAATTGCATTTCTGGAGAAGTACTGTTTAAGCCACTTATTATAACATGGTATTAAAATATGTCTTGTTGGGTCTGCATTGGTGCTTGATTTGAGTGTCTAATACATATGGTTTTGTAATGCTTAGTTGCTAGTTCATCATTTTCAAAACTCCAACGTTTTGCAGATTGCTTTGTAAGATATCATAGTGTGATAAATGATGTGATCATAAAACTACACTTTGTCAAAATTAAATTAACTCTTGTTCTTAATGCTTTACCTAACACGAAAAGTAGACGACACTTGCAAAAGATATTCTTGAATAACTAATTTTTTTCATTTTTTGTCTCAAAAAACATAGGTTTTCACAAAGACTATCAAGGAATATTTAAGGTGGGCTCCGATCGAGAAGACCATTATTCGAATTCTGCTGTCCCAGAACCACCGCCAGGAGCGATATGAATGGGCCATGGACCACGTTGGATGGACCAGAGAAGATTGGCGACCTGTCCTTTTTACAGATGAGTCAAGGTGCTGCCTAGACACATAGATAGGCGTTCTAGGGTATGGAGGAGACCAGGAGAGCGATTCCATGCAGCCAACATTGCAGAGCATGACCGCTATGATGGAAGGTCAATCATGGTCTGGGGCGGCATCAGCTGGGATGGAAGTACAGAGCTCTGTGTCCTTGAACGTGGTACATTGACTGCACAGCGGTATATTGATGAGATCCTGGATGTCCACGTCAGATTGTATGCAGGTGCAGTGGGTGATAGATTCATTCTGATGGACGATAATGCCCGTCCTCATGTTGCCCATGTTGTCGGGGAGTACCAACAGAGGGAGGAGACTGAGCGTATGGACTGGCCAGCAAGATCCTCTGACCTCAATCCAATCGAACATGTCTGGAATGAGTTACACACTAACCGTGGCGAACACGCCAGCAATGGGATTTCAATAGTAAAACTTTACACCTACACTGGAACTACATCCAATTCGACCTTTGGTGACGTCGACCTGAATGCGAACTTGCCTAAATTTATCGCGCGTCGCCTCGCGAAGAGTGAAATGAAAATGGCAATTATTTATTACGTTTTTAAAATGAGTTTACCCCAAAAGACACCAAAAATTAACAAACATGCATTGTCTCATGTTAATAAAGCATCCATAACTCGAAATAGTTTGTTATTATGTTATTAAAATGAAAAAGGCCCCGTTTCTTTTTCCATTTCGTTTCGGAGATAAAATTGACAGCGGATGTACCGCGCACCGATGCTCATGTAAACAAAACAGATTCGTACGTATGTACGTCTGCTGCTAAGTAAGATCGAGAAAAAATAATAGCGACTCTTAATAATCTGAAGATCATGGTATACATAAAATATACTCAAAGTAGCTTGGTGTACCAAATGTTCACAACGAGCGGTGAAGTGGTGTTATCCGCGCGCCAAAGGTTCGCGGCTAACACCACTTTACCACTCGTGGTGAACATTTGGCACACCAAGCTACTATGGGTATATTATATATGTATATACGTAAGTGTATGTTTGGACTGTGGTCCCATTTTTATCACCGAAGTGTCAACATTTGAGTGATCCTCGGGAAGGTGCTTGGTAGAGTTTTGTTGTGCTTCATCTATGTCTCGCAAATGTCCCACAAGATATATCTACGTTTATGTACATGCACAGCAGTGTATATTTATATATGCATGTCCACATGTCTCTAAGTACGCATGTGCTTGCTCAGTTCAGTAGTATATAATCGATGCTTATCAAATATTACAGCCAGTGTGTGTGTATGTATACACATATAGCTATGCTCCATGGTTCCTCACCTGTCATCAACTCTGACGCCCTTGATTCCTCCCTTGTAGCGCCCTCGATCGACCCTTGTTCGGATTTAACTTCACCTTGCAAGGTAGGATGTGTTTATCGGGGGTAGGTCACACTTGATTTGTATCAATACCAGAAACATGAAGTCTGCTTGCAACTGTTTTCTCTGCGATTCTACTGTCATGCACCCAACAGTTAAACGGTCGACAGCCGTGCGATAATCCAAGGAGGAGGTAAACAAGATAATGGGTGCTTTTGCTTATAATTATTAATTAATTATTAAATTGATGATTAGGTATAGTTGTGAACAATTAGAGTGAATTGTATAATTCGCTTTGAACGCAGACCCAGTGATCAATTTATTATTTTGCTTTCCTGTGTCTCAAGTAAGTGTCATTTCGAACAAGACAAATAGTAGTGCAAAAGGTAAAACAAAACCCAGAACTCAAAACGGAAAGTCCGTTTCTCTCATTATTTTCATCGGCATGCCACCCTCACTGTCTAGGATGACAGTTGAGAAATTGGAGAATGTAAGTGTTCTTGGCAATATCTTAATTGAGTCTACTCTTTCTCCTGTGAAAGGATATAATAGTCGTCGGCGAAATATGCTAGTTTAATCTATCCCGCTACCAGTTGGCTGCTGAGGGCGTGGCCGATGGGTTATGACCATCTCTTCCTGTCAACTTTCGTATCTTCAATCTTTCGAGACGAGAAGAGCTTACCCATCTTCTATTTCATGAACCCTTTACTCAGCGTAACGGCCAAAACCGGCCAACGCTATTCTCAAAAATCGTCAATTAATTTTCATTATCTTTTCATTTTTTTTGTCTCAAAAACATAGGTTATGACCCCTCATTGGAACGAGCTCGTCGAGCTCGTTCCAATGATGGGTCACAACATATGTTTTTGAGACAAAAAAAATGGAAAAAAATAGTTATTCAAGAATGTTTTTTGCAAGTGTCGTCTGCTTTTCATGTTAGGTAAAGGGTTAAAATCTGGCACCGATGTTTAATCGCACAATGAATCCAGTACAACCAAAACAGAATAAAACAACAGCAAGATCTTATACAACATCCTTTTAGAGAGTTATTGTGTTATAATCACTTCATTCACTTTTTCATTCACCTTCCATCTTTATTTTCTCCTCTATGGTATTTTGCCAATAAATGTTCAGCCACTAACAGCAAATCAGTCTATCTTACATTTAAACATGATTGACTTTGGAGTACTTGTAGATGTGAATAGATCATAGCTTCCTATTCACTGGATATTTCTATTTACTTAATCTTATCTGTGCCGAATTCACATTTATACGTATGTTAATTTATATATACAACATCTAAATTCTCTTTTCATCTAGAAACTTTAATCAGCCTATGTAAATAACAGTTTTCCTTGTCCTTTTTTGGCTTTGGCCAACTTGAACCGACACAAAATATTTATCACTCTACCGTTCACAGTTTGCGAAACGTGTAGCATTGAATTGTATGTTGCCCAGAGTGGTACATTCAATGCTGCACTGTTTTGCTGGCGCTTGCAACACAGTCTATCAGACCATCCATTATTATGAGTCTTAGCTTACCTCTACTTAAGTTTGGGAGGTGTTGAGCTGCGTAACAGCTTCACTGCCATGGTTGCCATATATTTTGTGTCAATAATTAATTCTGTCACTATGCACCAACTGAATCCGGCGATCTTCGAGTATTAATCTACGGCGACAAAATCTTCTTTTAAGCCATGTAAGCAACCAGGTCTTTTGAAGAATGCAAATACACAATTAGCAATGTCCCGACCCTTCTTGACTGCTTGTACTTGCGTATTTTGGTTATGATTCTATTGGTGTCTGGAGACATGGAAATCAGGTCCAGCCCCAGAAAATGCTTTAAACACTTCAAAAATTCTCCACTTGAATATAAAGAGCTTGAGGCCTAACCGAGATCTTATTCAGTGGGAATCGACTAAATCGATATCCTAGCTTTTACAGAGACCCAGCTTCAGCGTGCAGATCCAACATCTGAAATTCTGTTTCCTGGTTTCCAGGTACACCTGCAGTTCACCAGCTCGACAAGAGGAGTGGCGTTCCCATTTACATTAAAGATGATATTTGTTTTCGTCGCAGACCCGATCTGGAAATCCCTGCATATGGGCAGAATTCTTTACAAGGAGTCGCAGATCCCTATTACTAGGGGTATTTTACCGCCCTCCCAACAGTGCTCCTGCGAAATGGGATATTATATGGGCTTCCATTCAAAAGGCTAAGTACGCGTCAACTGATGATTTAATTATTACTGGTGATTTTAATAACAACCCAATTGCCTCTCCAAAGAGCCATTTCGCAGGCATGATTATGTATTTAAACAGGTAGAGTATTTAAACTGGTAGAGTGCTGGGAGCCCATATTTGGGCTTTATTCTAAAGTGCAGGTATCACAGCCTACAGTCTTCATATGCTGTGGAGGCGCTTCATACTTTCTTTCAAGGGCCATTATTTTGTCTGCATGGATTTGCCTTGTTACAAGTTATGGGAGAGTGCCTAGAGGCACTCTCCAATAAAATGTAACACGACAAAGACAAGTAAACAAATTAGGATGACAAAAAATAATTTAGCACCCTACCAGTTAACCTACGTGAGCCCACATACTTGACCGAATCGTCAACTTCCCTGATTGATTTATTCGCTGTTAGCAACACAATCAACGTATTAGGATGTGAGGTTTTATACCAACTAATACCAGACAGGATTCGCTACCACCGACCAGTGTCCATAGAAGTGGAATTTTCAAAACCGTCATCCTCAGTCTTTAGGCGACGTGTTTGGTTGTATTTCGGTGGGAATTATGAAGCCTTAAACGCTGCCTTCAGTAATGAGCGACGGGTAAACGCTGCCTTCAGTAATGAGCGATGGGATATTCCATTCAATACTTCAAGTCTTGAAAGGATACTTTCCAGCTTCACCAGAAAGGTACTCGATATTGCAGACAAATACATTCCTACCAAACGTATTACAGGGGCCTGTCGGTGGTCGAGTGGTGTGCGCGGTTCAATATAGTTTCGCTAGGCGGTTGGTGCCGAAGGAAACTCTCTCGGTATGGGTTCGAACCCCCGCCATGCCATTGTAATCATTACTTTAAGGACGTCACAATCCAAATGGATGCACAACGAAATACGTCTCCTGATCAGAAAGAAAATGGTTATATCGCATAGCCATACGCAATGGGCTCCCACGTGCATGGGAAAAATACAAACACAAAAGAAATGAAGTTGTAGCAGCCATCAGAAATGCTGAAACCTCTTACGTATCCACAGTGCAGACCACCTTGAGTAGCCATGAAACACCACCGTCGTATTCGTGGAGAACTTTAAATCCTTTATAGGTAATGAAGCAACAAGAATTCATCCTATAAACCACTTAAATAATATATACTCTACCAACGCAGAGAAAGCCGAAGTATTCAACGAATACTTCTGCTCCATATCCACGTTTGACAATTCTAATGCCTCCATTCCAGGCCACGTTTCTACCTCCACCACTTCACAAACCATTGACACCATTTTCCTTCATTATAGTGAAGTCTACGAAGCAATGAAAGTTATCAAGACCTCGAAGGCATGTGGTCCAGACCTCGTAAGCCCTCGTCTCCATAAAGGATTACCTCCTCTTTGTATGAGCCACTCTTGATCTTATACAACATTTTACTGAACAACTCCTACTTTCCATCTGATTGTGAAAAGGCTCATGTTTCCCCTATTTTGAAAAAGAATCCCTCAAACTTGGTTACCAATTATCGCCCAATCTCGCTGATAAGCTGCGTTGGAAAAGGTGTGGCATGCTGGTCTTATTCACAAGCTCGAGCGAATTGGAGTCTCTAGTGATCTTCTTCCCCTTTTAAGATCTTATCTCAGAGCAAGGTGTCATAGCCTCTGAAGCATCTTCCTGGAAACCTATTAATCCGGGTGTTCCCCAAGGTTCTATATTCGGTCCCTTATTGTTTCTCTGATATATCAACGACATAACCAAAAACTTACTTAGTTCTATTCGCCTCTTCGCGTATAATACTTCCTTTATCTAATAGTGGAGAATCCTGACCAAGCTTCGATCTTGATGAACCATGATTTATCAACAATTGAACACTGGGCTCAAACATGGTTAGTTGAGTTCAGTCCTCATAAAACGGAGAGTATGCTGGTCTCACACAATGTAATCCCACAGGGCATCCACCATTACGTTTTGGAGGTACTCAGATTTCAGAGGTTACTAATTATAAACATTTAGGCATAATACTAAATAGTTCCTATACATGGAATGATCATATTGATCATATTTGTTCTATAGCCTGATCGCTCGTCGATTTGTTAAGGAAACATAAATTTACCCTCGACAGTAAAGTTTTAGAAAAAATTTACTTTGCTTTTATTAGGCCCATTCTAGAGTACGCGTATACCGTATGGGATAACTGCTCGGAATCTTAGGCCGCAGGTTTAGAGAAAAAACAGATAGCTGCGGCAAGGATCATACCCGATACGACCAATAGTGCAAGTAAGTCTTTGCTGTATTCCGAGACCCACGAAAACCTTCTTCTAGAAAGACGTCGCACACACAAACTTTTACAGTTCTTTACTATGTACCACCATATAACTTCACCCTTATATTGCAAACAAAGTACCGCCGCTTATCTCCTCGACTAATCAACACCACAACCTCCGATCTTGTCACAACCATCGAGTTCCGTTCTGTCGCATCAACTTGTACCAATGCTCATTCATTTCCAACGTCGCCAGTCAATTGAATAGCCTACTCTTGTCAAGTCGAGAGAATTCTTCTCGAAGTAATTTAAAAAATGTCCTCAACAATGGCAACCTTCGCCCAACGCTATTTTATAGCAGCAATAAATCTCGTGTAGCCCAGATACACCATTATTGGTTGCGATTGCACTGCAGCAACCTAAATGTCCTCCTATATGATATCCATTTATCACTTTCCCCCTTGCGCCAATGTGTATTGGTCGAAACACCTGAACCTTTTCTTTTACACTGCCCAGTTTTTGAAAATTTCCGCAATAATACAATCAATGCTCTGCCTTTCACTCACGATCTCTTTCTATTTGGTTAACCCTTTACCTAACATGAAAAGCAGACGGCACTTGCCAAAAAAATTCTTGAACAATTAATTTTTTTCATTTTTTGTCTCAAAAACATAGGTTATGACCCCTCATTGGAACGAGCTCGACGAGCTCGTTCCAATGAGGGGTCATAACCTATGTTTTTGAGACAAAAAATGAAAAAATAATGAAAAGTAACTAACGATTTTTAAGACTAGCGCTGGCCGGTTTTGGCCGTTACGTTGGGTAAAGGGTTAAGAATTGTTGAACAATGTCGAGAATCGTTTTATTTTAAGTTATACACACTTTCGTAATGTTGAGTAAACGCTTCGGGTGATGCAACGCTCTCGACACCTACCCTGATTCAATTCATTAGGAGCAACACACTCTTCAGCATGTTCTTAAACCTTAGCAAGCTGGTCATGCTCTTCTCCCTGCATCGTGCACGCACTGAGGTACTGTCCAGTTCAATGACATGATGAATTTACATTCTGTGATCGAGTTGGCCTATTATTACCCTCACCCCACCTCTCGTTTCCTTTCCTCTTGCTGTTTCACTTTTACTCCTTAATCTATCCTCTCTCGGGGCGTAGGACAACCCCAATATCTATCTACCGTGGCAAACAAAGCTTTGACACGAGCACTCATAGAGTAGAATGGTAATCTTACAAGAAATTCATTTCGAGCTTTTCTTCCTGCCATGTTTTTCTCATTTGGGGCTTGCTTTAGAACCTCGGCTATGGGATAAGGAAATCCTTACAAAAAAGAGACGGTAACCCCTGACTCGCCTCACTTTATGACTTCTCTCCCATCCTGGGGTTAAGCAATCCAACATCGTGTATCAACCTACTTGTATCCATACTAAGCGTGGAGTACATTCTACACCGTCTGGACTTCACTTTTTCTTTTTAATAGTTTAAACAATTTCCTATAAGGCCACACAAAGTAGATCTTCTGTTTCTCAGGCCATTATTTGTGAAATTGCATACAGGCGAGCGGTTTTTTATTTTATTTTTTATTTCAGTAATTACTTCTTTGCCATCAAAAATTCATGTTCTTGGTTCAAGTTTTAGGCCTCATTATCTGCAGAATAGCATGGGTGGTGGTGTATTTCATCCCTTGAGCGCAAGAAGGCTTTGCAATGCTAAAGCATTGCAAAGCCTTCTTGCACTCAAGGGACAAATTCATCAATTTTTTTTAACTTGGGTAAAATATCAGACATAAACCATTTAATTTTAATTTTTTCTAAGTTAAATTGGTTATAAAAAGAGAGCATGCGGCAGCCAAAAGGACCATGCGGGAGGGCCTGAGAAACATATTTTTTATTTTTTTAGGCCTAATATATTAAATTGACCTAAGCCTTCAATTGATTAACTTGGTGTAACTATTATCTTACTGGTTAGACGACTAACAAAAGCCCCAAGCTTACTATCGAATAGATTACTTACAAGTTGTTCTCTTTGTTATTATATGTTCTATTACATTAGTTTTCGCTTTGTTTCATTTTCTTTCTTTTTGAAAATGATGTTTACATATAACATGATTTTATTTCATAGAAACAAAAATATTGTAACATTCAGTACGTGGAGAGTGGATTGTAACTAAATCACCCGGGGAGTGGAGTTATCACCCAAGCTATAACTTTGAAATTTTGTATATATCGACAAAAACACAAGCAATGTTTCAGCCAATGGACCTCCGGGTTTAACCCGGAGGTCCATTGGCTGAAACTTCGCTGGTGCTGGTTATGCTTTGCAACAAATTTGCAATTATTCCTCAGGTGGAATCTCCACTCTGCGGGTGATTTAGTGATAATACACTCTCCACGTACTGTAACCACAACAGACTGACTATCCGAGTATCTTGTTATTGATAACACCAGAATCTGACATCATTTTCTGGAAAACTCTGCAGAAACTGATGTCAGATTCTTGTGTTACCGGTTTAGGAAAAAAGAATACACTGTTTATAGTGGTTATTCTACAAATTATTTTAACCCGTTCTGTATTGAAATTGCACTCCCCCTCCCCCCCCCCCCCTACTCCATAAAATATCTTCGAGCTATTCAGAAAAAAATGGTTTAAACACATGATAATAATTTCACTGGAGTTTCTTTTAACATTTTTTTTTAACTGGGGATGTGATTTTGTTGTACTGAAGCATTTCTTGGGGTTTTTTTTATCCTATTTAACCCTTTACCTAACACAAAAATCAGATGACACTTGCAGATAAAATTCTTGAAGCAAATTTTTTTTTGATTTTTTGCTTCAAAAACATAGCATATGACTCCTCATTGGAACGAGCTCGTTGAGCTCGTTCCAATGAGGGTCATAAGCTATGTTTTTCTGACAAAAAATGAAAAAGTAATAAAAATTGAACGGTGAATTTTGTGAACAGCACTGGCCGGTTTTGACCTTCACGTTGGATAAAGGGTTAATAAATAACTTTTCCTTCATAAACTTTCAGTTTTCAATTACTGACGATATTTGTCTTTTGGCGAGGCGATAACTGTTTCCACAAACAATTCGCAGGTCTCTTTAAAGTTTAGTCGTGGACCTTTCTTTAGAATTTCACTTCTTTTTTTGAACACGTAATAATAATAATAAATCTTCGGCCTTCCACTGATTTGTTGCGAGCCTCTAACTAGGAGGCCTACATTAACCCAGTGTTCGGCTGGAATATTCCTGCCCCACTCTCCCTGCTAACCTCCCAGCATTCAGTCACAGAAGCTGTTTCATAATTCCATCATTGGCGCCTTCTCGATCTCCCAAAATATGAAATTGACCCTTTTTCTCATGTCATTCCTCATCCAATTATTCTTCATGTTTCCATCCCATTTTTCCCTTAGTTCAACAAGCAGTCTTGTTCTACTAGGCAAATATTTGAGGCAATGTTCCAGGGTCTCCGCTACACCCAAGTTACACATTTGGCACACTCTTTCCTCGCCGTTCCAGACCCCCCCCCCCCCCCCCACACCCTCTCAACTCCAGTGACTTGTATCTCACTTTGTACAAAAATGACCCCCCAAACGACCCATCCAGGTACTCCTGGCTAATCCTTTTTATATAACCCGTCTAAAGAACCCTTGGTCCTAATTCCAGCTCGCCAGTTTCTATTATAATCCTCAAGCTAGAGCTATAGGTTAACCGAAACCGAACCGAGGTTTTTAGTTTTTTTTAAAAACCGAAACCGTCGACATCCCGTAATCTAAGGTTTTTCGTTTTTTATTAAATACTCCCTTGCTGCAGAAATTCACCGAATGTAGCCATCCCAGAGTAGTGAAAGTACCCAGACACTGCCAATGGCAGTGTCTGGGTGCTCTCACTTCTCTGGGAATGCTACATTCTGTGAATTTCCGACATTTCAGTTTAGTTGTGTTTGCAGCTTTCCTCAAGTTGCATGTAGGTGTCTGACCTCGAAAAATGGCCAAGCACAATAAAAGTTCTGTATATTTAGGTAATTATTATATTGGCCTTCCTGATTCTTCATGTATTATAGCCTATTTCGGGCATTCATTGAGTTTCATTCAATTTCACTGCCATTCAGTTATGACTCCGGACATAAGAATGAGTTTTATTGAATTTTATTTGGCCTGATGAACAAACCGAAAACCGAACCGAACCGAGGTTTTATTACCTGAAAAACCCAAACCGAAACCGAACAAGAAATTTAAAAACCTACAGCTCTACCTCAAGCACCCTTTTTAAACATAATTTTATTTCTCAAAATATGAATAGGGTTTGACGAACGGGCATAGCCTATAACAACGTCTCTTCCAATACATCTCACAAATTACAAAATATACTAAATGGGTGCAAGTGCGTGTACAAAGGAGGGCAACACATAATTCTGACTTCATTAATCACATTTTATGAAACACTTCATTACATTCTGTGCGTGTTGCCTCCAAGAAAGGGTAAATCCATTCTTCAGTAAATCTTGGGTGATTTTTCGCATGACAAACAGACATTTTCGAACATTGAAATACGTACCGGTCTATTAGATTTATGACAGCTACGGTACAGTTGTGGCCACTGAAATCTCTCTCTCTCTCTCTCTCTCTCTCTCTCTCTCTCTCTCTATCACATGAGAAATTGTTTTATCTCCTACGTAAGAGATAACATCCTTAGGTAAGAGTTGGTATGTCCTACGTAGGAGTTAGTATCTCTTACGTAGGAGTTAACCCGTACAGTATGAAACTTGCACACCCCCCCCCCTCACTCCCCATGTATGTCCCCCGTAAGAGTCTATATGTCTTACGGAAGAGATATTATCTCTTACGTAGGAGTTAGTATCTCTTACGTAGGTATCCCTTACGTACGGGATACTTTTTCGTGTTTTGGAGTTGACATAGGTAGCAACACATCCTCGTGAGCGTTATATAATCAGGCGGTCACATCATGTTAGGGGTCAGAATAACTGGAGTCAAGCAATATGGGTACTTATATTGGGGAACGGGGGTGTAGAAGAGCACGGGGATAGTAAATGAGCGCGTGGGTTGGAAGGCATGAAGAGACGAGGTATGTGGTGTGTCGGGTGTACACAGACATTAGAGGGGCGTTTGAGAGTATCAGGGTGGCTCACAGAGAAGGATAATGGTGCAAGAGGGAGTTGGAGTGTGCAGTAGGTATAATGGACTGACTAGAGCGTGTGATGGGGACGTAAGGGGGAATGTGGAGGACTTATGAGTTTATCATGAGGACGTATGACGTCACGTGAAGAAAAGTTGTACATGACAACCGGGTTTGTCCTTGTTGGGTGGCAACACCACTGGATTGAAACAGACGATTTTAAAAGACTTTTCCTCACATCTCAAAACTGAGTTCCCTATTCGCCCGCCCCATGCTCTCTTCATACTCTGTCCCCAGTCCCTCATACGTCCTCTTCATTCCCTTAAACACCATATTCACCCATATTCACTACCTGCACACACAGACTGAGCTACCGGGCGGACCAGGGTCGGGGAAAGTGTGAGGCTGGGTAGTAGCCAAGGGCCCTGAACTTTATGGGGACGGGCTTGGCCCGGGTGTCCAGGATGCTTTGGTCAGGCCTGAACCCCCAACGTTCTGACGCCTGTGCCAAGCCTGGGTCCCCGAGCGAGAACCAGTAAGCTACGTTGCCCGTCGTTTTGGAATACTAGTTGCCATTTATATAAAGGAGGAATGTGATTGCCCCCGGCTCCTGGAGATGCTTTTCTGTTTATAGAATGCTATCTATATACATATGCATCAGGCTCCGTGTTTCGCGGGTTTCCTAAACTTTCCTTCAAATTGATAGCAGTCGACTGAGAAATTACACTGCAAAAAATATAGGTTCTCTTTAGAACCAAAACTGGTTTTAATCGACAAGATTAGAACCAGTTTTGGTTCTAAAGAGAACCTATATTTTTTTGAGATGGAACCAGTTCTGTTTAAACAGTATTTATTTCAAATCAAATAAATTTACCAAGATTAGCATTCAATTTTAACAGAATATCACATGAACTGAAGTGGATTCAGCAGTAAACTTGGAGCTTATTCAACGCAGTCGCCATGCATTTTGAAACAAAGGAGATATGAACAGTTGGCATATCGAACCAGTTTTGATTCTGTATAGAACCAAAACTGGTTCGATATGCCAACTGTTCATATCTCCTTTGCTTAATAATGATTTGAGACAACCTCGTTTAAGCTCTAAACTTACGGCTGAAACCCCCTCAATTTATGTTTAATTCTGTTAATATTTAATGTTAATCTTTATAAATTTATTTGATTTGAAATAAATACTGTTTAAACAGAACTGGTTCCATCTCAGGGACAAGATTAGAACCAGTTTTGGTTCTAAAGAGAACCTATATTTTTTTCAGTGTAGTTCGAGCAGAGATTCAAGGAAAATGCGACATTTGAGTCGAGATTTGAACAATTTCCACGAAATATCCTCTGATTACCCGTCTCACACTCTTCACGTCTAAGTCGCGATTGTATCCACCATGTGTCCGATTGACAGCCACTCGTGCAGTGTAGCTTCCAAATCGGCCAAATTCTGTACAGGCGGATCCCTTGCTTGCACACGACATCCAAGAAAGTCCCAGATGTGTTCTAAGGGATTCAAATCGGAGTCGCACTGCAGGCCAAGGTAGTGTAATAGCGTTGTTCTGAAGGATGTGACCTTCCATTATCGTCCATGAATGCAGGACGAATAGCCAACGGGAGGTTGTCAAAATGAGGCATGACAACCGGATTGAGAATGTCTCTGATGTACTGATGACCATTGAGATTCTCATGTACAGTCATCATAGCAAGTTTACAATTGTGGGAGAGGCATTCGCAGATCATTATTACTGATCCTCCATCATAAGGAACAGTATGTCACGCAAGTAGTATTTCTATGCCTCCACACTGTCATGCGACCATCTGTGACGCTAAGCAGGAACCTACTCTCATCTGACAAAGAGACTCTCCTCCGTGTCCTGAGATTCCAATTTTGTCTTGCCATACACCACTCCAAACGTCGTCGTTGATGCTGATCGGATAGAGCTGGACGTTTGATGAACCTTCTGGACCTCATAACCGGTGCTTTGAGACGGTTTCGGACCTTTCTGTTGTACAAACACCTGTTGGGGATCGAACTGCGTTTCAAAACCCCACTTGAAGTAAAGGGTCCACGCCTAACGAGGCGAGCCAGACTCCGATCTTCCCGAGGAAAGCTCTTTCGGGGTTGTCCAGGCCTTGGGCGGTCCTTAACATCGTTGCTTTGTTGCTTTTTTGGACAAGTCTGCTGATGCCAGAATGACTATAGCCAAGTTGCCTTTCCAATAGCTTTGGATGGCATGACTGTTGAATGCTTGCGAACGATTTGCCATCTTAGTGCCTTTGACAGTCTCCTCCTTGCCATATCAACATTTACTGAGAAAAGAAGTGACAAATGTTCTTGTTTTATACCCAGATATTGCATGTGGATGATAGTGTGTTTTGTGACATTCGTGGGAAGCATGCTTCACGTGGACGTGGGGATGTGTTTATTGTACCCTATTAATCTGAAACATCATGTTTCATCAGATGAAATGTACTGCAAGACTTAGCAATCATTAAAACATAATAATTAGTAACAACAACTTCACTGTCGTGAAACATTTCAGGGGGTGCTTAGTTAAGTTCCAGGTGTATAGCAATTCCAAGATAATATATCGGGCCAAAGTAAATTTCTCTCCCTCTTCAATATTAACTGCCGTAGTCTAAATGCGAATTTCGAAAATCTCCGTAATTTATTGTGCGATCTACAGTCGGATAGAATCTTTTTTTGACGTAATTGGTCTGACTGACCCCAAAGCTCTGCGCCACGAACTTGAAGGCTACCACCCTCTTATTTGCAACACAAGACCCGACAATGATGATGGAAGAGGTGGTGTTGGTTTATTTGTAAAAGATAATTTGTCCTTCAAAATACGCAATGATCTCTCAGTCTTTATCCCTCATGTCTTTGAATCATTGTTTATAAAAATCACTGGCAAAATAAATGTGTAATTGGTTCCATCTATAGACCAAATACTGCACCAAAAGCAGACCTAGATCTTTTTCTAACCGAATTATTTCGACTATTGGATGTAATAAACTCCGAAAATTAAAGGGCTTTTTATCTCATGGGCGACTTTAATATTGATCTCCTAAATTTCAACATTCACACTAAGACCAACACTTATTTAGATTCTCTGTCTAGTCCAGGTTTCATGCTAGCTATCACAAGGCCAACGAGAATAACGGACACTTCCGCAACACTAATCGATCATATATTCAGCAACAATCCTAACCTATAAGAATCGGGAATTGTAATTATTGATGTTAGCGACCACTTTGCAACATTTTATTACGAGGACTATTATAATCCCTGATGGGTACGGGTGTGGGATGGGAAAATCTCACCCTCGGGACAAGATATTTGGTCCAGACACTCGAGCCGAGTGTCTGGACCAAATATCTTGCCCTCGTGTGAGATTTTCCCATCCCACACCCGTACCCATCAGGGATTATTTTTCTTCCCCCACCATACAGCCGGTTACATTAGCCAGAGGTAATCGGCGGTCACGTGCTGATATAATCAACTCATTTGGTGTTCGTTGTTTTGAAAAACTAATGACACCATCGGAAAGAGCATGCAAAAGTTATGTATATACCAAAGGTATATACCACGAAATCAATTAGGAACGGTGGCATCTTGGGGTTTAAAGAGTTTTAGAGCATCAAACTTTGAACACACGGCATTCTGATGACGTCAATATGAATTAGTTCGTAGCCAAATACTATGCAACGCGTCATGATAACTTTATAAGTGTATAACGTCACGTGGGTGGGGTGGGATACATCTGTCTCTCCCTGCTATCTCACACTGGACAGACGTTTGTTACACATGCAGTGGGGGGGGAGAAAAAAGCAACTGCCCGGTCCACTCAACTCAAACCATAAAACGCGTGTTCAAAAGGACAAATATTAATTAATTTAAGCAGCTTTTATCGGAATGCGACTTTTCGGACGTTCTTAGTATAGAATGTCCGAATAGAGCGTATGATCTTTTTCTCAACAAATTATATTGTCTCTTCGACAGAGCGTTCCCACTGGAAGTGAGATCAACTCCGCAGAAGTACATAAAACGTGACCATGGATGACACGTGGCCTCTTACAATCCCCTTTGAACAAAAATAAATTGTATGCTAGAAAGATAAAATCTCCCCCCCCCCCCCCCCCCCCCCCCGCCTCCAAAACGTCACTGAATACAAAGACTATTGCCGGATTTTCAACCGACTTAAAAGAACAAGTAAATCTGATTAATACACCGATACCCTACTGTCAAATAAAAATAACGTTCAAAACACCTGGAAAATTTTGCGTAAAGCAATTAGCAAAACTGAAAGAACCGCCACACCGCCGTCTTCCTTTCGTGCTGACAACGACGAACTAACCGACCCTAGATTGATTGCCGATAGATTCAATACCTTTTTAAAAGCACAGGTAAATCAATCAGTGACGAAATACCTTCGCCAAACTGTCATTTCTCGGACTACATTAGCAACACCAATGCGGAATCTTTCTTCATATCGCCAACAAACGTGCAGGAAGTAATTCTCTGTGTTAACAGCATTCGAGGAAAAGCAACTAAAGATGGTGATACTTGTCGACTGAGCTTTTAAAAGAAATCATTTTCGCGGTGGCTAATCCGTAAACGCACATAATTAATCTCTCGTTCTCTACTGGTATAGTGCCAAGTAAAATGAAGATAGCCAAAATCATACCTATTTTCAAATCCGGCGATCCCCATGTATTCAATAACTACTGGTCCATTAGTATTCTTCCGGCATTCTCAAAAGTACTTGAAAAATGTTTGTATTCTCGCGTATCCAGTTTCTTAAATGACCAAAAGACTGCATATCGGTATCAATTTGGCTTTAGAAAGCACCATTCAACCATACATCCTATACTTCACTTAATAAATAATTACTAAGGCGTACTGCACGTCGATGGTGCACCTGTCTTCAACCAATGCTAACCCTGCTTGTGTGGAGTTGGCATGTTGGGAAGCTGACAGTTGCTTGCCGTTGATCGGTGGTTCTCTCCGGGTACTCCGGCTTTCGCCACCCGTAAAACTGTGGTGGTCATGGTTACCCATTGTGCAGAAATATGTGACCTTAAACACCAATAAATAAATAAATAAATATAAATAATATGGGAATGGCAGGAAGACAGTCCCCAGGCCTATGCTGTTTCCATGCAGTGTACATTTATTTCTGTACATTTCTGCAAGTTGTTTATTATACTCCATGTAAACGTATACTGCAAAATCAATTTCAATTCATTAAGTTCCAGGTGTATGTTATAATATAAATTTGAGTCATAAGTAACACGAACGTTTTCCATGTTCAATTACGACAAATTAGAGCAGTGATAGAAGTGATCGCATGCCCGATGGGACGGATCCCTTAATAAGACAATAAACATGGATTGGACGCTTCGTTTTGATACATATTTGTTTTTTGGGCAACTTGCAACCTCTGAAATTTATTTCTGGGGAACCTAAACTGCTTGTGAAAGTCAAATCTGACGGACAATTTTCATAAAACATTTTTTGACCATGTTAACTTCAGATTCCCTGAAAAAAATTATGAAAAATGCCCCAAAAGTGCTAACTTTTCCAGGCCAAGTGGAGCTGCAGACCCCAGCCACCCCCCCCCCCTCCCCCACTCACACACACACGCACATCCCGTACTCCGGCCCGAACTACTGTGTATATCAATAAGGGATCTCCAATGTGTTCCATGTCGACAAAACCAACGTAACGGCCCAAACCGGTCAGCGCTATTCTCAAAAATCGCCAATTAATTTTCATTATTGTTTCATTTTTTGTCTCAAAAACATAGATTATAACCCCTCGTTGGAACGAGCTCGTTGAGCTCGCTCCATCGAGGGGACATAACCCATGTTTTTGAGACAAAAGTGAAACAAATTAGTTGTTCAAGAATTTTTCTTGCAAGTGTCGTCTGCTTTCCATATTAGGTAAAGGGTTAAAAAAAACTTCTTTAAAAATGCCTAAACATTATTTGATTTCAGATTTCTGTATAAACTATGGTATTGGGGATTCCGATGGATTCTCTTCAAAAAATAGTATTAAGTGCCAGACGTTGCGCTAAACTCGCTTCGCGCTCAATTCCAGTTTGGGTCGACCTGAATTTCAAAACGTCACACCAAATTGTTTTTACAAGAGACAGAATCTGTCGTGTAGAACTAAATTAACATTTTCTTGTTAGACCAATAGGTACCTTGGCTGAAGTCATCTGCTTTCTTCTGATCATATGTAGGGTTGAATCTAATAATTCATTTTTGGTTATCCATGAAGCACTGAGGAACCCCACAATTTTCCCACCAACAGACCTCACAATACAGCGAGTGTGACCCCCGTCCCTTGCAGGTAATTCGTCTAACGTTCGCCTGGCGGGACCCGGAATAAAGAAGTGTTGAACGATGGGGTCTCCGGAATACCTTACTCCCCGGAAGATTTTAACACACCAAACGGTTCATATCATGTCCGCCGCAGGGCCGGGGAGAGGAAATTCTGGTCCAGGGTCAACTCTGTGGGGGCCCTCTTTCGAAAGTGTCGGGATACTGATGCAGATACCGAAGGCATGAGCCGCAAGTGCTGAAGGTACGACCGATGATGGGGAGATTTGGAGGCTCTACCCCCGAGAAAATTTTGAAATCTGTTATTAAGTGGAGACTTCTGGCGGCTTTGGGGTAAAAATCACTTTATTTTTTGGCCGCCAAAATTATGTTTTTTAGCAGCGTGTTTTAAATTTGCAAGTTCATCATTGAGTATCCAGTGACCCAGAGTTACAGCTTTTGACAGCACAATTTTTGAAGTGAGATCTTTATTACGTCAAATTGATTTGATAAATAAAGTTTTTACTTTTACTTCAAGAATCATGCAGTCCAAAATTACAATCGTTTGTCAGTGCAGAGCCATTCTTAACATTCAGTTTGATGCAACTATAGAGCTAGTGGTTCTTAACCCTTTACCCAACGTAACGGCCAAAACCGGCCAGCGCTATTCTCAAAAATCGCCAATTAATTTTCAAAATATTTTCATTTTTTGTCTCAAAAACATAGGTTATGACCCCTCGTTGGAACGAGCTCGTCGAGCTCGTTCCAACGAGGGGTCATAACCTATGTTTTTGAGACAAAAAATGAAAAAATTTAGTTATTCAAGAATTTTTTTTGCAAGTGTCGTCTGCTTTTCATGTTAGGTAAAGGGTTAATTGAATAGTTGAAATGTGTGCAGAACTAAAATGTTGATAAGGTTACAATGGTAGTGACTTTGAAAATGGCACCCAGCGGAAAGTTGGGTTCGTTCGAAGCATTCTGTATTCGGATCAAACGTATTAGAGATGAAGAGTATGAAAGGGGTAATAAGGGGATATTTCGGGGAAATTGTTCTAATCAGGCTTTCAAATATTGTATTTTCTTTGAGTCGCTGCTCGAACTCCTTTCTCAGTCGATTGCTATCGATTTGTACGAAAGTTAGGAAACCCGCGAAACACGGAGCCTGATGCATATGAATATATAAATTTTATAGTAAATTTCCTTTCTTATTATACCTACCGCAATTGTTTACTACAGGCTTGCACTACAGTGGAAGAACCTAACTCGGATAAAATACTATCTATTTTAATCTTTTCCAAGAGATTTGGGAAAGAAAAGTGGTGTAAAAACATTACGAAAAAATAAGCCAAAACTGGGTCGAGCGTCATCGGCGCACACCCAGTATGGGACGTTCTTCCTTAGTACAAATCCACGACTTCCGTAAACCAATGCGCAGTGCGTCAATTCATCATTCTTTTGATTCCGACAACACAGGAGTCATGTGATCAGCGGGGAGGAAGGATTCTTATCCGAATAAGGAGACGGGAGGGCCTCCATGTAAACAATTGCGGTAGGTATAATAAGAAAGGAAATTTACTATAAAATTTATATTTCTTATCAACCTACCTTGCAATTGTTTACTACAGGCTGAATAGACAATAGGATGGAGGGAATCATATAACCAACCCACACATAACTCAATAGCACTGGAACCGTGGACAGAGGAAGGGATCCCTAGGCATATCCAACCATAGCATCACAAACTGTAGTAAAAGACAATGAAAGATGAGGCGTATGGTGAAGTGCGACGCACAGACAGAAAGGGCAGGAACAGCACAGAGCTGGAACTGACCCTGAAAAAAGCTGAATGGCTGGGATAGACAACAGCCTGAGCCGGAGAAAGAGGGCCCCAAGGACAAAGGTCCTCTGTCGGCTCCTGCAACTGTTACAGATAAAAGGAGAATGTAGCATTTCTCCAGTAGGCTGCCAGTATAACATCTGTCATCCGACAACATGACAGAGTTATTAACAGAGGAAGACAATGCACGCACCCCGTGGCAGAAAAACAATTGGTAATACAATCACCAGTAGCTAGACGAGTGGAAGCTGCACGAATAGCAAGACAAATCCATCGAGAAATGGATGCAGGAGAGATCTGGCATCTGAGAAAACGCATATCCATCCAGGAAAAAGGCGCGAACGCCCCCCATCCCCAAGCAGAGCAGCGCCCAAGAAAGTGACCATCTTGGAATAAGCTGCAAAGCCCTAGGCCTTTTCAAGGAAAAGAGAAGAACAAGCTTGGTGAGGCAAGGATGAGTGTCGAAACAATGCGGTACCACATATGAAAAAGGTCTCCGAAGCATGGACTTGTACCCATGGCTGGAGACCCCCAGAAACAAACATATACCAGAAATTCCGCAAGCGGTGTGATCGAATGAGTGACAGAAGCAACAGAGTGATCGCACACCATCGAGAGGCTAAACCATTGGAGTGAGTGCCTCCTTGAAGAAGAAAAGCAACTCCACTGCGTGTCTCGAAAAACCACTACGGAGGAGACAGGACCCGATAAAAGACATGTGCGAAGGCACAATGAAGTCGGGTCAACGTGAAACCTCCTCGGGCGACTTTGGCAAAGAAAGTCGCGAGGTAGAGGGAGACATGCCGGAACCGCCACTAACAGAGAGCGGAGCAGATTGATCCACACCCACCGAGGCGACGGGTGTGATCGAAAGGATTCGACGACTGCAGGTTCATATCTGGGCGAGAACCTGAGGCGGAATCGGAACCGACAGGAAGGCGTAGCCGACAAGACCATCCCAAAGGAGGGCCAGAGCGTCCACGGCGAAAGCCAGAGCATCTGGACACGGGGACACGAAGTGTCCACCTGACGGTTCCAACGAGTCGCAAAGAGATCGATGGAATCCCCCATGTGGAGCATCCACTCGGTGGAAATGACCCTGCCCCGACGGGACAGGGAGTCGGCTAGGACGTTCAGACGACCTGGAATGTGACGAACAACCACCCCGACGTGGACATCCTGAGAGAGCAGTAGAAGATCCCGAGCCAATTCGTACATTGGAACCGAGTGCGTGCCGCCCTGGTTCCGAATGTAAGCAACCACCGTCGAATTGTCGGACAACAGAAGGACCTGGCGATTCGACAGGTGAGGGATCCACTGCATGAAACTCAAAAGAAGCGCAAGAAGCTCCTTCTGGTTGATGTGTAGAGCAGCCTGATCCTGGTCCCACATCCCGTGAAGGGAAAGACCTAGAGGATCCAACGTCGCACCCCATCCGAGATCACTGGCATCTGGCGTCAGAACGCGATCGGACGTGGGTAAGTCCAACGGAACACCCTGCGTAAGCCACTGAACATCCGTCCAGGGGAGAAGGTGAGGAAAAAGAGATTCCGGAAACTGAAGCACCAGATCCAGAGAATCTGCATTCGGCCTCCAACGGCTGAGCAGAAAGTGTTGGAGAGGTCTGACACGCAGGCGACCTAGAGGAATGAGATCCTTCGCCGAACCGCAGAGACCGATCAGCCGGAGAATACTCCATGCCGTCGCGGATGTGGACTGGGACAGAGTCAGAGCAAAAGCTGAGAGAATCACAGCCTTGGCCTGGGGAACCGTCACCAAATTGAATTGGGTGCGGAAAGCCATCCCTAGATGACAAAACGACTGAGAAGGGACCAGGTCCGACTTCCCCTCGTTGACTCTGAATCCTAGCGACGTGAGCATGCTCAACAGAGTGGCGACATCCGACTCCAGTAAGGCAGCATTGGAATGCCTCTGGAGGATATCGTCCAGATATGGCGAAGTAGTCACCCTGGACTGTGTGCGAAGGAAAGCTATCACATGCGACATCAGTCTGGTGAAGGCTCAAGGAGCTAGGTTGAGGCCGAAAGGCATGGCCTTTAACTGGTAAACTCGCCCCAGAAAAGCGAACCTGAGATACTTCCATGACGCCCGATGAATCGGAACGTGAAAGTAAGCATCTCGCATGTCGATGCTGGAAGCGAAAACTCCCTGGTGAATTGAACGGCGGACCGACCTGAAAGTCTCCATGCTGAACTTGGGAGCAATGATAGACTGGTTCAGGATACTCAGATCGATAACCGGTCGGAGTCGGCCGTCCATCTTCGGCACCAAGAACAGGCAGGAATAGAACCCCACTGACTGAATGTTCTTGACGACCTCGACCGCCCCCTTTGTCAGGAGATTGTCTATCTCCGTAGACAAAAGTTACCGACGTAAAACGTCTGAAGGAACTGTGGTTGGAAGAGGCACCCTGGACAGAGTCGGGTGCCTTCGGAAGGATATTCGCAGCCCGGACCGAACAACATCTAGCACCCAAGGGTCGGATGTGATGGTGGCCCAACGGCCTGCGAACTCTGCTATCCTTCCTCCAACCTGGGACGAGTAGAGGTGAGGACCTTCATTTCGAGCCCCGATGAGGCCCGCGAGAGGAGAAACCATCTCCTCTACTGAATGAAGAATCCTGAGACTTCCCTCTAGTCTGCCGACGTTAACCCTTATCCTTTGAGTAAGAAGTAGAAGCGGTGGCAGAAGGATCAGCCTTTTGCTTCGCAGAGGAAGCAGAAGGGTACCTGTTAGGCTTGGAACGGCCCCTGCCTCCCCTAGAAGGCTGATCAAGCCGACGAAACAGCAGCTGATCTTTGGAATGACGTAGGACGTCATCCCGGACCGTCGACACGGAACCATGGAAAAGTTGCGGACCTGCCAAGGAACCAGATAGAAGAGTAGCGCGCTGCTCCTCAGGAAGGGATCGGCCTGTGTCCAGCACAGAGTCCCTTTGAACTAATTCCAGATTAGCCGTGTTACAGGCATACGTGTGAATAAGATGCATGAGCGCCTTGGACAGCACACGCAAGGAGCCAGTACCTCGTCAAACGTACCTGGACGTAGATAAGCTGCTAAAGCTGAGACGACGTGATCTGAGAGAGAAAGCATACCAAGCATCTCTCGATAAGCCCAACGTGGACTCCAGAGTCGTCATCGGAATGACGGCAGACTTGGGCTTGGAAAGCCCGAGGGAATTGGAGTCCTGATCCAAAACCGTCAAAGTCTGGCAGAATGACGGATTGGCGAAATCGTAGGAACGATGACGCGCCGGAGGCAAAAAAAGGTGTCAACCCTGGTGAAGAACAGAGCCTTCATAGCCTTGGAACTCAGCTTAGAGTCCAAGGCTGAAAATGCTTCAACCACCTGTACCGACTGGCACGGTCGAAGACGCCCAGAAGCAGGTTGCTCCATAGGCTGTTGGCGCGCGACCGATGATCGCGGCCTGGCTGACACTGTCGGCTGGTTTGATGGTTTGAGATCCGGAAGGAACCCAAACACAAAATCAAGAGCTGCCCCCAAGTCCGAAGCACTGCTGGCTCTCGACATCAAGCATGTCTGACTCTTCTCCTGAGTCGGAAGACACATAGCCCATCGTGGGCAAACCAGCCGACGCCTCCCATGGTGTCGGAACACCAGGGGGATCAGAAAGCGGCCTGTTTCCAATCCTGGGAGACGGCGCCATAGGGGAAGCCTGGAAACCACTCGCTGCCTCGTTGGGAGCAACGGGAAGGCTCTTTGACAGAACCTGAGTGAGTAAGGAGAGGGCCTCCCTAAGCTCACTGCCCGTACTGGCCGGTTCGACAGGGGAACGAACCGGCAAAGTGGCTTCACCTCTGACCCTCTTAACCAGCGAAGGGTCACGATCCTCCAAAACACCCGACGCGGGACGACGGGCGGCAGCCGAAACGTCTGAAGGCAGACGTCTATAGGGATACGACACACCCCGAGGATCAACATAGCGGGAACTCGTGAGAGTCACCGCGGACCTCTGCGGGGCAGAAGGCGTTGGTCCCCCAAAACTGCTCGTGTGGCCAGAATGAGTGGACGGAAACGCCACGGAGTTCATAGTGTCCCCACTAAGAACATCCGAATCCAATGACACAACTGTGGTGCTCGACGGCGCAGAGACCACAGTAGATGGTCCGGCCGGCAGCCACTTCCAACTTCGCCGAGTTGAAGTCAGGGAAGGCTGAGGCCGATACCCCCACGTCTACACCAGACACCGTAGCAGACCACTGCAGGTATAAAACTACTGTGCTCAACGGCAGAGAGGACACAGTAGGGGTTTCAGTCGGCAGCCACATCCGACTTCGCCGAGTTGAAGTCGGGGAAGGCTGAGGCCGATACCCCACAACCACACTACAGACATCCCTGCAGACCCTTGCAGGGATAAGCCGAGGCCGGCTAAAAATGTTGCCCAATGACGTTGTAGACGAAACAGCAGTAGCAGCAGACACGACGGGAGCTGTTGGAACTGGCGGAAAAGCGGAGAGAGCCACCTAGCTCGGTCTCCAAAGGAGGAGTCACAACCCTAGTGACAGCCTCAGATGTCGACTGGAGAGGGCGCATAGTCCCGGAACCAGGCATCTCTTCACCAGAAATCCAACAGCTCCTGCAGTATCCACCACGGTAAAAAAACTGCACATTCCCCACGGAAGGGGAATAACTCTCACCAGACATGGTCGAGTCGGGAAGCCCCGAAACGACAGCGTTCCACACCCCCGCTGGTGCGGGAGGAGCTGCACATCTCCCACGGAGGGGGAGCAGTTCTCACCAGACGTGGTCGAGTCAGGCGGCCCCGAAACGACAGCGTTCCCCACCCCCCCCCCCCCCCCCGCGGAGCGGGAGGAGGTGCACATCCCCCACGGAGGGGGTAAAACTCACACCAGACGTGGTCGAGTCGGGAGGCTCCCGAAACGACAGCGTTCCACACCACCCGCGGGTGAGGAAGAAACGGCCACGAGAACGCACCAAGGCGAGGGCAAAAGGAATTGCCCTAAAGGAACCGAACTGGAAATAACAGAGGTGAGAGCAGTAGAAGAAAAAGGTGAACACAACAGAAACAGAAAGTAGAAGAACACTCTCAACTACGAGAGAAGGTGGCAGAAAAAAACCGGTGGGTACACGACAGAACCCAGACGGTCGACAGGGACCGAAAAAATAGACATTCAACCCTCACCAGAGTGAAGAAATCCAGTCCAGACAGTCCCTGATTGACACCTAACTCCAATAACAATTAAATTCATCAACCAAAAATTCATTGTCGAATCGCGTTGACACGATGTCGAAAACAAAACATTCGCGAAAACGGAATAGTAAATAATATACAATGAGAATGTGGTTGAAAATATTAATGAGAATATATAAAACACAGTCCTGTTATTATACGATCTTCAGATCCATAATTCCAGTCACAGGAAAACCATTATCGACGAGTTGAATTATCACTGTTACGGAGCAAAATGGCACACATCCACCACGTGTGCGATAATCAAAAGAATGATGAATTGACGCACTGCGCATTGGTTTACGGAAGGCGTCGATTTGTACTATGGAAGAGCGTCCCATTCTGGGTGTGCGACGATGGCGCTCGACCCAATTTTGGCTTATTTTGTCGTGGTGTTTTTACACCACTTTTCTTTCCCAAATCTCTTGGAACTTGGGGACCCGGGCTTGGCACAGGAGCCCGAACTTTGGGGGCACAGGCCTGACCAAAGCATCCTGGACTCCTGGGCCAAACCCGGTCCCCATAAAGTTCCGGGCCCACTCTTTCCCCGACCCAGGTCCGCCCTGTAGTTCAGTCTGCGTGTGTAGGTGGTGAATATGGCATATGAGGGAATGAAGACGACGTATGCGGGATTGAGGACAGAGTGTGAAGAGAGTATATGAAAGCACGGGGTGGGCGAATAGGGAACTCAGTTTTGAGATGTGAGGAAAAGTCTTTTAAAATCTTCTGTTTCGACACAGTGGTGTTCCACCCAATAAGGACAAACCCAACTGTCGTATACAACTTTTCTTCCTGTGACATCCATACGTCCTCATGATAAACTCAAAAGTCCTCCACATTCCCTCTTACGCCCCACATCACACGCTCTAGTCAGCTCCTTATACCTACTGCACACTCTAACTCTCTCATGCACCATTATCCTTCTCCGTGAGCTACCCTGATACCCTCAAACGCCCCACACATGTCCCGACACACCACATACCTCCTCTTCATGCCTTCCACCTCACATGCTCATGTACTCTCCTCGTGCTTTTCTACACCCCCTATTCCCCTATTCAAGTACCTATATCGCTTGACTTCAGTTATTCTGAACCCTAACATGATGTAACCGCTCAACTGAGGCCTGTGGCCTCTCGTTTTATCCTTCCGCGCTGGCACTCGTGCCATATTGATTAACCCATTCACACGCGCGTGTCGTTCTTTGTATGTATGGAACTATAACATTCAAACAGGATGGATAAAAAAAAACGTTTTGTGCAAGCAAAGGCTCGCGAGAAAATGCGCATGAAACACTCTTAGTGTGTGCAAACACCATGCAATCTCTTCGTATTAGAACAAAAACAAGAAACATTCTGTTAACAAAGTTGAATCTCTCTCACTGAAAGGAGATGACTACCTCATCTCAAAGCATTGTGATAGGCGATTCACAAGGAATTTGTTTAAGTATATAGACAGGATTCCAGCCTATGAGGGTTAATATCTTCTTTCGAAAACACGTAAAAAGGCACCCCCCCCCCCCCCCCCCCCCCCACACACACACCCAAAAAGAAAACCTTTTTTGGATGGATCGTCCCGGTACGAAACTCAACTTTGAACAAAACGCAGGTGATTTTGATAGGAACTGCTCCGGCTCATCTCCAAGTATTGTCAGTAAGGATTCTCGAAAATTCTTTTTAAAGAATTTGAAGCTTATTGGACAAGGGCGGTGGTGGTTACTTTGAGGATTAATATGTCCATTCAAAAGAACTTGAGAAAAAGTACCCCAGCCCCACCACACAAGATAAACAAAGCAGAATACTTAAATGTAGGCTACAGACATTTCGCGACTTGGGGGGGGGGGGGGGGGGGGGATATTCACACAGACATCCACTATAATCGAGGGTGGATGTATCAAAACAAAAAAGGTTTTAAAAAGTACTGCTAAGTTTGGAGGTGAGAAGATTTTTAAAGAATATTCCTCATATTGAACTAAGTTATAATTCGGGCTCCCACAGGGAGCCCATATATGAACCCAGGGACTTGACTTTAACAAACTTGAATCTCACCCCCCTAAGGATGCTGCACACCAAATATCAAAACATTCCGACTGCTGGATCTGAAGAAGAAGATTTTAAAAGAAAATTCCTCATTTTGAACTAAGTTACAATTCAAGCTCCCACAGTGAGTCCAAATATGGACCTAGGGACATGGCTTGAACAGACTTGAATCTCACCCCCCTAAGGATGCTGCATATCAAATATCAAAACATTCCAACTGCTGGATCTGAAGAAGATTTTAAAGAAAATTCCTCATTTTGAACTAAGTTATAATTCGGGCTACCACAGTGAGCCCAAATATGAACCCAGGGACTTGGCTTGAACAAACTTGAATCTCACCCCCTAAGCACGGTGCATACCCAATATCAAAAGATTCTGCCTGCTGGATCTTGAGAAGAAGATTTTCAAAGAAATTTGCCTGAAATGCACTAAGTTCGAATTCGAGCTTCTGTTGTGAGCCCAAATATGAATCTAGGGAGCCGATTTGAGCACACTTGAATCAGATCCACCCCACAATGTTGCATACCAAATATTAAAAGATTCTCCCTTCTGGATCTGGAGAAGAAGATTTTTTAAGAAATTTGCCTGAAATGCACTAAGTTCGAATTCGAGCTTCTATTGTGAGCCCAAATATGAATCTAGGGAGCCGATTTGAGCAAACTTGAATCAGATCCACCCCACAATGTTGCATACCAAATATCAAAAGATTCTGCCTGCTGAATCTGGAGAAAAAGATTTTTTAAGAAATTTGCCTGTGATGCACTAAGTTCGATTTCGGGCTTCTATAGTGAGCCCAAATATGAATCCACGGGGGCCGATTTGAACAAATTTGAATCAGATCCACCCCCACAATGTTGCATACCAAATATTAAAAGATTCTCCCTTCTGGATCTGGAGAAGAAGATTTTTTAAGAAATTTGCCTGAAATGCACTAAGTTCGAATTCGAGCTTCTATAGTGAGCCCAAATATGAATCCGATTTGAACAAACTTCAATCAGATCTACCCCACAATGTTGCATACCAAATATCAAAAGATTCTGCCTGCTGGATCTGGAGAAGAAGATTTTTAAAGAAATTTGCCTGAAATGCACTAAGTTCGAAATCGGGCTCCTATAGTGAGCCCAAATATGAACCCAGGGGGCCGATTTGAACAAACTTGAATCAGATCCACCCTACAATGTTGCATACCAAATATCAAAAGATTCTGCCTGCTGGATCTGGAGAAGAAGATTTTTTAATCTTTTTCCCATTGCCTACAGTGTTAAAAAGTGCTGACTCAGCACTTTTTAAAAGTCCTGAAAAAAGTACCTTGTGATCAAACCGATAGGGATTTTTTTTAACCATTCTATTCTACTGGATAAAAGTAAGCTTTATACAAAATAAGAATTCTCTGTGCCGCGTAGTTTTGGAGATATGGCAGTTTTAAGGTTTTTCCTATTTTTAGTTCCCGAGGTTCCCACGGGGCAATGAGAAAATTTTTTTTGCATCAATCAACTACTTATGACCCATTATCATCTCATATCAAATTTGGTTCAAATCGACCTGACGGTTCTGAAAATAGAAATTTTAGGCGTGGCCAAAATTTTTGCCCCTCCCATAACCAAGACAAATAATGCCCGACAATCTTCTCTTGAACAAACTTGATTCTAATCCTCAAAGTCTCTGCTACTGGTGGTTCATTAGAAGAAGATTTTCAAAACATTTGGCCATTTTTTCCCCACACCTCTGCTCAATATGAGCCGAAACCTATTTTGGATAAATTCAAAATGCCCCTATATAACCACTACTTGCGTGAAACTTAATTAAAAAGTGGCCAGTGGTTTAGGAGAAAGAGGCTCAAACACCACCTTCACGACGGACGACAGAGATAGGAAAAGCTCACCCTGACTTTCAGTCAGGTGAGCTAATAAATTGAGGGGGTTTCAGCCGTAAGTTTTGAGCTTATACGAGGTTGTCTCAAATCATTATTAAGCAAAGGAGATATGAACAGTTGGCATATCGAACCAGTTTTGGTTCTACGCAGAACCAAAACTGGCTCGATATGCCAACTGTTCATATCTCCTTTGCAGAACCAAAACTGGTTCGATATGCCAACTGTTCATGTCTCCTTTGCATCATAGACACGACACAAACTGTTTACTGCTTTTCGAATTTCACTTGTCGTCAGCGAGTCTTTGTAGTCGGTTGAAGAAAAACTGCAGGAAGACTCATTTACTGAGTAAACTTTGAGCGGTGTGTTGTTACAGTGGATGCATGGATCAACACAGGCTACCAATCGAAAAATTGTACCTGAAAAATGCCGAAAGTGTTCTCAAGTTTACATTTTCACTTCCGTCTTCTCAATCACAAGCAGTGGCGTAGGAACCGGGGGTGGGGTGGGTGGTTGGGGGGGGGGGGGGTTAAGGGGGTATTTACCCCCCCACAAAAAAAATTCCAAAACTTTGTAAATCATATCTAGTATCTACACGAAAATAATCACATACATCTGCATATTCTACATCATACAGGCGCACATACAAACTGTATGATCTACACCATTTGCAGTGCATAGAAAAGTTGGTAGCCGATGTCACTGACTGATTTGATGCTCAACAGGTTAACATCTTCCTCTCTTACATACATCCTCCTTTAACCTTTTACCCAACGTAACGGCCAAAACCGGCCAGCGCTATTCTCAAAAATCGCCAATTAATTTCCATGATATTTTCATTTTTTGTCTCAAAAACATAGGTTATGACCTCTCATTGGAACGAGCTCGTCGAGCTCGTTCCAATGAGGGGTCATAACCTATGTTTTGGAGACAAAAAATGAAAAAAATTAGTTATTCAAGAATTTTTTTTGCAAGTTTTAATAGCAACGATACCTTGATTTTTTCACTTCAGAAGCGAGGAAATGAGCTCTCAGTACTTCATATCTCAAAACTTTTCCTGGTATCCCCCTCCCGCACTCTCCCCGGGTTCGGCTACGCAGAGCGGGCCGCCAAAGGCGCCTGTGCTGTCCCCTACAAGCTCCCGTTTACAGTACCCCCGCCAATATTATAAGCTTCCTACGCCCCTGATCACAAGGTATTTAAAAAAAGAGACTTTACAAGAAATATCACATTCATGCGGGAGCGCGGTGGCTCAGTGGTTACGACATTGGACCGTAAGGTCCACGGTTCCATCCCCGCCAGGAGTAACTGCGTTATGTCCTTGGGAAAGGGGAACGTTAGCACTGTCTACTAAGGCGTACTACGCCACGATGGTGCAATTATCTTCTACCATTTCTAACCCTGCTTGTGTGGAGTACATTGGGAATTCGCACAGTGCTCGCCGCTGCTCTGTGTTTCCCTCCGTGTATTCAGTAGTATGTAATGAGGTTTTCACCCCTTGGGGACGTCGGAAGTGACGTCATGTCACGTGACTCAATGGCGCCATGTTGGGTTGTCAAGGTAGCGGCCATATTGTGACGTCATTACCATGGTGAGGTCGCCGCCTTGAATTCTGTGGTAGCACGTGGTTGCTATGTGACCCAAAACCCTCTAATTCTGTAGGGGTATGTTAGGAGGGTGTGTTCCTTTGTATAAGAGTAAATCTAATTACCCAAATAAACCCGACAATCCTTCAAAATGACAAAAAACACCCAAAACTACCGAAACGGATATCCCCATTTTATAAAAGTAGCCCGTAGTGCTATAAGACGAGTTCGATTGTATAAGAGTCAATCGAATGACCCGACAATTTCCCCCAAATTACCAAAAACTTTATTTGGCTCGGAATTTCCCCTAATCCTCTGCTTAAACCTATGTTAGAATTTCTGCTTATTCCCTTATGTCTATTGTTCGGGTTCTTTCAGAATCATAAGAGTAGCACGTAGTACTATAAGGTGCATTCCTTTGTATAAGAGTACTGGATCAATTTTTCCAAAATCCTTGGCTTCTTCCTATGTATCTACAAGCTATGTTATGACTTCCCCCATCTCCTTACAAAGTATTCTGACTTCCCTAGATGTGTTTATGTGCTAGCACTCAATGTGTACACATTGAGGTAGCACATAGGCACACGCTGGATGTGCCGATGTGTGCGTATACACAATGTGCGCACATCCCATAGGCAGATGCACCGAGCCGCAGGCGAGGTGTTTAAATGAGACATCCAGGTATTAAATCTCCATATACCATACATGTTGGAGGAGATAACGTTTTTGTCCCGTTTGAAACACAATATAAACATAGTAGAATAAAGTTGTGGACACATTTCTCAGCTCCACAATCATTTGGCCCAAATTCGTGATAATAATTTTGTTTTTATAATCGCAGAAGACAACAGTCAGAGTTACATCCCTTGGGTCGTTAAGGGAACGAGTAAACAGTATTTTGTTGACATATTGTCCCCTGAGTTCCAATGTGTTATATGTGCCTACTGGCACATAGAACACGTTAGTACTCAGGGGGGACGAATTATATGCTCCTATTGTATTTTTATGATTGTATTGTTGGAAATCTGATGATATTTGTGACTATTTTCGGGTTTTTTGGTTCGAGTTTTGTAATGAGGCGAGCGAAAGCGAAAAGCTTTCATTGAAACCATATACCCCCCCCCCCCCCCCCCCGATGTTTCGCGTGCGCTTATACCCTGGATATTGCACGCTCTCGTATACCTTGGATGTTGGACGCACACCTTGCAATGGCTATTTGTCCAAGGAATTCTGTCCAATCAAAAGACAGAATTTATCAAGATATAGAGACAAGTATATTTAGACAGAAAAAAACGGATTTTATAAGATTGACTGTATATTTCTCACACGTGGCGTGCATTTTAACTCAAGCAAACAAAAGAGTATTTAGATAAATGTACACGGACCTTATTTACAGCGAGATATCACAGATTGTGTTTAACTTTCCCTTTGAAAATTGACTTTGTACAATAGTACCACAGCAACAAATGGTACGAATGTAGTTTTGAAAGATCGAGCGATAGTTTATTTTCAACATCGATGATCCAATGGTAGCTTATTTTTTCGTCGTCAACTTTATACAAATTTAGACAAAAACTGACGCCCCCTAACATATTTTTATCTCCAGTAAGAGTCCCCAACATATTTTTATCTCTAGTAAGAGTCCAGAACATGTTTTCATCGCTAGTAAGAGTGAGGCGCCAAGTAGCATTGCCTATTAATATTCGAGGCACGTATCATGCAAAACCATGGATACATGCATATAAAAATAAAGGCGAGAATTGTTTAGTTGGTGATAATTCACATAACTGCAAAATTATATGTGTATCTGTATCCTGACTTTAGTGTAGATCTTATGTTACGCTGTATTAGATAGGGTCCCCCGAATATTTGAGATTCGATTCGATACCATATGTATGCTTCGAGATCGATCCCGAATCAGTCTCAGGATTCGATTTTTTCGAATCTCTCGTACTAACTTCAATTTGTTACATTTCCAACAAAAATAGGATAAAACTGTCATTAGAAAATTCATTCATGTGGGCTCAATTCCTGTTTATCTGAGTAAATGACAATGTTTAATTGTTAGGTAAGGTGTGAATTTGGTCCAGAACATTATCCATAGTTTTGGTTTTTGAAGGCTTAACTTGTTACTATTCACGTTTTTAAGAACGTGAATAGTAACAAGTTAGGCCTTCAAAAACTAAAACTATGGACAATAGGCCTAGCTGTCTCAGCGACGGTGCTACAGAGAATATTTAGTTATTGGTGTTTAAGGTGTTCACTCCGTCGGGTAAGGGTCATCACAGTGTTCCGTAACTTCCGTTTGATGCAATATGAAACAGGGACCGATCTGGGCATGCGCCAGTGCGTATTTGGTTCTGAAACATCAGGACCTGGCTCTTAAATCTCAGAAATAGGCTTCTCAGTTGGCGCGTAACTTCTCAGATCATATTTTGATATTCTTTCGATGAATAATCGAGAGAGACACTCTTACATGTATTATATATATGATAATCATTTATCATTGTTGTAGAGTGCTTAAGTTAATACTTCAAGTCTTAATTACCAAGCATTAATCTTCACTGTGGTTTCTGATCAAGTCTTGGCTGCCTAAATAGGCAGCCAAGACTTGATCAGAAACCACAGTGAAGATTAATGTTTGCTATAGTGTACTAAATGAAAATGATGAGAGTTATTACATACTTGCAGTGTGTGTTACAAACAGCAGTGTGACTCGAAAATTGAAATCTGGCGCATGAATTGAAAAAATAGGCTCCGAGGCTAGAGCGTATTTTAAATAGTCCTGATCGGTCCCTGATGAAATAACTTGTCTTTTAAGATTCGATTAGGGATTCGATTCGATGTCGATATCAGAGACACGATTCGATTCGAGATTCGATTCGAAAAGAAATTTGTGATTCGCAGATCCCTAGTATTAGATTTGATTTAACTCCCTCTTTCTCTCCCAACTGTAATTTATGTACTCCAAATTTCTATTTTTTCTTTTCTTAATCATAAAACCCGACAGTGACGCCACTCTATTGTTTAACGAAGTCGGTATATGGGATAGCGGATTACAAAAGCGTCTGTTATTACTTAAAGAACGATAAACAACTTATTGGACGATTTCACATTCCATTATTACTTACGTTGATTTGGACGCTCTTTGTTTCGCCGGAGGTCAGTTTGCGCACGATCAAATCTCCTACACAGGAGGGTATGGCAGTGCACATATGCGGCTGCTTGCTATGTTTTAAGGCTTCTGCACCAATTATTTTCTAATTAACTTTTAAAAGTGTGCACACACTAGGCGTCGTGTTTTAAGAAGGATAGTGGCTTCAAACTGTACAGCATTCCTGCGGATGGACAGATCGAAGCCCTAGGGCCTCGATCTGTTCATTCACTGGAATAATGTACTTTTTTTATCCATTATTCTTTACTTCTTTTGTCTGTCTTGGTTGCATTTTGAATGGCTTCGTTCTCGTTCACCAGACCACCAACGTGTCACAATTCGATGTTCTTACTATTTTCTCCTCTTTTTGCATGATGGCTCAGAAATATAAATGCAATAGCTGTGGGTCAAAGTTTGCAGAGCTAACCTATGTCATCGACCATAATGTGGCAGAACATGGGAACTGCGAGCTGCGTTACAAGCAAAGATTTCTCGATCATCAAACTGGGCAAGAGAAATACGCCCTCAAGTCACAACCTGGTGTTGTTCCGACAGAGATCGAGTCGCGTGGGAGAAGGATCGAAGTGAAAGGTGAAAGTGTGTTCATCTTGAACATTAAATCAAAAATTAAAAAGCTGAACACGCCAGTGAAGAAGAAACTAGATTTTGCTGCACAAGCAGCAGAGGTTTACGACGATGACATATTAATGGACGATTCTAGTTCATCAGATGAAGGCCATCATTTGGAAACAGAGATTGAGGAACTTTCACATCTGCTACCAAAAGTGTTGTCTTGGTTGCAACACGAGGGTCACGTCGAACCCTTCATGGAAATGAATAGACTCATACACAATAAAAACTAAAGAGTTAAAACTGACACTTTCAAGATGTTAAACCCATTCTAACTCTTAGGGTTTGATTTTAACACTCAAAGTGCAATGCTTTAAGCACTCAGACATTACAATCGTCAGACATCTCAAACTTGAATGGATGGCACTTCCCATGTGTCTAGCATTGGTGGTTCACCCAGAATCGTCCATAATTTGATTTGCGCTTGGTGGGTACATAATTAAAAGGACAGAACGCAGATGAGCGTTCGAGCCTGGTCCGCGTCATCTGCGTTGTTTCCTTTTAAGTGTCGCGACATTACACTTGTCAAGTGGTATTATTGTAACACCTGCCAAGTTCTGCGATATCTATACTTGAACAAAGTGCTAGTTTAACACTTAGTAAGTGTTAAATACAGCACTTCAAGTGTAGTTTTTAACACTTTAGGTTTTAGCGTGTAGCACATGGAGCATTGCCACTTGACAATATTTCCTATCTACTATTCCTTGACTTAGTTAAATTGTTCTCATTACCCAGTTCAAAATTGATGCCCATTTACACAGTTTGGACTTTGTTTTTTGGGGTTCATAACTCAAGAAATAGACAAAAAGAAACGAGTAGCCCATTTACACAGTTTGGACTTTGTCTTTTGGGGTTCATAACTTAAGAAATAGACAAAAAGAAACGATCATTCCTTATAATTAAATGTTCGCGACCCAAATAAATAAATAGTGTTAGTCGTCCTCTACTTCAGCGAACAAACACTTAAAAACTAAAACTGGTAGACATATTATTTTTCTGGCATAAAAGAGGGCGCATATTATTGAAATGCAGGTAGCAATTGACACACTTTCCAAGTCAAATGCACTTATGTCATTAAATTTTTTATTGACCAATGAATTACGTAATGCAAAGAAAACGTCATACGCCACGCCTCCCTCAAATTTCATTCAACTGTTCACTTCACGTAAAAGTTACGTTCCGTGGTTGGTGGAAGTAGGCCATCAGTATTACATTGTATTTTGGTTTTGACCGTTTCCCGAGAACTGAAAAACACAGTTTAGAACGTGCCAGTGTTCTAACTTCTACTGGTTTGACACCATGTTGCAACTCCGAACACTGGTATTTTAGGGGCGTGGCTGGGGGCGGACCTAATTGTGTTTTTTTCGGTTCATTGAGTTATGAAAAGAAAAAACAGAATCGCCTGAGCCAATCGTTTTATCTGAAAACGCATGAACCGAAAAAAAGTTTAATTATATAAGAATAACTATCTTAATAAATTCAAAAAGTATCAGTTCTTATTTTGCTACAGTTGGATCTTTGAAAACTACTGTCGGATCATGCCGATTTAAAAAATTCTACATTTATCCTACTTTATACCATGATTACCTATTCTACAATATATGAAAAGCCAATGACATGAATTTTAGCTTTACACACCAACCGTGATGAACATGTCAGCAATGGGATTTCAATAGTAAAAATTTACACCAACAGTAGAACTACATCCCCGTTGACCTTTGGTGACGTCGACCTGAATGTCTAAATGTATCGCACGTCGCCTCGCGAAGAGTGAAATGGAAGTGGCAATTAATTATTACGTTTTTTAAATGTGTTTACCTCATAAGATGCCAAAAATTAACAAACATGCATTGACTCATGTTAATAAAACATGCATAACTCGAAATAGTATGTTATTATGTTATTAAAACGAAAAAGGCTCAGTTTCTTTTTTTTCATTTCGTTTCGGCGATAAAATTGACAGCGGAAGTACCGCCCACCGATGCTCGTGTAAACAAAAACAGATTCGTTCGTATGTACGTCTGCTGTTCAGTAAAATCGAGAAAAAATAATAGCGACTCTTAATAATCTGACGATCATGGTATAAATAAAATATACCCAAATATGATTGGTGTACCAAATGTTCACTCGTGGTAAAGTGGTGTTAACCGCGCGCCGAAGGCTCTTCAGACCGGCTACATGCAAAAAGACGGTATAAACGACTAGGAAATTTTCATAAAACTTACCTGTCCAAACGTACCCATCGAATGAAGTTTCCCGCGGGCCAGTAGCTATAGCTCCTCGACCCACAGCTATCGCGCGACATGAATACATAGCGTGATACTACTCTTCAGGAAAATGCCTATAGTTAGTGAAATGTTGTGCAGATCGATGGTAGATAGTACTGCTGGTGAAGTTAGTTGAACCACATTTTAGAACCATCGACACTTCTGTTGACTATCACCACCGTGATCTGCCCCTATCAATATTACTGGGTTCTTCCATCGCCGATGTTACAAACTTCTGATATTCGGAAACGGTAACTGGTTTCCACCATTAGATGTATTATTCTTTTCCCACTGCTGCTCTTTTTGGACAGTAGTCGGTTGGATGACAGGTTAACGTGAAATGCCATCAATAGAATTGTTGGGAAAACGCCTATGACATCAGTAGAAGCCAAGTTTCCTTTTCTTACTTTTATTAAACGAAAACAACAGACAGCTCCCAGAGCTGTCTGCTGTTTTCGTTTATTAACCCTTTACCTAACCTGAAAAGCAGACGACACTTGCAAAAATAATTCTGGAATAACTAATTTCTTTTTCATTTTTGTCTCAAAAACATAGGTTATGACCCCTCGTTGGAACGAGCTCGACGAGCTCGTTCCAACGAGGGGTCATAACCTATGTTTTTGAGACAAAAAATGAAAAAAATAATGAAAATTAATTGGCGATTTTTGAGAATAGCGCTGGCCGGTTTTGGCCGTTACGTTAGGTAAAGGGTTAAACGTTAGAAAATGAAACTTGGCTTTTTATGGCAAGCTAATTAAAAGCAACTACTGTAGGTAATTGCACACTTTGCCTCTTTTTTATCGTTTTTACAGTAATTTGTAAGATTTATTCTTCCCATAAAAGAAATTAACAAATCTTACCCTCCTAGTCTTTTATATTAATGGAAAGGAAAGTGTCGGTATTATATATTACGATGCGCATACTGTTGATATAATGAACAGAGAAAAGCTACGGAACACCAAAAGATGTTGAAAGTGCTTTTTCTTATTTTTAAATGGATTTAAACAGAGAATAATCGTGAAACGTTCAAACTGATTGGGAAACAAATTACGACCATCCACCTTCTGTATTTTGTTCTGCTGTACTGGAAAATGCATGAAGGTTGTGAAAAGATGCGCACATCGATGACACAACTTCGCTAATATTTGGAAATTTCAGTTTTTATATGAAATTCCCACACACTTTGTGATATATTACTGACAACTTTAGAAAAATAAGGGGGGGGGGGGTAACTTTTTTGCCAATCTCACCCAGTGACGAAAATAATTGTCAGCCAGGACTGGCACAGCAGTCGTATTGCTCCAAGCAAATATACTTACCGCTATTCACAATCCAATCTGTTCGAAATTTATTTTATCCATGAAACATTGTACATTTTCATCCGAGGATTTTCACTGATCGTAGAATAGACTACTTTATGTCAGTCAACCATAGACACTAAAAGCCTTGGCATTACCATCCACTCATTCAGTCGACGCAAAGGATGTTTGTCTCGTTCGGGACAAGTTAGATACCAATTTCGGTGGGCCTATGAGCGTCCGTAAAACAGAGATTAAGCAAACTAATCGTTTCCTGTTCATGACAACTTCACTTCTGGTTCATACCAGTTTTGGTCTGAATCCAACACATTATTCAAAGGCAGTAACACGATACGCAAAGCGACAGGTTTATTTCAATATTTATCTTAACTCCACAATATGAAGGTTATCAGTAATTCGTAATCCTTCACAATGGACTAGTCTGCACTTGGAAGGTTGTCCTTGAAAATGAACGCTTGTATTCACATTTATACTTTGTGGAGATGAAACCTTGGTTAACCTTTTTTTACTATTAGAAGATATTTTTGTGCACATCTTTTCGGGGGCAGTCAAAAGGGAGTAAGGTGTCGAGGGGGCGGCCTCAAGCGGCACATGTTGGGGTAGCAAAATGTGTCAATAAAGCCAGGAAATCCAGTTATCCATATGAAACCACCCACCAACAAACACTGACGATTCATGGGGATACGGCGGCACCTATACGTTTGACAACGGGCCTCAATATATGCAGGTCCGTCACTGAATCATTGCTGATATAAACGATTTGTTTCCACAGAAGGGATCGCGGAGCGAGATGGAGCGGTGTCCAATTTTTCCAAAGACATGCTAGATGTTTTGGAGAACGCAAATGTGTCAATTTTTATCGTTGACTACAACAAGGCGCTGTCTGCAGTGCTTTAGCATTGAAGATGGCACCTTGTTGTATTCAAGCACGATATATGCATTCCTGAATATATGCATATGTTAACAAATTCAGTTTCATTTGACCAGTAAGTTCCACCTTCAGGCGGTAAGATCTATCTCGCCTGATCAATATCGTCATGAAAATCGATTTTCGATAAAGTTATCTCCCTTCCAATTATTTCGTAAGCGAGTGAGGTCTTATGGAGATCATAAGCATTCGCTATACTGGGTCACGTGGGGACATACGTCACGTTTGTTTCCAAAACAAATCCCACGTGGATTAATTAACAGACACAAGCCAGTCAGAAGATGGCGGACGTGAACTCGATTCAGCGTCAATTTAAATAGATATCGGTATATTACGCGCTTGAACATTTGTGTTAAAATAAACTTTCATAGTAAGTATCAATTGCAATAATATTATTAATAGTATAATAAATCCTAGTTTAAAACAAAATTCCAGGTTAACCCTTTACCTAACGTAACGGCCGAAACCGGCCAGCGCTATTCTCAAAAATCGCCAATTAATTTTCATTATTTTTTTCATTTTTTGTCTCAAAAACATAGGTTATGACCCCTCGTTGGAACGAGCTCGTCGAGCTCGTTCCAACGAGGGGTCATAACCTATGTTTTTGAGACAAAAAATAGTTATTCAAGAATTATTTTTGCAAGTGTCGTCTGCTTTTCAGGTTAGGTAAAGGGTTAAGAACACAATGAAATGAGACTGCTTATAATCTGAATCGAGTTGCGTATCTTTGTTGCTTCGCAAAGCGAAGCTGAGCTACTATTTCGAAAATTCCACATATTTATTCCTATTTCGGAATACATCAGTGATACCGTTCCTGGGTGACTTCTGATAGGAGTTCTCTTCCTTGGACCGATGCATTGCAGACCGACTATTTACAGCCGTAAGTGCAATCGAGTTGACTCGCGCACTGTTTTGTGCAGTATTGTGGTCAGTCCGGAAATTCTACCCGTGGTGACAACAAAACAAAGTTTTCGTCTGAATCAAATTGTTGTAACTCTGGGGTATGCCTCCACCAAGGAAACAGTTAACGGATGTTTCCCGCATACAGAAGAAGCGGGCAAGGCGCCGATGGTCGGTTCGGCAATCTACCAGCCGTTTTTCCCCATATTAACTTCAAAAGAACATTTCCCGAGACAAGGCATCTTCGGCTCCGTCAGACATTGCTTCCAACAGTCAGAACGCTCCTGCCAGTCCACGACTAAGGAACGCAACTTCCAAATCTGCACCAGCTCAGACGCAAGCGAATGATTGCCCGCCAGTAGCGAGAGAGAGCAGGATTCGATTTGTCCACGGGGTTAGCACACTGTTTATGCTGCTAAACCAGATTTTGATATTTTCAGCGTTTGGAAAGCTGCCAACGCACACGCGGCTAGTTCGCAACTCTCTTTCCCACCCCACCCAGGGAGTAAATAACGATTGTCACGTCCCCCTCGATTCTCGCGAAATCAAAAATCAATCTCAAATGGTTGCTTTCCTTACGTGGCAGTTAAATTGTTTGTGCCCGGCGATTTTGTCAGACCGCCCCTGTATCAGGCGTCTAATCAACTTCACTATTGGTCTGACATAGCCTTATCGTCATGTACGGGTCAATAGAGGAATGAAAGATGATTTGCCCATGTGGCTTTCTTCATTGTTATCTGATTTCAATGGAGTTTCAGTTTTTTCCAATCCATATTTGGAGAATAATTCTCAGCTATAATATTATATTTATTTATTGGTGTTTAAGTTCACATACTTATACACAATGGCTAATCATGACCGTTTGCAGCTACAATTATTTACCGATAGCTCTGGTGGTACTGGCAGGGTTTTGGACTGTATTTCAACGGTAAGTGAGCTTACGGCCTGAACTTTGGCTTGAGACCGGTTAAACGATTAACATTCAGTTTTTGGAACTGTTTCCTATTTTTGTAGCAGTACACATTTGGGGTGAACTGAAAGGGAACAAGACAAATATTTTTGAGACCAGGCAACAAGGCTGTCGTATGCATTATTAATAGTCAGTCTTTATCCAATGACATCATGCACTTAGTAAGAGCTTTCACCTTGCAATGTTTATGAATGAATCTTACCTTTTTAAGGCAGACATATTCCAGGAAGAACTAATATCTTAACCCTTTACCAAACGAAACGGCCACATCCACACATGTTATATACAAATTCAACAGCTGAAAAAGTATTATTTTTGAAAACATCTCAACAAAACCATATCATGTGACCCCTCTTTGGAACGAGCTCGTTCCAATGAGGGGTCACATGATATGGTTTTGCTGATTTTTTTTTTTAAATTTAAAAGAAATGATATTCAAAATAATAAATTTTGATATCGTTTTCGTTCCTTAACCCTTTACCCAAAGAATCGGCCGCATCCGCCCGCGTAATATGCAAATTCAGTAGTTGAAAAAATATTATTTTTCGAAAAAATTCAACAAAACCATATCATGTGACCCCTCGTTGGAACGAGCACGCCCGCCTAATATGCAAATTCAGTAGTTGAAAAAATATTATTTTTTCAAAAAAATTCAACAAAACCATATCATGTGACCCCTCGTTGGAACGAGCTCGTTCCAACGAGGTGTCACATGATACAGTTGTGTTGAATTTTTTTGAAAAATTTGAAGAAAATTGTATTTAAAATATGAAGTTTTGATATCGTCTGCGTTGGGTAAAGGGTTAATGGATAGTCTTTCCTGTTTACAGATTGCGAAGTTTTCTTCAATAACGCCAGATGCGGAATCCGACCCAACTGCAGTGCCGGAGACGCTGTTCAACATTTGCAACGAATTGTCCATCAGATATTTCGTGCGAGTCTCGAACCAAATACACAAATAAACCAATTAGGTTTAAAATATTTTTCCAATTTTCGTAAGTTAATATAGACAATGGCTAGAGATGGTCAATATACCGAAAAAACGGACCGTTGCCGATATCATGGGGATATCGACAAACCGAACCGAACCATTAGTTGGATACCGAAACCTTCTCAATTTTCGAATTTTCCTACTTTCGATATTTATAAGTCCCTGTTGAGACATGATAAAAATGGAAAGGTTCGTATTCAGGAAAGGAGTGACTAATTTTCTTTTCAGTTTTGTTAACCCTCATGGGACTGGGCAATTGTCCTGAATTCCCACTAGACGACAACCTGTACATGTCCAATTTCTTAGCAGGGGTTGCCTGTTAAGGCAGCCAAGACCTGACGAGAAATGACTGTCCAGGTGTTTTGTCTATTCTCAGCAGGACCTCCTAAACACGGCATGGTCAGGTCACATGCTCGGAGATCGCAAAAACCCGAAAAAGTTCTTTAAACACTTAGATGTGTTTTGAACAAGACACAAAATTACTGTAGATATGATTAGTGGTCTTAAAAGAATGGCACTGTTGAGCTCATTGGCAGTGTCATTTATAACGTTGTGGTAGAATGATACTACAACTTATTCTGTTCAAGTTTTCCCGATGTGAATTCCTGTTTGGTATTATCAGCAAATCTCTGTCAAGTCAGATACCGAATATCGAACCGATACCGAGGTAACCAACCCTTCTAAAAATACCGAAACCGATACCGAAAATTCAAATACCGTTCATCTCTAAGAAAGATCAACATGGCCTGTATCCATTCCGGGGCTAATACTGTATATTTGTATCTGTAAATATGTTTCTTTTTAATCGAGGCATGTCTATTTCTTCAGTACAAAGACAGAACGGCATTCGCGTTCGAACTGTCATTTTTATCGCACGAGATCGATTTGGGCGGATGGATAATATTGAACGAGAAGCCGAAGCCTTCGGCTTCTCGTTCAATATTATCCATCCGCCCAAATCGATCTCGTGCGATAAAAATGAAAGTTTGAACGCGTGTGCTGTTCTGTATTTATTGCACGCCTGCAGTTTACTAAAAAATTATTAAGCGATTTTGGCGGAGTGATAATATTGAACTCGAATCCTTCGGCTTCTCGTTCAATATTATCCATCAGGCGAAATCGATCGAGAGCGGTAAAAAATGACAGTTCGAATTCGTATGCTGTTCTGTATTTATTGCTAAAATGACCCAATTGTAAAAAAAAAGAAATAGTTAAATAGTCCGCGCACATGATCCTGTTCAAGGACAAAAAAAAAAATTATTAACTTCGGTTTTTGCAGAAAAAAGTCCATATCGCAGGTTTGTGTTTGATTCATAAAATAAACAAATGGGAGATCTCCGCTGGTTCGCTCCTAGTTCAAAAATGATTTTGGGTTACCGGTGGACCAGGCCGACCCACGATTTCCCATTATTTTCGACAGTTTATCGCGTCTTTCTGCAGGGGGGGGGGGGAATTTGCAAAACACTGATGCCGGGGTGGGTTGGTGGTCAAAGAGGACAGAAAAAAAAACATTTCCGATGCTTGCAAATTTTTTCCTCAAGACACTTTTGGGAAAAATTGTATACCATAATCAGTAAAGTATCATTCAAGAACCAATAAAAAGCCACTCAAGTTATCAGGGGGTACCAACCATGGGTTATATGCGATTATAAAACTGTTATTGCGGCTGAGCTATCATTCGGCTTATAGTGATACAATGTATGACATATTGAATAATGCAAATTAAAATGCATCACTAATTGCAATTATCAAACACTGCACTCCAAGGATAAGTTATCTTGAGGGTGTTCCGTTTGATAAAATTTCTAATATGTTCATCCTGGTGAGATCGGCTCGCTTAGATGAGGAGCAAAGACAATTATGTGAAATCAGGAACAGTTACAGATTTCAGCTGTAGGAACAATTCTATACAACGATGTATCCAGACCTATTACGAAAACACCAATGACTCTTATTGCCATTTTAGGAAGTATGTAACACAAAAACTACTAAACATTGAACCTGATTGAACTGCTAATTTATTTCAAACACATCTGAGAACACAGGTGTCAACAAAATCATGTACCAGACCTTCTAGAGCAGGACTTAAAATAAGTAATAAATCCCCTCCCCTCACCCAACCCAGCCATGCCCCACCCAAACCTTCGTCAAAAAAATAAACAATTTGTATGATATTTTACAAAGCTCTCTGAACTCTGACGAATACCATATGTATTGTTGGTTTCTACAACATGTCTGAACAAATGGAGAGATAACTATAGGTAAAAAATTAATGATATGACATTCAAGAGTATTAATGAATTACAATAGAACATGCCTTAAGTGACCGATGTCTTTGGAGACCATGTTTTATATGGACATACCTGGACATGCCAGCTTTACTCTATATTTGATTTGTTATGGGAGACCATCTGCCTTAAGAGACCACTTTGGTCTGATAAAACGGATGTTCTTTCAAGACCTGTCCTACTGTACAAGGTCAATCACTCAATACTGTATGATAAAATTGGTTATGGTGCAGTATGGTGGGAAGGATGATGCAGAAGCATGTATTTAGTGGGGGTGGGTGGTTCAGATAACCCCGGAAAAAAATTGTAAAACTGGAAAAAAATCACATGGGGTGGGTGGGTGGGTCCTCCGACAGGTCAAAAACCAAAAATCGGCATCGGTTTCTGCAATTTTTTTCCTACCCCCCCCCCCCCCCCCCCCCCACCTCCTGCTCAAGCTTCCTGCGGCATTAATGGTGATACATGTACGTCACATTATGAAATTTTACTTTTTCGTTCTGCACTGATATTTATTTGCAAGTCTTGGCTTATTTCGTGATGAAGAATACATCTACTAAATATGTGCATCGTCCTTTGCACGTATCTGACGTTACATTTTCCAAACGTGGGATAAAACATTTCATTAAGGTCAGTCTGGGATTACCGAAAACTAAAAACTCTGCACATGCCGAAACTGTTCTGGTATCAAGTTACTCCAATCCTTTGTTATGCACCGTCTTACACTCGCCCACTTTATATCTCTACGATCTTCTTCGGCCTCTCAACACTTCTGCCATGTCTACGGTAACCGCGTAACGGGATTCCAATTTACCACAGTAATTTTCGTTTTGCATTGCCCATTTAGGTTTACCGTCATCACAATTGAAGTCACATTCATTTCATATTGGAGGGGCAACTCTTTTATCAATGAATAAAATTCCAGACTATGTTTTCAAATAAAAGGGCAGTTGTAAATAGTACTGTCACGATTAATCGATTGTTGATCGGCCATGGCGAAATCGATTAGTATTTTTCGTTGTCGAATAATCGGTGAATTATATCCCGTTTTAGACGATTACTAATTAAAAGAAAATATGTTGAAAAAACTATTGTTTCTAAAGGTAAAGAGTTAAGAACATCGATGTTAAACGCCAAGAAGCTATTGGAAGCATTTGTCTATCAGGTACATTCATCAAAGCTTTGATGTTCTGAACTTTTGAACCGTCAGTGTAATAATCAAGACCGGTCGGCAGTTGCGAAGTTCGCAACTGCCGACCGGTCTTGATTATTACACTGACGGTTCAAAAGTTCAGAACATCAAAGCTTTGAATGCAACTAAAAGAGGATCGTCTTCGTTGTTTACTTGGGGTAGGTCAACTGACTTTAACTTCATTTTTATCGACTTCAAAGAGAAGGAGATGGGGGTCATCTAGGTACGATCAGTCGATTATCATCGATTATTTGCGACGATTAATCGATTCCTAAATTTGAAAATCGTGACAGCCCTAGTTGTAAATCTGACGCGAACATGTGTCACGTGCGACCGCAAACTATTCCATTGATGCCTCATTAATTACATAATCTAGTTTCAGATATCTGGTTCATTGCTTCATCTATTAAACACTGGGCTTCTCGCCGTTCGGAACAAAGATCGCGTCCCATTCTGAACTTGGAGCGTAAGGTAGTCAACCTTAAATGGTTTGGTCGAAGAGGAATGCGGTGGAATCAGCTTGCCAACAAGGAGGTCAAAAGCCTGAAGTTAATCCATGGTGTTCCTCGTTTTCCTGTTGTACATTTGGCAGATAAGGACATTTCGTACGCCAATACGAGGGAACTTGTCGCGCAGGTGCGCGAAGAATTGCTCTGTTACATGCTCTATTACGTTAGTTTGGTCAGATATTTTACCTCGCATTATTTGGCCTGCCAACATTAGCATTCCTGCACTGGGGAGAAACGCAATCGAGTTAACCGTGGTGGTCGCCGATTCTTTATTGAAAATCAAGGTCGAGTTATTAAACACAAAGATATTTTTCAAGGAGTTGCTGGTCTTTTTATGGACGGTGGGGTCCACCTTTCGGATATAGGAAACGACATTTTGTTCAATACCTTTCAGGGAGCCATTAAGAGATTCTTAAGCGCTCTGATGTTTTCTTTTAGTGACATGTTAAACCAATGGATTGTGCGATTGTTTAGTATTTCCATAATTTGGTCAACACCGTCCCGTTTCATGTCCCATGTGTGCCTCATTCGCTTTAAAGGACACAAAGTTACTATCACGTCGTCCTTCGCGATTTAACTAAACTTTTCCGCTCTACGCATTATCCAGATCATATCTCAGTTTGCCCGTCACGTTTTTTATGTTCTTGCACACCCAATATTTCACCCGATGTGATGGGGTGTCAGTGCTGTGTAGGCCTAGACAACACTGAGTGGTCAAAATTGAGTGCTTCGGAGTTGGTAACGTTGATAGGTAGATGTAAATTCGTACTCTTCTATGCTTCACAAAGAGTACTCGTTCACTCTTTATTCTGTTGTGCGATGCTATGGATTTAACCTAGGGAGCACTCGTTCAGTCTGTGTCTTAGCTATGGCTTATCCAAGTAGGCAGTTAACTCTTGTGTTTAGGGTCCTGCGAATATTCGAGATTCGATTCGATATCGATACCATACGTATGCTTCGAGATCGATCCCGAATCAGTCTCAGGATTCGATTTTTTTCGAATCTCTCGCACTAACTTCAATTTGTTACATTTTCAACAAAAATAGGATAAAACTGTCATTAGAAAATTCATTCATGTTTATTGAGTAATTGACAATGTTTAATTGTTTGGCAAGGTGTGAATTTGGCCCAGAACATTATCCATAGTTTTGGTTTTTGAAGGCTTAACTTGTTACTATTCACGTTCTTAAGAACGTGAATAGTAACAAGTTAGGCCTTCAAAAACTAAAACTATGGACAATAGGCCTAGCTGTTTCAGCGAAGGTGCTGCAGAGAATATTTAGTTATTGGTGTTTAAGGTGTTCACTCCGTCGCGCAAGGGTCATCACAGTGCTCCGTAACTTCCGTTTGATGCAATATGAAATAACTTATCTTTTAAGATTCGATTCGGGATTCGATTCGATGTCGATATCAGAGACCCGATTCGATTCGAGATTCGATTCGAAAAGAAATTCGTGATTCGCAGATCCCTACTTGTGTTAACCCTTTACCTAACATGAAAAGCAGACGACACTTGCAAAAAAAAAATCTTAAATTACTAATTTTTTTAATTTTTTGTCTCAAAAATATAGGTTATGACCCCTTATTGGAACGAGCTCGACGAGTCGTTCCAACGAGGGGGCCACAGCCTATGTTTTTGAGACAAAAAATGAAAATATAATGAAAATTAATTGACGTTTTTTGAAAATAGCGTTCTCAGTTTTTGCCGTCACGTTGGGTAAAAGGTTAATGATTTGACCTATAGGGTTAGATAATTTGTGGTGGTCAGTGGTCTGCTATGGTTTTACCCAAGGGAGAATTCGTTGAGTTGTTGTTTAGCTATGAGTTAACCTCATAAACCGTTATTATCTCTGCAATGGTTTTGTTACCCTGGAGACTTGGTGAGTCCGTTTTATCATTATGTAGGCAAGTCCAACTTCAACGCTGTTACCAGCTCCGAAGTAGTCAATGACGCAATGGACGTATAAATTTATGTAGTATTGCTGCGGCCTTAACAAATCCAAATATAGAATTTTCGTTTTTCGTTGATGCTTTTTTTTTTAAATAAGAAGATTTTATGCCCAGCACGTAAATTTGTTTATTTCCAAATGCATCAGTGATTCCGTTCGTGGGTGACGTGGGAGGGGGACTTCTGATAGGAGTTCTCTCCCTTAAATCGATAAATCGCAGACCGTCTATTTATAGACGTCCGTGCAATCGAGATGACTCGCACCCTGTTTTGCACAGCACCGTGATCAATTCGAAAATTCTACCCGTGGTGACAACAAAACATAGTTTTCGTCTGAATCAATCACTCACCCACCCATCCCGTTTCTTTATCGGGTCGTTTCATACAAAATGCCACACCTATTTTGACACATTGAAGAGGACAGATTCCTGCTGTTTTTATGTTTATTTCAGGTATACGTGAACTTGTATACTTGTGATAGTGACCCTGCAAACTGACAATGTTTTACGCGCATGAAAATGCCTGCCCTGAGACTGGTCCATTGTCTGCAATGAGTCATAAACAGCGTTTTCAGCATGAAATGTGAAGGATGATGTTCGTCTTCAGCATGAAATGTGAAGGATGATGTTCGTCAACGACTCAGAAGTTCAGCTCACCTTGGCTATCTAATGACTACAGTCGCAGTCAAGTTTGTACCCAAATTGAGTGCTTCGGAGTTGGTAACGTTGGGAAGTACAGTTAAAACTAGAAGTCCTGTCAAGAATAGTGCGCTTGTCTAGGCTTAATTGCGCGTTGGAATTGCGCGCAACTGCCCTACGGAATGGCATCCAAAGCACGGCAGGTTCTCCTGGTTACTCATAGCAAACACATGCAATGTTTCTGCCAATGGACCTCCGGGTTACCCGGAGGTCCATTGGCTGAAACATTGCTTGTGCACAGGCCATATGTACATAATTTGATAAATTTACTATGGGATTAGCGCGTACATTAACGCGCAGACCGACGTGCTATTTGTGCGCATTTCATGACAGGACTTCTAGTTTTAACTGCAGATGTAAATTTGCGCTCTTCTATGGTTCATAGGGAGTACTCGTCCATTCTTTATTCTATTGGGCGCTGCAATGGATTTAACCTAGGGAGCACTCGTTCAGTTCGTGGCTTAGCTATGGCTTAACCCAGTGCAAATCATTTCAGCCATAGGGTTCTCGGTTAGATAATTTTGTTGTGCTCTGCTATGGTTTGACCCTAGGGAGTACGCGTTGAGTTGTTGGTTGGCTATGAGTTAACCTCCTGAACCGTTATTATCTCTTCCGTGGTTTGGTTACCCTGGGTAGATGACGTGTCCGTTTTATCATTTGTAGGCACGTCCTACTTCAATGGTGTTAATGGGACTTGTAGATTTATGTTGTGTTTCTGCCGCCTTAATAAATCCAAATATAGAATTTACTTTTTTCGTTGATGCTTTTTTTAAATAAACAAAGTATTGTCAGTACGTGTGCCCTAGGTATGCGAAGGAAATGAGTAACACATGATGCGATTGACGGTGACCGCATCGCTGGCTCCTAACTTCGCTCCACACGTGCTTATTGTTTTGGAAACAAAATTAATGTGATGTGTGTCCATCCGCACGTGACCAAACATGTGTAATGCTGATAAAGTCCATTAAGAAGTAATTGTTGGGAAAAACCTGTGACCACTGTAGAAAATAAAACCAAGTTTCTTTTTGTTCCTTTTAATAAACGAAAACAACAGACAGCTCTATTTATTGAAAGTTACAAAAGTAAACTTGGCTGTCTAAACTTTAGAAATTAGTATAACACAAACTAATTTTGCCGACTAGCCTGTCGTGTGGCATATTTCCTTCAGAGTTTAACAGACACAAGTTCAAACACTAAATTTACAAATTGCGACAACAAATATATATGTATTCATGCGCAGACAACTATGACAGATTTCTTTCAGTAAATCTAGAACCACCCTTAAACGATGACCCTGGCCGCCCAGGAAAAACCAGAGATAAAAAAACACGTTGTAGCAAAAAAAACCAACCTGGAAACCTGTGCCCAAAAGTCGAGATAATACTATCTCTGCCAACGCCATTCAGAGAGAATTCACTTGGACTTGTGAATCTACTGATGTGGAAGAGAAAACAAATCTCGTGATTAAACCCAAATTTTCATCCGCTTTGAACAGACGAATGTTCTCAAAGGATAGACATATCACACAAACAACAACGAAAACAAAATAATAACGAGCACATGAGACCAGCTGAGCACAGGCTAGAAATGACTCAATACGTCACTAATATTCGATCTCAAACAACCGTAATGTCCTAAATTTCCAGTCAGTCATTGGTCAAGAAATACCCGTACCTCTATACGGAATAATCTAGCGTTCAGACTGGGATTTAATATATATGCTTCAAGCAGAGGGGACTGATGACGGCTGTGAAGAGGATGTTGATGTTGGAAGAAATCGTGAATAGTTATACCAGTAATTCTGAAAATGAAGACGATTTTGAACTTTGAAGCGGGTGAAGAAGATCTTGCTGTTGAAAGGTGTGGTGTGGGGAAGGGCCTCCAGAACTGGTGGATAGTTACAGTGATTTGTTGAAAATTTTTCGTCAGGAATCAGGACTGTAAAAATTTCAGGCGTGGAAGGGCTGACGAAATCTACAAAGTTTCAATTCAGAAGTCTTCAGTTCAATCCACAAACACTGTCACGCTTCATTCCCGGTTCCGTGCTGTAGATTTCCCGAGTATCGGGGCCGGCTTTCGGAATCGGGAACCCGGGAAATCCCGTTCCCGTGATTAAACCCTAGTTCGGACAAGACTTGTCCGCTACTCTACGAAACGCGGAAAAATACATTTCGTGGCAAGTAAGTTTGAAGCAACCACGTCACAGGTAATCCGTCATGAAGAACATCTATCATCAGTATCACACCCACCAACACTACGTAAACGCCCACTTTGACTCTTAGCTTGGCGAAAGTGTTTTTACAGTAATTTGCAGTTTTCTTATGCTTCCCACCTCATTGACTTTTAGATTAACTGAAGGGGTGTTGTGGGTCGGTAGTTAGAGGTGCAGGCTGCAAGCCGAGTTGTGTCCTTGGGCAAGACACTTCACTCCCATTGCCTACGCGGGAGCACGGTAGCGTTGTGTACTAAGGCGAACTGCACGTCCATGGTGCACTTGTCTTCAACCAATGCTAACAACCCTGCTTGTGTGGAGTCGGGGAGCTGACCGTTGTTCGGTGGTTCTCTCCGGGTACTCCGGCTTCCTCCACCCGTTAAACTGGAGATTACTGTGGATCCCTCTGTTGCACTATGTAAAGACACCGGATACAAAATGCAAAAACAACACAGAATTCTGCAGCATCCAAGGAATGTTTCATTTGAACAAAATGGACGTATCAATCGTTACTTATTCCCAGTTCCTTATTCGACATTCGTTATCAACCGATTTTATCGGTTGATAAGGAATGTCGAATACGGAACTGGAATAAGAAACGGCAATTACGTCCCTTTGAAAAAAAAATTAGTAAATATTAATTATAATTTGGCGCATACCGTAATTACTGTCTACCCACGGGGGTGGAAACATACTGGTGTTAATGGGCAGGTGCGCCAGATATTGAAGGGGCCCCGCTCCTTGCCTAGAGAAGACGTGTGCAATTTCGATTGCTCTTGTGTAAGGGTGTGGGGAGGCAAGGTTATCGAAATGATGGCTTGTGTGTAGGTATGTTTATGTGTTATACACGGAGTTTATACCAGAGTCTTGTGCAGCTAATTAACCATCATTGCCCTTTCAAAAGTTGGGTATCTTTGGTGTTTCCAGCATCAGTGTTATGGATCAGTCGACTTTCAGACAACGACTCAGATTAATGTCCACAAGTTGAATGAGAATGTCACCAGTGGCGGTTATTTCTAGTATGGAATACGACACCTTGAAACATCTCTTTGTTTATTCATTTTTCAAAATGGTGACAGATTATAGCCGCTTCACGTAAAAGACGCTCAACTGTTTCATTTATTATTCGTCGCAGTTCCTAGTTCTGTGTAGTAAATGGTTTATTGAATTTATACCTCCCCCGGTTCTCAAATTTTCGAGAGGCCGGGCGAATTTTGATGCGCGTGTGCCTAATACTGTAAAAAAATGTCGAAACTGGGAAACAAACCCATTTCACTTCGTTCGAGAAACATTTGGACGTTCGCTGATCGTGAAAATTATTTAATGGACACACCGACGCTCTGGAGTACTGGACCTATTGACTGGCGTGTAGTTGACCAGTTTTGTCGAGACGTTTTGTATCTATTCCATTTGAGGGCGGTCGTAAGATATGGTTCAGAGGAACCAAAGTGAAAACACAATGTTGGGTAAAGAATGAAGCCAATTCTAGCCAACTCGATCCTTTACCTATCCCAATTCCATTGAATATGGTGACGCCATAGCAAATGCAGTCTGACTCTACTTTCATGTGGACGGCACATGGGGCAAGGTTCACTGGCTTTCCCCCGAAACTGTGCGAAAGCCTTTGTCACCTCGCCTACAGACTCGTTTTGCGTTAGAGCCCTGTGCAGCTCGAAGTGCTCGGATGGCTCCATCCACCTTACTTTGGGCTGGGGACTCTTTCAGAATCCCTACCTTAATTACAGGCACGCGATGCATGACAACAGATCTCTAACAACGCCATGAATGCTATAGTGATTAGCGTTGTTCTCTAAGAATACACTGATTTAAAAAATCAGATGTCACACCCTATCTAACCAAAACACTCAAAGTGTGAAGGATAGCCAACGGAAACTTATTAAACTCTGGCTTCCAACAACCCGTGTTCTCACATCCATCTATGCATATTTTGCCTTATGTGTTTGTTTCCTTCATTTTGTACATAACACCAGGTATTACCTCTTTTCCATCTATACGCGACCTTCCTTCTACAACACTGATCAGTTGAAAACTACATCTGAACTTCCTATATGAATATGTGGAGTCCAGTCAGTTCAACAGTCGGTCTCATCTTTGATGGGTCTTACCGGGTCAGTCCATTCTCATCCGTGCATAGTTTGTTCACGTCTAAAAAATGAACGACATAAACACTTACCGGATGAGAGTGGGCCATATTGCAATAAAAGAGCACTCCGGGGTGCATCGTAAAAAAACAGCTTGATTACTCTAGTACTACCCTGGTGTTGTTGGTCTCGTCACACGGCGGCACAGTTGGATTAACATTAATTGTTCCCTTACTAGTCGCGACAATCTGGCCGGATAACAAGGATATCACAAGTAGGGAGTCACTCTCTCCCTCCCTCAAAAAGATACCTTCTGCGCATAAATTTACTTTGCTGACTGTGCTTGCTACTGTTAAATCATTTTGGGCAACACTGCTATTATACGCGATCAGTTACATTGAGAGAAACCCCGGTCCAACTAACTCGTGTGCGAACACCTCGCACAGCTCCCACACATGGTCCCCATCTGATAATGCAAGTTGTTTCTCCGTACTTCATCTGAACGTCTAAAGTCTATGCCCTAAATTGGATATACTTAGCTGTGAGATAAAGTAGTGCATTTACCGAAACGTGGCTTACTCCAGGAGTGAGGAGTGTGGACATTCTACTTCCCAACCTCCAAAACCCTTTGCGGAAAGTCAGGGGCTCAAGAGGTGGTGGTTTAATCATTTACATCAAAAAACGATATCCCTTTCAAGGCACGCCTAGATCTTGATATGCCTGGGCTAGAATGCTTATGGGCTCAGATATACATCACCAATGGATCGATTCTTGTAGGTGCACTCTACAGGCCACTCAACTCAGAGAGTAATTTATGGGACTCAGTTGAAACATCTATTGAAAGAGCACTAGGCACGGGTAAATCTTTTGCTAATGGGAAACTTCAATGATAATCAGGCCGCCGGTCCCTCGGTCTCACTGAAACGAATTACCAGCCAGCGGAATATCAAGAAGCTGGTTGTCGAACCGACATATTACACAGGAAATTCATCCTCGTAAACCCTTTACCTAGCATGAAAAGTAGACGACACTTGCAAAAAAAATTCTTGAGCAACTAATTTTTTTAATTTTTTGTCTCAAAAACATAGATTATGACCTATCATTGCGACGAGGTCGGCGAGCTCGTTCCAATGAGGGGTCATAACCTATGTTTTGGGGACAAAAAATGAAAAAATAAGGAAAATTAACTGGCGATTTTTGAGAATAGCGCTGGCCGGTTTTGGCCGTTACGTTGGGTAAAGGGTTAATTGATCTGATGCTCGTAAATGATGATCTATCAATTCTAACCACAGAAGTCGGTGATGACCCCTTCTTTGGTAATTATGCCAGGTACCATGGTCCAGTTATTGCGACTTTTAATTTCCGAAAAATCCACAGTAAACCTCATAAACGCCTCGTATGGACATATGATGATGGGAATGCTCCTGAATTAAATAGTCACTTCTCAGACATCAACTGGTCAGACCTGCTTGTTGACTACAGCATCACCTCTGTTACAAACGAGCTCTCCACAATAATAACGAGTACTGCTGCTAAATGCATTTTCAACAAACTTGTAACTGTAAGACCCCAACAACCGAAGTGGTTTCACAATAACTTGATACGTCTAATACGTCACAGAAAGCGTCTCCATCGCAAAGCAAAGTTAGAAAATTCCCCACATGCATGGGACAAATTTATAAAAAAAAACGCAACGAAGTAACATCAGAAACAGTCCTAAATAGTCCCTCAACAAATCCCTCGGAATGGTGGAAAACCGTTCGACTTGTACTTTTCAAAAACCGGTCGCCTATTCCTGCTCTTCATTTAAATGAAAATCTCACCTCACACGGGAGAGGGAAAGACCAAATTCATAACAATTATTTTTGTAATACAGTGAAGCCCACTTAATTGGATATCTCTTAATTGTATATCCCTGTTAATTGAATATAATTTTTAAACACAAAACCATTTACCATACCTTCAGTACAAATTTGATCTGTTAATTGCATATGGGTTGTAGAGTAAACTCCTGTTAATTGTATATAAATTATAATATGTCGAAATGAAAGTGTCAATGACACTGTAGCTCAACTTGTCAAGACAAAGACATGTACATGTATAGTATGTGACACAGCAATGACAAACATCTAGGTAATGACCTGATAACAAAGGTACATATAAAGTATTGTAACGGTCTGTACATAAATACTGACCGTTGCCTGTAACAAATGTATAGGTAAAGTATTGTAAAGGTGGGTGACAGTCAGATGCTGAACTAGAAAAAATCTTTGAGTCCCAGAGTGGGTCTGACTGAACCCCAAAATATTTGTTCTCATAGCACAGTGATAACAAAGGCGCCCCAAAACACACTCGTTCCTGTCCCAAGGTGAAAACAAAAGTACTCAAGAAGTTTTGTGAAGATCAGTTCATAAATACGAGCTGTATAGAACTTGTGACAAAAAACTGATTGGACCTAATTTCGGTACAAAATGGCCACTGGCAGCCATCTTGAATTTTGGACCGTACCCAGAAACACTCATTCTCATCCCAAGGAGATAACAAAGGTACCCAAGAAGTTTTGTGAAGATCGGTTCATAAATACAGCCTCTACCCTGAGCCGTATTGACATGTGTGCTTACACTGTGTAAGTAGCACTGAATAAACCAAAGTTCATCTAATTTGCATAATTTCTGCACGAAAAAAACCCCCTTACAATATGTGATGTATTCCATGTTACTAAACATTCATACAAAAATTTATTAAAATCAGAACTTTCATACAGAAGTTCTATACAAAAGACTGATTGCACTAATTTTGGTACAAAATGGCTGCTGGTGGCCATCTTGAATTTCGGACCACACCCAAAAACACTCGCTCTCATCCCACGGTGATAACAAAGGTACCCAAGAAGTTTCGTAAAGATTGGTTCATAAATATGGCCTCTAGTCTGAGCTGTATAGAAGTTGTGTACAAAAAACTGATTAGACCTAATTTCGGTACAAAATGGCCACTAGCAGCCATCTTGAATTTTAGACCGCACACAGAAACACTCGTTCTCGTCCCAAGGTGATAACAAAGGTACCCAAGACATTTCGTGAAGATCAGTTCATAAATACAGGCTCTAGTCTGAGCCGTATTGACATGTGTACTTACTGTGTGTAAGTCGCACTGAAAAAGTCAAAGTTCATCTAATTTGCATAATTTCTGCACGAGAAAAAAACCCGTATTATATGTGATGCATCCCATGGTACTAAACATTCACACAAAAAAATTATTCAAATCAGGGCTTTCATATGGAAGTTCTGTGCAAAAATCTGATTGCACCTAATTTTGTACAAAATGGCTGCCATCGGCCATCTTGAATTTCGGACCGGACCCCAAAACACTCGTTCTCGTCCCACGGTGATACCAAAGGTACCCAAGAAGTTTCGTAAAAATCGGTTCATAAATACGGCCTCTAGCCCGAGCCGTATTGGCATTTGCACTTACAGTGCTGAAAGTAACCCCAAAAAACATCAAAATTAGTCTAATTTGCACAATTTACGTACGAGAAAAAAACCCGTATTATATGTGATGTATCCCATGGTATTAAACATTCATACAAAAAATTATTCAAATCAGAGCTTTCATATGGAAGTTCTGTACAAAAAACAGATTTCTGCATCGTCGGTACAATATGGCAGCTGGCAGCCATCTTGAATTTCGGACTGCACCCAAAAACACTCGTTCTCGTCCCACGGTCATAACAAAGGTACCCAAGAAGTTTCGTAAAGATCGGTTCATAAATATGGCCTCTAGCCCGAGCCATAGCAGCTTGGCACTTACAGCTCTGAAAGTAACACTAAATAAATCAAAGTCAGTCTAATTTGCATAATTTACGCACGAGAAAAAAACCCGTATTATATGTGATGTATCCCATGGTACTAAACATTTATACAAAACTTTATTCAAATCAGAACTTTCATACAGAAGTTCTGTACAAAAAACTGATTTTTGCATCATCGGTACAAAATGGCCACTGGCAGCCATCTTGAATTTCGGACCACACCTAAAAACACTCGTTCCCGTCCCAGGGTCATAACAAAGGTACACAAGAAGTTTCGTAAAGATTGGTTCATAAATACGACCTCTAGCCCGAGCCATAGCCAATTGTTGACGTACGGACAGACGGACAGACGGCCAGACGGACAGACGGACGGACGGACGACGGACGACGGGCCATGACAATAGCTCAAATTTGACTTCGTCAAAGTTGAGCTAAAAATGACTGTGGCACGCACCAAATTCCCCTCATTTATCAACCTTTTTGGCCTCATTACATCCAATGCAGGCATTTATTCTATTATATCTTGTTTGACAGAGCTCATAGAGCTCATAGAGCTCTGTCAAACAAGATATAATAGAATAAATGCTCAGTTTACCTCCAGAACACAGCGAACTGACCAAATCCCTGTTAATTGTATACTCCTGTAAATTGAATAATTTTCACTGGCAAAATGGATATTCAATTAAGAGGATTCTACTGAATCTCATCGGTTGAAGACAAAGGTCCTTCCCACCCGCATATCCCTTTCAACCCTGATCGCCTAGTAATAAGCCAGATTGCTCTTTCCCTCGATGAAGTAAACGAAGCACTCGATTGACATCTCAAAAGCATGTGGCCCTGACAATATCAGCCCGAAGATTCTCAAAGGGTATTCAACGAGCTTAGCAACTCCTCTGACAACTGTCTTCAAGATGCTGTTGAGCCACTTTTATCCGACTGAGTGGAAGAGGGGTAACGTTGTGCCCGTCTACAAATCCAGGAACCCCCAATCGGAAACGAACAATCTTTCAATAACTCTACTGAGTTGTCTAAGTAGAGTCTTTGAAAGATGCATTTTTAAAAGAATTATTGCATTCATACAAAGCAACTCTCTACTTATACCCCTTCAATCCAGCTTCATCCCATCTGACTCAACAGTTCTACAATTGACGGATTTATCATCTATTTAGTCCAGCACTTGACGATGGGAAAGACATTAGCGCCGTATTCTGTGATGTAAGTAAAGTATTTGGCAAAGTCTGGCATAAGAGTTTACTGTTTAATCTTGAAAGTATAGGTATCACTGGGCCCTTACACTGCTGGTTTCAAAATTATTTGGAAGGCCGACAGCAACGGGTTTGTATTAACTATGCGTCGTCATCATGGAGGAATATCGCTGCCGGTGTCCCTGATGCAAGTACGCATCATGAATATAAGGTTGAAGATTTATTATATACTTTTTCAATACTCAACGACAATCACTCCGTAGGTGGTAGTCATAATTAGGACTGTCACATTTAATCGATTGTTGATCGGTCATGGCGAAATCGATTAGTATTTTTCGTTGTCGAATAATCGGTAAATTATATCCCGTTTTAGACGTTTAATAATTAAAAGAAAATATGTTGAAAAAACTATTGTTTCTAAAGGTAAAGAGTTAAGAACATCGATGATAACCCCAAAAAGCTATTGGAAGCATTTGTCTTTCAGGTACATTCATCAAAGCTTTGATGTTCTGAACTTTTGAACCGTCAGTGTAATAATCAAGACCGGTCGGCAGTTGCGAAGTTCGCAACTGCCGACCGGTCTTGATTATTGCACTGATGGTTCAAAAGTTCAGAACATCAAAGCTTTGAATGTAACTAAAAGAGGATCGTCTTCGTTGTTTACTTGAGGTAGGTCAACTGACTTCAACTTCATTTTTATCGACTTCAAAGAGGAGATGGGGGTCATCTAGGTACGATCAGTCGATTATCATCGATTATTTGCGACGATTAATCGATTCCTAAATTAAAAAATCGTGACAGCCCAAGTCATAATCTTCAGAGAAGAAGTTGCTTCACTTGCAAATGTCAGTCGCTGAATGATCCAATCTGGCCCTCTCACTGGATACCAGCAGTCTTGGGGAGACACTCCATTTCCTATTGTTGTACAGATGACGACTCTCACCAGTTGGATTCTTCCATTAGTGCCACACTCTTCCCAACTTATTTGGGGTGTATCGTCCTCTTGAATGAATGAAATTCATTCATAATGAATGCAATAATGGTTATTACAGGAGAGAGCAAGACTGTTTCATTATACTGTAAGGGGCTTTTTTCCTGAAATGTTGCAAGGAAGCCATTTAAAAAACCTCCTAACATTGATGTGATCTGTGTAAAGAAGCAGTCAAGACCTCCCCAATAAATCTCCATATTTTCTTTCCTTTTAAATATTAAAAGCCAGTATTTTGAGTAAATTTCTGTAATGTACAGATTCTTGTAAAGAATCCGACAATAAAATTGTAATGCACAGACTTTCTGTGACAGAAATAGATCACATGTGATTTTATACAGAGTCTGTAAGGAAGCCATGATATAAACCTCCCTACATGAAAGATTTCACATCTGATCTGTTTCAAATATTTACAATTTGTACAATGCATCTTACACTTTTACAGTCGGTATAACGTGCTAGCATTCTCAGTGGTTATTGCTGGCAATTTGGGAATGGATACATCTTTAACAGCTGCTATTTCTGTGATAGATTTTACAATTTCCCATAGAGAGTTTGATTTTGTATATAGTATAGGATAGGTAGGCATTCATTGTACTGACTACCACTCTAGTTTGAGCAACACTGATAGATTTGGAAGTGAATCCAAAGTACATATTTGATAAGATAGCTTGCCAATTCTGAATTTGATAAGGGTGCCAATAAAACAATGGCGCTGAATCGGCAAATGGGTCAGGTTTAGCTCAATTAAAAGTTGTAAAACGATTTCTGCAGCTTCACCTGTATTGTTGTCCTTACAGTGCAGAATAAGAACCTTTTGAAACTTGTCTGCCATTGGCAGAAGCAATTTTAGCAAAATCTTTCTGAGCTTTCGTCTAAAGCCACACAGGAAGGTGACTGAATCTGATGTTCCAGCTTTTTTGCAACTCTCAATACTGAATGAGGAGTAATTAAATGTGGATGAATACCAAATGTTGCATGAAATCGTGTTCTCCCTGAATTTTATCAGAATACCTCCACAAATCTAGGTACACAAAATTACAGATTCCATGCAATAATTTATAATCTGTATTGTTCACCCCCCCCCCCCCCCCCCCACTACTTTTTTGCCGGGCCATGTTTTTTTTTGTATACATATATTTTAACACAATCAATGACTGGTGAAACAAGGGGCGGATCCAGAGCCTCCCTCATATTTTCGCCAACTATGTTTCTCTCGTACTGTTTCATTTTCGATGTATTTCGGATCATTTTTTGCAGTAAGTGGCAGCAAACGCTAAAATGCATGCAGTCTGTTAAAAAATCGGTTAACTGAAAATTATCGTAATCTTACAGACATAGAAGTACCAAATCCACCCCAAGACAAGATAATCCACAGACAGTATAATTGCTGTTAACGTCTGTTAAAGCAGGTCGTTACGACCAAAGCTGATAAATAGACCTCACCTGTATGCTTTACGTCTTTTTTTAACGGCTTTCAAAGTGTGAAATCTTTCAAATACATCTCCTGAAAAATCTCAAAATATCCGCTCAGATGCATGGAAATGGGGGTTTTAGGACCCTGGAAATTAACATTTTCATACGACGGGCCGAATCATGTCGGCCCGTCATAGCGACGACCTCCAACGTCCGATCCAGCACCACCCCCCCCCCCCCCAACTTTGAAAATCGTTCCGCCGCCCCCTGTTCAATGATGATTCCAGTTCCTCCTTTTCATCGAACATTGATCTCTGCAAGAGCTGATCGGCAGTGGCGGTGCCGGAGTCACAGAAGTGGTGGGGGTACAGGCGGGGGATTGTTCGTCGTGTAGAGGCGGCCTCGGCGCATAACACCGAACCGGGTTGGGTTTCGGGAGGGGTGTCCCCTCCCGAGGTTGAGAAAATTTTTAAAACTTACGTTGTAAATGGTGTTCTCTGGAGCATTCTCAGACAATTAAATTAAAACAGTTTTATCCTTTTGAAACTTATTGGTTAGGTCTTTCAGTTATAGAAAACGTCGTACATGGTGATATTTTAACGGAAGAACGCTGTTGTGAAGTGCGAGCACAAAGCACCAAACGACAATCAAATCCAAAATGAAAGTAGGCTGCATTCCAAACGGATGCGTTGCACGCTCTCGATTCTAGCATTCCTCGAATACTCTTAAGCGGTATGTTTCAGACCGTTTGAACGCGGCACGCCTTGTTGCAATTTGGGCCCTCGACTCTTGTTTGTTGTTTGCAGCTAATGTGTGTGTGTGGGGGGGGGGGGGGGGGGGGGGCACACAAACATAATTTAAAAACTTCTCTGATTTAGTGCATTTGGGAATATGGAATTAAGCATACCCACCATTACACCGCAACGGTCAATACAAAAATTAAAATGATAGTATTTTTTTACTACGCTTGGCGAAAAAAGTGGAGGGGTAAGTACACCCCCCCCCCCCCCCCCCATACCCCCCATGGCGCTGCTACTGCAGTGATCGGGATGGAAATGAGAGTCAATGGAGGTGCAAGTAAAAGACGGAACATCAGAGGAGAATAGTAAGGGCACACCTGTAACTGTCATAGGAGAGCCGAGTTTTCTAAAGTCATCATGAACAGTAGAGAACCTAGTTTTCAGTTGATTCTGTAAATTACATAAAAGGTAGTAGGCAGTAGGTAACTAATGCGATTTGGAGGAGATAGTGTGAATGTATCTTCCTCAATAGATCTTAGACAGTCAAGGTGCTTTTCATAATATGCCATAATATGCCTTTCCTCAGAACTGAATTCTAATGCCGATTTGTCTACTGGTGGGAATAAATTGTGTTTTATCACATACTGGAAAAGATCTAAAATGAACATTAACCCCAGCATGTGACGAAAATAATGGAACATCCCATTTACTAAAAACACCAGTGTTTTACTGTATAAGTTTTGACATTCCCGAAACTGCCAGTTTTGAGGGATTTCATATGCCAACATGCAGTTTCTGCATTAATAAAATCAGGTAGGTGACTTCTTACAACATGTCTCTTTAGATGATTTGACGTTCCATCACACAGTGGGCAATTTTTTTTTTTCTGTTCTTGGAACTTTTAAGAGTGGTTTTATCACAAGGTAGTTGTTCTTTAAATAGGGTGGGTAGATCCCTTTCATTTACAAAATCGAAAATATCTTTTGTCGATAAACCATCAAGGTGATCGGTGTCATCATTTTGAATGTTGCTGAACTTTTCTTCAGCGCCAGCAAAATCTGCCGCCCCTGAATCTAAGTCTGTATCTGTATCTTTTGCTGCATTCTTTGTCATAACACCATCAGTGTCATTGGTGTCGTCATTTTTAACATTGTTGAATTTTTCTTCAGAGACAGCAACATCTGCTGCCCCTAATCTAAGGCAGTATTTGTATCTCCAAAATTCTTAGCTTCTCTAGACTGATAATATCATTAGAGCCAGCATAAACTGCCATCCCTAAATCAATATCAGCAGGAAGTGGAGAATGTTCTTTACCTTCTAGCACCGGTTCTTTTGAGGTTCCAGCAGTCTGGTTCGCAGTGCAGTAGTTATGCCCCAATCTTTTAATCCAAAGCGGAAGTTCTTTGTCATGACACATCTTCAATTTATCATGGCGGAGTAAGCATGTCCCCTTCTGATGCTGAACCCTATAAAGTGGCGGTTTAATGTCAATGATTATATAGGGTCCAGTCCAGGGAGGTCTGAGCTTTTTATTCTGATCATTTTGGCTTGCAGAGTCCCGCTTGCAAACAACATCTCTTGGCTCATGCCTTTACTCATATATTCTGAGATCATAGTCCCGCTTCTGTCGCATTTGTGCTTTTCTAATAATTTCTCTGGCAAGACTGTGAGCTTAGACTATAGAATCTTGTACAGTTAAAACTAGAAGTCCTGTCACGAATAGTGCGCTTATCTAGGCTTAATTGCGCGTTGTAATTGCGCGCAATTTCCATATCGAATGACATCCAAAGCACGACAGGCTCCCTTGGTTACTCATAGCAAACACATGCAATGGTTCTGCGGGTTATCCGGAGGTCCATTGGCTGAAACATTGCATGTGCACAGGCCTTATGTACAAAATTTGATAGCCTTACTATGGTCATAACGCGTACATTAACGCGCATATCGACGTGCTATTTGTGCGCATTTCATGACAGGACTTCTAGTTTTAACTGTAGTTGTGATATCCATATTTTGTGTGTTATTTTCTCAGTCTGACCAGTTCCCATTAGCAAATCAAGGTTATATAAATTCTCTACAGAACATCAGTTGGTTGGTGTGACAACAGTGTTTCGATTAACAGTTGAATGAAGAGCCATGGCTAGTAAAGGTAGATCTCTGTCCTATTCTAGATTTTTGTTGTCTATGTGGCATCTTACAATCTGTAGGAGAGTTCCATTGCATCTTTCCACTTGACCATTTGATAATGGATGGTAAGTTGTAGTATGTATCTTAGTGATTTGCAAGAGGTCACAAAGGGTAGAGAAAAATTACTTTGAAAATAAGAACCTTGATGAGTGCAAATATTTAAGGGCCAACAAATGTAACAATAAAGTTCACCATGATCTTCTGAGCAACACATTCTGCTTGCTAGTCAGGCAAGGCTGCAATTTCAATCCATTTGGTGAACTGGTCAGCCGTGAGTAAAATATATTTATTTCCACTTGCACTGGTATGAAAAGGACCCAAAATATCTAAATGAGCATGCTCAAGTGGAAATCCAGCATGAAATGATTTCAATTGAGCTTTGGTTAAGACAATTGTTTTCTTATTCTGATTACAAACTAGACAAGACTTTACCTAATTTATACAGTCAGATGCCATATTATGCTAAAGAAAGGACCTTTTCAGTCAAGAAAGAGTTTTTTATCTTGTCCAAGATGACCAGCAGACTTCAAATCATGACACATATGTAAAATTTCCTGTCTTAATTACATGGGAGTTAACAGAACAAAATACTTTTCACAAGGTTTTTCCCACAGGTAAAATGATACACCTTTATTTAACTGTATTTGATCATTACATAGCCATAATGCTTTGACATCAGGACAACATAAATCTCTTTCCTCATTGGTTGGAAATAAGCCTCTAACCATGAGTTGTTTTTAGTGTCAAATGTCTGTGACACAGCCCTAACAGAAGACTCAGGTTACCCATCAGAAGTGGTAATGTTATAAATGGGAAGGGGAATAACATTGTCAACATCTAACTCAAAGCAAGACCAGCGATTATGGGCTTTTTGGCAATAATGGCACCCTTTACATGGTAGTGATTCCAAAGCAGATCTGGCTGAATAGCAATCACACTCTTGGACTGACAAGGGCACACAAGACAGCAAGTCATCATTCAAGTGTTTTTTACCATCCCAATGTACAATTGTCATGTCAAACTGCGAAAGTTCTCCAAGCCACTAGGCCAACTGTCCTTCGATATGTTTGAATTTCATGAGCCAGACAAGACTGCCATGGTCGGTTCTCAGAATAAAATGGCGACCCAGAAGATAATGCCGAAAATGGTGACAAAACTTAACTACTGCCTGTAACTCTTTCCTCATGGTGCAATGCTTCCCCTGAGATTTAAGCAGAACATGACTGGCATAATGAATTACCTTTTGTTGAGATCCCTGAATTTGTGACAATTCTGCGTCAACGGTATCTTCAGAGGCATCTGTGTCTAAAATGAAAAGGCTGACTGGAGAGGGGTATGCTATAACCAGTGGAGAGGTCATAATTTCTTTTAACTGGTTGAGTGCTGGAAGCCACTATCATGGCTTTCAAGAGACATGAGGGTACCATACTAAAGTCTTCATATTCTTTACACAAATTTCCTATTCAGTCATAAGCAAATACAATTGTGTTCATATAGATTTGCATTATTAAAAATTATTGGAGAGTGCCTTAAGGCACTCTCCAATAATTTTTAATAACGCAAATCTATATGAACAAATTCCAACTTCCAAAAATAATCTAGCACTCAACCAGTTAACTGATCAAAATCCCATTGGTGTTGGGCATTCCACAAAAATTCTCCTTCAGAACAGGATAATAAAAACAACTGTGCAGTAAGCTTGGCGAATCCCTGTATATGGTCTCAATGATAGTTAATAAACCCAAAGGAAAGACTGTAATTGCTTCTGACTTTTCGGAACTGGCCAATCTAGTATACATTCAATATTACTTGGGGCAATACTCCATTTTTGTTGACCTTCTTTCCTCAAAACTCTACTTTTTTTGAAAAGCTCACATTTTCAGGGTTCGAATTTCAAATCTGCCTCCCGAAACCTTAGGAAAACTGTCTTTAGATTAGTAAATGCACTTTCAAAATTGTGGCCAAGGACCATTATACCATCTGGATAAACTAGAACTTCCTGCCAGATAAGACCCCGTAAAACTAGTTCCACGACTCGCTGAAACGTGACTGGCACATTACGTAATCCAAAGCCAATTCTAGTATGCTCAAAGAGTCCATAGCATGTTATGAAGGCAGTATTTTATGTCAGGGGGTGAAGTAGTAATTGATAATATCCCGAGGCCATGTCAAGAGTAGAGAAGAACTGAGTGCCATATAGTGTGCCCTCTTCAATGTTAGGAAGAGGAAAACAATCGTTTACTGTTTTTTTTCATTTAATGCCCGGTAATCATTGCACCACCTACCAGAGCCATCCTTTTATGCACTATCACGGGTGCAGAAGCCCAATCAGAAGAGGAGGGACAAATTACAGCTTGGGTGAAATATCAGACATAAACCATTTAATTATTCTTTTTTTAAAGTTTACATTTGGTTATAAAGAGAGGGCATACAGCACCCAATATGACCATGCTTGGGGGGGGGGGGGCTGAGAAACAGATTTTTTACTTTTGTAGGCCTTACTTGAGATTTGGAGTTTGACAGACACGTAGTTTCGGTCGACAAAGAAAGAAGAGAAGAATGTTGACCTTTGGCGAACAATGTTTGACTGGAGACAGTTATATCTCTCAAGTAGAAATGTAATTAAACCCTGTCGTTTACTGGACATCAGGGACATGGCTAGATGTTTCTGATTGGGGGTGTGGGTAGTGAATTTCCAACTAGGGGGAGGGACCAGAGAGGGAACCCTCCGCTGGTCCCTCCCCATTGTTGGAAATTCAGGACTGAGAAAGATTTTGAAAATGAAGTCATGAAAGGTGGCATAAAATTGATTCTAGTTACTAAGATGCCAACACATTTATGATAGAATTATCAAGTTATTATTGTAGAGAATGAGGACCGGTTTGAATAAGGATGCTTTTACTGGTGCTGAAAGTATACTCCTATATGAATGGAGCAGGTCCTAACTCACGTTACAGTTCGTACAAGAAGCCAGTTGATGTTGATATATGAAGGTGAATATTGAAACGTCCTACAGAAGTATTTACTGGAGCTGCTAGATCTAATTGAAAGGTATATATAATCAAAGCATTTCTAAATACTGAATCTGTTACAAATGGCGACGAGGAGTAACTGGAATCCCGAGGATTCCCCATGAAAATTATCAATATCAGTAAATTTTGACTGTTATTGTAACTAAGCCTACGGCTTCCCTTGCAACGTTTTTTTTTTTTTTTCAAGGTGGTTTTCGAAAGATCGTTTCAAAAGTTCTTACTTTCGGAACGAAATGATTATATCAAGTAATATTTACAAGATTTAATTCATTTATCAGTAAAGTCACTGAAGAAAACTTAGAAAAATGGGCAAACGCTTTACCGTTGTCAAAATCGTAAAAAAATGAATGTCCTTGATCAAAATATTTGGTATAAGTACTGTTAGTATTCAATTGTATATCTTTTCAAATTAACTGGTGATCAAAAAAGAAAAAAAAAAACAGGCCACGAAAATTTCTTAGTTTCGTTGTATACGGTGACAACAAGAATATCAAGGGAGATAATTTGTTGCTGTTGTAAAAAATGGTTGCAATGAACTAAATAACGATTGAACGTTTGAAACGCTCGATTTGGCGTACAAAAGTATGTATATGAGTGTAAAATAATTGTTTTGTAAATATTTTATTGAATTTTTCAGTTATATGAAGTGGAAAATAGACAAAACCAGTGCATTTGTTTGAAAAATGGACTTTGACAAATTGAATCAAATTTCTATAAATATTTTTTTTTCACATTTTGATTATCCAGCATGAATTCTTGTGCAAGTATAATTTGATTCCACTTAAACTAATATCCTGGTGTTGGATTTGTTAGTTATTTTGAATTTGTTTATATTTTCCACTTTCATCATGGCACTAAATTTGCAAACCATTTCTCTTGATGAATTCCAACATTTAAAAAATATTGGGCCAACTAAAGCAAAAGGGCTTTATGACTGCCGCGAAGCTTCAGGTTTATTGAAACTTGAAGATCTGGAAGCGCAAACAGGTATAGCTTGTGTAACTTGGCAAAACTGGATAGATGAAAGGATCATTTCATTAGAAATGCCACAAAGGTCTCCTGCAGCAATTTCTCTTAACACATTTGACGACACTTATCAACCACAAGCATCAGACCACACTCCGGATCTCGTTAAAATTATTTCGGACATGAGAGCTGAAATAAATAAAATAAAACTGGAACACAAGGATGAAAGGGAAAGGTGGAAAGAAGAAAACGCAGATTTATCAGCTGCTAAGCTATTGGCTGAAACAGAACTGGACGTTTATAAAACTGAGTTAGACATTTTTAAAAGGGACTCCTCACTGAAAGTAAAGGAGATGACAGAGAAATTTGATAGGGAATACAATAAATTGTATTCTGAATTGGAAGCCCTGAAAGCTAAAAAACAAAGTACACCTGAGATCACTATGCACTCACCTTCATCATGGCACATGGAAAGGAAAAAGAGAGGAACAGAAAATGAGAAAGATAATGTCAAAACAGAAGAGTCATCCCTATTTAAATTTTGACTTGGAAAGAAATTTGGAGTCAAATTATTCTGCTTCAAATGATGAAATAGAGGAGCCTGAATTTTATGATTATGGTGCTGGTTCAAAGCGCAATACCTTATTGGCTGATAATAAGAAAAAGAACTGCAAATCAGCACCTAAATTAACAAAACAGGAAAAGCAAAAAGGACCAAAGTTTCCAAAACGTGGTCACAGAACCCAGAAGTCCAGTTCATCTGATTTTGAGACAGATCTGGAACGAGATGGAACAAGACCAAAACACCACCACCGAACCAACTATAGTGACCAAAGCTCTTTAGACTCTCATAAAGCCAGTAATAAACATTCTCAACATCGTTCTAAAAGTAGGAGACGAGATATCGGCCACAGCTCCTCAGATTCCCGTAAAAGCCGAGGCAAACATCATTCAAGAAATAGAAGACAAGAGTATCCTTCAGATGAATCTTCAAATTATCCAAGTGGATCATCACATGCTAGACAAGGACGTACGAGAAGACATTACAAAAGAAGTTCAACGACTAGCTCAACTGATTCTGACAGTGCTAGATACAGAGATCGACATCATAGAAGGTGAGATCATTCCAGAAGGAGAAGCAGAAGCAGGAGTCCACAACCACAAAAATTGCCAATTTTTAATGGAAAAGGGTCCATGAAATGGGAGCCATTTATTTTTAAATTTGAGAGGACTGCAAGAGATAGGTGCTGGAGTCAAAGAAAAAAGTTATATCGCTTACTCGATTGCTTATCAGAGTATGCATTAGAATATGCCAACCTATTAGATGATAATCTTGATTTTTACGAGTTGAAACATGAACTGAAACACCGATTCAGCCGCAAGGAAGCACCAGCTTCTGCACGTCGACAAATCCAGTTCCTGAAGCAAAGAGATGAAGAACCTTTAGAGGACTTTTCACACCGAGTCCATTTATTGACTTTGGATGGATATCCTGATTCTGACAGGAAAACTGTAGAACAAATTTCTACTGAGGCATTTCTTCGTGGATGTCGAGATAAGGAAGCAGTCAAGGTGGTAATGGAGAAAGACCCACCAAACATTTTAAAAGCTCTCAAATATATGAAAGCCTCAATAGCCAACCAGAAAGCCATTATTGGCATCGCCCCAGTTATCATCAGAGGCAAGTGTCATTCACAGATCCTGACTCGAGTGATGCAAATTATGAGTTCAGAATAAATAGGGCAGAGACCAATTCCTCTTCCTTAGAAAAAGAAGTAGAGGCTTTGAAGACAATGGTACAGGATATGTCGACCTTAATGAAACAAAAATTTGATGAACAGAAATCACATGGCACAGAAGGATTTTATAGACCTCCTGCATATCAGCAACCATGGAAACGAAACAATAATTTGTATCAAAAGAGAAATTTCAGGGGAAATAACAAAACAAATCAACCTTGGAGAAAACCTCAAAGACAAAATGGTCAGGAATATGGTGATTCAAAGACCTCTGACCTCCAAACCCCAAAAGATTTAAACCAAAGAGGGCCAAGTGCAGAGGCCAACACTTGGTCCAACAACAACAACAACAACAACAAAAGAGTCCATTAGAAAAGCAGGTCACAAGAAAGAATGACTCGACAAATGTAAATAATTCTCATGACAATGATAAACTGACAGAGATAGTTGTAAATAGATTGGATGGAGTGCCCTTGATGATACCATTGAAGATTAATGATGTAAATACTACCGCCATCATGGATACTGAAGCTATGATAACATTAATGGATGAGCAGTTTTTCGAGTCACTCTGCACTGTTCCAACAAAGGAGTCAGAAAAAGTGAGACTTAGAGGTATTGGTAGTCAGCCAGTAATTGGGAAAATTATTCCAAACATGGAAATATCAGTTGGAACAAAAACCTTTAGCTGGGATGTTTGTGTTGCTCCCATTGATGAGAAATTTATATTAGGACTAGATTTCCTTCAAGCCAATGGGTGTATAGTCAACTTGAGGAATAATACTTTGACTATAGAAGATGAAGTAGTAAAGGCTTCCTTCAAAAAAGCTGACTCGGGTGTAGAAATACCCATTGCAAGAGTGGTGGCAAGTAAGGCAGTTCCCTTGCCTCCAAACACAATATCGCTTGTGGATATGAAACTGGAAACTCCAATATTTAATGGAAGTTTTATTTTTGAACCAGTGCAACAGAGAAATGGTATTCTGCTCTCGTCAGCAATTGGTAATGGAAAATATGTTACAGTTAAAGCTATAAATGACACCAATTGTTATCTAAGGTTGAAGAGGCATGCCTTAGTGGGTACTGCTGAAAGCATAGATGAGGATAATGTTCAAAGTTTCAATGACTTCGAACCACTCCCTTGCCAGCAGGACCAAAATGAAGCAAAAAGTACCAAATCCAATGAATTTGGTTCGATAATGGAGGATACCAAGGCTGACAGTTGTAGCACACCAACTCCCAGATGGATTCAACTGAAATAAGAGTCACTACAGACATCCAAGAAAGTCAAAAGGAACATGAACCTCTTTTACAGGAGAGAATACCATCTCACCTGACAGAGCTTTTCAACAGATCAACAAAGAATCTAACGAAGGAGCAAAGCATGGAAATTGCAAACTTGTTAATTGAGTTCCAAGATATATTTGCACAACATGACTTGGACTTGGGTTGTATGAAGGGAGTAGAACATGAAATAAATACTGGTAACGCACTTCCTACAAAACACAAGATTAGGCGTATTCCTTTGGGCTTTGAAGAGCAAGAGTTCGGCCATATACAAAAATTATTAGAGGCAGGAGTTATTCAACCATCTATGTCGGATTGGCCTTCAGCTCCTGTTCTGGTTCAAAAAAAAGATGGAAGCGTTCGCTGGTGTGTTGGCTTCCAATCATTAAAGTCAAAGACAGTGAAGGATAACTTCCCTTTACCACTGATAGAGGACTGTTTGGACACACTCTCCGGTACCAAATATTTTTCTACTCTTGATATGGCATCGGGGTATTACCAGATACCGATACGAGAATCGGACAGAAAGAAGGCAGCTGTCATAACGAAGTATGGATTGTTCGAACACACTCGTATGAGTTTTGGATTGTGTAATGCACCTGCCACATTTCAGCATGCCATGCAGATCGTGTTACGAGGACTGACGTGGAAAGAGCTCTTAGTTTATCTCGACGACGTCATTGTACTAGGCTCTAATTTTGAGGTAGCGATGAAGCATCTTGAACATGTTTTTATTAGATTCCAACAGAACAATCTGAAGCTAAAACCCAAGAAGTGTCAACTTTTCAAGGAGGAAGTGGAATTTCTTGGAAAGCTCGTAAATAGAGAAGGGATTACAGTAGCACCCAGCAAGGTTGAAACCATGGCCAAGTGGCCAGTACCAAAAACTCAACAAGATTTAATGTCATTCCTGGGATTTGTGAATTATCACAGGGATCACATAAGAGATTTCGCCAAAATCAGTCTTCCACTTTATGAGCTGACATCACCAAAGAAGTAATTTCACTGGTTGAAAGAACACCAAAAATCCTTCGATCAGCTGAAGGGCCCCATGTTCGAACCTTTGCTACTTTCTTTTCCATCACCAACAGGGCAATTTATACTGGACACCGATGCTTCACATAAAGCTATTGGAGCAGAACTTTCCCAAATACAAAATGGCCAAGTAAAAATTATTGGTTACGCCAGTCATGTCATGCTACCCGCACAGCGCAAGTACCGCACGACCACAAAAGAACTTCTTGCTGTTGTGAAATTTTGCAGGCATTACCGTCATTACCTGTTGGGAAGAAAATTCATTGTTCACACAGACCATAATAGCCTTGTCTGGATGATGAGATTTAGAAATGTGGAAGGACAACTTGCCCGATGGATAGAAGAGCTCTCGCAATATGATATGCAGATTGTTCATCGACCAGGAAAGCAACATTCCAACGCTGACGGCTTGTCTCGTATTCCAGATGTGATGAAAGAATGTGACTGTTATACAGCTGGTAAAACACTTAAGACATTACCTTGTAAAGGCTGCCATTACTGTCAGAGAGCATATACCCAGTGGGAAAGATTTGCTGAAGATGATTTGTGGATGATGTAGCGCCACTGGCTCTAAAACCAATATCGAGGGACACAGAGCCTCATCTGGAAGAACCATTTTCATTTTCGAAAAAAAACACAAATGGAAATGAAAAGCCCAGAACTGCGAGTCTCCTGTGTAACTTGGCTTGAACCTTATGACAAGGCAGATCTTATAGAGTTTCAACAAAAAGACCAAAATACAGGAAGAATAATGTTTTGGCTAGAAAATGACATAGCACCGGATAAGAGCGAACTATATCTTTGTAGTCCAAGTATAAAGGCACTATGGCTATGTAGATCCCAGCTACAACTTAATGAAGGAGTTTTGGTGTACAGATGGGAAAATAAACTAGAGAGAAAATTAGTTTTAGTTGTGCCAGATGCACTGAAACAGGAAGTATTACATTACTGTCACAATATGTCTGCCGATTCCTGAGCTTATGTCCAGTCCTGTAAGTCCTGTAATATGCAAAAGAAATCCAATGTCACACACAAAGCTCCACTAAAATCCTTCCATGCTGGTTTCCCAATGGAAAGAATACATCTCGACATTTTAGGTCCTTTTAATACTAGCAATAATGGAAATTCTTACGTCTTAATGATGATAGACCAGTTCACCAAATGGATAGAAATAGCAGCATTGCCAGACCAAACAGCTGTGCAAGTAGCACACAAATTTATTCTTCATTTTATTGTGACATTTGGTTTTCCATTGGAGGTACACACAGATCAGGGTAGAAATTTCGAGAGCAATCTTTTCACATGCCTTTGTGAGCAGCTTCAGATAGTGAAAACTAGAACAACACCCTATCATCCCTCATCAAATGGTCAAGTGGAGCGTTACAACAGAACCCTACTGCAAATGATCAGATGCTTTATCGAGGGACATAGTAAGGACTGGGACAGGGACCTACCAATATTAACAATGGCCTTACATTCTATGGAGAACCAACACACTGGCTTTACAGCTAACCGATTAATGTTGGGAAGAGAAGTAATCCAGCCTGTAGATTTACTTTTTGGAACACAGAAAATGAATTCTGAAGAATACACTCCGGCAGAATGGGTTATACATTTGAATGAAATTATTCCCAAAATTCACCTCTTTGCACGGAAAAATTTGGGTCAAGCACAACTCCGCCAGAAAAGGGATTACAATCTATGTACCCATGAAACTCAGTACCAGACAGGTGATATTGTCTACAAAAGATACTCATCAACAAAAGTAGGACAGAGTAGCAAACTGAGAGCTCCATGGACCGGTCCATATTTAGTTATTGAAAATAGATCACCACTTTACAAGGTTCAAGACAAAAAGGGTACATACCTCTTGCATCATGATCATTTGAAAAGGTGTCGAGATGCAGAACTGCTATTATGGTTGAGAAGGCTTCGCCATAACTTTTTTGAAAATGAAAACAAGATGGTAGGAACAACTGAAGAGTCCAAACAAGTAGATCCAGAAGAAGAAATTGTAGTTCCAACAGAAGACTCAATAAGAAGAAACACAATAGACAATGCTCCTTTGCAGGCAATTGATGAAGGTGATATTGCGCATCTATTCCAAGTTCCTCCAGCAGTAACAAGAATAGGAAGAAAGGTCCAAAGTCCAGTCAGATTCAAAGATTATGTTGAATAAAAATTAATTAGGGGTGCACTTAATGCATGTTTTTGCACCAAAAGCACCAGTTTCAACAAACTTCCAGCTATGTACATTGAGAATTCATCCTCAGATGTTTGTATATATTTTGTTGTAGATGGATGAATTGGATGAAGCATATTTTGAACCAGACTATGATGAGACTGGTTTGGAGGAAGAGGCAAGTGTAAATGTTCACTTGGAAGAAAATGTAGATTATTTGAAACCGAATTGGCATTTTGGGAAGTAAAGGAGACATCAGCATTGCCAAAGAAGCTCTAAATTCCAGATAGATGGAATTTCCAACTACTCACGACTTGCCCTCTGAATTTCCAACTACAGGGAATTGTGGCCAGGATTGGGGGGATACCCCCTCCCACCACACACACACACACACACACACTGTCGCCACGTCCCTGCAGGACATTAGCATTCAGCAGTATAAAAGTATGACAAGATTGTTTTGAAATTGCAAAGCAATTTCCAGAAGCCATCCAACGAAGCATACCCAACAATGAAGTACCCAACAAGGAGGAGGAGGAGGAGGTGTCTGTGGTTCTTATGCATGCTTAGCCGCTAAGTAAAGCGTACTCTGTCGCTCGTTTTGATAGAAATAAGTCAAAAATAAGCTAAACTTTGAAATGACATAAAAACATCAAAATGGCGCCAAATCGAAAAACAAAAAAACACCCCTCAAATTTGAAAAAAAACGTATTTAAATTGTGAACTATATGACCTTCTATGATGTCACCTTAGCGTTCGAGTATATAAGTTGAGAATTTCCTAGGATGGCAATACATTTTTAGATATGGTTTTTGCATAGATTACAGTCTCAAACATTCGAAAGTGTAGGGCTGAAAATGGGGTTGAAAATGAAAGATATAAAAAAAACACAATATTTGAATCGGGTTCGTAAATTTGAAATAAAAAAAATGACATTGGGAAATTTCAAAAAAGTTGAAAACAGTGTATGAAGTTTGGTAGATGATTCTGTTATTCTTATGGAGTTACATGAATCAGAAGAGAGCGTTTTAATGAAATATGTCAAAAATAGGCTAAACTTTGAAGTAACGTAAAAATGTAAAAACGGCGCCAAATCGAAAAACCCAAACCAGCTTTGACCATATGACCCCTGTGATGTAATCACAGCATTCGGGTATAACGGTTGAAAAGCTCCTAAGGGCAGCAACATATTTTTAGACATGGATTTTTTGCGGAGATTATATTTCTCTTCTTCCCCCCCCCCCCCACCCCCCACACACACTTTCAATGCAAGATATGCGTTCCCCATGACCCACGTGACCGGCTTATTAGCATATTTAATGAGCGCAGGTCTATTCAATCGTCGAACGTTCTTCTGTAAACAAAAAACATGGCTTCACGTTTTAGAAATATTAGCAGGCGAACGTTTGTTGAAGAAAACAGAAATAAAAACGCAGACCGCAAAACCCAAGGAGACATTACTCTATTACATACATTTTGGGGTGAATGCCGTTATGAGTGGAGTGAGTTGCAGGAAATTCCGGTTGAAAAGTTATGGGAATACATTGTAGAATTCATAAAATGACGTCATCGGAATGTATCGATGTTCATTTCGCTACAAATCTTTAACCCAAATATTGTCGGTGTAGGGAATCAATTTCCCTGTATATACCTGTGATATATACAGAACTTTTGTGCCCACTTTCCGATAAACAAATCATTTTTTTTAGAAACGGACAACAAAATTGTTCGATATAGTAGCACGTGCCTCTGAATTACTTTTTATTACCTCGGGGTGTTTTGGTGGGGGAGGGGTAGAAAACTTATCCCTGATGGGGGTGACAGTGAAATGAATTCTCACCCTCGGGACAAGATATTTGGCCCAGACACTCAGCAAGCCTCGCGTCTGGCCTAAATATCTTGCCCTCGGCTGAGATTTCTCACATTTCCCACCCTCACCCATCAGGGACTATTAGTTACCCCGTGTCTGATCACATGGTACGGGTTTTTACCTATCCGAAGCCAGCCATATCCCATGAGGCCAAAGGCCTCATGAGATACGGCTGGCTTCGGGTAGGTAAAAACCCGTACCACGTGATCAGGCACGGGGTAACGAATTTATCTACTGACTTTCCATTTTAGAAGTACAATCTATTTCATGTGTGAACACACACAGCATGAGATCTTTTATCTTCCATTGTTGAGCCATACAGGTTTCTGTGAAATTTTTGTGCAAAAGAGTTTTTGTGAAAATATGCCGATATGACTAGTATAAAAAAAAAATTGAATTTCTTTTTTTCTTTTTTATCTCAAAAACATAGCTTATGAACCCCACATTGGAGGGTACTCGACAAGCTCATTCCAATAAGGGGTCATGAGCTATATTTTGGAGATAAAAAATTAACATATAATACATGTACACTGTAAAACTGGAATGACGCGTCTTCTACGGGGTATGGACAATTTGTAGATCTCGGAACGAGGCTTCCACTGGGTATGGGAAATTTGTCAGTGGCTGGGCGGATGTATCGTGGGTTTCAGTGAATATGGTCTCATACCACGTATCTATCAACCAATCAAATCAAAAATTTCTCTTTAGTCATTACATAAAGTAATATTCCCAAATTTCAAGAGAGATAGATTTGAAAAAGATATGGAATGTGAAATCTTTAAAACAAAACTCTTAGAATCAGGTCGGTTTCTTCCAAAGAAGTATTGAATTTCTGAAAAGTTATACAGGATGGAGAAACTTCAGACATTTTTTCCTGATTGTGCAAAAAAAATTTATTAACCCTTTACCAAACCTGAAAAGCAGACGACACTTGCAAAAATAATTCTTGAATAACTAATTTTTTCATTTTTTGTCTCAAAAACATAGGTTATGACCCCTCGTTGGAACGAGCTCGTTCCAACGAGGGGTCGTAACCTATGTTTTTGAGACAAAAAATGAAAAAAATAATGAAAATTAATTGGCGATTTCTGAGAATAGCGCTGCAAGGTTTTGGCCGCTACGTTAGGTAAAGGGTTAAGCCCTTTTTAATAAATATTAATTAGTCACAAGTGATAACGATTTGGTCCCATTGATCTCGAGATACTGCAAAAATACGACAGCTTTTTGTCTTTTTCATTTTGAATAAAAAATCATTTAAAAAGCGCGCTCAATTCGATCCAGCGGCGATCGTGGAAATAGATGTGAAACCGGAAGCCGTAAAAGCAATGATTCCCACAGATCGGTTTCGAAAATACCCCTATTCGAATTCGTGTTCGACCGGTCCTCATACAAGATATTAAGATGCATCATAAATGAACATAATATGGGTATCCCAAATTGGATGTTGGTATTTAGGATAGCGTAAAAACGCATTAGGTATTCACCTAGAGGTCTGCTATCAGCTTCAGCCATTTTAAAATGGCGGCGCCAATTGAGTAGAAGAAAGGCGTTTCTCAGTAGGGAGTAAAAATTCTGCTGTAGTGTACGATAAAATGCCCAGATCTTGCCCATTCATTTTTGTCGAAATCTTTTTGAGAGATATTTTTTGATCGACTTGAATAAAAATGAGTGCATGTCGCCGACTAACAGCAGCGCTCAACGCGTTTGTATGTCCGAGAGTCACTGTGACAACTTATTAAGTTTGTTACTGATTGTATGAAATTGTTAATCAAATTTACATCCCAATTCCTTTGTATTCTCCGGGTAAGTAAGAAACGTGAAATACCTGATAGAGAAATAGGCTAAGTGTTCAAGTGACGTAACTTGGACACCTGCACTCACTTATCATACTTGGCTCCGTGCGTTCTGTGACTTGTCGTGTAAGTAAGTTACTTACCTCGCTTTCGGTATTCATGAATTTGAACAACCTGCCAACGTGCCGTAACACCTCGCCGCTTCGCGGCTCGGCGTCACATACCGCACGTTGGCAGATTGTTCAAATTCATGAATCCCTCCACCTCAGTTAGTAACTATTACGTAAATACAAACAATTTTGATCCATTGGTGTTCCATGTAACCATCGGCATGGACCGATGTTCAAACACCGCTACCGATCGTCAACCGATGGCCTAAAATCAGCCGATGTCAGATGCGAGTGCCGAACATTGGTCAATCACTATTTAAGCAGGACTCATGTTCCAGTTGAGATGTCAGAAATTGTATCAGAGCAACTAATCCCGCAAATCAATTATTTTGAGGGTCGGTGTCTAAAAGTCGATGGCCAAAAATGGAAAAAAGGGCGGATGGGTGGTACAAATGGCGATGCACAAAAAATGTCTCTCAAACCATTCCGCCCCCCCCCCCACCCCCCACCCCCACCCCCACTAACACACACACCGGCAGAGGTGGACAATTGTCGATCTAGCGAGTCTTGGAAACCTCTGCCCTTCCACTTCCAATGAACTTACTCCTTCTCTGGTTCCAATTAAATTGCAGTTACGAATAAAAACACACACTGTGCGGCGCGAATGAACGTAACTCAGCAGAGTGCTTACTTCAATATCGATTATTATGAGAAACGTGCACTTGAGATAAACAATAAGAAAGACACATGTGGTTCGTTTAATGAAATATAAGCCACGTCATTCAGTGATTTTATGAAAGAAACTTTGACTGGAAAAATAAGTTTTACATTCTTGTTAAATTCAGCCTACTTACAAACACAAGATGAGGTATCGACCAATATTGAAAACGTTTGTGCGTGGTAGTAGGGCAGATAGAGTATTCATGTGTGGTGGCGTGGTGGGGTAGGGGCGGGCAGTGGGATTATGTCGGAATATTTTCGGCTCGTCGGAATATGTTTTTGGCGTTTTCTTGATATAATTTGCAAGATGAAAGAAAAAATATTGGTATTTCGGCTAAAACATGTTACTATTTTCAAAACCTAACCCATTTTTGGTGCCAAAACAATAGAAATTTGAATTTCCTGTCGGAAAGCAGTGCGAAAGTGTTATTTGTCTGTCGGAAATGTTAGCCAAAACCCACCAATACCCCTACCCCAACCCGCCACCGTCGAAAAGCAGCCTTAGCCGATACTTCGTGGTCAGGGTACTACAAACAAATCTTTGCTTACCTGTCTCCTTTGTTATGACTGGATTATGTGCACACGCGAGAGATAATCCTTTTCAGTGGAAGAATAGATATGCGGAGAATGTCTATTTAACATGAAATCTCTCAAGTAACAAAGGGATGCTCGTGAAGCATCTCAACGTGCGCGGGCTAAAATCGATCGTTTTCATCAGTATCAAAACAAGATCAGTAGTATGTCTCGTATGTTTCAGGGAATATTGGCAGGACCTCGGTGCAGGACCTCGGAAGTGACGTCATGTCACGTGACCCAGCGGCGCCATGTTGTGTTGTCATAGTAACCGCGTGAGCGGCCATGTTGTGACGTCATCCCATAGTGATACGTGGTGTGAGTGCGCATGCACAGCGCGTGTTGTTAGGGTGATGCGTTTTTCCGTCGTCCATTTTGTATACTGGAGGCCGCCATCTTGGTTTCTATGGTAGCACGTGGTTGCTATGTTACCCAATTTTTCTGCAATGGGACGGGGTATGTTCGGAGGGTATGTTCCTTTGTAGAAGAGTAAATCTAATTACCACAAACAACACGACAATCCCTCGAAATCACCTATATCCACCCAACTTTTACTATTTCGAATTCTTTCGGAATTCTCTGCTTCTATCTATCTGGCCATCTTCCTTTGTTCTGGAGTATACACCAGTAGCGTTGAAGAGCCTATTAGTTGGAACAGTTTACCTTATTATTACTATATTTAGCAATTTCTGGTCTGTTCTTGTTAGTTCTGACCCTATGCCGTGTACTCTTGTTGTTTCATTTATCTAGATCATTTATAACCAATCAGATTGCTTGATTTTCCATAATCTGTATGCAGGGTTACCTCCCTTGTGTATAACAAAAGCAGTCCCAAAGTCAATAAGCTATCGAGCAGGTACTGATAAGTCATTGCTCGAACGACTCTAAACCCATCGAGCAAATGAGCTATCGGGCATACCTGGCAAGTAAACGTCCTGTAACGTATTTGTCATGCCATCAAACGAATTAAATAATAAATTAAAAGATCCGAATCGCTTCATTTTGAATATTTATCAGGAAACTGCTTTTTATTTGCACGAAAATAGGTGAAAATTTGAGACGGGAAAATTAATTTGGAAACAAAATGGCTCCAAGCAGATGGAGTGTATGGGCTCATACATGGTCACTAGCAGTGTATGGACTAAATCCGTTAGCTGGTTCCCCATTGAATAACCTAATATCACATAGTTCACCAATGCTATTAGAGCACGTGGATTGGTCAAATTAAACAGGTGGCATGATAAAATCACCGACACTCGACTAACCTTTATGAACAGCAGAGATGAGATCCATCCCAGAGATAGGGCACGTCATGACAAACAGAAACTACAAACAGATTAACTCCAGCTATAGCCTCGCAAGATTGCTGTGAAGTCATAAACAGCGGTGCTTGAAGTTTCGTTCGAGTACCTATTTCTCAGAGATGTCAGACTTCTGATTTTGTATCGTTTTCAGCAAATCATCTGCGACAAATTTCATGCCAATTCAACATTATCAACTCTTTCGATTCGCTCAGAAAAAATAGTCCGAAAACATGACCCGATATATTCAGCGTTTTTCCAACCGCCAATGTATGGAGGAATTGACTGATGAAGAAGTTCGTGAAGAGTAGCCTACAGAGGGTGAGCGGCCATGATGCGAAAATTTACCCTCACCTTCAACCGAACAAAAATTATCGCAATACAACTTTACCCATTTTCTTTCACAGGAGCGGCGGAACCGGGGGGTTGGAGGGGGGTTGGAGGGGTGGGGGGTGGGGGGGGGGGGGTCTTCAACCCCTCCACTTTTTTGCCGGACCATGTTTTTTTGTATGCATATATTTTAACACAGCCAGTGACTGGTGAAACAAGGCGCGGATCCAGAGTCTCCCCCATATTTTCACCAGCTATGTTTTTCTCGTACTGGTTCTGTTTCGATGGATTTCGGATCATTTTTTGCAGTAAGTGGCAGCAAACGCTAAAATGTATACAGTCTGTTAATGAATCGGTTAATTGAAATAAATCGTAATTTTACCGACATACACGTATCAAATCCACCCCCAGACAAGATAATCCACAGGCAGTATAATTGCTGTAAACATCTGGTAAAGCATACAGGTGAGGTCTATTTATCAGCTTTGGTATGCTTTATCGACATTTTTAACGGCTCTCAAAGTGTGAAATCTAATACATCTCCTGAAAAACTCTTAAGATATCCACTCAGATGCATGGAAATGGGGGTTTTGGGACCCTGGAATTTAAATTTTTCATACCGACTACCATCCATCGTCTGATCATGCCTCCCACTTTGAAAATCGTTCCGCTGCTCCTGTTTCAAACCGCTTAATTGGCCACTTCTAATTGTCAGTTTACCTGGGGCGCATTCTAGCTTGTTGGTCGTATGTTTGGTCAACGCTTGCATGCTTTGGCGATCTTGAAAATTCAAAATTTCTTACGGAAGTACAGATTTTTGAATCATTATCGCTTATCTTTACGAATTTAACTGACACCATATCCAATATTATGACCAAAAAATATTTGCATTTGTTGAGGCGTAATGTGCCCATTCGGGCATCACTGGGCGCAATTTACGAGAAAATTAGCTCCGTTTAATTTCATAAAGCTGTCAGTAAAGTTAACATTAAGGGTATGGGGATCCATATAAAAGCTGAAATTGCTTTTTACCGTTTTTTCCCAACCAGTTTTAACGTTTGACTATTCGGTTTTGGTCGTTACGTTAGGTACAGGGTTAATGAAGCATTCATACTTTCTGAGAAACTGGGATCACCACTGTCAAAGCTGTGACGTAATCTTCGCATCCACAAGGGCACTGACCTGTCATTGCATATTTCCAATCAATCATGATGAAGTGTGTAAATCCCTTTTCGATCTTTTACTGTATATAATGGTGTGTGACTTGCAACTACCACAAAGGGTCCTATCCACGGAGAGCATAGCTTTGAACTTTGACCAATTTTAGTTGATGAATCTCTTTTGTAGACTAAATCACCGGGTTCATATGCTGTTTCCTGTAATCGTAGATCATAGTCTCTTTTCTGTCGAAGCTGTGTCTTACTTATGTTTTTGCATGCCAGATCATGAGCCTCTGAGATGGAACATTGTAGTTTCTTGATCCAGTCATGTGGTGACAGGCTATCATTGTTGACTCCAAGCATAAGGTCGATAGGCTGAATTAATTCTCTACCAAACATTAGTCTATTGGGTGTATAACCAGTAGTACGGTTCACAGTTGAGTGTAGAGCCATAGCCAACAGGGGTAAATCTCTGTCCCGTTCATTATTCTTGTGTTCAATAAAGCACCTGATCATTTGCAACAATACATGATTGTATCGTTCAACTTGTCCATTAGATGATGGGTGATATGGGGTCGTTCTTTTCTATGTGATTTCCAGTAGGTTGCATAGAGATACAAACAAATGACTTTGAAAGTTGCTACCTTGGTCTGTCATTATCTCAAGAGGACAACCAAATGTGGCAATGATGTGTACAATAAATTTTGGAGCCACACTTAATGCTGACTGTTCTGGCAATGCAGCTATTTCCACCCACTTGGTGAACTGATCACCCATGAGGAAGACATACTTATTACCACAAACACTGGTTTGAAAAGGTCCCAGAATATCCAAACGTACTCTTTCCATGGGGTAACCAGCATGGAAAGAGCACAATGCAGCTCTAGGATTAACACTTGCCTTTTTATTAATATTACAAACACTACAAGAGCGAATGTAATCATCACAATCCTGACTCATATTGTACCAATAAAATGACTTTTTGAGTTTAGCCAGAGTTTTGTCTCGCCCCCATATGCCCACTGGATTTTACATCATGACTCATATATAGACATTTGTGTTGTAATGAAGAAGGAACAACAAGGACCTGATGAGACTTATTATCTTGTTCTCGATTAAAGTATAAAATACCGTTTTTCACAACAAGTTGCTGCCTACAAAGCCAAAGGGATCTTACTGCTGGTCCACAAAGCCGAAGTTCAGATTCTGAGGGTGCGAATCCTTTGGACATTACCCTGAAGATCTTTTATTTGATTTGCGGTATAGGAATCAAACCAGTAACACTCACCATCTTTACTTTCAGGAGTTGGATTTGAACTGCATGTTTCAAGATTCCGTACAGCAAGTGGAACAACGTCGTCTACATCAGCATTGAACCGTGACCACTGAGAATGTGCTCGCTGGCGATAATGGCAACCTTTACAGGGAAGATGATCTGATGTTTCTCCAGCAGAATAGCAATCACATTCTAAACACTCTGGGGGTATGCGGGACAATGAGTCAGCATTTGTGTGTTTTTTCCATCTCTATGAACTATTTGCATATCAAACTGGCTCAATTCCTCCATCCATCTTGCAAGCTGACCTTCAATATGCCGAAATCTCATGAGACAAACAAGACTACTATGGTCAGTCCTTAGAATGAAAGGCCTGCCCAGGAGGTAATGACGGAAGTGTCGACAAAATTTTACTACAGCTAGTAATTCCTTACGAGTAGTACAATACTTTCTTTGGGTTTTCAGCAAGGAGTTACTTGCATAACAGATTACTTTTAAATTATTGTTTTGGATTTGAGATAATTCTGCACCTATTGTTTTATCAGATGCGTTAGTATCTAGAATGAATAAGCCTTCCGGAGAAGGATATGCCAAAATAGGAGGATTACTTAAAATCATTTTTAGTTTCTGGAAAGCTGCCTGATGCTCTTCTCTCCATTGAAGAGGGCCTTTTGAATGAGCCAATTCATACAAGTCACTAGTAATTTCAGCAAAATTTGATATGTGTTCTCTGTGGTAGTCAACAAAGCCCAAAAAGGACAACAACTGGTCTTGATTTGTGGGGATCGGCCATTTTAGAACAGCTTCGATTTTGCTTGGTGCAACCAAAATGCCTTCAGTATTAACCTTCCTACCCTGAAATTCAACTTCCCTTTTGAAGAGCTCACATTTTTGGGGCTTTAACTTCAAGTTATGTTCTCTGAACCTAGAAAATACAATCTGCAAATTATTGTAGGCATCAATAAAATTCTTACCCAATACAATGACATCATCAAGATAAACCAATATTTCCTGCCAAGTTAAACCTCAAAGAACAAGCTCCATAGCTCTTTGAAATGAGGCCGGGGCATTACATAAACCAAAGCCCATTCGGGTGTGTTCAAATAGCCCATAACGGGTAATAAAAGCCGTTTTCTTGATGGCATCCTCAGAGAGAGGCAATTGATAGTATCCCGAAGCCATATCTAAAGTACTAAAAAACTCAGTACCATACAAAGTATCAAGACAATCTTCGATGTTGGGCAGTGGGAAACATTCTTTCACAGTTCGATTATTTAAGTTTCTATAGTTGATACACCATCGAACACTGCCATCTTTTTTCCGAACCAACACTGGGGCAGACACCCAATTTGAGGTAGAGGGTCGAATAACACCAGATTGAGAAGCCAACAATTTTTCTAGGTGTTCTTTCTCCTGATCCTGGAAACCCAAAGGAGTTCTCCTCATTTTATGTTTAACTGGAGGAGCTGTCCCAGTATCGATGTCATGTGTTACTCCCGAAAAACAACCTAGGTCAAGGTCATGCCTTACAAATATATCTTGGTATTCAACGAGTAATTGTCCCAACATTTCAGCTTGTCTATCATCAAGATCAACTATTGAGTCATTAAATAAACAATTCAAGTGTTCAGGAATTCTTTTCTTAATATCAACAAGGGCACCACAATCTGTAGTATCAAAAGTTAACCCTTCAGAATTATCTTGAGAAGAAATTCTTCTGACATCTATTGGTTCACTGTGCCCGATAATACTATCAATCTCTTCAGCATTCCCTACTTGCATCCCACTTTTGAATCTAATAAAATGGTTACTATCATTCAAGATTCGAACAATGAGATTGTTTCCATTTCCTAAAGTTGTTGCTAATAAGGTTCCCTTATATTGTTTATTGGACTCAATTATAAAATCACCATCTAATTTGTCAGATAATTTAACATGTATGGACCCAATTGTGATAGGAGGAATTGTTACACCTCTGCACACACAGACTCTTGCCACTCTGTTCTCAACCTCCCCATTTCTCTTGAAGGAAGCAGTTATCGCCTCCTCTTGAATGCTAACAGTGCTATTTCCCAGATTCACAATGCACGGATTTTTCTGGAGAAAGTCAAGACCAAAAATGACTGAATCTGCAATTGGTGCCACACAGACTTCCCACAGAAAACATTTCTGACCTATTTTAATTTTTACATCTTTAAAAACTTTTCCCAGAACTATTTGATCTGAAATTCCTTTCAATTTTACAAATTTTTGTGGCTGCTTAAAAATCCCAATTTCATGAAAGAAACTTTCATTCACGAGGGTTAACATTGCAGCAGTATCAACTACAGCTGCAACTGGGTTATTATTAACTTCAGTATTTAGAGCTAGACTGGTTCCATTAACCCTGTGAATGTTAATTTCCTCAAATTTCTCATCAGCGGAAGTATCATTTACTGAAGGCCACCCATGACCCCCTTTTGTTTGGACCAAGAGTTGGCCGGACTGCTCGATCCACTGGCATTTAAATTTGTGTTATCCTTCAGAGTGATGTCATTCAGCCACTCAAATTTATCTTGTTTTGGTTTAGGAGGAGTACCAGGTTGATTAGTATTCAGTGGTTGATTTCTCCTCCAATTAAGCGGTGAGGGAGATCTAGAGTTATTAAATCCCCTATAAGGTGTGGAATACTTTGGGGTATAAGCATTGCCTCTATTTGACCTTTCAGATGAATTACCAAACGTTTTCTGAGAGTAAAATTTATCTGAATATCGAAAAGGTGTGGTGGTTCTAGTATCTGCATTTTCAAATTTGTTTGTTTGAGGATTTGAAAACACTGCAGCAGATAATTTTTGAATCGCATGCTTAATTTCCGAAAGTTCTTTTCCAATGTCTGGATGCTGATTAGCAGAGAGTTCAGGTGAGGGGTTTACCTCTTGATCGCTTGTACCTGATATTGGATCAGATTCGGAAAATGACACATGTCGTTGTAAGTAGGATGGACTGTGATATCCAAAAATAGCTCTTTGATTGGCCGCAGAAGTTTTAACATACCTCAAAGCTTTATTTATATTTGTGGGATTTTTTTCCATTACTGCCCTTGCGGCCTCTTTTTCACGGCATCCATGGAGAAATGCATCAGTTGAAATTTGGTCTATTGTTTTCTTACTGGCATGCTTATAGCCATCAAGTGTTATTGTATGAACTCTCTGAGAGAATTCTTCTATAGGTTCATCATCATGTTGTTTGATAAACTGTATCTGTCTTCTGGCAGACACAGGGGCTTCCTTGCAACTGAATCTTTCTTTCAATTCACGTTTGAAAGTTTTATAATGTTTACCCAGCTGCAAAGTGTTGGCATATTCCAATGCTGGACCAGACAGGCAATCAAGCAAACGTTCTATTTTTTTTTTTTTTTTTTTTTTTTTGCTTTTTCCAGTCTCGTCTGTCAGAGATTCTCTCAAATTTCAATATAAATGACTCCCATTTAAAAGAATCGTTTCCAGAAAAGATGGGCATTTTTGGACGCTGAGGACTTCTACTTCGGCGCCGTTTACGATGTCTGTGTCTACCTAGCTGCTCATCTGAAGAAGATGATGACCTTGAAGTGCTGCTAGAAGAGGAAAAATCTGATAAGTTATGTTCACGATCATTACTGGAGGATGAAAATCTATGGGAACGGTGTTTTCTTGTTGAACTTTTTGTGTGCAAGCCATTGATATCACTTTGGGCTTGAGTGTCATTCGAATTTGATTTGTTAGATTTTATAATGACTGTCAGGAGGAATAACATCTAGAATTTTACTAAGGTGAGGGTCTGAATGTATGCTAGCTTGAGGGTTTTTATCAGGAAGGTCCCCCATACTAATTGAACTCACAAATGTTTCCTCTTCCTGTTCACCTTTAATATCTTTACAAATATCTTCAAAATCACTACAGTTAAAAGTAGAAGTCCTGTCATGAAATGCGCACAAATAGCACGTTGATATGCGCGTTAATGTACGCGTTATGACCATAGTAAGGCTATCAAATTTTGTACATATGGCCTGTGCACATGCAATGTTTCAGCCAATGGACCTCCGGGTAACCCGGAGGTCCATTGGCAGAACCATTGCATGTGTTTGCTATGGGTAACCAAGAGAGCCTGTCGTGCTTTGGATGTCATTCGATATGGCAATTGCGCGCAATTCCAACGCGAAATTAAGCCTAGATAAGCGCACTATTCGTGACAGGACTTCTAGTTTTAACTGTAGTTATTTCCTTTAATTTTATATTTACATCTCTGGCAGCTGCATATTTAAGCAACTCTATATTTTTTATTTTTAATCTGTAGCCTAGTTTGTAAAATCTCATTTTGAGCCACAGCAGACTGTAATTTAAGATTCCATTCCTCCTCTTTTGCTGTGAGCATATTTTCCAATTTATTTAATGTTTCCTCTATTTTATCTTGTCTGTCTACATTAAATGCTGGCTCTGTTATGATAATAATACCTTTTGCTAGCCAATCGGCCCAAGTTTCAATTCCAATTTCAGCCTCTTTCTGCAAATCAGCCAAATCTAAATGACTTTTCTGCTCACATTACTTGACTAATTTGTCCGATTTAGATGGGCCAATGTTTTGTAGTTTCCTAAATTCTTCTGCAGTGGCCTTCTGAATAAATATCGGTTTTACCATGATTATTGTTTCGCAAAAGAAAAATTGCAAACAAAGTGTAAATTCCACCACCTGTGAATCATTTGTGGAGTTGTATATGCTTAGTTAACTTATTCATTTATCATGCCAAGTTAAAAATGCCATTGATTTGCCTAAAATAATAATTCGAGCCAATTCAGGCAAAATTCAGTCTTAAACAGAATATTGTAGACGAATTGTACCGACTAATTTTTAAATATAAATCAGCCAGCGATTTGCAGGAAAACAATATTCAGATAGGAAATTTACAACAGGAAAATAATTTTCATCTTTGTTTACAATGGCATACCGTAGAAGTGAAATTGAAAATGTGTGCAATGGAACTTCCGCTTCTATTGTTTGTCATAGAAACGGCGGGAAAAAGTGTCAAAATAAACAACCGATCATTTTGTCAAAAGAAATAATATCAAAATACAGTTTGAGCAATAAATTTAACGACTTGAGAAGCGATTATCTACCTCCCCATAGAAAAAAAATGTTTCACGTGGTATTGATTTCGAAATGGAAGTCACAAAATTACATGACTTGAAATTGAATTATTCAAAGTTACGAGAATGCGTGGGTTTTTCTGCACATATCGTCGCCAATATAGCCGAGTTATTGTTAATTAAACAATATACCTTCAATAATTATTGAAGATCTTCTGATGATTCACAAAGTGTCCACCAAAATGTGTCGATGACGAATATCTGTTTGAAACGTCGTTCAGGTGAAGCTGTATCTGTGAATGATGTTTTCTGTCATCCATTACGTGTACGCTCCATTTAAACCCCCCTTTCGTCACACCCGGTGAACACATTGTCTTCACGGGTCCACAACCCCCTTTGCGAGGCTAATTAAAGACGACGGGAAAATCCAGACATCAAAGGCGGTTCGTCTCTTGATGAAACCGAATTACTGATATCCAGTCGCATATGAAAAACATTCTATGTTTATGCAATTAACACATCGATTCGTTTTCAAACATAATAAAAATGAATGTAGTCTAATTCATTATTTGTCCCCCAATAGGAATCAACTATTTATTTAAACAAAAATACAGCATGAATGATGGACAACAAGTTTGTTGTGAATGCGAATTAATTTCAAGCACATTGATAACAAGAACGCCCTCATCTTAGCATTACGTGTACAATGCATACAAAACCGCACTTGTTAATTACCGTCGTTTGTGTAGAAACGACCGGGTATATGAAAAGCTGTTTTAGTGCGGTCATGTGAGAAGGATTACATAACCAATTAATGTTTGGGGGAAAAAAATCTTTCAGAGACTGTCCCTGATTAGCTATTATATTGTTCAGTCAAAAAATTTCTAAACCCTACATTTAATAAAATATTCAGATACAAATGCAATATCTTTCATTTCCAGAACTCTGTACTGCGGTTTAATATAGGAATTGAAAAAATCCGTTCGTTAATTCGTGAGATTTTCGATTTGTTTTCATATTAAAATAAAATTTTCGCTGATATTTGATTTGGATTCCCTGGAATAGAACGAGTATTTCAGTGAATAAAATGTGTTCTTGGTGTATGGTGTTTTTGAAAGAACAATGTGACAGTCTTGGCGAAACATCCTGGCGTTTCGCTGCGGCAATAGCTTTTCCGATACGGGATTATGGATTCTATACTGTGCCGAGTGCTCGAACATTTCAAAGTTAAAACCCGGTGATTTAATTTTTATTATAGCATAAGCACTTTACCGAAATAGTTTAGATGAACTAAAATGAGAATGTATTATTCATTAAAAAAATTAATCGTCCAATATGCGGGAAAAAGCATGAAAACCACTAGCAAGTTTTCTGTTTTTACCCAACGTCAGCAGCCAAATTCGGCCAGCACTATACACAAAAAATCTCTATTCAAATTTTATTATGTTTTTTAAATTTTTGTTAAAAACGTAGCTTATGACCTCGCATTGGAACGATCTCGATGATCGCAGTAAGGGAATGTCAACCAAGGTTTATGTTGTTTTGACCAGCGATGGAGCACTGAAAGGGAAAAAGATTCCCATTTCGATAAGGCAAGCACTTCGAAGGGTTTTCCCCGTCATGTCCTTCCATCACATCCTGGACTGCATTGACAGTAAAACTTGTTTACCAACAGAAAATTATCAGTTAAATTTACCGAAAAATGTGTCCATTTTAAAAGATACCACCCTTGAAAAAAATATTTTGGCAGGACACCCAACATGATCAGTGACATGAAAACAAAATGAAGAAAACAAATAAAAACACCGGCCAAACTTATCTCCCCTGGTCGAAACAGTTCTTTGTACTTTGCTTTCAAAAAAGAAGTAAAATTCTAAAAAGGACCCCGATTAAATTTTAAAGAGACTCGTGAGTATAACCAAATCACGTCTCCCAACCACAAAAAAAATTGTTAAAACCCCTCCCAATTAAATTATTCTCGTATATTTAAACAAACACGTTGAATGGATCACTACCTCGCTCAGGAGGTGTGCTGTCTGAAATATGTGTGTGTGTGTGGGGGGGGGGGGGGGGGGCATTGCATTTCCACAGAATTTCTTAGACAATAATGTACATTGTGATAATACTTAATAGTGCTTCTGTCCCCGTGGCAACGGGAAGTGAAGCAGTGCTTAGTTACTATGGTAAGAAAGTTCCGCTTTACTGGTGCCAGTGCCTGGGATGGATGTCCACTAAAATGGGCACCAAAGGGGGACACGATCGGCTAAACTTGACTTTAGACATTTGTTGTGGTCACAATTTATTTATTTATTGGTGTTTAATGTCACTTTTATGCAACTATTGTCAATTGCGACCGATGGGCACAATTAGCCATAGTTGATGAAAAGTGACATTAAACACCAATAAATAGATAAATAAATAGCTAATGCTTCTTGCAAAGTGTCTAGTTTGTTCACACAATTTATTTCGTGTGTGTAGATAAGTGCAGGGTGGATTACAACTAAATCACACACAGAGTGAATGGTCCACTCGACTTCAACTTACAGGCGCCGATAAACAGCAGACAAGCAAGCAAATTGTCTCTTGATGGATGTGTAGATAAATCTGGTGGCCCTTAAAAAATCAGTTTGTGTAAAAAAATATGAGTTCTGTAAAACATTCACTTGACAAGTGATTTGGTAGTAGTCCACCTGTCACGTACTGTGTATTTTTACCCATTGGTAATTGAGTGCTAACTCCATGGAATATTTGCAGAGATTTTCTACTCAAAAGTGGAAACAAAACCCGATCGATATTATAGTGCTTTAAAAGAGTGCTTGTGTATATATATTTTTTTTTTAAAGATAATATATTCTGTCATTCATGTGTGCAAATGTTTATAGATACATGTAAAGAATTGAAGTCAGATATCATTAATCACAAAACCCGATCAATATTATAGTGCTTTGAAAGAGTCCTTGCGTATATATTTTTTTAAAATATAATATATTCTGTTATTCGTGTGAGCACATGTTTGTAGAACATTAAAGTCAGCTATCATTAATAAAAAAATTGCTTAATAGAGTATTGTTTGTTAAAATCATTTGTCCCATATAATCAGTCAACACAGATGACTGTCCATAAGATCATCATTGACAACTGCACTTGTTATTATTGAAGTAATTACCATGGATACTAAAAAGTTCCCCTCAAAGCCAATTAGCTTATCCTATTTTTAGACAGCCTATTATGCAATCGACTAGTAGAGAGGAGAGAATATTTTAAATGGACTGTACACGTAATGCCAAGGGGGATTATCCAATTTGTCATCCCGAATATCGGTCCAAGCGTGCCCTGGTATTTCATCACCAGTACCACAGAATACAGTTCGTGTTAAAGTTGTCAAATCTCATGGGATTATTTCTGAAGTGCGCCCCCCCCCCCCCCCCGATCGGGAAAATCGACCACATTCTTCGGGGAAATAAAATCCTGCAAAACAACATAAAGATGGAAATACTATTCCCGAAGACCTGACACACTAGCGCAATAGGAATAACCCGATAAGCTTGTAATTACCGTGGCATGAGCAGAGTTGCTCACGTTGCGAGAGTTCTATTTTTCTATTTTTCCGATGCCAGGAACTTTTCAAACTGTCACTGGTCAACAAACATCTAGAGTCTGTGATGTAAGCAGTGGCGTAACAGTAATATTGGGGGCCCTCAAGCCACATACTGTAATTATATTCTAGAACACTGACTGGGTACAAACATTCTATTCAGTATAATATCCATCCAGTCTTGACTAGCTTAAGAAATTCTAGTGTTGGTTAGTGGTTACAGTATGGTTGTCGTGGACTGGTCACTTTGCACGTGTGGGCAATATTTCCGCGGACGCAATAATATTAGATTCCAAACGCTAATTATAGAAGTTAGAGTCAAAAATGTAATTACGGTACAACCCGGTGCTTCATTAATTAAAATTTTCCTGATGGTGATTTTCGTTCGTCCTTTCGTTCGTTTCTGTGTCTGTTTCTTCGTTAGTTGGTCAGCACCTTAACCGAGAAGTCACGTGGGCATTGGTTGGTTTCAGATACTACTTCAACGGTTTTCTGATGTAACAACCTGCACAGAATGCATTCACATTTGTAAATGAATTAAAATTTAAATTGTTTCGTCATTTGAACAACTGTCCAATGTTGTGTGCCTAGTACATAACCCTGTAATTGGTTTCAGAGAATATGGGCCCCGATTCTTTTTGTAAGCTGGTGTTGAAGCGTCCAACATCAATGCTTCACCAACAACATTGTTTCGATACCCATAATAATGGTTTTTCCCAAAATATTTGGAATTGTTGGAGGCCCCTAAAACGTGCAATTGTTGGGGGCCTTTGGGAGGCGCCCTAACCTCGTTGTATGAGCGTTACGCCACTGGCTGTGAGTTAGATCGTATTTATAAATTTGTGGCTTGTGGAACTTGGGTATCAAAAACGGGGATCATGACGAATCGCCATGACACCTGTATTGACATCCAAGATCCAAAGCCGCTTATTTTTTTTATTTTTTTTTACATTTTGCTTGAACTCTCCCAAGGCCTCTAGAGTCACGGATATTATTTATTTATTGGTGTTTAAGGTCACATATTTTTGTACAATGACTAATCTTGACTACAACATGAGTATCAACTCAAGACCAAGGGTGAGCGTTAGTAAGCCATGTTGTCCATTTTAGAGAGGGTTTGCACCTCCCAAGCATTGGTGACTGGGTCCTATTTTACAATTAAAACAGAGCCTGTTTACCGCAGTGAACAGGCACTGCTTTACTTCCCGGGGTTCCCGCGGGGAGTTATGGTAGATTGATGGATAGGTGAGAGTGTTCTCGAAACTTTTTTTCCCACGAAACGGTTGACGTTGTCAATAATGCTGCGGCATTATTGCAGGCACGCGCGAGGTCATGGAGACGTTGACCGCTGGTTCCTGGGCGTATTTGTCCCATCGCATGTGGGGCGAGTTTTCTTGAAACTTGTCTCAAAGATATAGGTAAATAAATTCAAGTACATTTAACGTGTACAGTGCGGAGTTTTTTGGGTTGTCAAAATTTTGTTTACAAGTTATTGCCTTGTTGTAATTTATGGGAGAGTGCTACCTGTACCCTGTAGAAATTTTTGAAAATTATTGGAGATTTTGTACATTATGTGGGCACATGCGGACGATTCCTTGGGTAAAGCGATAATATTATTCGTTCGGACCAACAGACAAAAAACTCAAGACATCTTGAAAATTAAATTGTGGGAAAATAAATAATGACGATAAACCGATATTTTTGTAATTACACCGGTATTCAATCGATATTGGTTTGAATACCGGTATATATCGATTTATCGATATACCGTGCAGCCATACCTATAGGCACTCTCCCATAAATTGTAACAGGGAATATCCACCCAGACTAAATAATATAAACACAAAAATTATCTGAAGCACATCCACAGAATATGAAGTCTTTGAGCTGTGGTACTAGCTCTTCAGGATAAAGCCCAACAAGAGTGTGTGTGTCCATCCCCATTAGCTCACCAGCGTATGCCATGCAATAAATCTAGGCTTATTACAAATCTGCAAAAAATGTCCGGCTATGTACACACATAGCAAAACAGGTCAGAAATTTTCTAAGTCCACACTGACAAAAAAGTCTAACATTGCATTAAAAAAGTCCCAAATCTCCGAAAAGTGTCCGTTCAGGGTTAATGTCATGTTATATTGATGCATTTAACACATATATGGAATATGAAAGCCACAGCATACCGGTGGTAGCCTCTACTCATGTACAGCAAAACAGGTCGAAAATTCTAAGTCCACACTGACAAGAACGTCTAACATTGCAAAAACACTAAAAGTCAAAATATCATTGGGTAAGGATCTGTGGGTAATTGTAAGCCATAGAAACAAAGTATGAGGTGCATAGCAATAGGGCTGAAAGTCAAAGTGGACTGGTACAATAACTTTAACACAAGTGTTGACGCCGACGCCGACGCGCCTCAGGTCATGACAAAAGCTCACAAAACTTCGTTGGTGAGCTAAAAATGGGCTTTTAGCACTCAACTGGTTAAAGGATGGTACTTTTCAAGCATAGAAACAATTGTAACAACTTTTCAAGGATGAGACTAAAATTCAAGAACTTTTCATTTCAGCGGCAACCCTGCAGTAGGTGGCGTAACAATTAATCGCCGTAGTATCGGAAGTTGGAGAGAGTTATAACATTAGGCCTGCATCGCAAAGCGCTGCTAATGCCCACGACCGGAAAAAAAAAACATTTCACAAGAAATTTTCTAAGTCGAAAGAGTGAAAAAGGACCATAACTCTGGAAAAAATATGTGGGAGAAACTTATGCTGCACATAAATCGTTCCCCCTTGATGCTCTATCACAACACCAAATATTCAAATCGGAGTGACAGTGGCTGAGATACAAGGGGAAATCTTGGTACGGACGGACGGACGGACGGACGGAGGTCTCCACTAGATATCCCTTCGACTTTTCAAGTCGGTAGCATAACAATAACAAAAGCAACGCGAAGCGTGGCATATGCCCCCCTCCAGCAATAGCAAGGATAGCAGTATGCCATCAAAAGCATTGCATGTGCCTGCAGCAATCTGTACTAATATAAAAAAGCATGGCAAAAGATTATTTCAATCCAACGTACGATGACAGAGCTAGAGCAGCAAATATGTTGGACGGACACATTTTTCAATCATTTTTCAATAATAATCCCCCAAGTTAAACAAGGGAAAATAACTCTGTAAATGTTTACGCGAAGATGTTAATTCTGCTGTAGGACCCGTCCCCCATGTTGACGGACAAGCATGGCAAAAATTATTTGAATCCGAAAAATAATGACCGTGCTAGAACAGCAAATATATTGGACGGACACATTTGCGTCACGTACGAACGTACGCAGCTCTCCACTAGATACCCCCTCCCCCACCCCCGAGCAAGTCGCGGGCATAACTAGTAGCAGCAGCCAGTACAATGGGATAGTGGCACAAAATGGTTGGAGGCTGCAGTACGGGCTGGAGCAGTAGTGTTGAAAGCCAGCAATGCTTTCGATCTAAGCTCCAGTGCACAAACCACTAAATCACCCCACTCCTTATTGTATCATTAAAGTCGGAAAACGTTTTTTTTTCTACCACGGTATGCAAGAACTTTTCCATTTTCCGATAGAAATGAATGGTATACCACTAATACCGTTCGGTGTCGGTATCCAGCCAGTACCGATTTACGGCATCGATGGAATCTTAAAATACCGAAATTGCGGTATTGAAAAATATTCCCAACATTAGTTGAACAAGAAGATCTACGGGGCCTGAAGCGCTCACCTTGAACAGAACACGATATAAACAGAGTCCAAGAATGAGTCTACATTAAGCAATCCATCTTCATAGGATACATTGTCAATTCTTGAGCCCCTCAGGAGTGACAAAAATAGTCCGAGCATCATGCCTTTTCTTCAGTTATTCATAATGTAAAATGTGGAGCTCCGCTATGAAGCCCCTTGATACAACCTATGTGGGTTAATCTTAGTTACACACCTCTGGAGAGTACTGAGCACAAAATTTCCAATTCTTCAGCTACATGGACAATTCTGGCTCCCATAGGGAGCCCAAATATTAACCCAGGCTCTCAATTTGAACAAAGTTGAATCTGACCTCCCTAGAGATGTTGTATACCAAATATGATAGCATTCTTACTGGTGGATCTGAAGAAGAAAATTTTTAAAGAAATTTCTTCATATTGCATTAAGTTAAAATTTGGGCTACCATAGCGAGCCCAAATATTAACCTACGGACACAATTTGAACAAACTTGAATCTGACCCTCCAAGAGATGTCGTATACCAAATATGAAAGCATTCTGACTAGTGGATCTGAAGAAGAAGAATTTTAAAGAAATTTCCTCATATTGCATTACGTTAAAATTCGGGCTACCATAGGGAGCCCAAATATTAATCTAGGGAACCAATTTGAACAAACTTGAATCTGACTCCCCTAGAGATGTTGCAAACCAAATATGAAAGGATTCTGACAAGTGAATATGAAGAAGAAGATTTTTGAAGAAATTCACTCATATTGTACCAAGTTAAATTTCAGGTTCCCATATGGAGCCCAAATATTAATCCAGGCACTCGAATTGAACAAACTTGAAGCTGACCTCCCAAGAGATGTTGTATACCAAATATGAAAGCATTCTGACTGGTGGATCTGAAGAAGATTTTTAAAGAAATTTCCTCATATTGCACGATGTTAAAATTTGGGCTTCCATAGCAAGCCCAAATATATACCTAGGGACCCGATTTGAACAAACTTGAATCAGACCCCCCCCCCCCCCCCCCCCCCCCCCCACTCCCCCTAGAGATGTTGTATACTAAATATGAATGCATTCTGACTGGTGGATCTGAAGAAAATTTAAAAAATTATCCCCCATATTGAACTAAGTTAAAATGTGGGCTTCAAATATTAACCTTGGAACTTGGTTTGAATAATCTTGAATCTGACCCTCACAACCATGATGTATATCAAACAAAAGATTCTGACTGGTGGTTCTCAAGAAGAGGATTTTTAAAGAATATTCCCCATATTGCCCAAAGAGCCCAAATATGAACCAATGGGCTTTATTTTAACAAACTTGCAACTGACCCTCCCCTATGGATGCTGCATACCGAATATCAAAAGATTCCGAAAATTGGTTCGGGAGACAATAGTTTTTTAATTTTTTGCAAATACGCTGACTCAGCATTTTTTCAATGCCCTCTACAGAACACCCTAACGTAACCGCTGCCAATTTATTTTAGCATTCAATTCTACTGATCCTAAGGATGCTTCATACCCAATAACAGTTCTCTGTTCCGTGTGGTTTGGGAAATATGGCGTTTGAAATATTTCAATTTTTAACTCCTGGGATTCCCATAGGGATGCGGGATTTTTTTTTTGCAAGAGTCAAATGCTTATGACCCAATAATACCACATACTAAATTTTGTTCAAATCGGACCACCAATTCAGAAAATGGAAATTTTGGGTCAAAAATCTTAACCGTCCCATTACAAAGCCAAATATTGTTTCACAAACTTCATTTGAACAAACGTGAATCTACACCTCAAAAGGAAGTTCCATAACAAATATCAAATCATTTTACCCACTGGTTCAAGGGGAGATTTTAAAAATATTTTGGAGCTCTTTTCCCCACCCCCTCCCTATGGGGCTGGGCATGTTGAGTTGAACAAAAATGCAATGCCCCTTCGGGACCATCACTCACACAAACTTTCATTTGAATTGGCCCAGTGTTTTTTTGGAGAAGACAAAACATGGTGTTGAGGGACGGACGGACGGACGGAGTGGGATGGGATTAGCTCAGCTTGACTTTGTCAAGGTGAGCTGAAAACAAGAGGCTCTATAGAGTCTGTAATCTCTCACCTCACAGAACTACATATCCCTCAATTAGTTTATTCAGAATCAAAGAATGCAGCTAGCTGCCATGCTCCTTCATCTGAACGAAACAGAATAATGATTGTTTTCAGTCGGTTTTTCATACATTATTTGTGCGACATTTGATTCACATTGGCCAATGTGAAGATAAGAAGATGAAAATGTTAATTGGGTTGCAAACATGGCCACAATTGCAGCTCACTGTTACCATTGAAACAATGGTAACAGTGAGCTGCAATTGTGGCCATGTTTGCAACCCAATTAACATTAAATGGGGAGCGGTGGTGGAGGGTGTGCCAGTCATCAGTCATGTGAAGCTTCAAAACATTTGGCATTGTAGTTTCAGAGAAGATTTTTAAAAATCGACCAGTCCAAATCAAAGAATGCCTCTGGTGGCCATGTTTTTCATCCTACGGGAACAAAATGAGGATCGCTTGTAGAGGAGCTCCCATAGACCATTCCTGCCACGTTTGGTTCACATCGGCTAAGCAGTTTCAGAGAAGGAGATAACCAGAGGCTCTACAGAGTCTGTAATCGCTCACCTGGAACAACATATAAAAATGTGATTTCCCATAGGCTTTCCATGGTAACTATGAGCTGCAATTGTGGCCATGTTTGCAACATTACATCAGCATTATATGAGGATGATTGGTAGAAGGTGTCCCAGTCTTCAATGGCGTGAAGTTTCAAAACATTTGAATCCATCAAACAGAATCACAGAATGTCTCTGATGGCCATATTTCTCTGGTGGCGATATTTTCCAACCAACGGGACCATATAGACCATTCTTGCCATGTTTTGGTTCACGTCAGCTCAGTAGTTCCAGAGAGAAGATGAAAATGTGATTTCCCATAGGTTTTTTCTATAGTAACTATAAACCGCAATTGTGGCCATGTTTGAAAATTAAAACGAGGAACGGTGGTGGAGGGTGTCCCAGTTATCAACCATGCAAAGTTTCAAAACATTTGGCCCTGTGGTTTCAGAGGAGAAGAGTTTTCAAAATTAACCAATCAGAATCAAAGAATGCTTCTGGCCGCCACGTTTTTTCACCCAACAGGAATAAAATGAGTAACAGTTGTAGAGAACCTCTCATAGACAACGCCTGCCACGTCTGGTTCACATTGGCTCAGTACTTTCAGTGAAGATGATGAAAATGTGATTTCATATAGGGTTTCTATAGTAACTATAAGCCATAATTGCAGCCGTAATTGCAACCCGATGAAGATTAAAATGAGGATCATTGGCAGAGGGGGTTACAGTCATCAGTCACACTAAGTTTTCAAACCATTTGGCCTTGTAGTTTCAAAGAAGATGTTCTTGAAAATGCACACATTTATGAATTCTGTTTCAACAAAACAAAAATCAGTAAAAGAAGGTTAAATATTTTGAAAATTACAATTTTTTCAGACAGTATTCTCTTTCAAAATAGCTTTGGATAGGTAAAGGGTTACAGAAAACACATCTTACTCCAATTTTGTCAGATCTTAAAAGATATATATAATTACTGTCATCTAAGCCGACATGATGGGAACAAAATATACTCTCCCAAAAAAGAAAGTGTGCATGCTAAAAAATAACACTTAAAAAAGATATATATCATTTCATTCATGGAAATCTTATTCAATCACAGATGAATCAATTTGTGATCAACACGAGAAATTTCATTACGCTACGACGAATACTCTTGGTGCCATGGAGAGTCAAAAACGCTAAGGGTCAAACACAAAAGTCATACACTCAATATCTGGTATAACCTCCGTCTGCATCGACTACTGCTGTGCATCTACGCCTCATGGAAGCGAACAAGTTAGCATGGAAGTGTTGTGGGATGTTGTTCCATATTCTGATAAGTTGTCTTTGGAGTTCCACAAGCGTTGACGGTGCATGGGGAAGCCGGCGTAGCTGACGTTTCATTTCGTCCCATACGTGCTCAATGGGTGAGATATCGGGCGAATTTGCGGGCCAGGGAAGAACATCCACTCGTTGTTGCTGCAGATAATGTTGAACAACACGAGCTGCGTGGGCTCGGGCGTTGTCCTGCTGTAGAATGACGCCGGGGCCGTGACGTTGCAGAAATGGGACAACAACAGGTGTAAGCACTTCATCACGATATCTGGCTGTGTTGAGATTGCCATCAATAATGACCAGCTCAGTTCTGTTACGGGCAGTGATGCCACCCCACACCATGAGAGACCCTCCCCCATAACGGTTTCGCTCCACGACACATGGATCTGCGTAGCGTTCGCTTCGACGTCTGTACACTCTCTGGCGGCCATCTGATGATGAAAGATGGAAACGACATTTATCTGTGAATAAAACACGTCGCCACCAGTGTAAGGGATGCCTGAGATGCTGTCTACACCACTGCAGTCGAGCACGACGATGACGTAACGTCAAAATCGGACGAATTGCAGGTCTTCGAGGACGTAAGCCGTATTCTCTCAGCCGGTTGATTACTGTTTGAGGATGTATCCGTCTCAGGTTAGGGATGTACCTGGCTGTCGTCGTTGCCGTTTGTTGCCGGTTCCGGAGATGGACGACACGGATATACCGATCTTGCGCAGGGGTGGTAACTCGGGGTCTCCCGGAGCGGGGTCGGCCTCGAACGTCATCATGTTGTGCATGTCGATGGACTAGCCTGCCTACAGTGTTACGGTAGCAGTTCAAATGCTGGACAACCTCTCTGTGTGTTCTGCCAGCTCTAATCATACCCAGGGCAAGGAGACGTTGATTCTTTGTCAATCTTGGCATGCTCATGTGGAGTCGTTTTAACAGCAGCGCAAGTTTGAATGTGAACGATAGGAAGGCCTTACTTTAGTGTTTAAATACCCAAGGATTCACACTGCTGCATGAATTTTCAGACTCTCAACGTGCAAAACATGCCTTTTCACAAACGTGCAGCACGTCATTTAACGTTAATGCAATTTTAACGGGGAAAGCTGTTTTTGTGTTCAATATAACTTATTCATGAACAGGTTACCACTCTTTACACCAACGAAATTATTTTTTGGGAGTTTGATCAATTTCTGCAATGCACACTTTCTTTTTTGGGCGAGTATATAAACAAACTTCCATGCTTTCCAAACACCTGTCATCAATCAGTATTTTCTGATGAATTCCAGTCACCTCGGCCCCAAGTCATTTCGGCCCTAGTCAAGTCGGCCGTAGTCATGTCGGCCCAAGTCAATTCGGCCCCAAATTACCTAGTCATTTCGGCCCCATTTTTTCGGAAAGGGGGGGGGGGTGAGAGTTGATTTTTTAATCTTATTTTTTTCACATGATATATCATTCTTTCAAAATCAAATCATGATTACCTACAAATAGTAGCAAATAGACAGCGCCAAAAATTACGCCCTGCTGAGCCACAGGATCTTGATTTTGATATTGATGTGAATTTTTAGACTGTGAGAACTTTCTCGTTGGAGATCTTCGAGTTGACACTGCACGACACATAATGTTTGCTACACAACCACAACTTGATTTGCTGCAAAATACAAGACATTGGTACCTTATGGCACCTTTAAGATTGTAAGACAACCATTTCAGAAATTATTCAGTATCCACGCATTCATCCAAAAAGACAACTCCATGAAACAAGTACCTGTGGTGTTTGTGTTAATGTCAAGGAGAAAAAAGAAAGACTATGTTGCAGTAAGTTCATTTTTTTATTTACAAATTTTATTTACTGGTTGCGTTATTTAAGTTAATGTAGTACTTTAGTACTCTAAATATTATTACGTTTCCCCATATCTGATGTTGTGCATCTGCATAGGCCTATTTTCATATCCATATCTAACCTTTTCTTTTTTAATTTACAAATTTTATTTACTGCTTGCTTTATTTAAGTTAATGTAGTACTTTAGTACTCTAAATATTAAATCCATATTATGTTACTTTTTGTAGGTCTTCAACAGGATAAATGAACTGCGACCAACAAGAAATGTTCAAGGGTTTGTTCTTGATTTTGAAGCAGCAGCATGGAAGGCTGTTAGAGAAGTCAGTATATGAGGATACTGATATCAAGGGATGCGCTTTTCACTGGGGCAAGCTGTTATGAAAAAGGTGGCCTCTCTTGGCCTGAAGACAACCTTCAATCAAAGGAAAGGAGTTAATCTATACATCAAGAAACTCCTTGCATTAGCTTTCTACCAGAGCAACATATACCTGCAGCTTTTCAACAACTCGCACAGTCTGCCAACACACAGCCACTGCAAGATTTGGTAACAAACATTAACAATACCTGGATGAATAGTGCGGATTGGCTGCTGAAAAACTGAACACTGGACTCATGCCCAGTGTTCAGTTTTTTCAGCAGCCAATCCGCACCAACAATGATGTTGAGGGTATGTACATGTACTTTTATTTATCCTTATTTACGACTATATTGATACGTTTTGGACATAAGACATAATTAAATACAGGTGGATTTTCGACTTTGGAATACCAGAGAAGGTTGTGGTGGAGGGAGTGGGGGTGGTTGGGGGGGGGGGGGGGGGCTTCATATTACTGAAATAGGGTATTAGGAAATATGTTGATTTCGTCTCAGTTTAAAACATTTCAAAATTTTCAGATGTTATTTATATCTACATCAAACGTTTCATTTAATTTTCGTTCGTAATACTTTTTTAGGATGGCATCGACGTCTAAACAGCAAGACAGGGAAATCTAAGCTACATTTTTACTTACTTGTACCACTCCTGAGGAAAAAAGGAAACAACATTACCATCACAATGAGAGCTGTCGAGGAACAATCCATGACACGACGACAACGAGTAGATACAAGAAAACTAGGAGGAAAGCTGTTTTATGGGAAAAATATGAGAACCAAGAACTGAGAACCTCTGAATTTCTTCGAGAAATAAGTAATATTTATTTCACTTAAATTCCAAACTTTGAAAACGATAATGATTAAATTATAGTCCATTACTTTATGTATATATTAGTATTTGTTTATGTAAAAATTTATTTAATTTTTTATGTAACAGCTTGATCTTTCCTTAACCCAACGAATCGCCCGCATCCGCCCGCGTAATATGCAAAATCAGCAGTTGAATAAATATTCTTTTTCAAAAGAGTTCAACAAAACCATATCATGTGACCCCTCGTTGGAACGAGCTCATCGAGCTCGTTCCAACGAGGGGTCACATGATATGGTTTTGTTGAAATTATTTGAAAAATTTAAAAAAATGATATTTAAAATAATAAATTTTGATATCGTCTGCGTTGGGTAAAGGATTAATAAAGGTCATTACCAATTTTCTGAATAAAAATTATGCCTTGTTGTTTATTGAACTAGCCCATATATTGGCATAACTTTGGGGCCGAAATGACTTTAGGGCCGAAATGACGTTGGGGCCGAAGTGACCAGAGGCCGACTTGACTTGGGGCCGAGGTGACTGGATACCTTTTCTGATAAGTAACTTGAGAGAATACATAATTAGATTACAGCTGAAGATATCGACATACAGTTGCACCTGTTTACAGTACAAGACAAAATAAGTTGTGTAGGATAATCCTATAAACTATGTATCTTTCTCTTCCTACACTGATAAGACCAGAAGCTGACATCATTTTCTGCAAAGCTCTCACTGATAGCTTTCCAGAAAATGTCAGATTCTGATCTTGTCAGGGCGAGAGCAGCAGTTTACTTAGTTTATTGCAGTTATGCGACAGCTTATTTTGACTTGTACTGTATACACAATATTTTAGTTTTTTCCAGTTCTCAGTAGAGAAAACTGGAACCAACCCTTACCAGATTCTCAAAAAACAAGTATTTTGCTGACAGTACCGATCCTCTTGCAGACAGGAGAGGCGTTGGGTTAAGCATTAGAATATAGCCTCTGGTGGCCACATATTTCCATCCTCTCATAGACCATTCCTGCGAAATTTGGTTCACGTCGGCTCAGTAGTTCCAGAGAAAATGAAAATGTGATTTCCCATAGGGTTTCTATAGTAACTATAAGCGGCAATTGTGGCCATGTTTGCAACCCGATCAACATTAAATGAGGATCGTTGGTAGAGGGGGTCCAAGTCATCATGTTTTATTTCAGAGGCCTTCCATTGGGTCCTATTTTACCAGTAAAGGAGAACTTGTTAAGCTTGTCTGTTACGATTATCATAGGGTTTAGTACTTTTGAAATAAATAATGTTTAAAGTACCTCGATAAATGCACGGGAGGAGGGCGGGAAGGATTTCGCTTATAATAAGTGCCCCTTACAACAATTATCAACGAGCTATCATAAGCTATGTTTTTGAGACAAACGAACATGATAAAATTTAGGCGGATACACCCATATCGTCCGCTAGCCAAATCGTCCGCTAACAATTTGACCCAAATCGTCCGCCAGTGAACCCGAATCGTCCGCTACAATTTTACCCAATTCGTCCGCCAGAGAAATCGAGGTTGGGCGAGAGAGAGAAAACAACTCTGATCCCGAATGGAATGGTTTAACGCGCCGAAGGCGCGCAGGGACGGTATGGGGAACAAGCCCCTTTCGACCCTCATTGGCTGTAAATGATTAAATTCCACATGTCTATTCGTGTTGAATGAGGAACAGGTTCAGGTACTCGGCAGGTGTCACCGGTTGCGGCGTGATGGTCTCTTTGACTGATGTCGGTTGAACCGCATTCGCACCTTGGACTCCGAGGTGCTAACAACTGATCAATGGAGCTCCCACTGGTAATCCAAGAGACACTTGTCAGAGTGAAGGCTACCCTTGCCACCACCTGGAGTATCCAGGTGCTCAAGGGTAAAATTCACCTGACAGTGGATTTTGATAAAGAATCGGAACCGCCGTCCTCGGAGAGGTGTAGCACCTTTCGTGAGGGGATTTCCCCTCACACTGGTCACCCTCCTAGTGACACGGAAAAGCTGGATGAAGGCAGCCGGAGTAGTACAGCCACAGCCACCATCAAGAAGAAGAGAATAAGAAAGAAGGGACCCTCCGCCAGACGACGAGATGCCCGCCGAATGACGGAGTTCTTGGAGAAGAAGAAGGAAAAGGAAGAGAAGGAGGCAAGTGAGGGCGTCAAGGGGACAACGCCTGTCATCCCTGAACAACCCTTGTCCAGCCCGGCACCCCTCTCCCAGGAGGAGGGTCCGGAGGACCATGGGTCGTCAGGTGACAGTTCATTCTCCAGCTCATCAGACTCTTCATCTGAAGAGGAGATGGAGGAGGATGCTCTGTCAATGGTGCGGGAAGCTGTCTCTGATGACGCACCTTTCACCCCTCCAGCTCTTGCTTCTCCAGCTTCTTTGGACAAGGAGTCCGACCAGGAGGAGAGCTTCCCGGAGTCCGCGGAGGCATTCCTTGGGGAGGAGATCGAGGACGATAACACCAGAGCCACAGTCCAAGAAAACTACAGCTTCTATGTATCCAAACAATTTCCAGCAAACTCAATCAGGACAATCCTCACAATAAATTTACAAAACTGTAGGAAACCTCAAGAAGAAACAGCAGCAAGGACCAGGCCATTCACTACCAAGGAACCTACTAATCCTCCAGATCCAACAACGCCAACATCTATCTCTCCAACACATCCTCCTCCCACCAAGAAAAACCGCAGGAGAGACAGACGCCGCTGAACACCTTTACTCTTCCCCTCCTCTGCCACGCTCTGACATGACAAAACTATACAGTCAACGAGGGGCGAAAGGGGCTTGTTTCCCAATTCCGTCCCTGCGCGCCTTCGGCGCGCGAAACCATTCATTCTCGGGATTCGGCGCGCAAAACCATTCCTTTGTTGTCTTGCGTTTAACTCATTTGGAATGTACACACGTTCGCAAACATCCGATCCAACTTTGAAGAGTCTGGAAGCCCCGCCCACTCAACTCAAATTGTCACCGTGAGGGCGTGACGGCAGACTGATAGATGGATAACAATCTTGTAAACAAAACTACAAACTCACTATCACCCTAAGAAGGTGATCTTACAGACAGATTAACAGCTTTACTGTGGCCTTCTACCAAAAAGGGCTGCCTTCGCCGACTCAGCTAAAGATTAGATCACAAATTAAAGCATAATGTGCTACTTTTATCTTTTTATTTTTGCATATTCTAATGAAAACTAATTCTGCCTTCTTCTTTTAAGCAGGTACACAGAAGATGCTTTTTGACCAGCATCCCAATAACCGCTATGGACAGTCTAACCGTTATAGAAACGGTCACCCCCATGTTTCCTGAACATCCTCCTCTCCATCCCTAAAGGTGGTCGACCACTTTAAGGGAGGCGAGCGTTGGTCCTGCGTCTCGCCTCTGTCCCTTTTTGTAAGTGCTTTGCGCATCTCTTGTCCCAACCCAATAGGATTACAATGCAGGCCTGCCCCCGAACCAGAGAAGTTCGGGTCTTCTTTCTGGTGGTCCCCGAAAGGGGTCGTTCTTGTTTCCTTCAAAGACGTCCTACCAAACAGAGACAGCCTGGGGCAGATTATACTTGCCAGTGATGGCCATCACTCATCACTCAATATCATCTCCGAAGTGGCAGACTATACTTGCCTGAAAATCCAGATCGACTGCACCCTCGGGGAGAGGTAGTACCTTTCTGAGAGGACCCAACCTCTCACACTGGTCCTCACCCGAGGGTTCAACCGACATCAGTCAAAGAGACCATCACGCCACAACCGGTGACACCTTCCGAGTACCTGAACCTGTTCCTCCTTCAACACGAGTAGACATGTGGAAATTAGTCATTTTCAGTCACTGGGGGGCGAAAATGAGGAGATGGGGTGGAGGGGGGGGGTGAGGGGTGGGGGAGAGTGGGAGTGTGTTAGGGGTGTCCATTTTTTTTTTCCACATGTGGTCAGTCTAAATTCTTGAGAATGCATTGTGAGCAGAGAGAAAAAAAAATACCTAACTAGCACCATGGGGGTGGGGGTGGGTGGTGGTATTTGTCTGGGTTTGTAACCACAAACTTTAACCCAAACTGTAAAAAATCATTTTTGAAGAAAGAAAAAAAAAGTGCCTAATTGGCCCCCGAGGGGGCGGGGGGTTACGTGAGTTTGAAAAAAGGTTCCGCATGTTGTGACATTTCTGTCTGGATTTTGCCTAATTGGGGGAGAGGGGGCCGGTGGTGTTTGTCAACTGTAAACAAGCATTTTTGACGAAAGAAAAAAAAGTGCCTAGTTGGCCCCAGGAGGGGGGGGGGGGGGGAGTGTGTATGTAAGTTTAAAAAAAGGTTCTGCATGTAGTGACTGTAAATGGTTCAATATGCATATTGGAGACAAGAAGAAAAAAAAGCCTAATGGGGGGGGGGGGGGGGGGGGGGGGGTAAAGGGTGGGGGTGTTTGTCTGGGTTTTTAACCACAAACTTGGAGTCATCCTACCAAGCTACAATGAAATCCCTTCATAATTATGGCCTGTGGAATATTCTAAAGCTTTTTGGGCTTCGGGCCTCTGTTGCTGTCACAGTTGCCCAAAAGGGGACGTTCTCATCTAGACATTATATGAAGTCAACCTATCAAGTTACAATGAATTCCTTTCATAAATATGACCTGTAGACTGTGCTAAAGGTTTTTGGGCTTCAGGCCCCTGTTGCCGTCACAGTTGCCCAAAAGGGGACGTTCTCATCTAGACATTATATGAAGTCAACCTATCAAGTTACAATGAAATCCCTCCATAAATATGAACTGTAGACTGTGCTAAAGGTTTTCGGGCTCGGACAGCCATCATGGTTGAATGATCGCAACCAAAAGGGGACATTCTCATCTGGGCATCATGTGGATTGATCCTACGGAGTTACAATGAAATCCCTTCATAAATATGACCTGTAGACTTTGCTGAAGGTTTTCGGGCTTCGGGCACCTGTAGCCATCACAGTTGTCCAATCACGTCCAAAAGGGGACTTTCTCATGTAGACATTATATGAAGTCAACCTGTCAAGTTACAATGAAATCCCTCCATAAATATGACCTGTAGACTGTGCTAACTGTCGGGCAGTTGTGACAGTTGATAGATCACACCCAAATGGGGAAATTCTCATGTAGACATCATACGGAGTCATCGTATCAAGTTACAATGAAATCCGTCCATATTAAACATGACCTGCAGACTGTGCTAAAAGTTTTTGGGTTTCGGGCTTGGGCAGCCATCACAGTTGACAGATCATGCCCAAATGGGGACATTCTCATCTAGGCATTATACAGAGGCATTCTATGTAGTTGCAATGAAATCCCTTCATAAATACGACCTGTAGACTGTGCCAATGGTTTTCGGGTTTTGGGCTCGGCAGCCATACCGGTTGACCAATCACGACCAAGAGGGGACGTTCTCATGTAGACATGACCTAAAACCTGCATGAAATTTCGTGATGATCAGACAAGAACTACCGGGTATAGCCTGTACTTGAAGGTTGAATAAAAAACTTTGACCACAAACTTTAACTAAAACTCCAAATGTCAACTAAACAGGAAAAAAAAAAAAAAAAAAAAAAAAAACCCACTTGAACCTTCAGTAAAAAACTTTAACCACAAACTCTAACCAAAACTTGAAATGTTAACAGATGGGTAGACGGTCAGACGGACGGACAAAAGTCATTACTATAGCCCTCACTGTAAACAGTCGGGCTAAAAGTGCCTAATTGCCCCCCACCCTGCCCTAAAGCATTGTGAAAAGGGTTAAATTAATGCCAATATTATTTGAAACCACTGTGTACAGCTTCAGTTGACCTTGCCCAAAATGAAAAAAAAGAAATGATGTTGTAACAGAGTGTTTGGAGAATGAAAGGTTGAACCTTGAAAAGCAGAACTTTAAACCGAAACTTTAAGCTGGGAATACTAAGTAAAATTGACTGGCAAAATAGGGTTAAATATTTCCTAAAACCGATAAAAGAAATCATTGATGTAAATTGAACCATTAAGTTGTATTGACCCCCGCAAGAATTACAGTAAGAAAGTTTGTAGCAAAGTCTAATTTCAAATACAAAGAAAGTAAGTCTAAAAACATGATTAAAAGGGGGTAAAATCATGCCGATTTTAATGAAAATCACTGTAGAAATGTTCAGTAGGTAGTAGACATTGTCCCAAATAAGAAACAGTGACATTCCACTAAACTGTTTTAAGAATTAAAGGTGTAATTTTAAAACACCCCCCTCCCACCCCCCAAAAACAACTTTAACCTGGAAGTTGTAAGTTAAATTGCCATACAAAAAAGGGTTAAATACTTCTAAAAATAACATGAAACAGAAAAAAAACAAAAACAAAATGAGAATAATACAATCAATAGTAATATCAATTTAAAAGAAAAAAAAAACCCAAAATACTTGAAGGTTGACTAAAAAACTTGAACCACAAACTTTAACCAGAACTCCAAATGTTAACAGACAGACAGAAGAAAGTCATGACCAAACTGGAAAGAAAAAAAAAACACCACTTCAACCTTCAGTAAAAACCTTTAACTGGTAGAATACTGGAAGCCCATTTTTGGGCTTCATTCTGAAGTGTTGGTGCCACAACCTAAAGGCTTCATATTTTGTGGATGTTGTTCATATCACCTTTGAAATGAAATTATTCAGTCAGTTAGGATTTGCCTGGTTACAATTTATGGGAGAGTGCCTATTGGCACTCTCCCATAAATTGCAACAAAGCAAAGATATGTGTACAAATTTTGGTGACCAAAATTAATTCAGCACTTTACCAGTTAACCACAAACTTTAACCAAAAGTCTAAATGTTAACAGACAGACAGACGGATGGACAGACGGACAAAAGTCATTACTATAGCCCTCACTGTAAACAGTCGGTCTAGAAAATGCCAAAACCAGTCATTTTCAGCCACCCAGCAGCATTAAAAGCAGAATTTTCACACTACCCCCACCTACTTACAACTGGAGCAAAGCATTCTGTTTCTAAAATGCCCCAAAAATGTATAGGTTTCCATTTCATTTTTTAGTTACATCTCTGGTAACAAGCCCGTGCAAAAAATAATAATCAATCTTTTTAAGCCACTGTTTCCCATATTTCATCTGGTAATTTACCCCTATGCATCAGACTCCAACTTTGGGACAAAAACTTCAAATTCTCTTTTCCATCAAATAGTCTAATGTAATCATATATCTGATACTAAAATATATCTCCAATTTACATGGCGTTAGTTTCAATATATACATTAAATTTAGAATTTCACCCTTGTGCAATAGTGCGAAACTGTAGAGCAAAACCTGACACCGAATACCGTACTGATACCGAGGTTTATCATTTTAAAAATCCAGATACCGAAACAGAACTCGAAATTTCAAAAACACCCAGCTCTATATATTTTAAGTTTTTATTTTACAAATGAAACAGAACTAATTTTTCAGTTTCCTCAAAGAATCAGCTCTTTGGAGAACAGTAAATTTACTTATTTATTTATTGGTGTTTAAGATCACATATTTCTGCACAATGGCTAATCATGACCACGATAGGGAGATAAAGTCAAAGTTATTTATTTATTGGTGTTTACTGTCACATACTTCTGCACAATGTCTAATCATGACCACAATGGAGATAAAGTCAAGGTCAATCGTTTATACCCTATGTTGCCTATTTTAGAGGACTCGCACCCCAAGCATTAGTGACTGGGTCCTATTTTACCAGTAAACAAGCACTGTTGCACTTCCCGGGTTCCTGCGGGGGAAAGTCAAGTTTACTAAATCATTTATACGCATGTTGCCCATTTCAAAGGACAACATGCATATAAGTGATTGGGAACTGGTTCCTATTTTACCAGTAAAACACAGCTTGTTTACCACAGTAAACAAGCATTGCTTCACTTCCCGAGGTTTCTACAGAGATAGAGAACAACAAAACAATAATAAAAACAACACAATATATTGTCACTTTTAAATAATTTTATTCCATTGTGCAAACTGTTCATTTTGACGCACTGTAAGCACATTTTAAATTGAAAATATATATTTGTTAACAAGCAACACCATATACGCCTTTCAAAGCACAAATTTAGCATAAAAAATACAACAATGAAAAGCATATCGCTTATAAATCGATCCAATCGATACAATTACGAATAAATTGACTGGTACGAAAAATCAAAATACACTGCCTGTGTTAACAAAAGAAAAGAACAAAGAAAAACATATGAACATTCACAGGTCTACAAAGAAGGCATCTTCAATCTTTCAGGGTTCCCATGGGCAGGGATCAAAATAAGCAGTATCACATTGTATTTCGCTATGCAAAATTCAGAAAAATGCTATGCAATCATTAAATATGCAAAGCAAAATGCGATGCATATTCTCAACTTATCATGGTGGACAATGGGCATTAGTCATAACTGGTTAACTGCTTGTCCGGTAGAAATGGGATGGCTCAATGGCAAATCAGCAGTTCATGGACCACCAGGTAGAATACCTGGTGGTCCATGAACTGCCGATTGCCTCCAAGTACTCAAGTATCCACTCTAGTAAAAAAATTAATTTGGGATAGATGCCCACTCACATGATGGCAAAGACAGTATAAGTTATTCTGTTTGTTGACAGGGGACATGGTCTCACGTTCCCTGCATGAAATTTATATTCAACCGAGGTGTCAGCCGAGGTTGAATATATGTTTCATGCAGGGAACATGAGACAATGACCCCTGTCAACAAACAGAATAACGTATATGTCCCGTTCTTACACAAGTAAAATTGAATTGTAAAAAAAAATCTTTATTCAATGTTTAAGTACGCAATCAATGGGGAGAGATGCTCTCGATTTGTTTCAGTTTATGTTACAGTAAATTAATGAAAAGAGACCTTATAATCTAATCGGTTTCATAAATAATTAACCATGTTTACATAACTAATCTTTTTGTACGTAATAACGGTACTTTTGTGCGTATTTTACTACAGTTAAATGTATTTGTCTCAGTTGATTTCAAGTGAAAGAAGACATTTCGATGAACCGTTGCTCATGGCAATGAGACACTTTCCTTCACAGTGGACATAAGAATCGCTGACAGTAGACATATGCGCGTGCCCGGCGACATAAAATAAAATCAATGAGGCATTGACCAATCACTGCAAGGTATTGCGGTTGGTATTGGGACACAGTACCAAATCAGTATGCTTGTACCATATTATTTTTTTCAGGTAGGCCTACCAATAATATACTTGTAACTAAGTGCCAAATGCTTTCTAGGGAACAAAAACACTCATTAATTGTATATTGAATTTGAAACATAAAAATGCTACACCATATTCAAAAAATGCTATACATTTTTTGAAAATGTATGGCATTTCGCTATGCAAATAAAAAAAACAAAAAATGCTGATGAAGCTTGTAATCATAACTATATAGTTTTATATGCCAGGGTTTGTGAAGGTGTAGCAAGAACCTCAATCATTACCCCATCCCACACAACCCTAAAAGAGAAGTGGGAGGATGGGGTATTTACCGATGTTCTAGTTAGGACTAATTATGGTAGTACCTTGAAAATCATTGAATTTATTTATTTATTGGTGTTTAAGATCATATACTTATGCACAATGGCTAATCATGACCGTGACAGGTTTACGGGTGGAGGAAGCCGGAGTACCCAGAGAGAAACACCGAGCAACGACGAGCAGCTGTCAACTCCCCAACATCGTAACTCCGCACTGCAGCACAGGCAGGGTTAATTTGATTGAAGACATGCGCACCATCGACGTGCAGTGCACCTTAGTACAAGGCGTCATCGTGCCCCCAGGTGAACAATCGGGGTTAAGTGCCTTGCCCAAGGACACAATGCAGAAGTTCAAATCGATCGCTCAGATGGTCACCCATCCGAGAACTAACTGGGCTCAACGTAAACTTAGGTGAAAAAATTTTGATAAAAATAAATTAGTCATGTGCCAGTAAAATTAATTTAAATTAATGAAAAAGGTAGAAAATTTCAACAGTTTATTTATATCAGGAGACGCCATCATTGTATTGACTCTAGTTTGTGTATGGTTACAAACTTTTTGTTTCAGTCTGAAATGGGAAGTCCACATTGTTCTTTGTTGAATTTTATAAACAAGAAAATTGAGCAAAGTTGCATATGCCCACCCTCCCCCACCCCCACCCCCTGCAATGCCAATAGCAAACGTCTTTCATGAGAGTGTTGGTATTCCTAAAGATGACATAAAAGTTTGCCATTTTGAATAAACAAACAAACACACATGCAGACTAATATGGTTAAACTCCCCCTGCATACCAAGTAAGCATGCACATTATAAAAATTATTCCCATTTCTGCTGCCATTCAACAACTGTATTCCCAGGGACAATTTATTTACTTATTTATTGGTGTTTAAGGTCACATACTTATGCACAACGGCTAATCACGACAGTGACAGTTTTATGGGTGGAGGAAACCAGAGTACCCAGAGAGGACCACTGAGCATTGATGAGTAAATGTCAGCTCCTCAACATACTCTGTTCAAGGTCTGCTCAAGCAGTGTTATAGCAGTTGAAAACACCATCGACATGCAGTACACCTTAGTAATTAGTGTCATCATACCCCCATGTAGGCAACCAGGATAAAGTACCTTGCCCAAGGACACAAAGCGGGTCATCCCGGACAGGGGTGGAACCTCTAGAATATAAGTCCAACAGTCTACCACTGAGCCACAATGCTCCCCCATGGACAAAATACAATACAAAAAGTTCATAGACAGTGTTTCAAAGTCTAACAAGGGGCATAACTGCAGTATGCATGGAATAACCTTCCTAACCATACTGATAAAATGGGTTCTTTTTGTTGATAGTTGTTAAATGAATTGCTGAGTGTTCTTCTAATAATTTTTTTTATAGACCTGAAGACATTAAATTAAACACAGAGCGACACGCATGTGTGAATTGGTTAATCGATATGGCACTTGTGCCATCGCAGAAGGATAAAACTCGAGGCCTGTGGCCTCTTGTTCTGTCCTTCCATGCTGGTACTCATGCCCTATCGATTAACCCATTCACACATGTGCGTCGTTCTGTGTATGAACTGTTCTTTTATCATGAAGTTTCCTGTACAGGAGACTTGATGATAGAAGACGAGTTCCAGAGGAGACATTTGGTAGGATTTTGAGAGGATATTGACAATTTTAAAATTTCTGAATCAGCACTACTTGAATGGGATTTGGAAGCTTTGCAGGCTGTCACCGGTGAGTCATTCACAAACTTTCAGTGGATAGTCCATTGGGCTGCTCCCAGCTGTGAACGAGATAATGGCTTGATATTGCATCTTGATCTTTTCCATAAAGTTGTAAATAATTTTTATATTATGGGTGGAAAATCCACTTCAGAGGTGTTCAGTAGAACACCACTGCTTCCCATAACTATTTTATAAATGGGGAGTGTGCAATTCCATGACTCAGTAAAAAGTCAGTCCACGTCCAGCTGAAAATTCAAGCTTTGATTATCTCCCTTGATATGCACTGCAAAGAGATATTTTCTGGCACATGGACTGGACTTCCCATCATGGGACAGGACAACCTGCTAGTTCTTAATAAACTGCTACCTCAAACATGAAATATTGTTTCATCCAACAATTACTTTCACAAGACAACTAGGCCTTTTTCAGTGCACATCTTACCATTTAACAAGGGTGTAAATTACTTGATGAAAAAACCTTAACTCCAATGATCTGACAGGTTTTCACTAAAAAATGGTAAATTTTCTCCAGAAATAAAACCTGAAACTAATAATTTCTCATTAACCCTGATTTCAGGGAAAACACTGAAAACTTACATCCCTGATTTAAGTACCGAGCCCTATATAATTGTCCTACAGTTAAAACTAGAAGTCTTGTCATGAAATGCGCACAAATAGCACATTGATCTGCGCGTTAATATACGTGTTATGGCCATAGTAAAGCTATTAAATTCTGTACATATGGCCTGTGCACAAGCAATGTTTCAGCCAATGGACCTCCGGGACACCCGGAGGTCCACTGGCAGAAACATAGCATGTGTTTGATATGAGTAACCAGGAGAACCTGCCGTGATTTGGATGCCATTCGATATGGCCGTGATTTGGATGCCATTCGATATGGCAATTGCGCGCAATTCCAACTCGCAATTAAGCATATATAAGCGCACTATTCGTGACAGGACTTCTAGTTTTAACTGTATAATACCCCAGACGATTATAACTGGGGAAAAATTCTAGGCGTGGACCGCAGTGATTTCCACTAGAATTCAGGGCTCATTATCAGCCTGGTGATTAATAGCAAAAAACCCCTCTCCAGTAAACAATCACCACTTCCAGTACAGAATAGTAATGTGACGAGAGGTGTAGACAAACCTGAAAATAATTTTCATTGCGCTTCCAGACAAAATGTCAGACACCAAATGAATCAAGTCTGTCATTTGAGAGTGACATCTGACATATTACAAAATGGAGTTTGAGTATTCAAAATAATATGTTTTGGGTATACATGTACCTTCATCTTAAAACTGCTCAGAATTCATCCAACCATACCTTGTTGGAACTGAATTACTCTTCAAACATAATTTAGATACATGTATGGCCATGTTAAATCGTATTTCTTCACATGCTGTTAATACTGATGAGCTGTACAGTCACTTTCTTCACACTTCCCAACTTGCCAGGACCAGAAAACACAATAATCATTAATTTTAGGATTGCTAGTTATGGACATGATTTCCAGCATGCATGATGTTCTGATCACTGAACTTCATTAATAATTTTGGCATCAGACATTTTGACTGATGATTTTAAACCTCAGCCTGACATTGGCCTTTTTGTACCTGGCACTGTCCTTGTCTGACCACTTATTTTCTGGTATGGGAGTAGATAGTTACTGACTGAAAAGTGCTGACCTGTAGAGCATTTTGCAAGCTTTAAGACAATAAATGATAATAATAATGATGATGGGACTGGGACTTCCAAAATGCCAGGAATTTCTCTTTTGTGAATAAGCCAGCTCATTCCTGTTGATCATGGCTAGTTACTTGCTAATCATCATACAGATGCTTTGGCTGTTACTCAATGGATTTCAACAGTACAGAGCTTGTGTATGCTTCACTGAGCAGGGAATAAATCTGGATAAATGAAGGATTTCTAATGAGTCATGATTTCACATAAAATTTCTGTACATAGTTCACTGAAATCGATCTGAACTGAGGTATACCGAGACTCAGATTGATTTCAGTGAACAAGGGTCACAAATTTCATGTCAAATCGTGATGACTTCGAAATTCTTGTTATTACATACTGGGAATGTAAACTTTTAGCTAACGTAACAAATAAAGCTGGCCAGTACAAAAATCGCCAGCCAAATTTTAGTGATTTTTTTTTCCTTCTTTTTCTGCCTTAAAAAACATGCCCATTAAAACCACCTAATCAAGCTTGTTCCAATGAGGGGTCATAAGCTATGTATTTTGGACAGAAAATGAAAATATTTTGCAATTCTGGAAATGTTTTCTGCGGATGTCATTTCTTCGATTCTAGGTTTTAGGTAGACAGTGAATGAAAAATATGAGAAGATTAATTCAATTCTACTTCCAAAACTTTCAGACTTGTGTAATAATCACTATAACACTAGAAGCTAGGGCTGCACGATATTCAAAACAGAATACCGGTATCGGTATTCAAAAAAATACCACGGTATGCTGGTATATCGAAAACTGTTCACATATCTGAACATAAGTATCACAACCGAGACTTGAGACATCACAGTCGGGACGAATCATCATGCCTTGGTGATGTGGTTCGAAAAAACTTTATCCACCGCAGACGATATCAAAATTTATTATTTTAAATACTAGTTTTTCAAATGTTTCTTCAAAACAATATCATGTGACACCTTATTGGAATGAGCTTGTTCCAATGAGGGGGTCACATGATACTGTTTTGAAGAGATTTAAAAAAAAATGTTTTTTTCAACTGGAGATTTTGTATATTACGTGGGCACATGCGACGATTCCTTGGGTAAAGCGGTAATATTATTCATTCAGAGCTACAGATAAAAAACTCAAGACATCTTTAAAATTAAATTATGGGTAAATAAATAATGACGATAAACCAATATTTTTGTAATTACACCGGTATTCAATCGATATTGGTTTGAATACCGGTATAGATCGGTTTATCGATATACCATGCAGCCCTACTAGAAGCTGTAATCTAAGTGGTAATCAAATGTATTAACCCTTTACCCAACGTAACGGCCAAAACCGGCCAGCGCTATTCTCAAAAATCGCCAATTAATTTTCATTATATTTTCATTTTTTGTCTCGAAAACATAGGTTATGACCCCTCATTGGAACGAGCTCTTCGAGCTCGTTCCAATGAGGGGTCATAACCTATGTTTTTGAGACAAAAAATGAAAAAAATTAGTTATTCAAGAATTTTTTTTGCAAGTGTCGTCTGCTTTTCATGTTAGGTAAAGGGTTAACAAACACCCAACAACAAAATACAATCAATATTCTATGAAATAAAATATATGTATCACTTAACCAGACATTTTTACTGTAGCCATTACTGTCAGTCGCAGTGAAGGTATTTATCTTATATACCTATGATGATCAATTTGGAGGACATCCACCCCACGTATCGGTTCTATGTCCTATTTTACAGCATCTTTGGCTATCGCATCATGTAACATAGGTATGAAGTTGAGCTAATCGTTTATACCTGCCCACTTTAGGGGACTTCCACCCCAGGCATTGGTTCCATGTACTTTTTAGCAGTAAAGCGGAATATATTTACTGCGGTAAACAAGCACTGCTCCACTAACTGGGGTTCCCATCCCATGCACTGATTCTCGCCTGTTTTGTTTGCTTGAATTTTTTCTTGAATCCATTCTTGGATTCTCGTTGATATTTTAGCCCTGAATTTTTACTTAACCCTTTACCCAACACAGATATAAAAATTTATCATTTTAAATATCATTTTTAAAAATTTTTCAAAAACATTCAACAAAACAATATCATGTGACCCTTCAATGGAATGAGCTCGAAGAGCACGTTCCAAAGAGGGTCACATGATATGGTTTTATTGAAATAATGTTTGTTTAGCTGCTGGATTTGCATATTACGTAGGTGGATGTGGCCAATTCGTTGGGTAAAGGGTTAATAAAGAAATTTCAGGAGAAAACTACTTACTGTTAAAGAGTAAAAGAAAAGGCAGAAACTTGTCTGTGAAAAAATATATGTCTGATTTATTTATTTAGTGGTGTTTAAGGTCACATATACTTATGCCCAATGGCTAATCATGTCTGTGATAGTTTTATGGGTGGAGGAAGCAGGAGAACCTGGAGAGAACAACCAAGCATCGATAAGCAACTGTTAGCTCCTCAACATTTTAACTCTGTTCAAGCTCTGCTCAAGCAGGGCTACAGCGGTTGAAGACATGCACCATCAACATGCAGTACGCCTTAGTACACAGCGTCGTCGTGCCCCCATGTAGGCAACCGGGATAAAGTCCCTTGCCCAAGGACACAATGCGGGTGGTCCCAGACAGGGATCAAACTCGGGCTTCTATCAAAGAAGTCCAACAGTCTACCACTGAGCCACCTCGATCCCCATATGTATGCTTAAACTTGATCTACTTCCTTCCAATAAAAAAATTGAAGACTGAATTTATTATCAATCAGAATATATATTAGATTGCAGGCTGAGTTGGTTAATGTGGATGGACAGGGAGAAGAAGAAAATATTGATGTGCTTGTTGGGTTTGCATGCAGGTGATGGGAGTTGCAGAAATCAAATGATTCAAAGCCTTGAGTTGAAGCACAGGGAAGGGATTCCAATACAATTTTATCTGAAATAGTCTAAAAACAAAACATTCTTATCTGAATATATTGAAAAGACAAGATTCAAGAGAAAATGGAGGAATTATCCCAAAAGTTCCAAACATTTATATCTTTACACTTTTCTGTAAATGCATATTGTATTTTCGCCTAGTTCCAAGTGAGTTTATACAAATAAAAAATTAATTTTTATTCCATCAGTTACCTGAACTATCATATCCAAGGAAGTACAGTTTGAGTATAATGGATTACTACAAAAGCAAGGTGCATTATTTTTCCCAACCAAAAAAAGATTTGGAATTCAAAGAATAAAGAAGAAAATGTACTGGAAAACAAACTATCTGCACTGTGATGTCAACTTACCAAGATTTCAAGAAGGTAATTTTTCCCATGATGCAACAAGGAATTTAACCAATTCAATCTTCAGGGTTGCGACTGATATCAGAGAATACTATTTTCAAGGAATTTGCCAATAGTTTTCAAGGACTATGAGGGCTGCACAAAATATAGAACCTAAGTGAGCACGCTCACATACCCCATGTGCCCCGTTATTTCAAGCTCTAATCATTTTTAAAAAATAAACATAGATTCTAGGCCACCATGTTAGACTAACATACCAAAAATCAGCTCAATATCTGTTAGCGGGTAGGAAAAAAGTCCGCAAAACTGTAATTTTGTTGAACTGTTCAAAGTTCAAGGGCCGTAATTTTGGTAAAAATCAGTGGAGCGGAACAAAATGCAAACTTGATCTGTAGGCCACCATGTTAGACTAACATACCAAAAATCAGCTCAATATCTGGAAGAGTGTAGAAAAAAAGTCCGGAAAACAAGTAGGACTGACTGACGGACAGACCAGTCAAAAACATAATACCCCTGCAACTTCGTTGCGTGGGGTATAATAAGTGAGCGATTATTTAGCTCATATGCTGTTCACCTAAAATGAAATAAGGTGACCAATTTTTGGCTCACTTACATTCCTTGACCTTCGACAATTATCTTTAAATGGCAATTTTATTCATTTGTTAATTTTCCGAGAACCAAAATCTACCTCATAATGATAAAATCTACAGCTATGATGACATGGCAATGAAATGCTGTGATGTAACAAACTGTTGGAAAGGGCTCTCTGAGCTCTTTCCAACAGTGTATTACATTTTATCACATTACTGAGAATTCAAAAAAATAAACTGCAGTGGTCTAGAATTTACACACCAGAATGAGGCGAGTTATCATGAATCTTCTTATCTCGGAGTTTATAGGCATGAATTCAAAACACACTATTAATTGAAAATTGAATATGTTTTCATTTTTGGAATTCACTTTAAGAAATTTCCACAATCCAGTATAAGTATTTCCAAGAGATCCTTGAATGAAGCACCCTATGTGATGACATGTAACTAACTTACCCAAAGCATTTTTACAGCTTTAGTCATGATATATTTTCATGTAGCATGTGATATGGCAGTTACCAATTTTTTATAACCAGAAAGTGTGACTAATCCTGTGCACTGCACAGAGTTAGTCACACTTTCTGGTAATAATTTTTTTTTTCATATCTAACTGAATAACTAACCCTGTGCACTGTACAGCTTTAGTGTAACTGTTAAGTTATCTATATCAACTCTTTACTCAGTGTAATGATAAAAAACCAGCCAGTACAGTAGAATCCTGTTAATTCAATATCCATTTTGCCAGTGAAAATTATTCAATTAACAGGAGTATACAATTAACAGGGATTTGGTCAATTTCCTGTGTTCTGGAGGTAAACGGAGCATTTATTCTATTATATCTTGTTTGACAGAGCTCAAAGAGCTCTGTCAAACAAGATATAATAGAATAAATGCCTGTATTGGATATAGTGAGGCCAAAAAGGTTGATAAATAAGGGAAATATGGTGCGTGCCACAGTAATTTTTTCACCATATTACAAAAATTTATATTCAATTAACAGGAGTTTACTCTACAACCCATATGCAATTAACAGATTAAATTTGTACTGAAGGTATGGTAAATGGTTGTGTGTTTGAAAATTATATTCAATTAACAGAGATATACAATTAAGAGATATCCAATTAAGTGGGCTCCACTGTACTATTCAACCTCAGCTTAAGAACCCTCGTTGGGTTTGTTTTTAGTGAATTCCAAAAATGAAAACATATTCTATTTTCAATTAATAGCTTGTTTCAAGTACTTTTCAAGAGAGGTGGTGGAAAATCAAGTACTTTTCAAGAGAGGTGGTGGAAAATCAAGTACTTTTCAAGAGAGGTGGTGGAAAATCAAGTACTTTTCAGGGGTAGAAACAAATTCAAGAACTTCTCAAAGAAGGGGCCAAAGATTCAAGGACTTTTCATTTGAGTGGGAGCCCTGAATCTTGTTTGACAGAGGTCAATAAATTCCTAGTCGCATCATCAACAAAATTAACAGCTTGAAATTATTATATTTCGTTATCAATGTACAGAGGGTTAAATTCATAGATCACCAGATTCCACCAAGTATCCACAGAGTTGAAGAGTACAAATCGTCGGTGGGCTTAAGGTCATATCTCCCATTTTTGGTGCAAAACACTTTTTAACAATGATCAAGACAATTTATTTATTTTTTTTTATCTGAAATGTTCAAATGTAGTTCCTAAATGTTGTATCTTCAAAGCAATTTACATATAGTTCATTAATGTTGTACCTTCAAAGCAATTTACATATAGTTCATTAATGTTGTATCTTCAAAGCATTTTTAAAAAAACAGGGAGTGCTGATAATTCCAAATTGCCGTGTCTCAAAATTCCTGTCTTCTGAAGGAAGGCAATGAGCTTGTTTCTGATAGTTAGAAATGAAACAGTTGGGAAGCCTTGATAACCCAATCCTAGACTGAATGCAGGGCTTGCCTTGAGTCCGGGCTGATCAGCCCAGGCCCCGAGATCAGCCCCGAGGAGCACTTGCTGGGGGCTTTTTTTCAAGCCCCGACATTTTCCACAAAAAAAGCATTAACAATAATGGACAAAATGAAAAATCAGCCCCAAGAAGGCCCCGACCTCAATATGTGGGGCACTTTTTTAGGCCCCCGACCATTTTACTCAAGGCGAGCCCTGTGAATGGCACATGTCACAAAGTGATAGAGCTATAATCAATTAACCCTTTACCTAACCAGTAAAGCAGACGACACTTGTAAAAAAAATTCTTGAATAACTAATTTTTTTCATTTTTTGTCTCAAAAACATAGGTTATGACCCCTCATTGGAACGAGCTCAACGAGCTCGTTCCAATGAGGGGTCATAACCTATGTTTTTGAGACAAAAAATGAAAATTAATTGGGGACTTTTTAGAATAGTGCTGGCCGGTTTTGGTCGTTACGTTCGTTAAAGGGTTAAAAAATGTTTCATAATTTCCATACAGTACGTTAACTCTCAAAATGTTGAGTGACCACCTAAAAGTCATTTTTCTCATATGACCCCCTCACTGGAATGAGCTCGTTCCAATGAGGGGTCATAACCTATGTGTTTGTGACAAAAAATGAAAATTAATTGTCGATTTTTTAGAATAGCGCTTGCCGGTTTTGGTCGTTACGTTGGTTAAAGGGTTAAAAAATGTCTCATAATTTCCATACAGTACGTTAACTCTCAAAATGTTGTGTAACCACCTAAAAGTCGTTTTTCTCACAGAGAACACATCAAATAAACTCTAAATGTTTGAAACAATGAAACTGGCTTTCTTCTAGAGGAGCCTTGGTTACTCTGTCCTAGGTTTCCAAAATTGGGAGTTATTCAGTTTATTGTCGCGATAAAACATTGTGGAACCCCACCGATGATATACTTCCTGTGTTCTTTTATCAGAAATTGAAAATAAAATTTGGTTTGCAACTGCACCCACTATGTTTCAGTGGAAATTCACTTCCCCACTGTGTGTGTGCTCTAAGTTTGTCATATATAATATAAACAGTGTATACAATGAAGCCCACTTAATTGGATATCTCTTAACTGAATAACCCTGTTAATTGAATATAATTTCCCAACACAAAACCATCTACCATATCTCCAGTACAAATTTGACTTGTTAATCAAATATAGCTTATGGAGTAAAATGTTGTAACCTATTGAGAAATTACCCTGACTCTCCCCAGTTTTCCTCTGTTTATAAACCTATTTGGCCTCAGTACATTCAATACAGGCATTTAATCTATTATATCTTGTTTGATAGAACACCTGGAGCTCTGTCAAACAAGATATAATAGAATAAATACTAAGTTTATCTCCAGAATACAGGAAAGTGACACAATCCCTGTTAATTGAATAATTTTCATTGGCAAAGGTGGCTATTTAATTAACAAGGTTCCACAGTATATCATACACAGTTAAAGAGCAACATTTGTCATAAATTATCATTTTCTAAATCTATATACAAGAAATTTTGGCTGCACATGAAAAATACCATAACATACTTTTAATTCATGAGCACTTCAAACATAAAAAGGTTTACAAAAGTATTGGAAGAAATTCTTGTTTCAAACCTTAATATTTTCAAGACTCACAGGCCTTAAAATTTCATTCTGCCTTGAACCAACTCAAACAGTACTTTTATTTTCTGAAAGTTAATTTGTGAGATTTATTTATTGGTGTTTAAGGTCACTTTCAGCTAGTGTTCAACCAATTACCAAAATGGTCACTGACCGATTAACGGTTATTTGAGCTCTCAATCAGGCCGATTCCGATTGTAATACCATGCACTACTAGACAAGTTGAGGCTCGCAAAGAACTACAATAAATTGAACATATTTTACCGTCCGTTCACTATTAGATAAGTCGAGACTCGAAAGAACTACATTAAATTGAACATATCTCACAGTGTTAAACTCTGTTGACTCATGACTAGTAAAATTACCAGTCGCACACACTTGGGTGGTAAACATGCCTAGTAACTGCAACTGGTAATTATTACTGCGACCTCGAGTCAATAGAGTGCAACCTTCACTTTTCCGGTATGGACTGGCGTTTGCCACAAATACGCTCAATAATGAGCTTTACATGTCGTTTAACTTGTATATCCCATAAAGGGGCGTCTAGAGAGATTAAGAATACACACTGTGGTGGTTTTTCAACTTTACAGAATGGTATCATTGACATCATTTTACATTAACAATTGAACAAGAAGAATGTTACTAAGGTAAGAATACACACTGTGGTGGTTTTTCAACTTTACAGAATGGTATCATTGACATCATTTTACATTAACAATTGAACAAGAAGAATGTTACTAAGGTAACACATGCCCCCCCCCCCCACCACTCCCTCCCCCCCCCTTGTGACCTTCACCTTGCAGATGCGGCGGAAACTATTATACACAACACACCTTCTGACTGTCCTTAACATTTGTAAAAAGTTTAACAATTGTACTTTGATTCGTTTCTGGATTATGGCCAAGACACGAATATTGACCGATTTTTAGTGTGACCTTGACCTTGAAGGTACAAACCCGGCTATGGTGTGTGATACATCCTCCCATGGTCCTTTATAATTGTGTGAAGTTTGATGATTGTGGCCCTAACCGTGTTCAGTGTGAACTTGACCTTACGGACCTGGCTTTGGTGCGTGACACATCCACCCGTTGTCCTTTATAATTGAGCGATGTTACATGATTGTAGCCCTAATAGGTTTGGAGTTATGCTTGAGACACGATTTGTGATCTTGAACATAAGAAGGTCAATTGTGACCTCCACCTTGCAGATGCGGTGGAAACTATTATACGCAACACACTTTCTGACTGCCCTTAACATTTGTAAAAAGTTTAACAACTGTACTATGATTCGTTTCTAAGTTATGGCTGAGACACGAATATTGGCCAATTTTTAGTGTGACCTTGAAATGTGACCTTGACTTTGAAGGTATGAACCCGGCTATGGTGTGTGACACATCCTCCCATGGTCCTTTATAATTGTGTGAAGTTTGATGACTGTGGCCCTAACCGTTTTCGAGTTATTGGCTCGGACACACACAGACGGACGGATGGACACATGCACACTTCAATCACTATATGCCACCCGACCTAAGTCGGGGGACATAACAAATTGCAGAAGATAATAAAATGCGGTTTATGAATCATCACAAAATGCTTGGCAACAATTGGTTGAACGATGTTCCAGGGGCCAATGCCATTGTCATCCGATTGCCCACAATCAGCCGATTGTGGAGACCGTTTTCAATCATCGGTTGAACACTACTTTCAGGATCTCGGGCTATCTCAAGCTCATTTCTATTTGGAAAATCTCCAGACAAAATTATGTCTATGTCCGGATGGATGGACACCCCTTAATGTCAGAGTTTATTTGGCTAAAATATTTGAGGAATTTAAAATGCATGGACAACCACTAGAAACTTGTTTTTAAGTCTAAGTTCTGGATGGTAGCAAACCCTAACCCTTTCAGCTTACTGACCCTAACATAAAATACCTGAAAATACCCACTTTTGTCACTTAGTAGCCACATAAACCATTTTAGCCACATAACCCTCTTTTTTAGACACATAAACACCATTTGTTAGTTTAAATTTATATGGCTTGTCACATAAATCAGACTAGACACATAACTGTGCTGTGTACCAACAACTAGGCACATTTGTTGGTGTAGACAGACAGACAGACAACGTGATTCTAGTATACCTCCCCACCACCTCCCACCCCCACCCCTCGTTGCGGGGTGTATAATGAAAGTGTCAATGACAAGTGTAGCTTAACTTGACTGTGTGTTGTGTTTGATGAAAAGGATAATGTGCAATGCTCATGAAAGGATTATGAAATACGACAAGAATTGTTATAATTTAGAATATGTTAATTTCTGTTCCCTGTATGCTATGTTTTCAATAAAAAAAATTTGAGGTGTAGACTGTAGTAAAGAACTGAGGGTTGGGTTAATGTATGTCAACTAAAGTTACAGAGAAATTATTCCAAAACGAGCCATCCTATCAAGTTACAATGAAATCCTTTCATAAATATGGCCTGTAGACCGCACTAAACGTTTTTGGGCTTTGGGCCTGTGCAGCCATCACGGTTGACTGATCGCAACCAAAAGGGGATGTCCTCATCTAGACATTAAACTAAGTCATCCTACCAGGTTACAATGAAATCCCTTCATAAATATGACCTGTTGTCTGTGCTAAAGGTTTTCGCTCAGATCACCGAAGTTAAGCAACGTCGAGTGCGGTTAGTAGTTGGGAGGCATACTGCACGTCGATGGTGCGCATGTCTTCAACCAATCTAACCCTGCCTGTGCCGTGGTGCAGAGTTCAGAGTTACGATGTTGGAGAGCTGACAGCTGCTCGTCGTTGCTCGGTGGTTCTCTCCGGGTACTCCGGCTTCCTCCACCCATAAAACTGTCACCGACATGATATGACCCTGGCTGTTAATGTGTCGTTAAACCCTAATAAAAAAAAAAAGAAAAAAAAAAAAAAAGGTTTTCGGCTTGGGCAGCCGTAACAGTTGAACAATCGCTATATTATCTGGAGTCATCCTACCAATTTACAATGAAATCCCTTCATAAATACGACCTGTAGACTGTGCTAAACGTTTTGGGGCTTCAGGCCCATGTAGCCATCACAGTTGACTGATCATGACCAAAAGGGGACATTCTCATCTAGACATTATATGGAGTCATCCTACAAAGTTACAATGAAATCCCTCCATAAACACGAACACGAACTGTAGACTGTGCTAATGGTTTTGGGCTCGGGCAGCCATCACGGTTGACAGATCGCGACCAAATGGGGAAGTTCTCATCTAGACATCATATGGAGTCATCCTACCAAGTTACAATGAAATCCCTCTATATTAAATATGACCTGTGGACTTTGCTAAAAGTTTTTGGGTTTCGGGCTTGGCCAGCCATCACGGTTGACAGATCATGACCAAAAGGGGACTTTTTCATCTAGACATTATACTGAGTCATCCTACCAAGTTACAATGAAATCCCTTCATAAATGCGACCTGTAGACTGTACTAAAGGTTTTCGGGTTTTGGGCTTAGGCAGCCATCAGGGTTGATCAATCACAACCAAAAGGGAACATTCTCTTCTAGATATGACCTCAAACCTGCATATGAAATTTTGTGACAATCGGACAAGAACTACGGGGTGTAGCCTGTGCCAGAGGAAAATGTGAACAGACTCACAGACTAAAAGATTTCCGCACGCGTGATGGCAATAGCTTATCTTGACTTTGTCAAGTTAAGCTAAAAATCTTGATATTTAACTCTAAACAGCCAGGGTCATATCAGGACAGACCATTTTACAGGGGGAAGGGGGGAGGAAGCCAGAGGACCACCGAGGAGTGGCAAAAAATGCCAAGTCTCCCAACATACTTACCAGGCACAAAACAAGTTCGCATTGATTAAAGGCAAGTGTATCATCGATGAGCTTTATGTCATCTTGATTTCTGCTTTTTATCATCTTTATTTATTTAATATTTATTACTTTCGAAAGTGTGATTTACTGGGATTTCCCGGTTTGATTATAAACGATAACTTCACAAGTGAATTATGCTATCAACAATTGTGTCATGTATCCATGTGCGCAAACGAAGACGCTTTGCTGTGGGTGTTATGGGGACTTCATTGTTTTTGTTTTTTTAACCCCTTACCTAACATGAAAAGCAGACAACACTTACAATAAAAATTCTTGAATAACTAGTTTTTTTTTCATTTTTTGTCTCAAAAACATAGGTTATGACCCCTCGTTGGAATGAGCTCGATAAACTTGTTCCAACGTGGGGTCATAACCTGTTTTTGAGACAAAAAATAAAACAAATAATGAAAACTAAACTCTCTGATAAACTGTAACAAGGGAAAGCCATGTGGACAAATATTCAGGACTGAGAATTTATTAATTTATTTATTGGGGTTTACGGTCACATGTTTCTGTACAATAGCTAATTGTGACCTCAACATGGAGATAAAGTCAAGTTTAGTCAGTAGTTCATACACATGTTGCTTATTTTAGCTAACTTTCACAATAAGCATAAGCGATTGGGTATGTTACAAGCAAAACAGAACAAGTATAACATAGTAAACCAACATTGCTTTGCTTCCCTGGGTTCCCACGGAGGGGCGGCTGAGAAAAATATTAGCCGTCTAACAGTTAATGCTTACAGTGAGAGTCACATGATATGGTTTTGTCGACATTTTAAATTTTTTTTAATCTGCTTTAATTGAAAATTATGCAGGCTGATTAGTTAGGTAAAGGGTTAACCACTTACCTAACATAAATATCGGATAACACATGTAAAAAAAAAAAAAAAAAATCCTGAACAGAAAATAGGAATTTTTGCCTCTGGAATGAGCTCAATGAAGGTTCATAAGTAACGTATATGTGGTGGGGATGAAAACAGAAGAAAAAATAAAATAGCATTCATGTTGATTACGGGGATTAAGAATTTCTGTTTTCCCACGGAGGGGGCGGCTGAGAAAAATATTAGCCCTCTAACAGTTAATGCTTACAGTGAGAGTCACATGATATGGTTTTGTCGACATTTTAAAAATTTTTTCTTTTTTTTCATCTGCTTTAATTGAAAATTATGCAGGCTGATTAGTTAGGTAAAGGGTTAACCACTTACCTAACATAAATATCGGATAACACATGTGAAAAAAAAAAAAAATCCTGAACAGAAAATAAAAATTTTTGCCTCTGGAATGAGCTCAATGAAGGTTCATAAGTAACGTATATGCGGTGGGGATGAAAACAGAAGAAAAAATAAAATAGCATTCATGTTGATTACGGGGATTAAGAATTTCTGTTTTCCCACGGAGGGGGCGGCTGAGAAAAATATTAGCCCTCTAACAGTTAATGCTTACAGTGAGAGTCACATGTCACATGATATGGTTTTGTCAACGTTTTAAAATTGTTTTCTTTTTTTTTATCTGCTTTAATTGAAAATTATGCAGGCTGATTAGTTAGGTAAAGGGTTAACCACTTACCTAACATAAATATCGGATAACACATGTAAAAAAAAAAAAACCTTAACAGAAAATAAAAATTTTTGCCTCTGGAATGAGCTTAATGAAGGTTCATAAGTAACGTATATGTGGTGGGGATGAAAACAGAAGAAAAAATAAAATAGCATTCATGTTGATTACGGGGATTAAGAATTTCTGTTAACTTTTCATTCATGTTTTCACCCAATGAAAATCTATCAAAACAACTTGGCATTTTTTTTTTTTTTTTTTGGGGGGGGGGGGGGGGAGGGGTGGGGGGTGGGGGGGGTGGATCAACTTGTTAGCATTTCAATTAAGTTAAGGGGTTTTCTTTATCAATTAATCACGTGGATAAACCTTGGTTAACCGATTAATCATTTGTCCAAATAGATATCTGAATAATTGCCATACAGTTGATGATTAACAGTATGAACCCTTTACCCAACGTAACAAACAAAACCGACTAGGCCAAAATACAAAAATCTCCATTCAAATTTATTATGTTTTCAATTTTTGTCTCAAAAACATAGCTTATGAACCCTCAATGGAACGAGCTCACTGAGCACGTTCCAGTGAGGGGTCATAAGCTATGTTTTTGAGACAAAAATTGAAATTTTTTAGTAATTCATGAATTTATTTTGCAAGTATCGTTTGCTAACCGCAATGGGTGAAGGGTTAAGAATGGCCATTTCCAGCTACTAATACAGAATGATGATCATGCAAGTAAACAAGCATGTCAGCAAGTAACTTACATGCGTTACTCTGTCTCATATAATTGATGTGAGTCAGTGTGACAATGTTTGCCTGTTTTGGAGCAAGTTTGTTCCTTTCTTAACCCATATAATACAGTAGTTCAAAAGTAACGGTTAATCGATCAATCACTTTTTGGACCGATCAAGATGTTGATCATTGATTAATCGGTTAACCGTTTCAGCTCTAATTACAACATATCACATTTCTTTGGAATTAGAAAATTTATCTAGCTAAAATTACATACAACTGAGGGGTTTAATAAGATTGTGGCCCCAAAAATGGAACAAAAGATATTTTTAAGTTCCAGCAAATCACAAAGACAATAGAATTGCTTTGTGCTGTTTCTTCAGATTTAACCCTTTGATCTCTAGCGGTAGTGGTTTATCTTCCATGACAATTCAATAGCAGCAATTAGAAAAGACCATAATCATTATCTGGGGTAGACCAATCAATATTTTCAACGTGCAGCCCCAAGGCTGCATGTTGAAAATATTGATTGGTCTACCCCACACATTTACTGAACAGCCATCCTATTTAATGACGTTATGACGTATCATGTTCCTGGCTGGGAAAGCAGCCACTCAGTTCAAAGGATTAACCAATGTTTTTCTCCTGAGTGACACAAGATTTATTCACTCTGCTTCAAATTCTGAAATAATATTTCTACAACTCACTTGATAATAAGACTACTGTACCTCTAAAAATCAAATATTTAATAATTATCTATTCATATATATTGTCAAGATCTGCAGAGTTTCAAGGATTAACCCTTTACCTAACGAATCATCCACATCCGCCCACGTAATGTACGAATTCAGCAGCAGAAAAAAAAAAAATTTCAACAAAACCATGTCATGTGACCCCTCTTTGGAACGCGTTCATCGAGCACATTCCAATGAGGTCAAATGATGTAGGTTTGGTTAAAATTTTTGGAAAAATGTTTGAAAAAGATATTTAAAATAATAATTTTTTATATCGTCTGTGTTGGTTAAAGGGTTAACCAATGACAAATTAAGTCACACTTGTCTATTCTTTAACCCTTCACAGGATGCATACGATATCAAACCTTGTTATTTTAACTCATTCGCTACTAGATAATTATCAGTAATTATTCCCCACAGGGACTTAATTGTTTTCAGTATATTGGTTTTGAATGGACAAATAAAAATATTATTTGACAATTTGGATTTAATGAACACAAACATCAGTTATCATTACCATTTCAGTAATTATATATTTCAGTAAAATCATTTTTGTTTTCAATTTATATGTACTTCGAATGTCACATGTTTTTTGTTTACATTGAGAAGTCCATTCCAGGTTGCCTTGCCCCCCATTTTCGATTTTGCACCTGTTGTTGGTGTTCCCTTTGATGAGCTCGGATGATCATTTTCAGATTCGGAGTTAATGCTCACATTATAAGATTCAGTGTCACCTGAATATCAGTAATTTTTTAGTAAATGAGTCGCTGTCAAAATCATGCTCACTATCTGAATTTTCAATGATTATTTGAAGGGCTTCATCCAAATTATGATGAGACATGACTACCCACAGCCAGAGTCAGAATAAACATACCCATGACATTTGGAAACATCTCACACAAACATTCACCAAAATCATATCACCTGACCCTTTCAACAGAATGAGCTTGCAAAGCTTGTTCCAATGAGGGATTACGTGACTTGATATGGTTTTGTTGAAATTTTTTGGAAAACAATATTTTTCCAACTACATAATTTGTATATTATGAATGCAGCAAATTTGTTTGGTAAAGAGTTAAGACATTTACAGGTGTAACCCATTTTATTTTGTTTGACAGACCTTAGAAAGATTTGTCCGATAAGATCGTGTAATCAAGCCTTCCGATAAGTCAATGATTGGACAGAACTTTGAGTCAAGAATTATTGTCTCTGTCAAGCGTAATAGAAATTGGCTATTAACCCTTTACCAAACGCAGACGATATCAAAATTTATTATTTTAAATATCCTTTTTTTAAATTTTTCAAAAAATTTCAACAAAACCATATCATGTGACCACCCGTTGGAACGAGCTCAACGAGCTCGTTCCAACGAGGGGTCACATGATATGGTTTTGTTGAAATTTTTTGAAAAATAATATTTTTTCAAATATTGAATATACATATTACGCGGGCGGATGCGGGCGATTCGTTGGGTACAGGGTTAAACTCTGGATGGGGTGAAGGTTCGGAACTGGCATATAAAGCCGTGACCTTGTCTTTAGGAACATATGGACTAGTCCAAAGGACAAGTCAATCTGTGGCTTGGAGAAAATGTCAATGCAGAGTATATTTGATCACTTTTGTGATGGAGTGCAGCTTTGAAAATCTTCTTTTTTTTTGTTTGCCAAGGGCATGGAGTGGTGCTACCTTTAATACAGTTTTGTATATTGGCTAGACTTTTTTTTACTTATATTGTCAAAAATATATGCTTGTTGACGTTAATATCTGTTATGCTTTTATTGCTCAATGTTTGTTTATTTTAGGTTGAAGGGCACTTTCAGCATCTATGGGTAGATTATGACTACTAAGTTAAGTTCGGCCATCCATTCCTAGATATGATGCCATCTCTGGAGCCCTCTCCAGACCATTAAAAAAGTCTATGTTCTCAGGCACTGCCCGCGTCAATAAATAAATTTCTGCTGCATAATAACTTTTTAATACCCAGTCAAAAAAAAAAAAATCCACCCGGTCAATAAAAGGTTACCCAGTCAGTATTTTGGGATCGGAATTTTGATTACTGGCACACTTCCAGGTAATATTTCAACTTCCTGTTTGTGTTTTCCTCCTTATTTTGTTTTGGATTTCCCCTTTCTCTGATTTATGGTTACTATGTTGGTACATGTAAAAGAACTTGGGAGGAAAATGCCCCTTTATCATTTCAAATAAGCAATGGATTGCACATAATCCTGCAATGGAGCGTCTTTGGCATGTCATCAACAGCCAAGGTGATTGAAGCATTTCGCAATATATGTGATAAGATACCACCAGTCCGGAGTTTATAAAAGATTTCTTTCTGAAATGTGAATATATTTTTTTTAGGGTATCTTTTTCAAATTTCAAATTAAAAAATAAAATTAAAAGCCTCCCGCCCTCTTCATAAATTTGAGGCACAATTGCCAAAGAACATAGACATTTTTTTTTAATGACCTTACAATTCAAGTTAAGGTAATATTCATTCTGATGTGAGGTCATTTCTGGCCGTGTTAATTTGACATCATACTAGTATATTCCAGGCACTGTTGACAATTCCACATAACACAATTTTTAACCCTTTACCAAACAAATCGCCCGCGTCCGCCCGCGTAATATGTAAATTCAGCAGCTGAAAAAAATATTATTTTTCAAAAGATTTCAACAAAACCATATCATGTGACCCCTCGTTGGAACGAGCTCATTCCAATGAGGGGTCACATGATATGGTTTTGTTGAAATTGTTTGAAAAATTTTAAAAAATGATATTTGAAATAATAAATTTTGATATCGTGTGCGTTGGGTAATGGGTTAACAAATGGAGCAGTGGATAACTTGAAACTGAAAATGCGAGAGGCCAGTTCACAACTATTAACCAATCAGATTGTCTGCTATTTAGCATCATGTTTATCTGCATTTTGTTACATGTATATTTCGTAACACTTTTTTCTTGTTCCCACATGTACAATATATCCTTTTTTGATAGTGATAGATAAATTTAGTTTTTATATCTGACTGATATTATGCAAAACTATAATGAACAAAACAAAAGACTGTTGAGTCATATTGACAAAAATCAAGAACTTATTAAAGGATCTCAAACAAAATACCGTTTTTCAATGGTTTCAAAAAAGCCTTGAAAAATCAAAGGCAAAAATCAAGAACTTTCCAGCAGGTTGTCAAGGACCTGTGCAAACCAAGCATGTCAACTGGTATGTGCACCGGTACCAATACTGCTGGTTCCCTCATGCTCCAACCGGTACTGGTACTGAAGCTTTTGTCCCGCCGGTACCAGAACAAAATAATTTTTGGAGGAAATTCCTAACTGAATGAGGGAAAACGGGCTGATAATCGTCTATGGCACACTTGCACGACATAGTTTCAACTTATTTCTGAATGAGCATATCAAAACACTAAAGGTGCATGTTCTGTCTGCACCACAACCTTGATAAGACCGAACATTTTGACTTTTGAAATGTGGCATCAAAGACAATGAAATTGCCATCACCAGCTATTTCAAAAATATTATTCTGTGGCGACATCAAAGTAATCATAAAGCACTATCTTCATGCTTTATGGTTACTTTGATGTCACTGTAGAATAATTAGGATGATGCCATTTTTGTCTTTGTGATCTTGGGGATTGGGTCAGTTTAAATGTGAATTTCTCTCATCTGATTGTGAAATGTTATCCAATTGTTGATTTGTTCCGGTACCGGTTTTGGCAGGACAGACTCTGTCACGTCCCGGTACTGGTTATGTTGGTTTTGGCGGGTACTTTGACATGCCATGTGCAAACCTTGTAAAAATTTCAATTTTTGTCCCTCAAAATCTTAGCTTATGAACCTTCAGTGGAGTAAGCTCAATGAGCTTACTCCACTGAGGGATCACAAGCTATGTTTTTAGAGAAAGAAATTGAAAAGATAATACAATTAGAATGGCATTTTATGAGAACAGCATTGGCTGTTTTGGGTATTTACGTTGGGTAAAGGATTAAATCATCAAATTGTTTGTATGCAAGAAGTAGAATGTAAATAAGACACATAATATTCACTTTATTTCTGTAAGAGGTAACCTTCCATGCTCCAAAGCTAGCTCACAACTTAATCGCCTGAAACGAGGGCTCTGAGGTCCACATCGCAGGTTATTCGAATCTCGAGGGTACACAGAATTAAAGCTGTGGCTAAGATTTTTTTTCTTCTGTAAACCCATGTTCACCGTCTTTACTGTACTTTTAGGATAACACTCTTCATTCATTGAGGGCTTATCAGATTCAACTTCTGTTAAGCTGACAGTTTTATTCAACTTGTTGCTACAACCACCATCCTCACATAGCACATCCTCTACTGAGCCTGCTGTCTTGGTAAAGTCTGTTATTTCTGTCTCTTTGATAGTGCTGTTATTGACAATGGGGCAACTACTAATGCTTTCATCATACCCCAAATTAGAACTGGTCTGTTCATGAATTTTGTCACCTACACTCAAACTGTATTTTTTGCATTTTCGGCATTTGCTGGAATGTACATTTGCTTCATCAAAATGAACAGTACTTCGACAATCCAGAACGGGTGATCCTTGTGTACCCAATTTAGGTGCTGATTTCTCATTTCCAGACATACTACCTCCACTGTGCTGTCGACTTCGTGATGTATTTGAAACAACATCTGATGGACATTCATAATGGGAAATTGCACTTGATATGCTATCTTTGTCCCTGAAAAAAAATAATTTGATTTAATTACTGGAATTTAACTCTTTACCTAACATAACAGCCAAAAACGGCCAGAAAATTAACCAGAATAAGCCTACCACAGCCTAAAATATCTCAGAAGTTTCTCAACAATGGCTACACAAAGTGTTGTCCACTGCCCCCGACCTGTAAGCATGTTTGAGGAAGCCTTAAAAGTATTGCGGGATCGAATAATTTTCTAAGCCAAAAGTGTGAAAAAGGGCCATAACTTTGGGAAAAATTATTGGATGGAATCCGTTCCTTGTGCCTATCTGTTCCCCCATACAGGTCTATCAGCATACCAAAGGTGATCAAATTCTGACCGATGTCTTTGAAATTACAATCCAAAACTAGAGGTTCTGTGAGCAAGCTCACAAAGTGATACCCCCTGCGCCTGTCAGAACGGAATTATATTGCTTCATGCACATCTTCATATGGAGTTCTTCCATTGTGTAAAGTTTCATGAAAATTCTTCAAACGGTTTAGGAGGAGTTGCGCTAATAAGGATGGACAGATGGGCGGATGGACGGACAGGGTGATTCCTATATACCCCCTCATTTTTATTTTTTTGATGTTTAAGGTCACATATTTATGCACAATGGCTAATCATGACCGTGACAGTTTTACGGGTGGAGGAAGCTGGAATATCCGGAGAGAACCACCGAGCAACGACGAGCAGCTGCCAACTCCCCAACATCGTAACCCCGCACTGCAGCACATGCAGGGTTAGACTGGTTGAAGACATGCGTACCATCGATGTGCAGTACGCCTTAGTACACGGCGTCATCGTGCCCCCACGCGGGCAATGGAGATGAAGTGTCTTGCCCAAGGACACAATGCGGTTGCAGCAGGTGGGATTCGAACCGTGGACCTCTCGGCTTGCAGCCTGCACTTCTACCTACTGAGCCACCGCGCTCCCTATATACCCCCTCAAACTTTGTTTGCGGGGGGTATAATGACGGACAGATGGATGGACGGATGGACGAAGGCCTCCACTAGATACCCTGAATCCTCCTTCGGAGGTCAAGTGGCATACTAAAACCATACAAATATGGATATTATTAGAAACAGCTTGTCGAGCTGGTTCTAATGATATACATATTTGCACGGTTTTATTGAAACATTGAAATTTGTTTTTCGAAAAATGTGAAATGTATTTTATTTTTTTAAAATTTTGAGTTAGGCAAAGGGTTAAGGTCACTTTAAATATCTACAGTAGAACCTGTCTTGAGAGACCGCCCTTTGGGTCACACAAAAGTGGTCTCTCAAGACAGGTGGTCTCTCATAACAGGTTTCAGGTTTTCTCAAGTCAGTGAATAACCAACCACAAAATTCAGAAATGGAGAAGAATGGATTTTTGTAATTACTTTGTAGTTGTTCTTTTTTATGAAGTTTTTGTAACAAACTGAAATGGACTGTTATAAAAATTATAAAAGTAAATTAGTGTTGAAAATCTTCATTGAAGATTTTCAACACTAATTTATGTTTATAATTTTTATAACAGTCCATTTCAATTTGTTACAAAAAGATTTTCAACACAAATTTATTTTTATTCCTATCTGTCACATTTCAGGTATGTATGAAATTGTTTATTCAGCAATAATCCTAATCTTTTCACAGGGGTCTTATAAAAACATCTCAATCTTTAAAGAGTGATGTAACTGAATAGAAATTGAAACCCAATTAAGAGCTTTTAATACTTTTAATTATGTTAGTATAACAACAATGGATTTTCCAATTCCAGAACCGGTAAAAAGTTTTTGTCATGGTCTCAGTCTTCAAAGGGGCGGTCTCTCAAGACAGGTCCATTATGGCATAAAAATACAAGTTGGTACCAGGTCACAGTGGTCTCTCAAGACAGGTGGTCTCTCAAGACAGGTGGTCTCCCATAGCAGGTCCATTATAGAGTAAAACCAATCGGTGCCTGGTAGATGTGGTCTCTCAAGACAGGTGGTCTCTCAAGACAGTGGTCTCTCAAGACAGGTTTTACTGTAGCTACATGACAACCTCAACAGAAGCATAAAGTCATGTTTAGCAAAGAGCAATGCAAATTTCAAATTTTGGGTCTAGTCAATAATTTCCAAGTTAAACCCCAATAAATAAACAAATGCTGAATCAATTTGGAAGGGGGGGGGGGGGGGGTAGGTGGTTGGTAATCCCACCCAGTTTCTACTGTTTTGGTAAAATGAGGGGGAGGGGGACATGGGGGGATAACCACACCCAGTTGCTATTGTTTTGGTAAAATGTGTGTATATAAGGAAGATCAAATGGGTACCGAACATCACTTGTTTTCTTTTAATTACCTACAACAAACCAGATAAGTGAGATAGTGTTCAGATGACAATGGCAACGGCTCCTGGAACATCGGTTCAACCGATTGTTGCCAAGCATTTTGTGATGATTCATACCCACATTTTATTATCTTCTGTAGTTGTTCAATTGTTAACCCTTTACCCAATGTAACGGCCAAAACCGGCCAGTGCTATTCTCAAAAATCGCCAATTAATTTTCAAAATATTTTCATTTTTTGTCTCAAAAACATAGGTTATGACCCCTCATTGGAACGAGCTCGTCGAGCTCATTCCAACGAGGGGTCATAACCTATGTTTTTGAGACAAAAAATGAAAAAAATTAGTTATCCAAGAATTTTTTTTTGCAAGTGTCGTCTGCTTTTCATGTTAGGTAAAGGGTTAATGTAAAATGATTTCAATGATCCCATTCAGTAAAGTTGAAAAACCACCACAATGTGTATTCTTGATCTGTCTATATGCCCCTTTACGGGATATACAAGCTAAACGACATATAAAGCTTACAACTGAGCGTACTCTGTGACAATCGCCAGTTCATAATAGGAAAGTGAAGGTTGCACTCCATTGACTGGGGTCGCAATAAATTTACCAGTTGCATGCATTTGGGCGGTAAACATGTTTACCGCCCAAGTGTGTGCGAATGGTAATTTTACTGCGACCCCAGTCAACGAAGTTTAACACTGTGAAAAATGTTCAGTTTAATGCTGTTCTTTCGAGCCTCGACTTGTCTAGTAGTGCACAATATTACAATCGGAATCGGCATCAGGATCAGCCAATTGTAGCACAAATAACCAGTAATCAGTCAGCGACCATTTTTGGTAATCGGTTGAACACTAAAGTGAGATTAATAAGTGATTAACCCTAACAGTATAAATATGGTACACATGAGATGGGGTCCTGTAAAGCTTCGATATTCAATTTGATTTTGAATCTTAAATTGCTATTCGATTCAAAATTGACTGCCCAATTTGTTTATTTTCATATCTTTTCACAGGAATATAGCTTGGTATCAGTCATCTATGTCATCTTATAAAGCATATAGCTCAGACGGAAATTGTACATAAATAATGCTGAAAATAAAGACTGAATGTACCGGTAATATGTAATTTCCCGGCTATCTTAATATAACACAACTGCAGCTATGCTACCACTATGTTATTTCCAATCTCACTCGTCACTACCACTGTTTAAAGCAAATTGAAAGTTTTCAAACAATGTCAACAACGAGCTGGTGCTAGTGCCTAGTACCGGTAATTCTCATTCTTTGAACTATTTAGGCCACACAAAGTAGATCTTCTGTTTCTCAGGCCATTATTTGTGAAATTGCAAGCGTGCGAGCGGTTTTTTATTTTATTTTTTATTTTAGTAATTACTTTTTTGCCATCAAAAGTTCATGTTCTTGGTTCAAGTTTTAGGCCTCATAATCTACAGAATAGCGTGGGTGGTGGTGTATTTCATCCCTTGAGTGCAAGAAGGCTTTGCAATGCTTTAGCATTGCAAAACCTTCTTGCACTCAAGGGACAAATTCATCAATTTTTTTAACTTTGGTAAAATATCATACATAAACCATTTAATTTTTATTTTTTTTTACTTTACATTGGTTATAAAAAGAGAGCATGCGGCAGCCAAAAGGACCATGTGGGAGGGCCTGAGAAACAGATTATTTATTTTTTTAGGCCTTATTTATTTATTTATTTGTGTTTAAGGTCACAGACTTATGCACAATGGTCAATCATGACCATGACAGTTTTAAGGGTGGAGGAAGCTGGAGTACCCGGAGAGAACCACCGACCATCGACGAGCAATTGTCAGCTCCTCAACATTCTAACTCTGTTCAAGCACCACTCAAGCAGGGTTACAGCGGCTGCAGACAAGTGCACCACTGACATGCAGTACGCCTTAGTACACGGCATCATCGTGCCCCCATGTAGGCAACCAGGATAAAGTGCCTTGCCCAAGGACACAACGCAGGTCGCCCCGGGTGGGGAACGAACTCGGGACCTCAAGCTTTGAAGTCAAACAGTCTACCACTGAGCCACCGCACTCCCATTTCTTTGAACTATAATCCTTTCTGGGTAATACTCCAACTACATCATCAAAGCATGCCTTCGGTGAAGGCATGCCTTGTTGATGTAGTTGGAAAATTTTATCTGTTGGGACTTGAGCCATCCTAGTCAGAACAAATCAGGTTTACAGCCCCCATCCTTTCCCCAACTGGCCACTTTCAAGAAGCCCCTGATTCAATTTGATCCAAGGTTCAATTCCATTTTTAATAAAAAATGTGAAAAATGTTCAGTTTAATGCTGTTCTTTCGAGCCTCGACTTGTCTAGTAGTGCACAATATTACAATCGGAATCGGCATCAGGATCAGCCAATTGTAGCACAAATAACCAGTAATCAGTCAGCGACCATTTTTGGTAATCGGTTGAACACTAAAGTGAGATTAATAAGTGATTAACCCTAACAGTATAAATATGGTACACATGAGATGGGGTCCTGTAAAGCTTCGATATTCAATTTGATTTTGAATCTTAAATTGCTATTCGATTCAAAATTGACTGCCCAATTTGTTTATTTTCATATCTTTTCACAGGAATATAGCTTGGTATCAGTCATCTATGTCATCTTATAAAGCATATAGCTCAGACGGAAATTGTACATAAATAATGCTGAAAATAAAGACTGAATGTACCGGTAATATGTAATTTCCCGGCTATCTTAATATAACACAACTGCAGCTATGCTACCACTATGTTATTTCCAATCTCACTCGTCACTACCACTGTTTAAAGCAAATTGAAAGTTTTCAAACAATGTCAACAACGAGCTGGTGCTAGTGCCTAGTACCGGTAATTCTCATTCTTTGAACTATTTAGGCCACACAAAGTAGATCTTCTGTTTCTCAGGCCATTATTTGTGAAATTGCAAGCGTGCGAGCGGTTTTTTATTTTATTTTTTATTTTAGTAATTACTTTTTTGCCATCAAAAGTTCATGTTCTTGGTTCAAGTTTTAGGCCTCATAATCTACAGAATAGCGTGGGTGGTGGTGTATTTCATCCCTTGAGTGCAAGAAGGCTTTGCAATGCTTTAGCATTGCAAAACCTTCTTGCACTCAAGGGACAAATTCATCAATTTTTTTAACTTTGGTAAAATATCATACATAAACCATTTAATTTTTATTTTTTTTTACTTTACATTGGTTATAAAAAGAGAGCATGCGGCAGCCAAAAGGACCATGTGGGAGGGCCTGAGAAACAGATTATTTATTTTTTTAGGCCTTATTTATTTATTTATTTGTGTTTAAGGTCACAGACTTATGCACAATGGTCAATCATGACCATGACAGTTTTAAGGGTGGAGGAAGCTGGAGTACCCGGAGAGAACCACCGACCATCGACGAGCAATTGTCAGCTCCTCAACATTCTAACTCTGTTCAAGCACCACTCAAGCAGGGTTACAGCGGCTGCAGACATGTGCACCACTGACATGCAGTACGCCTTAGTACATGGCATCATCGTGCCCCCATGTAGGCAACCAGGATAAAGTGCCTTGCCCAAGGACACAACGCAGGTCGCCCAGGGTGGGGAACGAACTCGGGACCTCAAGCTTTGAAGTCAAACAGTCTACCACTGAGCCACCGCACTCCCATTTCTTTGAACTATAATCCTTTCTGGGTAATACTCCAACTACATCATCAAAGCATGCCTTCGGTGAAGGCATGCCTTGTTGATGTAGTTGGAAAATTTTATCTGTTGGGACTTGAGCCATCCTAGTCAGAACAAATCAGGTTTACAGCCCCCATCCTTTCCCCAACTGGCCACTTTCAAGAAGCCCCTGATTCAATTTGATCCAAGGTTCAATTCCATTTTTAATAAAATACTCAATTCGATTTGAGATTCGATTTTAATCGAAAATGTGTGATTCACAGGGCTCTAACATTAGAGTCACTGCATAATTATACATACATACTGAGTCAAAAAGGAAAGTATAATAAACTTTGAGGAGCAATTTTTTTAGTATTATCGATTAAAATTCCAAACAAATTATTGTAAATTCATATTTTGGATCTATCTGTATGAATTTGCATAATTTCATGTTCTTACTGTTGCCAGAACTTCACAATTCAGACATTGGGTGAAATGAAAAGTACACACATGCAGTCAATAGCGTGTATGTCCACCATCTGCCTCTTGGTTGGCAAGACATCAACGGCACATGGACCTGATAAGTCTCTGGATGTCACCCTGTGGTATTGCGTTTCACTTCTGCCTCAGAACATTACGTAAATCGACTAGCGTCTGAAGATCATGAAGTCGTACCGAATGGTCCAATTGATCCCATAAATGCTCGAGACAAATCTGGGGAAAGTGGGGGCCAGGGAAGAAGTTCGATGCTGTGCTCCTCAAGAAAGTTACGACAGATACGTGCCACGTGACATCGGGCATTGTCTTGCTGGAATAACTGCGATCTGACATTAGCGTTGAACAACAGGACAACAACAGCGTTAAGAATTTTGTCCCTATATCACTGTCCATTCAGATGAAGATCAATTGCGTTTGATGGTGCAAGGAAATTCCTGCCCAAACCATTACACTACCACCGCCGAAACAGTCGCATTCTCGCACGCAAGCATCAGAAAACAGTTCTCATCAGTGATAGACTCTTGCCCTACCATCAGCGTGCCATAGCCAAAATCGTGACTCATCACTAAAAAGAACTGTGCTCCAACGCTGCTGAGTCCCACAAACACGCTGACGTACCCATTCCATTCCGACGGTACGATGATGTTGGGTAAGGAATGCTCCTTGCTATGGAGGCCTTCTTCGGATGCCGTGTTCAGTGAGTCTGTTGCGGACAGTTTGTGCACTGATTCTATTGTTAGTTCTACCAGGAGTAATTCCTGATGTCCTCGTCGCCGGAAAGAAGCGATCCCGCTAGTGAGACGTCCTGATGTGTCAGTCTTGAGCAGGGGTCGTATCTCTTGGTTGACTTGAATGGAGTCGGTCAGCAGTAGAACCTGTGGTTCTATACCTTCCAATGAGACGGTAAATAGTGGCCACAGTGATTCCGAACTCAGCAGCGAGCTCATCTGGAGGTATCCTAGCCTCAAGCATACCAATGGCACGCAACCTCTGATTTTCGGTTAACCTTGGCATTTTTTAAAATGTCAGAAGACAAAAACTATCGTGTTTTCTCAATAATCCAGGTTCTCTAGCACAACATTACACAAAGAAAATCGTCGGTCACCCATTCAATTTGCCATTCTCGGGTAGCACATGCTATTTTGAAATCTGTAGCAAAATTGTATACGGTTGGGTAGACAACACGTCATTAAACTCTTTGCACGACTTCTTGTCCACAAACATGCAACATTAGAACTATTATATTTCATCCTTTATGCTATTTTTTCACATTTATTTCTATTATACTTTCTTTTTTGACTCAGTATATTAGGAGTTAGCACACAGAGCCACATGAGAGACACTGCATGATTAAATACATTTTAGAATGGAGTACTGTGAGAAACGGAATTTAAGTACTGGAGAAGTCTGATTTCTCCAACAAGGAATACTCTCTTAAAATGTTCTATTGAGTTGCCTAATTTTAAATACTTTCTTCTTCTGGGTGCTGACTTTCTACCAGCACTCAACTGCAAAATGGTGGATTCCTGCAATGACAGTTCATTTTTCAGGAAGTCTATCAACTTAAAATGAGTTTGGATGAGAGTAAGGGATAAACCGACTTGATTCCCTATGTCACACCTTGATGTGGTTCGTGGTAGGTGGTCCCACTGTATCAAAATGGTTCCACATGAACCGTTTTTGATCACCTTCCATCCAATAAATGGTCACATAGTCCATATATTTTTCAACACTTGAACTGACTGGAGTCTTCTCAGGGGTTAAGTGTCACAGATTGTTGGGAATAAAATTAACATTCACTTGATCATTTTTGAGTGAGAATAAGCAGATGCATGGTTTTAGCATGCCAAATACACACAGGGACAAAGTGGTTAACCAATCTCTTGCAAACCCATTAGCAGAACAAATGGTAGAAAATCCTGTAATATGTTATGGAATATCTGGGGTTACCCACTGATCCATTAGAGAGGAGATGTCATATTTGATGGGAGGTTACATTTGGGGATTGGACTGATGGTCAGCTTTCATAGTTGAGAATTGGGCCTTGGTTATCTCGGCTTTGATTAACAGCAACTGTGGCAGCCATTATGAGTGGACAACCATTACTGTTTTCATCCACTCCATATATTAAGTCACTCTGCCAAATGTTGTAGTAATTGATACATAAATACAAACTGTAGCCTGTACCGAAAAAATCAAAGATAGCTGTTGTGGTAAGAACCTGATGATGCATATGAAATTTGGTAATGATTGGAAAAGATCTGTGGACTGTAGCCTGTGTTGAACAAACTGTGAACAGACTCACAGATATCTGCACAAGCCATGGTAATACCTTACATTGCCTTCAAAAAGTTAAACTAAACAAGAGGCCCCACTGGGCCTGAAGCACTCACCTTGAACATAACAAGTTATAAACAGAGTTCAAGAATGAATCTACATTAAGCAATCCATCTCCATAGGATACATTGTCAATCCTTGAACCCTCAGGAGTGACAAAAATAGTCAAAAGCATCATGCCTTTTCTTCAGTTGATCATAATGTTAAAGGGTGGAGCTTCCCTCTGAAGCCCCTTGATACAACCTATGTAGATTACTCTTAGTTACATACATCTAAATATGAAAGCATTCTGACTGGAGGATCTGAAGAAGAAGATTTTTAAAGAAACTTCCTTATATAGCCTGGACATAGGGCCTTTTCTTCAGTTGATCATAATGTAAAATGTGGAGCTTCTCTATGAAGATCCTTGATACAACCTATGTGGATTAATCTTAGTTACACACCTCTAGAGGGTACTGAATATAAAATTTCTAATTCTTCAGCTACTGGCCAAATCCGACTCGCAAGGGAGCTCAAATATTAACCCAGGCACTCGATTTGAACAAAGTTAAATCTGCCCCCCCTAGAGATGTTGTATACCAAATATGAAAGCATTTCGACTGGTGGATCTGAAGAAGAAGATTTTTAAAGAAATTTCTTCATATTGACCTAAGTTAAAATTTGGGCTACCATAGCGAGCCCAAATATATACCTAGGGACCCGATTTGAACAAACTTTAATCTTACGCCCTTAGAGATGTTGTATACCAAATATGAAACCCTTCTGACTGGTGGATCTGAAGAAGAAGATTTTTAAAACTATCCCGCATATTGCACTAAGTTAAAATTCCATAGGAAGCCCAAATATTAACCTAGGGACTTGCTGTTAACAATATTGAATCTGACCCTCATAACCATAACAATGATGTACACCAAATATTAAAAGATTCTGACTGGTGGTTCTGAAGAAGATTTTTAAAGAATGTTCCCCATATTGCCCTAAGTTAAAAATAATTGCCCTAAGTTAAAAATTTGGCCTCCTGTATTGAGCCCAAATATGAACCAATGGACTTCATTTTAACAAACTTGTAACTGACCCCCCTATGGATGCTGTATACCAAATATCAAAAGATTCTGACCATTGGTTCTGGAGAAAAGATTTTTTATTTATTTATTTATTGGTGCTTAAGGTCTCATACTTGTGCACAATGGCTAATCATGACTGTGACAGTTTTACAGGTGGAGGATGCTGGAGTACCCGGAGAGAAACACCGAGCAATGACAAGCAACTGCCAGCTCCACATCGTAACTCTGCACTGCAGCACAGGCAGGGTTAGATTGGTTGAAGACACGCGCATCATAGACGTGCAGCACGCCTTAGTACACGGCATCATCGTGCCACCATGTGGACAATCAAGGTTAAGTGCCTTGACCAAGGACACAACGCGGGAGTCCAAATCAATCGCTCACACAGTCACCCATCCAAGGAATAACTACGCTCGACTTTGCTTAACGGCGGAAAATTTTTGCAAATATGCTGATTGAGCATTTTTTCGATGCCCTCTACAGAACATCCTAACATAACCGATGGCAATTTCATTTTACCATTCAATTCTGCTGGTCCTAAGGATGCTTCATACCAAATAACAGTTCTCTGTTCCATGTGGTTTGGGAAATATTGGCATTTTGAAAATATTTCTACTTTTAGCTTCTGGTGTTCCCATGGGGATGCAGGATTATTTTTTTTGCATGAGTCAAGTACTTATGACCCAATAATACCACTTACCGAATTTGGTTCAAATCAGACTATCGCTTCAGGAAATAGAAATTTTGAGCGGGGCCAAAAATCTTACCCCTCCCATTAAGCCAAATATTGCTTCACGAACTTCGTTTGAACAAACTTGATTCTACACCAGAAAAGGAAGCTCCATAACAAATATCAAGTCATTGTACCCACTGGTTCATGAGAAGAAGATTGTCAGAATATATTGGTACATTTTCCCTCACCCCCTACCTATGGGGCTGGGCATGTTGAGTTGAACAAAAATGCAATGCCCCTTCGAGACCATCACTCACACAAACTTTCACTTGAATTGGCCCAGTGGTTTTGGAGGAGAAGACCAAAACATGGTGTTGACAGATAACAGACAGACTATGGACAGAGAGCGATTAGATTAGCTTAGCTTTACTTTGTCAAGGAGAGCTAAAAAAAAAATTTAGCTTCAGTCAACATACATGTACAAGTACTTTGGCGTATATCGGCTGAGGTCACAAAACTTTTGATTCACTGAAATAAACCAGGAAAAACAAATTTATGACACATAATTTCAATGACTAGGAGCAGTGCCTGAGAAACTAGATGTTTTTTTTTAAATAGCTTAAATGTACAGTTAAAACTAGAAGTCCTGCCACGAAATGTGCGCAAATAGCATGTTGATTATGGCCGAAGTAAAGCTATCAAATTCTGTACATATGGCCTGTGCACAAGCAATGTTTCAGCCAATGGACCTCCGGTAACCCGGATGTCCATTGGCAGAAACATTGCATGTGTTTGCTTTGAGTAACCAGGAGAACCTGCCGTGCTTTGGATACCATTCGATATGGCAATTGTGCACAATTCGAATGGGTAATTAAGCTTATATAAGCGCACTATTTGTGACAGGACTTCTAGTTTTAACTGTATCAAAAGACCAAATAAATGGGCTCATCAAACAATCTAGTAAAGAATTTGAGACAGGGTGAATAAAAACCATACCTGTATCCAGCGATTGAACCAGCGAGAGCTTTTGTACTAGCATCATCACCGTATGATATGGTTACAGACTTTTCACCAATACTATAATTAGCAACAGACTTCTCACCAATACTAAAGTTTGCTGACTCACTACTAAAACTATTCCTTTTTCCCATTGCCTGATTTTCTGAAATGTCTACTTGGACTTCAAGCCTGTAAAAGAAACCAACCAAAACTGCGATCTTTTTTCACAATTTTCATCTTTATGCATTTCATAAACCCATCAAGCAAAGTCTACAAAATATTCAAGAAGGGAATTAGATGGACATGCAATTAGGGCTGCTTAAAAATTCCAGACATTGTTACACAAGTTATTATACAGTGGAACCCACTTAATTGGATATCTCTTAATTGTATATCCCTGTTAATTGAATACAATTTTCAAACACAAAACCATTTACCATACCTTCAGTACAAATTTGATCTGTTAATTGCATATGGGTTGTAGAGTAAACTCCTGTTAACTGTAAAAAAATGTTGTAATATGTCGAAAAAATTACTGTGACACGCACCAAATTCCCCTTATTTATCAACCTTTTTGGCCTCACTACATCCAATACAGACATTTATTCTATTATATCTTGTTTGACAGAGCTCTATGAGCTCTGTCAAACAAGATATAATTGAATAAATGCTCAGTTTACCTCCAGAACACAGGAAACTACTACATTCCTGTTAATTGTATACTCCTGTTAATTGAATAATTTTCACTGGCAAAATGGAGATCCAATTAAGAGGATTCTACTGTATAAACTTCCTGAAGGATGGAAAGATATACAAAATAGAAGGATAGATGGATTTCTTTACTCTTTGCCTTCCGTGCAGGTGGATAATAAATGATGTTTGACTTGTTGTCGGCTATGCCTAAATATTGCACAGTGGGATGGAAGAGAATACATTTCTTTTTGTGCACACTGTTCCATCCTATTCTGCAATAATCAGGCATAGTGAACTCAAAGCCATGCATTATTTATTAGGATTCCACCTCTAACATAACAGCACACCATCAACCTAATATGAACAAGGGCTATGCGCGGTGCATAATATGCCCAAGTAGACTTTTTTTCAAATTGTACATAACTTTTCATCCAACAAACAGCCTGCACTGCCCAATGCTAAATGCTTCAAAATGCATTTTGGAGTAAAAGAAAAAGAAATTGCCTAACTGATGGGGGGGGGGGGGGGGGGGGAGGGTTATAGGAGTCAATTCTTTTTCTGCATGGAATCCCTAAATGACAGGGGGAGGGGGGGGGGGGGTCAATTTTTTTTTCTGCATGTAATCTCTCCAAATCCTATGGATTTGGGGGAAAATGGCCTAAATGACATGGGGGGGGGGGGGGGGGGGGGGTAGGGCAATATCTCTAACGTTTCATCAGATCATGGTGGCCAATTTTTCTGCATGTAATCACTCCAAATCCTTAAAAATGCATTTTTGGAGCAAAGAAAAAAAAAACAAACCCAAATGGCACCGGGGGAAAATTTGTCATCCTTGTATTACTTCATCCTCCCATCATTTTTTGAAAACCTGGCTCAGAGATTGACCAGCACTAAAACCTGTGTACCTATCGGTCAATCTCATTATGGTAGAGTTATCGTCCTTTTTTGACTCAATGTGAATTGCGAGAGGTTGGGTGGGGTATTTATTTTTATAAAATTGATGGAAGTCACAATCATAGAGTATTTTAATGATGATCAACTCTTCATCAGGAAAAGAATTCTTCTTGTTCTGCAAACAGGTAAAATGATGTCGGGGGTGGGGTGGAATCAAAAAATATTTTTCTGGTGCTATTCAACAAAGAAAAGGTTATCCTTGCACATTTCATTTCCCCTCTTGTTAGGTTAATATTGTGTCTTTCTCATGGGGGGGGGGGGGGAGGGGGGGGCATCAATCTTGAGAGAAGTATACCAAACAAGTGTTTGACCACTGAGGTGGTATTAGTCCCCTACGGCGCTTTTGTGACATAAGGTGTTTTTGTCACAGAAGACACTAGAGTATATAAGTATCTTGGATTTTGAAAAAAAAATATTGAGCGTGCATAATCCCCTCACAACCCTTTATCCTTGTACCATATATGAAAGGTGTAGCTTGAACCATGTTGGAGGGAGGGGTGGTAACATAAAATAGAGAAAAAAGCTTAAAAAACACAACAAAAATGGCCACCATTCTGCCATCTTGGATTTTGAAAAATAAATATTGACTGTGCATCATCCCCTCAGAACCATTTATCCATGTACCAAATATGAAAGGTGTAGCTTGAAGCATATTATGGGGAGAGGTGGTAACATAAAAACAGACAGAAAGACAGACAGACGGACAGACAGACAGATGTTAGATTTTGAAAAAAAAATATTGAGCGTGCATAATCCCCTCACAACCCCTTTATCCATGTACCATATATGAAAAGTGCAGCTTGAACCATGTTGGAGTGAGGGATGGTAACATAAAATAGAGAAAAAAGCTTAAAAAACACAACAAAAATGGCCGCCATGCCACCATCTTGGATTTAAAAAAAAAAACATTTGAGCGTGCATCATCCCCTCAGAACCATTTATCCATGTACCAAATATGAAAGGTGTAGCTTGAACCATGTTGGTGGGAGGGGTGGTAACATGAAAATAGAGAAAAAAAGCTTAAAAAACACAACAAAAATGGCCGGCATTCCGCCATCTTGGATTTTGATAAAAAAATTTGAGCGTGCATCATCCCCTCAGAACCATTTATCCATGAAAGGTGTAGCTTAAAGCATGTTGGAGGGAGAGGTGTAACATAAAAAACAGACAGACAGACAGACAGACAGACAGACAGACAGACAGACAGACAGACAGACAGACAGACAGACAGACAGACAGACAGACAGACAGACAGACAGACAGACAGACGGACAGACGGACGGAGTGCAATCCTATAGTCCCCTTACAGTTCCCGTAGGGGACTAATAAAAGTGTCAATGACACTGTAGCTCAACTTGTGTAAGACATGTACATGTATAGTATGTGACACAGCAATGGCACACATCTAGATAACTAGAGGCACTGTGAGCAAACTCACAAAGTGATACCCCCCGCGCCTGAAATGTATAAGTTAGATTATCTCCCCTTGGAAATGTCAGAACGGAATCATATTGCTTCATGCACATCTTCATATGGAGTTCATCCATTGTGTAAAGTTTCAAGAAAATTCTTCAAACAGTTTAGGAGGAGTTGCGCTTACAAGGATGGACATACGGTATAAGTTAGATTATCTCCCCTTGGAAATGTCAGAACAGAATTATATTGCTTCATGCACATCTTCATATGGAGTTCTTCCTTTGTGTAAAGTTTCATGAAAATTCTTCAAACAGTTTAGGAGGAATTGCACTTACAAGGATGGACAGGCGGTATAAGTTAGATTATCTCCCCTTGGAAATGTCAGAACGGAATTATATTGCTTCATGCACATCTTCATATGGAGTTCTTCCATTGTGTAGTTTCATGAAAATTCTTCAAACGGTTTAGGAGGAGTTGCGCTTACAAGGATGAACAGATGGACAGACGGATGGACAGGGTGATTCCTATATATACCTTTGTTATCAGGTCATTATACCCCTATACCCCCCCTTTGCTTGCGGGGGGGAGGGGGGGTATAATGACCTGATAACAAAGGTATATGTAAAGTATTGTAAAGGTCAGTACATAAATACTGCCCGTAGCCTGTAAAAAATGTACAGGTAAAGTATTGTAAAGGTTGGTGACAGTAAGATGCCTCTAGCCAGAGCTGTATTGAAATGTGCACTTACTGTGTATAAGTAGCACTGAATAAATCAAAGTTTGTCTAATTGGCTGCCAGCTACCATTTGAAATTTTGACTGCACCCAAAAATACTTGTTCTCATCCCAAGGTGATAACAAAGTTTCGTGAAGATCGGTGCATAAATACAGCCTCTAGCCCACGTTGTATTGGCATGTGTACTAAGTGTGTATAAGTAGCACTGAATAAAGCAAAGTTCATCTAATTTGCATAATTTATGCACGAGAAAAAAAACCCATATTATATGTGATGTATTCCATGTTACTAAACATTCATACAAAAATTTATTCAAATCAGAACTTTCATACAGAAGTTCTGCACAAAAAACTGATTACACGAATTTCGGTACAAAATGGCTGCCGCAGCCATCTTGAACATTGGACCACACCCAAAAACACTTGTTCTCGTCCCACTGTGATAACAAAGGTACCCAAGAAGTTTTGTAAAGATCGGTTCATAAATACGGTGCTGTATTTACTTGTTGCTGGATGGACAGATGGACGACAGGCCATGACAAAACCTCAAATTTGACTACGTCAAAGTTGAGCTAAAAATTGATATTTGGTCACTGATGTTTAAGTTATTAAACAAGAGCATTACACGATATTTATTAACAAAGGGCAATAACTCCCATAATTTTCATCGGATATGGTTGGTCATTCAACTTGATGTAGACATTGTTGCTATAGAGACATTTACCCAAAAGAATTGAAATTTGTTAACTATTGTTCAAGTTATGTCATAAACAAAGTTCTGAAAAAATGTTGATTGAAATATGCAAATTTCCAAGTCGAAAAGCCCCATAACTCTTGTACAAATCATTGCCCCAATTCGAACTTAACCTTCATTTTGATATAACTGAGACAGAAAGCAAGTTTGGTCCTGATCTATAAATCCAAACTCAAGTTATCATTGGAAACCCAAATGTTGATGGTAATGAGAAATTTCTAAGTCGAAAAGGCTCATAACTCATGTAAAAATAATTGGCCTGCATTACTATCTGGGTAATACACTTACCAACTTTGTTTGAGATCAAATAATCCGAGCTGGAGTTGACGTATAAAAATTCATGACTGAACTTAACTCTGTCAAAATACCAAAATTTCGAAAAGCAAATTTTTCAAATATTATGCAACTGGAGCTCTGTCAAAAAAATATTGAACTGGTTAAATTCCAAGTTGCATTGTGAAAAAATTTTGCTAAATGGATGTTCGTTATTTTGACATCGGTGTGCAGAAGGTTGACCCATATAGTCCAGGCACATTAGACATAAAAATGAGAAAGTAAGGAAAAAAATCGGAGAAAGCTGATTTTTTTATATGTTTCTGGGACACACATTGCGGATAAAGTGTGAAAAGACCCCGCGAATCCGAGTTGAGCTTTTTTAGTTATAGCGTTTTTTTGATGAAAAAAAAATGTTTTTTAAAAATTCAACCCAGCTCCATATTTCTCATTCTTATTCGCCTTAGTAGGGTGAGAATCATAAATATCGTGCTGAATTATATTGAGAATACATATCCCCAACAGAAAATGCCAACTTTGTATCAATCCTCACACTCAATGGTGAAATATTCACGAAAATGTACAAAATTACGAAAAAAAATTTATTGTTTTCATACACACAACAGTACACAACGTCCATTAAATCAAATCTACGACTACTTTGGGAGTTAACTTATATATCAAAAATTGCAGAAAAGCAGTGGCTTTATAATGATATATAACAATAGTCATTTATTCCATAATGAACTGGTGAAACGTGTGAAATATTAACCATACCCCCTAAACTCAAATTCAAACGGCATCGACTTTTCTCATTCAAATACCGTATTATAGCATCATTGTTTCAATTTCCATGTTCGATTAAATCACATAAGAAGAGTTTCCGATAAAACGACTAACTGGTGATCATTCGAATATTGGCTCTGGTGAATTCGGGTACATCCCTTTGAAAGGTTACAGTAAACCAAGCAAATCGGGTCTTGACGAAATTGTGATGAAGGATTTATCAACTTTGGGTGAATCTGATCCGAAAAATTTGAAACTCGCAAAAACAGTCGACAGTCTTTGGTCTTTGACGCATGTACTGAGAGTACCTTGCCCATCTTGGGCTGGATATATGCACATTGTCACATCATCAGATGATTATGAAACAAGTGATGTCGAGATACTTCCCTTTATTAATTTTGATCCATCCAACCCGAGCACAATTTACACTGCTCTCATGTTTGCACAAACTGAATGTGAGAAACAGGGACTGAACGTTTGTCCAGTGAAGTTTGACCAACCACTTTAATATCAAAGCAGTGGAGATTGTGACTTCGTCAGATAAGTTGACAAAAGTTTTCGTTAGACTCGGCGGCTTCCATATGATTATGTCATATTTAGGGGCAATTGGTTCGATCATGGCTGGTAGCGGCTTGGATGAACTTTGGGGGACTGTTTATGCTGGTGGGTCAATCCATCATTTAATCAGTGGTCATGCATATTCAAGAGCAGTTCGTGCCCATTTGCTAACACAAATTGCCATTACAAAACTTGTGTTTGAAGAAAGCCGAACACTAGATAACATAGACTGCACAGAAGTCAATGAAATATTCTGTGGACTTGCCAGAGGTGACTGTACAACAGCTGACGCTGTCAATCAAGAAAGTGTCAACCATCTACTGTCAAAATTACACGAACTGCTCCAGAATGCGTCCGTAGGACGCACAGGAAAGCTTTGGGTACAATACTACGAGCAAATAGGTCTTCTCCAGTTGTTCTTGAGAGCAGAGCGCACAGGCGACTGGGAACTCCACACATATTGTGTTCGCAATATGATTCCAGTATTTCACGCAGGTGGTCATTTTGCATACGCAAAAAGTTCTCATCTCTATTTGCAGCAGATGAATGAGCTAACAGAAATAATGCAACAGGATGATTTGAAGTTGTTCACTGAGAAAGGTTACTTTACCATAAGGCGCTCAGATAAATTCTGGGACGGGATATATTCTGATCAGACCATAGAGCAGTGTTTAATGAGAATGTTCAAGCTCCCTGGTGGTCTCACACATGGCAGGGGAATAACCGATAGCACTGTTGCGAAATGGGTACATGGACTACTTCTTTGCCTTCCGATATGTAATGCTCTCGAAAATTTTGTTCATGTTCACACTGGTCATGGCGAACAACATCGGGATCTCTGTCAAAGTTCACAATTGACTGATGCCAATGATATCACCAAATTATTGAACTGGCTCAGAGTGCATTCCCCCTTTCAGAATAGAGATCCACTACAATTAGTCTCTATAGCGACCGGGCTTGTGGCCGACGAAACTGTGAACTGTGACCAAGTTCGCAAAATTGGTGAATGTTGCGTATCGAATGTTGTAAGCAAAACGTTCAACAGCATCAAACTACGACGTGTTGACACTGTGAAGTCTTTCGCATCGATGGCAAATAGCATCAAAGTCCGTGGAAGAAAGGTAGTGATTGACCCCACAATTCTGTTCAACCGCATCACGTGTTATTCAGTCACAAGCAGAGATGGAAGAGTATCTCAAATATGAACTCGCCCCGAAACCACCAGCATTGTTTGATTCTGCTGGAAGGAGGAAGACACAGAAAAGCACGCTCGGTAAGATCCTCAAAACATACGGTTCTGAGCAAACTAAAATCCCAGAACATTCTCTGTTTGTTGTAGATGGTGGATTTTTATTGAGGGCAGTTGTATGGCCTAAACAGTCGTCATATAAGGACATACGTACATCATATTCCAATTATCTAGTGAGACATTTTGGGGCGAACGTCGTGGTTGTTTTTGATGGTTATGCTTGTACAATGTCGACAAAGGGCATGGAACAAGCCCATAGATCTAAAGACAGGTATTCCATTGATATCAATATCTCACCCGAGTTACCAGCCACCACACCCCAATCCGATTTCCTTGCAAATGCCAAGAACAAAACCCAACTGATCAATCTTCTAATGCAGGAGCTATCTGCTATCAATATTCAGTCCAAGCAGGCCGAGGCTGATGCTGATGTACTGATGTACTGATAGCCGAAACTGCACTTGACATCGCTCAAGATGACAACAATGTTGTTGTTGTGGGAACAGACACAGACTTGTTAGTCATTCTTACCTCTCGAGTTCAACCGGGATGTAATATTCACATGATGTATTCCATTACCCCAAACTTACTAGTTTCAGTTAGTGAAATAGCAACCAAAATGGGTGACCATAGAAGCAACCTCCTTGTAGCACATTCTATAAGTGGTTGTGACACTACTTCTGCACTCTTTCGAGTTGGTAAGAAGAAAGTATTCAGTACAATTGTCTCCGATGTTACTAGCGACTCACAACAGTATGTCAACACAATTTTGGCGGATGACAGTACACCAAGTGCAGTAGCCGCTGCCGGGGAACAACTTCTCCTGATCTTATACGGGAGTAAAACTGTTTCCTCTCTCGACCAATATAGATATGTCACTTACAAGTGTTATGTAGCAAAATCTAAACTGAATAAACCCATCGACCTAGCCTCACTCCCACCAAGCAGCGATGCTGCACGACAACATGCCTACAGATGTTATCTCCAGGTCCAACAATGGCTGGGCACTTCGCTTCCTCCGACGGATTGGGGGTGGTCGCTAGACAATGGACTTCTTGTACCGACTGCAGCCACAAAGCCATGTGCCCCCGATAACCTACTGAATCTGATCAGTTGTGGTTGCAAGAGTGCTTGTACAAAAAGGTGTGGGTGTAAGAAGGCAGGACTTTCTTGCTCAGGTTTGTGTAATTGCAGTTCGGATTCTTGTAACAACCACAGAAACACTGTCCTGTCGGAAATTTCTGAGTTCGATGAATAATATGTATATAGGTCATGTCATTTCTGTATATAGTGTTGATAATAGTCAATGTAACTTAATCCATGTTGATTGATTTGTACATTCTGTAAATATTATTTATTGATTTTTGTACATTCTGTAAATATTATTTATTGATCCAATGCTGCCAGACACAGACGTGTCTGTTCGGTCCCAAGCCCGAAAATAGTTGAGTTCTCATGCTGACGAATTTTATGCCAAAAGGGGAACTCGGCCAGAAGCAGAAGGGGTCTTCCATAATGTCTATTTTGTAAGCAATGATAAAAGTCCTCAAATGGTGGTGGATTTTTTAACGTCTGTCCAACTAACATCCTGTTCTGTACTACGACCCTTTGGGCAAATCCGTTAGGAAAGTCGTCATTTTTTGCGTAAATCCGTTACTTTTTTGTGAATTTTCAATAATTTTTCGCAGAAATTGTCACAGAATGCACATTTTCCTCTAGGTAAATGTATATTAGACATTATGTAGCTCGAAATACACGTAAACAAAAAATACAGTTGGATCAATTCGAGGTTACAAAGTTCGTGCGATTTTTTTCGATTTTTTTCAAACGCGTTTTCGAAAAAAGGCTGTAGAAAAAAAAGCTCGACTGGGATTTTAGGGGACTTTTGTCTAATCTTTCAGTGACAAGTTCTCGACATTCCCTGAAAAAATCAGCTTTCTCCGATTTTTTTCCCTAGTGAAACCTAATGTTCTTGGGCTAATAACCCTTTACCTTATGAATTGGCCACAATCACCTGCATAATGTACAAAATAAGCATTTGAAAAAAATATATTATTAAAAACCCTCACTGGAACGAGCTTGTTGAGCTCGTTTCCAATTGAGTGTCACATGATGTAGGTTTGTATCAGTTAGTTTTCAAAATTTGAAAAAAAAACACTAATTAAAATAATAAATTTTGATATACTGTACATTGGGTAAGGGGTTTAAGTCCCTAAAACAGCCACAAAATGTCACTTTTTTATGATGGCTTTAAAACATTGACAAGTATAGTCTTCCTTAAGAACTCTACTGGTATGCCTGTTGGCTGTAGGGATGTAAAGATACACAGGTGCATGATGGTGAGTTATGTTACATGTACAAAGAAAAATGGTAAATTGGGCTTGCTGAGTCACAAAGTCTCAAAAACTGCTTCAAATTCGAAATTCACTGATAAATTACAAAAATTATTCCTAATATAGAGTTGCAATTGTCTGTAGTATTGGAGTTTGACTGATCAAAGTGTGTGGTGCAGTCATATGTCAAATAGAATGTGACCTTTCTTATCTGGTATTGGGGCTACCCGATAGGACATTGACATGATTTTTTCATCATTTAGCACCAACACAATATAACTGTCAACATTAATTAGTCTAGCAAGCAATAATGCAAATAAATGTCACGTTGATATTTAAAATATTCCAAATTGCCAATGGAATTTGCCAAAGTGAAAACGAATTATAAATTAGATATCAACAAATAAGTTAATCCAATATAGATTTGAGGTATGACAATGTCTATCCAGCAAGATAATATGTGGGGATTACTAGGGCTGCACGGTATTTCGATATACCGGTAATACCGGTATTGAAATCTTAACCGGTTAAATATCGTCCATTTTTTTTAATACCGGTATATCGTCTGTGACGATATTCATTTCGAGCCGCGGTTTTTAGTGAGACATTTTCCGTAAAAATTCTATTTAATCTTACAGCTGATTGAAAAAAAGTGTATATAAACAGAAACTGTGAAAGCAGTTTGTTTGTTTTTTTATCAATACACTTCATGTCCTGGTACTAGTAAAATATTCTCCATAAGCTGTTTTATTTTTGTTTCTCCGATGACACGGGTAAGTATAGATTTTCCCCAAACAGTATGGCCTCAAACGTAAACCGTGAAGAATGATTACCGTATTTCCATTAATGGCTTTTGTTGGACCGGGAAATTTCTGGTTTAATACTAATAGTTCCTCCCACTTCATTGCACTTGTTCTCGCAATTCCAAGCATTGCAGTAATATTTTCAAAGTTTATTTTATTACCGGCACACTTGGAATGTGTTTTTCAATATGAACAAATCGCATATGTATTATAATGAACCCACAATTCCAAGCACCCAAGCGCTGCGGCAATGAATATTCATTTTTGTCAACACCAGTTTGCACGTGTTAATGTTTTGAAAAGTAGGTGAACGTTTTGATCTGACTTGTATGCCACATCTTAAAAATTAGATAGTCATCAAAACACTAATAAAATATAAAGGGAATAATATTGTTTATTTTCACTTTGTTAAGAGTGATTTAATATTGAAATAGTATTTATACATCGCCAGCATTCACCCGCTGCACGAGGTGGTTCACCGGAACATCAAAACATGCCTATCGAGCATGTGCGTTCCAGCTGTTTGTGATACCGTGTGACAAAACTGACTGCTTTCATTTGTGGAAAAGTGTACAAACTCCTAGCCCTCTAGCGGCATCCTGCTTAACTAGTACATGGCAAACGCCCTCTAGTGGTGATCTATTCTCATGTATACGACAAAACGCAGGTTAAGGGCCTATATAAGTAATGACATTTTGTTTATTTTGAAAATTCTCACCTCTGATATTCCTTCAATTCAAATTAAATGTACACAAAATGTACATCACAATGAAGGTTGGGATGTATAGAACACGAAACATGTGTAATCAACTCATAGAGTCGACTGTAGGCACCACTGGTTCCTGGAAGTCTGCTGCCGTATTCGCATCAGAACTGATAATTTAAGAATATTTCACGAAAACAACTTATGGCCAAATGTGCTTTACATATCCAAGAACAAAGCTAGGGGATAAAAAATTCTTCAAAACACGGCGACAGAGCTGCATTGGGGAAAATTCCAAAGCCTTTGCTTTTGTTTACGTATGAATATACTTTCGATTTCCGGTCGACGTCATCGGACAGAAAAAGCATGTAAAAACAACGCCGTCTAAAATCAAATAATGAAAAAGATCGCCTTCATACAGTATACTTTTATTAGATAGAGATTGCACAGTTGCCATATTCAGTGCAAGGTATCATGATACCTGTTGAAATTTCTTAGAATTACGATTTTGTTTTTTGATGGAAATTCGTGGTAACGAGTGATTTGCGCATGTCTGTCGAGCATGGAAACCATCTTCAATAAAAAATGCAGACAGTGTTGTCCTTTTCAAAAATGCAGACCTATCGCTGTATTCGAAAGTGTTTTGAATGCCTAGCTTTGTTTTTGGATATATGAAGCACATTTGGCCACAAGTTGTTCTGATGAAATATAATTTTATTATCAGTTCTAGTGTGAATACAGTAGCAGACTTCCAGGAACCAGTGGTGCCTACAGTCGACTCTATGAGTTGAATACATATGTGTTTCGTGTTCTATACATCCCAACCTTCATTTTGATGCATAATTTGTGTATATTTAATCTGAATTTAAGAAATATGAGAGGTGAGAATTTCAAAATAAACAAAATTCCATTACTTATATAGGCCCTTAAGTGTTTTTGTTTTGTAAAGCGATGGACCAAATAGTATATATTTATTTGAAATTATCGACTCAAAATAAACGATATTTGTTGTGCCATCATGAAGTTTATTTCCAAATATTTATACAAGAATGAATTAAGACAAGTTAGGCTTATTATTTCAATGCTTTTAAAACGTAATTATTTGACTTCGAATGTCAAAAAAATACTGGGACAATTTGGGTGAGAATCTTACATGTTTTGAACTTGACGATATACCGGTATATCGCGATATTTTTTAAAATATCGTTACCGGTATTGAAATCCGAATATCTTGCAGCCCCAGGGATTACAAGTTTCACTTTACCTAATTTCATAATATAATAATTGAGTATGTAGAGTTCCAAGAATTAAAACTGAACTCAACCATCAGTGCTGATTGTCAGGACTAAATGCTGAGTGGAGCCTATATTACTAATCGGAATGTTTATTGTGTTCTGTTTTTCAATAAAAACAAGGTTCAATGCCACCGGTATCCCCCGCCAAGGGTTTCCAAGTTGAAAAAAGCAGAAAAAGGAACAAAACTCTAGAAAAAAAATGGACAAAACCTGTTACTTGTGAATATCCTTTCCCCCATGGTGGTCTATCAGCATACCAAAGATCATTTAAATCCAACATCTACTGACTTGAGATATGAGGGTCCAAAGTCATTACGGACGGATGAATGGACGAATGAATGGATGAACAGACGGCTGAGCGGATGGGCAGAACCCATTTCTATATTGCCTGCAAACTTGGAGGGGCAGGGGATAATTAGCCTTGAATGGATTCAAAATTGTTGTTGAATAAAAATGTGCTGAGTAGTCCGCAGATGGCCTTGTTTTTTGTGCTATTGTGCCTGTGTGGAATCAAGTTTTCATAGATTGTATCTAGATACATGGCCATGTTGAGCCCCTCCAACACCCCTCCCCCACCCCATATCGAGATACACATCGCATCAAAACACGAGCACATCTTTACACCTATAGGTGGTTGCTTCAACAGGTGGCCAACAATAATGTAGAAACACTGTTAAGTCATCTGCAGCTGTGCACATCTATGTACAGTAGTTTTTATCATAAAATCAATCATGAGATTTAGGGTTAAAAGGTCCACCTTCATTTAGGCTGCTTCTCTAGAAATTCACAATTATCAATATTGTTGGAGAAGTTTTCCTGCTTATCCCAAATCCCCCCACCCCTCCCCCAATTTTTTCATTTAACTCTTTGCATACTGCTGGTGGATATTTCTGCCCAGAACAGGATTTCTCTTGCCACTGAAATATGTATAATTTTGGCATATTTAAGCCTTTACCTAACGAATCGCCCGCATCTGCCTGCGTAATATGCAAATTGAGCATTTGAAAAATTTTATTTTTTCAAAATATTTCAACAAAACCACATGTGACCCCTCATTGGAACGAGCTCCTTGAGCTCGTTCCTATGAGGGGTCACATGATATGGTTTTGTTGAAATTTTTTGAAATTTAAAATAATAAATTTTGATATCGTCTGCGTTGGGTAAAGGGTTAATCCAATTTAGGCCCTGTAAATTGAATGGATTTTTTCACCAATGATTTCTCGACTTAAATTTAGATGAATTTTTCATCAGATCTAGTCATGGCTGCTTCACAGCAGCCAAGACTAGATTTGAAGAAAAATATCTTAAAAATCTTAGCAGGCGAAGAGTTAAACAAGCTGTATGCAAATTGAAAGGTTTATCAAGACAGAAAACTCTGCAGTTGAGATGAAAAAGGTTAAACTTCTTTTTTATTACTCACTTGTTTTGGTATGTGCTTACACCAGTGTACGAACTGCCGCAGAGACTTCCATTCAAGCTGGATCCAGCTACAGCCCGGGTACTAGCAGATTCCCTGTCACTCTCATCTCTAATTACACCTATCTTGTCCATGTGGCTGCCACTAGCACTCAAGCTATTTGTCATTCCCATTGATGCTTCCCCAATGCTTGGGGCAATACTTGGATTTGCAACATGATGTGTTGTCTCCACACTCTGATTATCGCCTGTGAAGAAGAATTTTAATTGAATCCATTGCAAAACAACCCTTTCAATTATACAACTACAAATATTAACTTTTACAACTGGTCTGACAGAGCACTCAAGTCTGACAAGAAATAACTTAGTATTGCTAGTACAGTAGAACCTGTCATGCGAGACCGCCCTTTGGGCCACACGAAAGTGGTCTAAGACAGGTGGTCTCCCATAACAGGTTTCAGGTTTTCTCAAGTCAGTGAATAACCAACCACAAAATTCAGAAATGGAGAAGAATGGATTTTTATAATTACTTTGGAGTTGTTCTTTTTATGAAATTTTTGTAACAAATTGAAATGGACTGTTATAAAAATTATAAAAATAAATTAGTGTTGAAAATCTTCATTGAAGATTTTCAACACAAATTTATTTTTATAATCCTATCTGTCACATTTCAGGTATGTATGAAATTGTTTATTCAGCAATAATCCTAATCTTTTCACAGGGGACTTATAAAAACATCACAATCTTTAATGAGTTATGTAACTGAATAGCAATTGAAACCCAATTAAGAGCTTTTAATACTTTTAATTATGTTAGTATAACCACAATGGCTTTTCCAATTCCAGAACAGGTAAAAAGTTTTTGTCATGGTTTCAGTCTTCAAAGGGGCGGTCTCTCAAAACAGGTGCATTATGGCATAAAAAATACAAGTTGGTACCAGGTCTCAGCGGTCGCCACGGGATCATTACCATTCGCACCTTGGACTCCGAGGTGCTAACAACTGATCAATGGAGCTCCCACTGGTAATCCAGACACTTGTCAGAGTGAAGGCTACCCTTGCCACCACCTGGAGTATCCAGGTGCTCAAGGGTAAAATTCACCTGACAGTGGATTTTGATAAAGAATCGGAACCGCCGTCCTCGGAGAGGTGTAGCACCTTTCGTGAGGGGATTTCCCCTCACACTGGTCACCCTCTTTGTGACACGGAAAAGCTGGATGAAGGCAGCCAGAGTAGTACAGCCACAGCCACCATCAAGAAGAAGAGAATAAGAAAGAAGGGACCCTCCGCCAGACGACGAGATGCCCGCCGAATGACGGAGTTCCTGGAGAAGAAGAAGAAGGAAAAGGAAGAGAAGGAGGCAAGTGAGGGCGTCAAGGGGACAATGCCTGTCACCCCTGAACAACCCTTGTCCAGCCCGGCACCCCTCTCCCAGGAGGAGGGTCCGGAGGACCATGGGTCGTCAGGTGACAGTTCATTCTCCAGCTCATCAGACTCTTCATCTGAAGAGGAGATGGAGGAGGGTGCTCTGTCAATGGTGCGGGAAGCTGTCTCTGATGACGCACCTTTCACCCCTCCAGCTCTTGCTTCTCCAGCTTCTTTGGACCAGGAGTCCGACCAGGAGGAGAGCATTCCTTGGGGAGGAGATCGAGGACGATAACACCCGAGCCACAGTCCAAGACAACTACAGCTTCTATGTATCCAAACAATTTCCAGCACACTCAATCAGGACAATCCTCACAATAAATTTAAAAAACTATAGGAAACCTCAAGAAGAAACAGCAGCTAGGACCAGGCCATTCACTACCAAGGAACCTACTAATCCTCCAGATCCAACAACGCCAACATCTATCTCTCCAACACATCCTCCTCCCACCAAGAAAAACCGCAGGAGACACAGACGCCGCTGAACACCTTTACTCTTTCCCTCCTCTGCCACGCTCTGACATGACAAAGCCATACAGTCAACGAGGGTCGAAAGGGGCTTGTTCTTCAATTCCGTCCCTGCGCGCCTTCGGCACGCGAAACCATTCATTCTCGGAGGTCTCAGCAGGGTAGCATCACTAAATTTACCCTCTGTGAACCTCAACCTGAATCAAGGTCTCAAACGTAAACAGAAAGAGGTACCCAGAGGATAAACTGGCCCACTATATGGGATAGCATCAGCAAACTCACCCTCTGGGGACCTCATTCTGCAAATGACAGACTGCTTATTTTCAGGCTTCAATGTCAATAACATTAAATACATTTATAAATATATCAAATTATTGATATAGAATTATTTTTAAAGTAGAACACACCAGTTGGTCTAAGGGGAATTGGTCTTTTGGGAATTGATCTCATGGGAGTTGGTCTAAAGGGAATTGGTCTAGTGGGAATGAACAATAGAAAGTTCCAGTAATGCCAAGTCATTCGCTCAAGTTTCTACAGAAAAGACATCACACCAAAGTAGAGCTGTGCGGTTCACTGAAAATTCGGTTCGGTTTCGACTTTGTTATCAAAACCGCGACCAAAACAATTTCAGAAAACCAGTCATCCCGGTTTCCAAAATAAATGTTGAAACTCTCTTATCAGGTCTTCACTTCTCAGAATAATGAGAGAAACAACATAAAGTTACCTTTATTTTGAAACTTTAGAGTCACGATATCCCTTTTTCAGAACAGCCACACTAGTAACTGGCTTCTCGTTTGAGTGCTGCATTCACCAGAATACCATGAAAATAGGTGACAAAATTGACTTCTCATGCATCAGGTTTTTACTTGAGTTGAATAAAGTCATTAACACTGTTAGAGACAATGTTTTACTGAGACATGCATATAATTTTACATCAGACTCAAGGCAAGAAATCATTTTCTTAAACTTAAAACTCTTTAGATAATTTAAACAAATACATTGCATTCAGGAAATCTGTATATTACACAGGTGCTTTGCCATGGAAATGGAGTCCCCTTTCCGACAATGAAAGGCGGATAATTTAACAACTGTTGTGCTGCATTCCCAGTTTATTGAATATGTGAGGGTTCTTTGGGATTAAATCAATGTTTCCTGGCTGTAATTTAACACCAAATCTTCATCCAGTATCCACTTATCGTAGTTTCATCAGTTGAGTCAAGTAAATTACAGTTTCAAGCAGTTTCAACACCCTCCCCTCCCCCACCATTTAAAAGTGTTGAGGTACTGATGAAAGCATGTGCGATGGTGGGAGGGGGGGGGGGGGATGGGGTGAAAAACCTCTAAGAAATTTTTGAAATCAGTTATTAAATGGACTACTGGCAGCTTTGGGATAAAAGAATCACGTTATTTTTTGGCCCTCAAAATGACGTTTTTCAGCAGCATGTTGAAAATTCCAGACTTCAGTGAATATCCAGTAACCAAGAGTTATAGCTTTTGACTGCACAATTCTTGAAGTGACAACTTTATTACATCAAGTTAATTTAATAAAGTTATTACTTCAAGAATCACGCAGTCCAAAATTACAACTGTTCGTCAGATGTCCATTCATGATACACCCCCCCCCCCCCCCCCCCCCACTCTTACAACTGTTGACATAGGAGTCAGAGCCCGGTTCCTGCCCCCCATGTCCCAGACCCTAGTGTTACTACCTCTGGCCCTGCCACTATCAAAGATTGAATTTGACTTGGATTTCTCAACAAAGTGTCTTGTTTTCCGTTTTATTTTATAAATGGGTCAATTAAAAGTTTTTATTTTATGCAAATTTATATACTGCAAAATCATCTTCCAATAAGCAGTATATGTATTGTTATGTTTGTACAATGAAAACCGAAACCAAAAACCAAGGTTTTTTTTAAAAAAACAACAAAAACAACCAAAACCAACCTGCATTTTCAAAACCACAGAGCTATACACAAAAGCTACATATGAAATCTGACAAAGATTAGGTGAGGGATCCAGCCGGTAGGGTGTACTAATAGAATTATTGACAATTTATACGCCAAATTGAAGATGGCCTCAGGCAGTCATGTTTAACGAAAATCAGAAAAATTTGACAGCTCCCATCTAGACATCACACCAAAGCTAGATATGAAATTTGAAAGAGACTAGGTGAGATTTGCAACCTGTAGGATGCGCTAATGGAATTGGTAACAATTTATATGCCAAATCGAAGATGGCTGCTGGCAGCCATATTTTTCAACAAAATTCAGAAAAATTCAAAAGCTCCTATCAAGACATCACATCCAAGCTACATAGGAAATTTGAAAAAGATCAGGTAAGACATGTGGCTTGTAGGGTGTGCTAATAAATTGTTGACAATTAATATGCCAAATCCAAGATGGCCACTGGCAGCCATGTTTTTCAATGAAATTCAGAAAAATTCGATAGCTCCCATCTAGACATCACACCAAATCAAAAAACAAAATTAGAAAAAGATCGGCTGAGAGATGCTGCCTGTAGGGAGTACTAAAGGAATTGTTGACAATTTATATGCCAAATTCCAGATGGCCACTTGTGGACATGTTTTTCAATGAAATTCAGAAAAATTTCATAGCTCCCACCCAGACATCGCATTGAAGCTACATTTGAAATTTGAAAAAGATCAGGTGAGAGATGCAGCCTGTTGGGTGTGCTAAGGAAATTGTTGACAATTTAGATGCCAAATTCAAGATGGCCTCAATGAAAGTCAGAAAAATTTGATAGCTCTCATTAAGACATCTCACCAAAGCTACATATGAAATGTGAAAAATATTGGGTAAGAGATGTGGGGTGGGTCAATGTAATTGTTAACAATTTATATGCCAGATCTAAGATGGCCTTTGGTGATCATATTTTTCAACAAAATTGGGAAAAATTCAATAGCTCCCACCTTTTTGTCCCAAAGACTCGTAAGAAATTTGGAACTGATCGGGTGAGAACTGCGGCCTGTAGGGTGTGCTTTGGAATTGTGGATGGACAGAGGAACATACAGACAGATGTACGGACGGACGACAGAATGCAACACATCCCAATAGTTCATAATTGACATCAAGTTGGGCTAAAAATGTTGTTCCCCATACAGCAATTTCGCTGTGTAGTATGGGAATGGGTCAGAGTGCTGCTAAACATTTGAAATTTTTTTCACACATTATGTCAAATTGGGAATAAGTATTTGCAGCCTGACTAGCCTCAGTAACAATCAGCCCCACACAAGACCTACCTGACTTTTAGCATAGGTAGACTTTGAGCAGGGAAAGTGTCTTACAGAGACTACTGTCAGACCTGAACTTTACATTATCTGAGCCTCAGAGCTTATTTTTTGCCTTCTTGAATCTTTGGTTAGGGGATTGTGAATTTGAAGCAGGTAATTTTGAAAGTAACAGACTAAGCGGGTTTGGGAATAGGGGCTGATAAGAGGACCTTGTAAACTGCTAGAAATATCCTTGCCATACCATCATCAAATTTGATACCAAAAACTTGATTCAAATAAAGCAAAATTCTTATTTCTCAGGCACCCTTCACCCCACTCCCTTGTCCTTGAAAATCTGATCCATGGTCTTAATATTCTACAAACACATAATTCAACATGATAAAGATGTAAAATGTCAAATAAATACACAATATACATATAGTGTTTTTTTATATCTGGTTTATACGAGTTGAAATATAGTTTAATATTTTTCGAGGCTCTGATGAGAAAATATTAACTCTATTTCAATGAGTTGTATAAAACAGATATAAAAAAACACTATATGTATATTGTTTTTATCTGATAACAAACAGCAGTTTCACTCGGCTTATATTCACTTTTATCCTGATTCCCATGGGCCTCTGTAGAAAACGAGACAAAGCAAAGGGGCAAGACAAATAGAGTTGCGCCCCTTGTACCACAAAATCAATGACGGCAATTGATTTACATTTTCTAGGATTTGTCACTACACTGAAACAAAAAAGTTAACATGTTACATTTGCCTGAAATCAGTGAAAAGTGGATTGTTTCAGTAACTTTTTCATTCAGAAATCGGTCAATTTTGGAATAACTCTCTGGAATTTACATTTTTCTTGGTGGTGTTGTTGTAGGATTTTCTGTGAACTGGTAAGTACATGTTCATATTTTGTACATTTAATGTTGCTCCGTACAATAATTGTTGAACATTGTTCATTGACAATGTCAATGTCATTTCTTCATGATTGAGAATGTTTTAGGCTAATAAGGGTACTGCTGCTGCTGGGGTGGTGTAATTATGACACTTAGTTGAATTGGTGATGTTATTACCGAAACAATCGAACTTGAAGCTGAAGGGCATGTTGATGTTCAGCCAGTGTGTTGCCAAGGACACAAAGCGGGTCGTCCCGGACGGGAAACTCTCAATTTATTGGAACAATAGTTGTATTTATGATATGTTAGTACCTTGGTCACATGTGTAAGGAAAGATATTTTACAGCATTCATTTTTAATTTAGGGAGACCCCATGCAACTCCAGGCTTCCTGAAGGAAAGGAATGATACAATTCAAGACAATTCAGGGACATTTCTGGGTATATTTCAGCATTTTTTTAGACCCTACAAAAGCCAAATTCAAGGATTTTCAAGGCCCTGCCTTCACTAGTCCTAAGTAGGGACCTCTGTTCATTATCCCATCCTCCCACTTCCCTATAAGGGAAGTGGGAGGAAGGGGTAATGACCGGAGGGTCCTACTCTGGACCATGCCTTCACAAACTCTGGTATATAAAACTAAATAGTTTGTTTTTTTTTATTAAGGTTTAACAACACATATCATGTCGGCGTCAGTTTTACGGGTGTGGGAAGCTGGAGTACCTGGAGTACAAGCAGCTGTTAGCTCTCCAACATCATATCTCTAAACTGCAGCACAAGCAGAGTTAGATCGGTTGAAGACATGCGCATCATCGACGTGCAGTATGCCTTAGTACATGGCATCAACGTGCCCCCATGTGGACAATCGGGGTAAAGTGCCTTGCCTAAGGACACAATGTACGAGTCCGAATTGATCACTCAGACGGTAACTATATAGTTATGATTATGTGCTTCCTCAGCATTTCTATTTTGTGAACATTCAAGGCTTATCGAGGCCTCCTAACATATTTTCCAGGATTACAAGGCTCAACTGAAAGACCCTTAGTCAAATTCAAGGCTGTTTCTCGAATCCAATCCTCCATGGGAACCTTGAACTCACAGTGATGGTAGAGATGGGCACTTTTCAAATTTCAAGTCAGTTCCAGTTTCGGTTTCATTCAAAGAGTTGGGTTTTTGGTTTTCATTGTACAAACATAACACATTGCATTTGCATATAAGAAGATGCATTTGCTTATAAGAAGATGCATTTGGCGCCAGTCAGTGTCAAAGGGACTCCCTTTCCAGGGCAATGTATCTGTGTAATATACTGGTATTCTGATTTCCTGAGCACAATGTATCTGCATAAATTATCTCAAGAGTTTCAAGTTTGAAAAAAAGGATTTTTGCCTTGAGTCTGTGGCAAAATTACCCCCCCCCCCCCCCCAAATACCTGTGTTTAGGGTAACCCGACACACCTTTAAAAATTATGCGGACCATAAAAATTTTATTGAGTAAAAGTCACTCATATAGGTAGTTGTAACCCTAAATTTCCATCCAACTTCAACTGTGATTTTGATGCTGTCTTTGGAATTCAAGCTTTCAAAATTACATGTAAAAATTAATATATTTGTCATTATAAATGTGGAACAAATGACAAGTTCTAGTTCTGCAAAGGCAATCGCATTTGATAAACATTTAAAACACAATGCGTAATAACTAATTTTGTCAACTATTTTTGCGGTAAATGCCATGCTCGAACAAAATACCAATTAGTGCAGCTGTTCTGAAAAAAGGGGTATCGCGACTCTGAAGTTTGAAAACATGGTTAACTTTAGGTTGTTTCTCTCTTTATTCTGAGAAGTGAAGACCTGATTAGAGTTTTCCAACAAACATTTTTTCTGAAATTGTTTCGGTTTTGGTTTTGATAACAAAACAGAAACTGAACCGAATTTTCGGTTAACCGCCCATCTCTAAGTCATGGCAGCAGTCATATTCAGTTAAGAATGCTAAATAGAAACATTTCTAGAACAGAGTGTCCTTTTAGCCATTTTACTGCATACTTTTATCCTAGAATGGAAGCAAAGACTTTAACCCTTCAAGACCTAAATAATTCAACCAAATCTTGCCTATACAAAATGTTTGAGCTGCCCCTTAGTAGCGGCTTCTTGTCAAACCTTTGCTTGGAGAAAGTAGTATATAAAACAACCATAAAAATATACCGGAATATGGATTAGCTGCCCCTATGTTTTCTTGTTCATCAAATTCGAAGCGCACACCACTTTTCTTTGTGGAAACTCCACATCCACCACTTCTGCAAAGGGAAATGGGCACAACACCATACACATATGCTAGTAATATGGGAACACCAATTCCTGCAATAAAAATCACAATACAGAAATCACACATTCTTCATTAAATGGTCGAGTGCTGGAAGCCCATATTTGGGCTTGACTCTAAAGTGCAGTACTGCAACTCAAAGGCTTCAAACTCTGTGGATGTGCTTCATATTATCTTTGAATCTTAATTATTTGGTCCGTATGGATTTTCCTTGTCACAATTTATGGGAGAGTGCCAAAAGGCACTCTCCCATAAATTGTAACATGGCAAAAACTTGTGAATAAATTTTCATGACTAAAAATAATTCAGCACTCTACAAGTTAAAAAATCGTGACATCGACGCCGTAGCTGCGACGGGTGGTGCAATCTCACAAAATTCTAAGTCCATCAAGGGTCATAACTCCAAGAAAAATATTTGGAACAACACATGCATTGAACAATGGCTAGACATCAATACGATACACTTACATGCCAAATATAAAGTCATTCCATCAAGTATTTCAAAAGTTATTGAGTTTTGAAACTCGTTGGTCACCGATAGACCGACCGACAGACCAACCGACAGACAGACAGACAGACAGACCGACAGACAGACCGACATTGCCACTTATAGAGCTGCTAGTCGCAGCTAAAAACTTACTGAAGATTATCAACCAGAACATATAATTATTTTTTTTGTTTGACCCATAAAGGGACGAGTTTCGTCTTAGATCACTTTTTGTTGGAATAGAACATGAGCCCCAGCATGCTGTCTCTGTGTACACTTGGATGTAACATGCTAAGAAGCTTTTCAGTCATTTCTAGGCTGCCTAAATAGACAGCTAAAACTGGCCAAGAAACATCTGCAAAGCTTCAGGATGTAGACTGTCAGAGTGTATCAAATATATATAAAAAATCTCCTGGCCTTCGAAAGTAAAGGTCACTATATCTATATCATTATTACAACAGAAGTATTAAGTCAAATTTAATCACTCATTCATACTTATGCCAACTTTAGAGGACATCCACCCTTGGCATTCGTCACAGATCAAATATTTACCACAGTAAACAAGCACTGCTCCATGTCTCAGGGTTCCCATGGGGAAATAATTCATGCAATGTATGTTAACGTTTTACCCAATGCACAGGATATCAAAATGTATTATTTTAAACATTTATTTCAATATAATATTATTTAAATATTATTTTTTTGAATTTTTAAACCATATCAAACAAAACCATATCATGTGACTCCTCCCTGCCCCTCCCCAGCCCCCCCCCCCCCCCCACCCATTGGAATGAGCTCAATGGACTTGTTCCAATAAAGGATCACATGATATGATTTTCTTGAAATTTTATTAATAATTTTTTTTTCAGCTTCTTCATTTGTAAATTATGTGGAAGATGCACCGATGTGTTAGGTAAAGGGTTAACAAGAGTACATTCTCAATTTGAAAAGAACCAAAACATGAAATGCGGTCAGGATCTAGTGACAAAAATTTTACTTATTGACCGTGCAACAACTTTATGCCCAGAGCCAAAAAGTCTTGAAGCCAAAAAGACAAAGCACAAGGAGCTCCTTATGAAAGAGGGATCATAAGCTATGAGGCCAAAATTGAATAAATAATAGAATTTTTTTTTTCTTTATTGAGGTTTAATGACACTTTCAACAGCCAGGGTCATCTTATGTCAGACAGTTTTATGGAGGATGAAGTCAGAGTACCCAGAGAACTAGGGCTGGGCGGTTTTGAAATTTGCATTTCGGTTCGGTTTCGGTTTTGTACAAAAACTCGGTTTTCGGTTTGATTTTCGGTTTTTCATAATATATTGTAGAAATCCACATTTTAGAGGGTAATGTACACATAAAATCTGTCTGTATTTGTCATCCAAGTCATGAGGCTGATATAGCGAGTTGAGTCCTTCGGATTAATCAGTGTTCACCACTCTTCTCAGCAAATGGACATATTGTGTTGGGCTACTGTAGTGGGCAACAGTGGTGGAGCCATGAGGTATCTAGGGAGACCAGCCCCCCCCCCCCCCCCTCACCCTCCACTCAAAATCCCACTTGCTTTTCCCATCCCCAAATTTGAAAAGATTCTTTTTGATTTCCTGCCCTCAGTACAAGTACAGTACCCTCAGTCCTGAGATCCCCCCCCCCCCCCCCCAAAAAAAAAATCTCCACCAGCATGGTCCACAGGATTTCAAACCATGGCTCCACCACTGGTGGGAGCTGCCTTGTTCTGTGAGATTTGGGACCTTGTCAAGACAAGATGCAGAAATTCACAAGAAAAGCTACATTTTAGCAAAAATCAACATTTCCTTATTTTTTATGGAGTCGCAATGCTCTCACCCTGGTTTTGGTGGATAATGTGCAATTGTTGTGCTTATTTCGGTAATTATCACATCGCTTGAAAATAGACGTGCCCCGTGTTTCTTGATGGTTCCTGCTTCAAATGACAGTGGAATAAGAGGAACACAAATCATAGTTTTTCTGATTTTGATAACTATTATTGAAGTAAGTCGTGATATACGAATCACTTTTATTGGTAACTCACTCCAATGCTTTCACAATATCTCTCCTAATTTCGACTGTAGAGGTTCGTTTTTTACTTTGATTCTGCCCAAACATAGAAATTGGGCGAAATGGGCGGTGCCAAGGCGAAGATATTACCAACTTTACTTTGCCCTCTTGGCTTATCCCTGCGTTGATTTCATCTTATTCAAGACAGGCGATTGATGTTTTTGAAGGGAGGGGAGACTGCTGCATAATGGGGTTTGAAAGAAAGTTTGCAATATTGCATCTTGGGATTTGTTGTGTTTACAAAATACACATGGTCATGACACGTGATGATTATAACATCTTCGTATTGGGAATGCAGCGTGTGTACCTGACAGACCTGCAGTACTGCGCGATTCCTTAAAGTAAGTTCAAATAGTATACAAACAATTCCCAATAAGTTTTAAAAAAACTTTCAATAGTTACCTGCCATCCATTTAATAGGATGTGTTCTATTTTAATTTAACCATTTTATTGTTGACAAAAAACATAACTGCCACTGCGCAGCGTTATCTATGAGCATGTGACTTCAGAGAACGTGCCAGTAGTCGGTTAATTAACATAATTTACTCATCATTTTTCCCATGTGAACTTTGTGGTTTTAAAACTCAATAAATGTTATGTTTACCTCCAATCTAATTTACGTGCCGTACGCAGATGATTTTGGGTCAAAGGTAATTTATAATACTTTTACACCATATATTGTCAGGTAACTTGCAATACCTCTTTGGTCGAATGTGCCCGGTTCAGTAAATTTACTTAACAATTCTTGAATTGCATGTGTGGATTTTTACGTGCGACTTTTTAATTTTTCATATTCCATCTGCTGGTGGTTCTGCAGATATTGTTTAAGATACAAGAAATTTGCTACCACTATTTGTGGGAGGGGGGGGAGGGGGGGGGGGGGGGGCTTTGTTGTCAGTCCTCTCGAAGTAAGCATAAATGGCACAGCATTTACCTTAGCCTGACATTTAAGCCTTTGGCGTGCGGAAAGCAAGTGATTGAGTGGTCATAAACTTAACCAATTCTTGGAAATTTGTTGAAACCGAAAGTCTCGGTTTTTTTTTTAAGGCGGCGGTTCGGTTTCAAAAAAAAAAACGAACCGAACCGAAAAACCGATAAACCGCCCAGCCCTACAGAGAACCACCAAGTAGTGGAAAGTGACTGTCAGACACACCAACATACTAACTCCACACAAGCAGGGTTAACATTGGGTGAAGGCAAGTGCACCATCAACATGTAGTACGCCTCAATATACAGCACCACCATGCCCCCATGTGGGCAATCGGGATTAAGTGCCTTGTCCAAGAACACAAAACAGTTTCCCCTGGCAGGGATCGATACTGTAGACCTTTTGGGTAGGAGTCCAATACCATAACCACTGAATTACGGAGTCACCATACCCCCAATAGAATTTGAATGACTTTTGTGAATAGTGCAGGCAAATTATGACCCTTAAGTTACGTAAAGGTTGGGAAATATTCTCTGTGATCCACTTTACTGCCATCATGGCCAATTCATAAGATCTTATATTCTCTTGGAAGCAAAATACAGTGGAGCTCACTTAATTGGATATCTCTTAACCGAATAACCCTGTCAATTGAATATAATTTCCCAACACAAACCCATTTACAATACCACCAGTACAAATTTGACATGTTAATTGAATGTAGGTTATAGAATAAACTCCTGTTAATTGAATAAAAAGTCTTCTAACCTGTCGAGAAATTACCCTGACTTGACCCAGTTTTCCTTTGTTTATAGATCTATTTGGTCTCAGTACATCTAATAGTTATTTAATCTATTTTATATCTTGTTTGACAGAGCTCATGGAGCTCTGTCAAACAAGATATTATAGAATAAATGTTAAGTTTATCTCCAGAATACAGGTGACACAATCCCTGTTAATTGAATAATTTTCATTGGTAAAGAGTCTATTCAATTAACAGGGTTCCACTGTATATTCAGTTCACTTTTGTTACAATTTATAAATTTTATATCTACAACTACAGTGTTGAGTAGATCTGGATAACTGGATAAGCAAACATTATTAAGTTAAAAGAAAAGCCTCTTATTTCAAGGCCTGTTATATTTACGTACCAACTGCAAGCCCTGCAACAACAGGTGAAACAAGAAAAGAACCAGCAACACCTCCCGCAATAGCCAGATTTTTTCTGTGTTTATTTGAATGTTGAAACCTTGAATGTATCTACAATTACATAAAAAACAATATAAAGAAAGGGGTATTAGATGAATATGAGGACACAAGAGACTGAAGTCAGATAATAATATGGGTTACACTAGAAAATCTGTTCATGCTTTCAAAATGAAAAATTGACAATTTCTCTGAATCTAGACTCATCTGATTAGCTCATAATTAATACCACAATATGCAGTCATCTTCTCTCACTCAGTCAATTAACTGGTAGAGTGCTGGAAGCCCATATTTGTGTTTTATTCAGAAGTGCAGGTGCCCCCCAATTTAACAATTTCATATTCTGTGAATTTGCTTCATATTATCTTTGAAATGGAATTATTCAGCCTGAATAGATTTGCCTTGCTACTATTAATGGAAGAGTGCCCATAGGCACTCTCCCATAAACAGTAACAAGTCAAAAACATGTCAATAAATTTTGATGACCCAAAATAATTTAGCACTCTACCAGTTAAGCTTTTTATTAATGGTTTCCTTTAGCATCAAACCCCCAGCAAAACTATATTAAACCATGCACACCTTTCAACATCCGTATCACTCTCCCTTTTTCTGGCTTAAAACATCAGACAAAAATTATCTGAAACCCCTTTTGGATAATCTTAATTTCTTATTCGAAAAACACATGCGAAGATCTTTGTGATTTACATTAATACATGCTTTGGCCTTGCAATAAAGGTCTGTATCGTAATCCTTTGGGAGCTGCGCCATATAGCATGATGGCAACCCACAGGAAAAATGGTGTTGTGATGCTTCTCTGTCTTTTTACTATGCCTGTCATGCCATTTTATGTCTAAACAGGATTTCCACCTTAATAAATATCAACAACAGAAACAGCATGCGACTCTATTTTCATATGTGGATGCAATATTCAACATCGGAGCCAAGGTAGTTCTGAAAGATTGTCAACTCTTTCTGGTGAAACATGCAAGATTAGTAATCTGATAAAGTTACGCTGAATTACTTTATCGTAACCTGTAGTTTGCTCACAAATTTAACTGAGGTAACTCACACATAACCGAAACAAATATTCAAAGGTTATTTCGAGGCCTGAATGCTGTGTATTAAACTTACCTTCCTTGCAACCCAAACTGGTATACCAATAATCATTGCAGGAACAGCAATTCCTGCTATTAAAGTTATACCTATGGGGGCACCAGCTAATGTTCCTAGCTGCCACAAAATCTTCTTTTTTCTACTCCATGGCCTCTTTCCCCAAAAAGTACAACCAGAAGGACTGAAAAAATAAAGAAAACATGAATTGAAAATCAGAATATATTTTATTAAATGCTTTCCTCTAAAAAATAAACCTTAAAAGAAGAAATACACATCTTCACTGGTGAATTTAGCTACACATATAAAAGTGTGTTGCCTGTTTTTTGATGTAAGGTGCTGAAATCGGGTTTCAGCGCAGCAGAACCCACTTAACTGCATATGTCTTAATTGAATAACCTTGTCAATTGAATATAATTTCCAAACGCCCAAGCCACTTACCATACCTTCATTGCAAATTAGACCTGTTAATTGAATATATTTTTTTATTGGTGTTTAAGGTCACATTTCTGCACAATGGCTAATCATGACCACAACATGGACATAAAGTCAAGTCCAGCCAAGCGTTAATCATTTGGAAGACTTCAACCACAAGTACTGGTGACTAGGTCCTATTTTACCACTTTTTTTCACTTCCTGGAGTATCCACAGGAGTGATAATTGAATATAGGTTATAGAGTAAAGCCTTCTTAAGTGAATAAAAAATCTTGTAATCTGTCAAAGAATAACTCTGATATCCCTGGAATTCACGACAGTTATAGACATTTCTGGCCTGAATACATCCGATATAGGCAATGGATGCATAGGCATTTACTCTCATTATATCTTGTTTGACACAAGCTCAAACATAAATGCGCAATTTATAACTAGAAGATACGAAAATGACCAAATTCTTGTTGATTGTATACTAGAGTTATTTGAATATTTTTCTCTCCCAAAGTGGTTATTCAATTACTTGTGTTCAATTAATTTTTCATCAGATAATTGCATAACTTAATCCTACAAACTGCACCTCATTGAAATCAGAAAGAACATCTCTTTATCAAATTTCCTGTGTGCTATAGAATCAAGAAAGAACGCCAGCTTTATTTAAAAGAGTGTTCTCAGTTAAACCAGAGAATCAAAATCAAGCATTATTTAACCCTTTACCCAACGAATTGCCCGCATCCGCCCACATAATATGCAAATTTAGTGGTTGAAAAAATATTTTTCAAAAAATTTCAACAAAACCATATCATGTGACTCCTCTTGACGAGCTCATTCCAATGAGGGGGCACATGATATGGTTTTGTTGAAATTGTTTGAAAAATTTAAAAAATGATATTCAAAATCATAAATTTTGATATCGTCTGCGTTGGGTAAGGGTTAAGCACTTTTCAAGAATTTAAAGGATTAATTTTCAATGAACTTAGGGTACCTTGAATAACACAGAAGAATTTCTGCCCAGAGGACCTGATGTGTGGAAAACACATCTAGCTTCATATTTTTCGTACCTCAAGTACCACAAGGTGCCATCTGCAATGCCAACGCATTGCAGATGGCACCTTGTCGCACTCAAGGGGCAGAGATGTGGTTCCTGACAATTTTGTGACATCACATGCATGTGGGGTGGGTTGTCATGAAATTTCTCATCTCCGGAGTTATAGGTAAACTGTATTTAAGAAATTTCAAGGGAGGTGGAGGAAAAATAAGTACTTTTCAAATTCAAGCACTTTTCAAGTTTTCAAGGAGGTAACCAAAATTCAAGGGCTTTTCAATTGAGTGGGAACCCTGTGCAATGGTACATTGGGGGTTTGGACCCTTGTTGAGAGAGTTTCCTTTCGGCACCAACCGCCTTGAGAAATTACACTAAACCAAGCACATCCCGCCACCACAGACAGACCCTAAAAAGGGAATGCTAGTTAACCAAGGCTATACAAGGCCAGTACAAAACACACGTAATACTCAATTTTTCATTATTCATCAGATATTTGCATCACTTAATCCTGCAATCTACACTTCATGGAAATCAGCGAGAACATCTTTTTTCAAATTTCCTGTGTGGCATAGAATCAAGAGAGGATGCTGGCTTTATTTACTATTGCATAGCAGGGGTTCAAGACCATGCCAAGAGAGTTTCCATCGGCACCAACTGCTTAGAGAAACTATTCTAAACTATGCACACCACCCGGCAACCGACAGGCCCTAAAAGGGAATGCTAGTTAACCAAGGATATACGAGGCCAGTACAGAATACACTGAATATTCAATTTTCACTGTACAACCACTACTTATAATGCCGGAACTTGGCTCCTTTTATGTACCAGTTCTACATCAATGATACCAATAGTTCTCAGTACTAGCCAGTACTTACTAGCTAACTACATTTTTCAAGAGATATCACCCATAGAAACCTTTTGCATGTCTCTGTTTTAGCATCATAAAATAAAGCATATTTCCATTTCAGTGTGTACTGGGGATGTCCTCAAAATTTGCGACAACATTCGGCAATGCCATAAAAAGTACTCCAATCATCAACAGATTTTTACTGATAATATTGTAAGTGAAACACTTTGTTTTTCAAACTTGCTTAGGATTTTAATTTACATCCCAATGAAATGTTAAATAACAGAGAAAGACTGCATAAAATGACAAGATATGGTGTCATCATGGCAAAGTCTTTACTCACCCTTCAATACAATCACAAAAAAAAACCCAAAACAAATTACATGAACAAATCTTAATTTCCCAGAAATCTGTTGGACATCCAAATTTAGTTGGGGTGGTCAGTTTGATTCACTTTGCACAACATAGGCGTGCCAATTTATTTCTCAAGATCAGCCCCTGATCATGCCCTGCACTTAAAACGAGGCACACAAGCCATGCACAAACTTTTAGACAATTTTACAACTGTGAAATGATAACTCAATTGACTTTTGTTGAACACTTTGGACATTCTATTCAAGGTATGTTTGAAAATGCTCTACACAACAATTTTCATGAAGCTAAACCTCCAACAAGGATTACGCATCGCCGATGCAGGGTCAAGTTTTTTCACATCTGTGAGGTTTGTCATTATAAGAAAATCAAATCCATTCATATTTGTTCAAGTTATCTCACTAACATGCTGAAAACATGCAAGAATTAACTACCAGTAAGAGTTATAAGTCTGCTCCGTATATGATCAAATGATGTATTTTTGAATTAGTTCAAGACATTAAGAAATTCTCACATACCAAATATCGACCAAATCCATTGATATTTGTTTAACCCTTTACCCAACGAATCGGCCGCATCTGCTCGCGTAATACGCAAATTGAGCAGTTGAAAAAATATTATTTTTCAAAAAATTTCAACAAAACCATATCATGTGACCCCTCGTTGGAACGAGCTCATCGAGCTCGTTCCATTGAGGGGTCACATGATGTGGTTTTGTTGAAATTTTTGAAAATTTAAAAAAAAAATATTTAAAATAATAAATTTTGATATCTTCTGCGTTGGGTAAAGGGTTAAGTTATCATGTTAAGCTGAAAATGGGAAAATTAATGAATTAATGGCCATAACTCTGCTCAGAATGGCCAAACCATATCAGTTTTCAAACTCAGACAAGACATTAAGAAAGTCTCACAAACCAAATATGTTCCAAATCCATTGATATGTGTTCAACTTTTAGCACTAATGAGCTAATATACCCACCCACTCACCCACCAATCTGCCCACTCACACACAAACTTCATCAAACTATAGGTCGAGTTTTGTAAAAAACTTGACCAAAAAAGTGAGAGAATTTGTGTTTTTGAAAGTAATTCAAAATAAAGTTGAATTTACATCTCATGGCATTGTAAAAAACTGCTGTAAAACCCTGTAAATTGAATAGTCAATTAGCCCAAGAAAATAATTCAAATGGGTCTAGTGGCCTCCTGTGTACTTGTCACTTGATCTATCCGTCAAAGAGCAGAGACCTGGTGTGTCACGTCCTTTGACTCATCCACCGGACAAGTCAAGGAAGAAAAAAATGTGACCACATAGAATAGATGAACTTTGTTCATTGGTTACCTTAATTTAATTTTTGTGGGCTTCAATAGGCTTAGCAACTGATCACCCAGAACCTTTAACCCTTTACCCAACGTAACGGCCAAAACCGGCCAGCGCTATTCTCAAAAATCGCCAATTAATTTTCATTATTTTTTCATTTTTTGTCTCAAAAACATAGGTTATGACCCCTCATTGGAACGAGCTCGTCGAGCTCGTTCCAATGAGGGGTCATAACCTATCTTTTTGAGACAAAAAATGAAAAAAATTAATTATTCAAGAATTTTTTTTGCAAGTGTCGTCTGCTTTTCATGTTAGGTAAAGGGTTAAGAATGATCAAAGGGAGGTTATGCTGAATCCCATGGAGATACAGACAGGGCTTTTTGTGGTAAGTAGTTGCCATACAAACTATTGGGAGACTTTTTTTCAAGTTAAGGAACCTGAAGTGTTATTTTCAACATGTTTTTAACATATAGAAAAACTGAACCAAAACCAATGTTTTTTCCTGAAACTGAACCGAAAACCGAATCAAAAAAATCAAAACCTCCTAGGTCTATTGCACATCTCCAATATATGTGTAAACATGCCATAACATCTCAATTCTCTACATTACAAACAAGACAGGAGTTTATTCAACCATGAAAGCACTCAACATGCAGCCATTCAAAATTATGAAAGTCGATAAAGGGAAGTAACTCTGTCAAAAATGATTTTTTTTTATGATACTATATATGGTGCACATTTTTCAATATGTGGTGAACAAGCTTATAAAGGGCAATAACTCTGTCCAAAATGATTTTTGTATGTCATATTTAAAATGCACATATTCAATATGTCCAAAAGGGTAAAATCTCGACATTCAAAACTGAAAGAGGAGTTGATGACACGATAAAGGTACCTGGAATTTCAAAACATTGGCCATTTTTAAGGCAATAAATCTGTCAAAACTTATTTTTTCTGTCTTCTGTATACATGTTTTTGCACAGCTTCAAAATGTACACAGACAATCGGTTCCACACAAACAATAAATTTTTTCTTTTTTCAAATTTTAACAGAGATGTCAACAAAACTATGTTGTGTGACCCCTCATTGGAAGAAGTTCAACGAGCCGTTCCAATGAGGGAGACTCATGACAGGATTTTGTTGAAATTTTATAATTATTTTTCAACTGCTCAAATTGTAAATTATGCAGGCTGATACAGCTCAACACGCAAATCTTGGTAAAGCTGAAGAAAAGGGGACTATGAAATTTATTAAAAAAAAATACCGGGTCCTCAATTTTTCGGGTTTATCTTTTTCTCTGTAAACTTAACATACTGAGCAAGTCTGGAAATAAGCAGACTGCCACATGCAAAAAGAGGTCCCCAGAGGCTGAATTTGGCGATGCTACCCTAAATTTACCCTCTGAGAACCTCAATATGAATCAGGGTCTCAAACCTAAACAGAAAGAGGTACCTAGAGGATAAATTGGCCCACTGTATGGGATAGCATTAGCAAATTTACCCTATGGGGACTTCTTTCTGCAAATGACAGACTGCTTATTTTCTGGCTTGATACTGAGAATTTATTTGTTTATTTATTGGTATTTAAGGTCACATATTTCTGCACAATGTCTAATCATGACCATGACAGTTTTACGGGTGCAGGAAGCCAGAGTACCCGGAGAGAACCACCAAGCAACGGTCAGCTCCCCAACATACTAACTTCACACAAGCAGGGCTAGCATTGGTTGAAGACAGGTGCAATATCGACATGCAGTACACCTTAGTACACAACGCCACCGTGCCCCCACATGGGCAATACGGGTTAAGTGTCTCAACCAAGGACACAATGTGGTTGCCGCAGGTTTGATACTGAGAAACAGAATCTCCATCTTGAAGTGGACTAAAACAGGAGATATCCCAAATTTATGAGGTAAGCAATGGCTTGTTAATGCTTACCCTTCCCATACTGATCTTAATGACTTCTCTCAAGTTTGAAAACTTTTTCAAGAAGCAGGTGGTGCTTGATAATCCAAGAACACTGACAGAAAGAAAGTGTTTACCATTGACATAGCCACTTAAAATAGTTATTTACAAGTGGCACAAAAGGCTTAAATCCATAGTTTTTCACCTGAATTTAACTGAAATATGATGCAGAGTAAGGAAAAATGATAAAAAGAGGAGATCAGGTATTTTTAACATTGAACTGAAGAGTACCCCATTCTTCACAAATGATCTGCATTGAATAAGCTAACGCAGAATTTAAGCCAATTACAATTTATTTATTTATTAGGGGGTAACAACACTTTAACAGCCAAGATCATATCGTGTCGGAAACAGTTTTATGGGCGGAGAAAGACAGAGTACCCAGAGAGAACCACCGAGCAACGACGAGCAGCTGCCACTTCGTGGTGAAGTGCCTCGCCCAAGGACACAACGTGGGAGTCCGAATCGATCGCTCAGGCGGTCAACCATCCAAGGACTACCTGGGCTCGACGTTACTTAACCTTGGTACAGGGCTTATATTTCGTCTAAATTTGTGAGAATCCATTTGGATTCTCGTGAAAATGGTTGCGAGAATCCACACCTACTATGAGTGTCCCAGGATCCCATGACGCCACCATGGTTCAACCACTGTTGTATACTGATAACACATGTTAACCTTTTTCCCAACACACCTTTTTAATTTTTAAAACTAAATTTGATAATTTTTAAACAATAAATAATAAATAAATGATAAAATAATTAAATGAACAATATTTACCACTAAAATCTTACAAATATGGCTGTTGTTGGAACTGGCTCAATGAGCCTGTTCCAATGACAGCCATATTTGTGCAATTTTATTGACAAAGTGTCAGGATATTTCAGGTCGTGTTAGCCTTCTATTGGTTAATTTGTTGCCGCTGTGTTAGATAAAGGGTTAAATTGACTCAATTCTTTTCACGCGAATCCTAGCAGAGGTACAGCGAGAATCTACATGGATTCTCGTCGGTTTTATTGCGCGAATCTTTGTGCGAATCGATTCTCGGATTCTCGTCGAAATATAAGCCCTGTTGGTAATCTGATGAGAACTGGTAAGTCAAATAAAATGATATATCAGAAGGTAAGTGCTTTAAAATAGAAAACATATAAATATAAACAACATTCTATAAGATAATTAGCTGCTTTTTAAAAAAAAACTTCTTAAGGTTCCCCACAAAATAGATCTGTTTTTCAGGCCATTTTATTAAATTTTCTTGTGGGCAGGCTGTTTTCTATTTTATTTCTTATTTTTATAATTATTTCTTTGCCATCAAAGTTCATGTTCTTGGTTTGTTTTATGTTTTAGGCCTCATAAGCTACAGAATAGCCTAGGTGGTGGTGTTGTATTCCGTCCCTTTAGCGCAAGAAAGCTTTGCAATGCTTTAGCATTGCAAAGCCTTGTTGCATTTAATGGACAAATTTATCAATTTTTTTTCAACTGGGGTAAAATATCAGACATAAACCATTTAATTTTTATTTTTTTTAAGTTTGCATTGGTAAAAAAAGAGAACATGATACAGCCAAAAGCATCATGCCGTGAGGGCCTGAGAAACACATTTTTAACTATTTTAGGTCTAAATGAATATTTTTTATCAAGATGGTGATACTAAAGGCCTGATATTAGGAAAAAACCTGAAAACTAGCATTTCTGACATCCACCTGTGTGAAATGTATACAGAACAACTTTTGTTTCAAAGTGCATTCAAATCTATGACAAACCTCAGGTAATGAAGATCTGAAATTTCTTTCATACACAGCCAACAAAATTCAGCACCACAAACAGCACAGGTCATATGATTGCATGACCCGTCGTTCATTTTGACAATAAATGCACCACATCTTGGACATGGCTTGATGTCATCCTCTACAAAGAGAAAAAAAAATCAATGAGATCCAAAATATTTATTTATTTATTGGTGTTTAAGATCATATACTTATGCACAATGACTAATCATGACTGTGACAGTTGTACGGGTGGAGCAAGCCGAAGTACCTGGAGAGAACCACCAAGCAACGATGAGCAGCTGCCAGCTCTCCAACATTGTAACTCTGCACTGCAGCAGAGGCACATATCGTGTCGGCGACAGTTTTACGGGTAGAGGAAGCCAGAGTACACGGAGAGAACCACCAAGCAGCTGTCAGCTCTCCAACATCGTAACTCCGCACTGCAGCACAAGCAGGGTTAGATTGGTTGAAGACATGCGTACCATCGACGCGCAGTACGCCTTAGTACATAGTGTCATCATGCCCCCATGTGTACAATCAGGGTTAAGTACCTTGCCCAAGGACACAACGCGGGAGTCCGAATTGATCGCACAGACGGTCACCCATCCAATGATTAACCAGGCTTGATGTTGCTTAACTTCGGTGATCTGACGAGAACCAGTTACCGCAACGCCACCGCGCCCCTATGAGAACCAAAAGTGCCGGTGTGATATTTAATTAATCTTGAACACTTTACCTAACACAAAAAGCAGATGACCCTTGCAAATAAAATTCTTGAATAACTTAATCTTTTCACTTTTTGTGTCAAAACCATAGCTTATGATCCCTCATTGGAACGAGCTCAATAAGCTTGTTCCAATGAGGGCTTGTTCCAATGAGAGATCATAACCTATGGTTATGAGACAAATAATGAAAATTGAATGGCGATTTTTGTGAATAGCGCTGGCCGGTTAACTCTTCAATAACTCTGCCAAGGCAAAATGTTTGTTTCCACTGGAACTGTTGTTTTGATATTGTGAATGTGGTGGTACCTGAACAAGGCCACAAAAAGTAGATCTTCTGTTTCTCGGGCCATTATTTGTAAAATTGCATGCGGGCAAGCGGTTTTTTATTTTATTTTTTATTTTAGTAATTACTTCTTTGCCATCAAAAGTTCATGTTCTTGGTTCAAGTTTTAGGCCTCATAATCTACAGAATAGCTTGGGTGGTGGTGTATTTCATCCCTTGAGTGCAAGAAGGCTTTGCAATGCTAAAGCATTGCAAAGCCTTCTTGCACTCAAGGGACAAATTCATCAATATTTTTAACTTGGGTAAAATATCAGACATAAACCATTTAATTTTTATTTTTTAAAGCTTAAATTGTTTATAAAAAGAGAGAATGCGGCAGCCAAAAGGACCATGCGGGAGGGCCTGAGAAACAGATTTTTTTATTTTTTTAGGCCTAATCCTACAACTTATTCAAATAATTTTTCTATAAAACTGATAATTCAGAAGATCAAAATGAATGTCTAACTAAGATGTTGTTTTCTTTTCCAATTATTTATTTATTTATTGGTGTTTAAGCTCACATACTTATGCACAATGGCTCATCGTGATTGTGACAGTTTTACGGGTGGAGGAAGCCGGAGTACTCGGAAAGTACCACCAAGCAACGACGAGCAGCTGCCAGCTCCCCAACACCGTAACTCCGCACTGCAGCACAGGCAGGGTTAAATTGGTTGAAAACATACATATGCACCATCGATGTGCAGTACGCCTTAGTACACGGCGGCATTGTGCTCCCATGTGGACAATCGGGGTTAAGTGTAGTGTTCAACCGATTACCAAAAATGGTCGTTGACCGATTACCGGTTATTTGAGCTCTCAATCGATCGATTCCGATTCCGATTGTAATACCGTGCACAAGGACAAGTCAAGGCCCGAAAAAACTACATTAAACTGAACATTTTTCGTTGTTGAACTTCGTTGACTTGGGTCGAAATAAAATTACCAGTTGTGCACACTTGGGCGGTAAACGTGGCTCTCAGAGCCATGTTTACCGCCCAAGTGCGAGCAACTGATAATTTTACTTCTGCCTGAGTCAATGGAGTGTAACCGTCACTTTTCTGGTATGAACTACCGATTTCGTCCAGTTGTAAGCTTTGCATGTTGTTTAACTTGTATGTCCCGTAACAGGGCGTCTAGAGAGATTAAGAATACACATTGCGGTTGTTTCTCAACTTTATTGAATGGTATCATTTTACATTAACAATTAAACAATTGCAGAAGAGAATAAAATGCGGTTAATGAATTATCTCAAAATGCTTGGCAACAATCGGTTGAACAGCTATTCCAGGAGCCGTTGCCATTGTCATCCGATTGCCCACAATCAGCCGATTGTGGTGGCCGGTTCCGATCATCGGTTGAACACTAGTTAAGTGCCTTGCCCAAGGACACATCGCGGGAGTCCGAATTGATCGCTCAGATGGTCACCCATCCGAGGACTAACCGGGCTCGACGTTGCTAAACTTCGGTGATCTGACGAGAACCGGTTACTGCAACGTCTCTGCACCCCTTTCTTTTCCAATCACCCGATGAGTTTCAAGTGAAAATGTCAATAATTCTGAAGCAATAATAGAAGAAAAAAATAAAATAATTTTTTCAAATATATCTGAACAAGGTCACAGAAGTATGTGTATATTAGTGTTCAACCGATGATCAGAACCAGCCACCAGAATCGGCCGATTGTGGGCAATCGGATGACAATGACAACGGTTCCTGGAACATTGGTTCAACCGATTGTTGCCAAGCATTTTGTGATGATTCATAAACCGCATTTTATTATCTGCTGCAACTGTTCAATTGCTAATGTAAAATGATGTCAATTATGCCATTCAATAAAGCTGAAAAACAACCACAATGTGTATTCTTAATTTCTCTAGAAGCCCCTTTAGAAGATATTCAAGTTAAACGACATGTAAAGCTAACAATTGAGTGTACTTGCGGCAATTGCCAGTTCATGCCAGAAAAGTGTTGGTTGCACTCCATTGACCTGGATCACTGTAAAAATTACCAGCTGCACACACATGGGTAGTAAACGTGGCTCTTGGAGCCACGTTTACTGGACAAGAGTTAACACAGTTGAATACTATGAAATATGTTCAATTTAAAGTAGTTCTTTCGAGTCTCAACTTATCTAGTAGTGAATGGATAGTAAACACTGTAAAATATGGTCAATTTAATGTAGTTCTTTGTGAGCCTCGACTTGTCTAGTAGTGCACAGTATTACAGTCGGAATCGGCATCGGTCGATTGTGAGCTCAAATAACCAATAATAGGTCAACAGCCATTTTTGGTAATCAGTTGAACACCAGTGTATATAGAGATGGGTGGTATTGTAATTTTAGTTCAGTATCAGTTTTTGAGGGGGGGGGGGGGGGGGGGGGGGGGTATACCTAGGTATTGGGTCGGTATTCGGTATCTGACTTGAATGAGATTTGCTGACAGTACCAAAGGGGACTTCATACCAAGAAAATACAGAATAAGTTGTTCTTGTATCATTCTACCACAACAAATGCCACTGCGAGTGAGCTCAATTAGGGCTGTCGCGATTATTCGATTAGTCGACTAACCGTCGACTATTGAAGTAGTCAACGTTTTTTATTTTTAGTCAATCGTCGTTCATTTTCAAGGTGGTACACGTCTACTACACGTCGGGGCTAAATTGCATTGTTTTGTGAGGTGAATGATCAATGAAGGTGAATAACTTTAAATATCTAACCATAGTTAACATTCATATCCGGAAGACTGTACGACTGTCACTGACTGTGTAAGAAAGAACACTCACAGTTACTCGAGAAGAATAGATTCTTCTGAATTTCTCCAGTCTTGTACACACGAATGCACCCATTGGAAAACCCAAAGCACGGAAGTGACAAAATTATGACGAAAGTCAGAACGTCAGATCACTTCTCAAAGTTCGGAACTTCAGACTAAGATCCAATTTTAACAACTGACGAGGGAATGCATAGATCTCAATGTTCAAAATTTCGAGAAACTTATTGCAGAAAGGAAACATATGCAGGAACGTTCTTTGGTAAATTCATTTTAATTCATCGGCTTCAATCTAGTTCAAACTTGGACCCGCTGTCAGTAATATTATTTTTGGGGTTGGTACGTCCTACAGGACGTACCAACCCCAAAAATGATATTACGGACTGTGGGTCCAAGATTGGACTACATGCAGCTTCAGTCGGGACCGATTTGTTGTTCTCACAACCCCACTTCGTCTGAACACACTGGTGCCATTGTCATTTTCAGAGTTTTAGGAACAGAAGAATGATTTGCTAAAAAATTATGGGAAGCGACTATTAATCGACTAACCGTCGATTACTGGTCACGATTAGTCGATTACAAAAAATGATAGTCGCGACAGCCCTAAGCTCAATACTAATATGATATCTACAGTACGTGGAGAGTGGATTGTAACTAAATCACCCACGGAGTGGAGTTATGACCCAAACTATAACTTTCAAATTTTGTATATATCGACTAAAAACACAAGCAATGTTTCAGCCAATGGACCTCTGGGTTTAACCTGGAGGTCCACTGGCTGAACATTTGCTTGTGCTTGTTATGCTTTGCAACAAATTTGCAATTATTATGTGGGTGGAATTTCCACTCTGCAGGTGATTTAGTGATAATACACTCTTCACGTACTGTACAGTAATTGTCTGACTTGTTCCAAACATACCTTAATCTTTCAAGGCTTATTTCCGGATTTTAGGATCACAGAACATGTGCAATTAACATGCCATCATTAAGAGGTCCTGCTGACAATAGATAAATCACCTGAGCAGAGAGTTCTAGTGAAGTCTTGGCTGCCTGTTAAGGCATCCAAGACTTGACTAGAAATCAGTGCTGAGCAACTGGGCATGTACAGGTTGCACTTTAGTGGAAATTCAGGACAGTTTACAAGGCCCTTAAGGGTTAATAAAACTGAAATGAAAATCAGTGACAGTCACTTCTTTCATGGCAATGAATACTTCAAATGCTATCAAGCCTCATCAAGGCCTTATAAATAAAGAATGTAGGATACTTTGAAAATACAGATGATTTTGGTATTCAATGATTGGTTCGGTTCTGTCTTTCGGTATCCCAATGATACCAGTTCAGTTTTTCAGTACACGATCCATCTCTATATGTATGATTTGGAAAGGGGTGGGGAAAGTGTGGTGGTGCACTTGAGCAAAGCAAAGACAGCTCAATCCTTAATTGCCATAAGCCTCCCAATAACAATACAAACTGCAGATAATCTTGCAAATAACTATACTTACTTTGTGACCCGGTTTCATGGCTATTGGAGATGGAACCCGCTCGAATGTTTGGTGATCTTTCCCTCCTGGCTGCATCACATGTTTGGTTGGGATGCCAACTCTGTTTGCAATGGTAACAGAAAAATGTCCCACAACCTGGCCTTTCACATTTCAACTTTGGACATCCAGCACATCCACTGGCAATCACAGCATATCTACAGTTTTAAAAGATATCATGTAAAATGGTAACTAATGAAATAAATATACTAAAATTTAGACGGTTCCCGTTAAAAATATATATTCACACACTCTTACTCTGATGTATTAACTCGGCATGTGGTGAACATTCAATTCAAGAATGTTACAATCAAGTGAAACAATGTTGGCAATTTTAATGAAAGTGTTAATGACACTGTAGCTTAACATGTCTGTGTTGTGTCTGATGAAAAGGATAATGTTCAATGTTTATGAAAGGATTCTGAAATAAGACAAGAATTGTGATAATTAGGAATATGTTGATTTCTGTTCCCAGTTAACATATGTCAACAAAAGTTACCAAGTTACAGTGAAATTATTCCAAAACGAGTCATCAAGGCTGAATGATCACGGCCAAAATGGGACGTTCTCATCTTGACCTTATTTGGAGTCAACCTACCATGTTACAATGAAATCCCTTCATAAATATGACCTGTAGACAGTGCTAAAGGTTTTTGGGCTTCGGGCACCTTTAGCCGTCAAAGTTGCCCAAACATGTCCAAAAGGGGACGTTCTCATCTAGGCATTATATGAAGTCAACCTACCAAGTTACAATGAAATCCCTTCACAAATATGACTTGTAGACTGTGCTTAAGGTTTTCGGGCTTCGGGCAGCCATCATGGTTGAATAATCGCAACCAAAGGGGACAATCTCATCTGGGCATCATCTGGAATGATCCTATGAAGTTACAATGAAATCCCTTCATAAATATGGCCTGTAGACTGTGCTCAAGGTTTTTGGGCTTCGGGCACTTGTAGCCAACACAGCTGACCAATTACAACCAAATGGGGATGTCATCATCTAGGCATTATATGGAGTCAACCTAATAGGTTACAATGAAATCCTTCCATAAATATGACCTTTTACCTATGCTAAAGGTTTTGGGCTCGGGCACCCATCAAGGCTGAATGATCGCGATCAAAAGGGGACGTTCTCATCTAGACATTATTTGGAGTCATCCTACCAAGTTACAATGAAATCCCCTCATAAATATGACCTGTAGACTGTGCTAAAGGTTTTCGGGCTTCGGGCACCTTTAGCCGTCACAGTTGCCCAATCATGTCCAAAAGGGGACGTTCTCATCTAGACATTATATGAAGTTAACCTACCAAGTTACAATGAAATCCCTTCATAAATATGACCTGTAGACTGTGCTAAAGGTTTTCGGGCTTCGGGCTCGGGCAGCCATCATGGGTGAATGATCGCACGTTCTCATCTAGACATTATATGAAGTTAACCTGCCAAGTTACAATGAAATCCCTTCATAAATATGACCTGTAGACTGTGCTAAAGGTTTTCGGGCTTCGGGCTCGGGCAGCCATCATGGGTGAATGATCGCAACCATAGGGGACAATCTCATCTGAGCATCATCTGGAGTGATCCTAAGAAGTTACAATGAAATCCCTTCATAAATATGACCTGTAGACTGTGCTCAAGATTTTCGGGCTTCGGGCACTTGTAGCCATCACAACTGACCAATCACGACCGAAAGGGGATGTCATCATCTAGGCATTATATGGAGTCAACCTAACAGGTTACAATGAAATCCTTCCATAAATATGACCTTTTGCCTATGCTAAAGGTTTTTGGGCTCGGGCACCCATCAAGGCTGCATGATCGCGATCAAAATGGGACGTTCTCATCTAGACATTATTTGGAGTCATCCTGCCAAGTTACAATGAAATCGTTTCATAAATATGACCTCTAGACTGTGCTAAAGGTTTTCGGGCTTCGGGCTCCTGTAGCCGTCACAGTTGCCCAATCACGTCCAAAGGGGGACTTTCTCATCTAGACATTGTATGAAGTCAACCCACCAAGTTACAATGAAATTCCTCAATAAATATGACCTGTAGACTGTGGTAAAGGTTTTCGGGTTTTGGGCTCGGGCAGTCGTCACGGTTGGCAGATCATGCCCAAATGGGGAAATTTCGCATCTAGACATCATAAGGAGTCATCCTACCAAGTTACAATGAAATCCCTCCACATTAAACATGACCTGCAGACTGTGCTAAAAGTTTTTGGGTTTCGGGCTTGGGCAGCCATCATGGTTGATAGATCATGCCCAAAAGGGGACGTTCTCATCTAGGCACTATACAGAGGCATCCTACCAAGTTACAATGAAATCCCTTCATAAATATGACCTGTAGACTGTGCTAATGGTTTTCGGGTTTTGGGCTTGGGCAGCCATACCGGTTGCCCGGTCGCGACCAAAAGGGGACGTTCTCATCTAGACATGACCCCAAACCTGCATATGAAATTTTGTGACGATCAGACAAGAACTGCGGGGTGTAGCCCGTGCTAAAGGAAAATGTGAACAGACGTCACAGACTCACAGACTAACAGACTTCCGCACGCGTGATGGCAATAGCTTATCTTGACTATGTCAAGTTAAGCTAAAAATAGGCTCCGAGGCTAGAGCGTATGTTAAATAGTCCTGATCAGTCCCTGTATTATATTCATGTTTATGACATTTTTCATAAAACGCCATGCGTAATTTAACTTACATTCAAATAGGCCTTTGGCTCAACACTGGGATACTTAGAAGCCTTCTCGAGTTAGTCGAGTAAACTTACGTCAATAGGTGGTGGGAACCAGTGATAATGGTGAAGAGCTATAACAAGGGGTTGTAAACTATCATTTTAAGATGGGGACCTAAAACCTTTTTTAAAACAGACACCAAGAAGAAGAAAATACCAGCACTTTTTCTCCAACCATGCAGGCCACATCCATTTGTGCTGTTGTGCCCAAACAAGCCAGAAAATAAGCAGATTATCATCTGCAAAATGAGGTCCCCTGAGGGTGAATTTAGTGATGCTAACCTGCATAACAGGGTAGCATCACTACATTTACCCTCTGGGAGTCCTCATTCTGAATCAGATCGGGGTCTCAAAACTAAGCAGAAAGAGGTACCCAGGGAATTAATTAGCCCACTGTGTGGAATAGCATCATCAAATTCACCCTCTGGGGACCTCATTTTGCAAATGTCAGACTGCTTATTTTCAGGCCTGTGCCCAAATTAGACTGATCTAAAGGTCTGCTTCTGAGGATGCAGAATTCCAAATATTAAAAGAATCTAACATACAGATCTCAAGAAGATTTTTAAAGAATTTTTATCATACATGTCAGGGACCAGCCTAGGGGGGAATTTTAGGGAGACTTCAAGTCTCTCTCCAGAAAAAATAGGGAGACTGCAGAGTCATGCAGGGAGACTTCATAGGCAAGTGGGGAAAATTAAGAATATTCATGTACCACCCCCGCCGCCCCTTCATATTTTCAATTTATGGTCCTCCATTAACATACAAATAATCCAGGTCCAGTTGTCTATGATGCATCTGTGCCAGGTTAAAAAATCACAATGTAATTATTGACTGAAAATCCCCCACTGCTACCTTCTCCTTCATGACCCCTCACCTCTTCTTCGTGCCAATTCCCCATCACCCTCCTGTGGCTGCCTTTCAACAAAGTCTACTAAGCTAATAATTTCCTAAGTCTGAAAGTGTGAACAGGACCAGATGTAAGAAGGTTGCTTGGGAGGTACTTTGTTAGTTAATATACAAAATACATTTTGGGGTCGAGTATTTTGTAAAAGAAATGTCATTCCGCATCATTTTTATGGCATTCCGGTGTCATTCCGCGACATTTCATGTCATTCCGATGTTTAGGAGGACCCTTTTTCAAGATCGTCCACATGCACACTTGTGTCCTGTACAAAGCTTTTCTTGACATCACTAAAGCTTTTTTTCATGTGTTTCAATTCCATTCGTGTTTTTCTGGGAATAGACAGCCCAACAGTTAACAGTCGTCAGCAAATCGAAATGATAATAATGTGTTATAAAATACGTCCGTTGTGTATACATTTTCGGCATCCTAAGCGACGTAACCTACATGTACTTTCAAACTGGCAGGGAGGTTAGGGGGAGCGTTCACTCCCGATACTCTCTATTGTTATCAGAACTTATCTGGCCCTCTAGCGGTTGGCGTCAGAATCGCTCCAAAATAACGACTGAGGCTATGGGGAAAATTCGACTTTTTCATAGAAAACAGACGTTTTTACAAAGATTCGGTACAAAAAATAAAAATCACACCCAGTATGCGATAAATCGCACAGAATGTAAGTACTGGAGTTGAAATTACCTTCTTTAGTTCGTATTTTTAAACTAATAACCATGGATGAAAATGATACATATTCCCTAAATTCGTGTATATTTCTCGTACTTTACCACACTGAGCACGATAGTTTTATTTCGTAAGTCGGTCTTGTTTTTTTTACCGTCAAACGCATTCAAACATCTAATATACAGCTGCAAGTATGCTGTAGAAAAAAGGATTTCTCTTGCTGAACGCTGTTTGGCCGTACGCTACAGTTAAAACTAAAAGTCTTGTCCTGAAATGCGCACAAATAGCACGTTGATATGCGCGTTAATCTACGCGATATGACCATAGTAAGGCTGTCAAATTCTGTACATATGGCTTGTGCACAAGCAATGTTTCAGCCAATGGACCTCCGGGTAACCCGGAGGTCCATTGACAGAAACATTGCCCGTGTTTGCTATAAGTAACCAGGAGAACCTGCCGTGCTTTGGATGCCATTCGATATGGCAATTGCGCGCAATTCATACGCGCAATTAAGCCTAGATAAGCGCGCACTTCGTGACAGGACTTCTAGTTTTAACTGTATATGGCTCATTCGCTCTCTCTCAGACACAAACACATTCGTTACACATCGCATTCAGAATAAACACAGGGCTGAGCCCGAATAAGCAAGTCTTCCCGTTTTATTGGAAGATACACCAATAAAATAAAAATGGACAGACCCTAGCAGTAAAACAAATAATGTTATTTGTAAAATATACATTTTCTTGTTAACTTTGAAACAGGTAATTCAAAATGGGAAACGGATATTTTTGCCAGCCGAATCGTCCGCTTGTATTTTTACCAAATCGTCCGCCAGTGTTTGAAATCGCAAAACATGTGATGGAAAATAACTCTAATAATATTTATGCCGTATGAAATACTGGTTAGCATGGCATTTTTTAAATGTCCAACATAGCACATTTTCCAAAACACGTTTCTTGGCATAAATTCTTATGTATTTGCACTAATTTTATACTTTGTCAATTATAAAAATTTCTCTTAATTTTTTTTTATAATTTTGCAATTACTTATGGTTAAGCAAGGTTGTGTGTTTCAATGAATACTGGCAAAATTATAAGATTTTTTATCAAATTTAATTAATATTCTATAAGTTTTGGTGCGTTTCTTAATATAATTAATTCTGTAATCTATTTGCTAATAATTATTCATTGTTATGTGCCTGTGGTGCCGTACAATGAATTATTGCAAAATTAAAGGATTTTAATGGAACATAATATATCACAAAATTTTAATTCTTGTAATATATTTGCTAATATTTTTGCAATTATTCATTGTTAAGTGCCAGTGGCACCTTTCAATGAATAATTGCAAAATTATCAGTTTTTTTGTTTAAACATTATTTATTGGAAAATTGAAAAATGGCTTATAAATTTTAATTCTTGTAAAATATTTAATAATAATTTTTTTATATATATTGATTTCACAAACTATCAGCTGCTTATCCCATGTTGTTATGCTGAGACAATTTATGGAAAAAACATCCTCTTTCATCTGAAAAGCTCTGCAGCTGTTTAAGAAAAAGGATATGAATCAAATAGGTTCTACTACTCAGAAATTAGTTTCAATCTCATAGGACAAACCTGATTAAAGAAATTAAAATATTGATTCCCAAGAGCTGAATACCACCTGTGACAAACTTGGGTTAGTACAATCAAAAGTAATAAAAACTTTGCATAAACTTTCCTGAGATTATCTCTTTGAGATTTTGCAATATTTTCAGTATCTCGCACTGTAACATGCCATTAACATGGTGGATAAGTCATGTTCATATGAAATGAACTCAAAAGAGCACACACCACCTTCCTCTGCTGTGAATGGCCTATGCTGAAGATTTTGACAGAAAGAAACCTAATACCACACAGATGAATATGTTTTGCCCAGTTGTTGATCCATAATAATTCTCAGATGAGCAAAACCTACAGCACCTGACTCATTCATCCATGATTCTCCCTCATGATCCTCAACAATTCAGACACTAATTTTGTCTAAAATTTTTGCACTTTCCCTCTGAGTCTTCCATTTACAGTAATGACTGTTCATCCCCTCATCCAACTAAGCCTCCTGTCTCAAGTCTCCATTTCCTCCCAAGAATTGTATTGTTCAGTTTATGGAAAATGAGAGCCCCTTCCAAGAAACTGTTCCAGTGTCTTCATTTGTCCTGAACCACACATTTTTTTAACTTCATTCTTTCATCAATTCATATCATATATTGTAGACTTGTGTTCCTAGAATTCCTTTTGCATGCCTTTATCTCATGAATAAGTCAAATCTTCCTGTGTTATTATATAAGGAAATCTCCATTCAAATTTTATTACTTTTTTTCTCAAAAAACAAAACAAATCAAACCTTATGCCCCCTAAATGGAACAAGCTTTACATGTTTTTTTTGCAATGATAGACGAGAGAGAGGTCATAAGCTGTGGTACCCCCCAAAAAGACTTTGAGGAGATTTTTCAGAAAAATAATTATACTGTTATCTTCTGCTCCTATTTGGTAAAAGGTGAAAGGTGAACATGATAAAGTATAGGGGTTTTAACTTTCTCAAACTTCACAGTAGACCACATTTCTGTTATATACCACTCTCCGGTCCTGAAAAATGATTTTGAAGTTCAAACAAAAAATAACCCAGTCAAATTAGATAAGAGTTTCTCAAATAAAATAGTAATATCTACAAATCACCTAGTCACCCAGGAAATGTACAAACAATGAAACATCAATTCAGTTTAGTAACTGTAACTGTTTCTCCACAAAAACCTTATTGAAACTGTTTCTCCTGATAAGTTTCATTTGGTTAAGGATTTGCTTCCCCTTCAGAATGAATTTATTTGTGTGGATTTGGTAGATGCCTCTTCCCGTGATGTTTATATTTACCCCTAGATACTTGTAGTCACATCATGTCTCTCCTACACTAAAACGTTTGCTGCTGCTGCTGCTACATTCCGGAAAACAGCCCCCCCCCCCCCCCCTCCATACTGAAACTGATACATGAGGATGTCATTCAGCCTTAATTTCAAACCAGTAAAAATTACAGGAATTTTAATCAGAAATGTTGAGAGACACTTCTCAGAGCTTTGTGTTCCTACCACTGTTTAATGTGCCGTTACCGGAATGTTTTATTCTTGTAACTTACATGTACATGACATTTGATTGGAAAATAATAAATAAATTGTAACACAAATTATTATCTTACTAAATATAAATTGCAAATGCTAAAATAAACATTTTAATCTACTGTTAAAACATTTTTTTTTAAAGATACATGACTTTGATAATTGTCCTATTGTGTTTAGATTTTTTTTTGATTTGTTTTAGGTTTTTATAGGTCAAAATTTTGGAATTTGACATTTCCATGTATGCAGATAATGACAAAGAGCTGAATGATATATTTGATGACTTGTCTTCCCGCGTATCAACATAATAATATATCTGCAGAGCTATTAATTTTGTCTTCATCTCTCCACCGGTAACCCTTCTTGTGTCGTTTTGACATTCTTACCTGAGAAATGAAGAGTGTTTGCAGATTTTCTGGTAGAAACAGAGACTTGCTTCAAAATTTGATCAATGTTATTTTTTCCAAATTTACCTTTTAAAAGTTTTCAGTCACTTTTTTTTAACCCTACTGATATTTTCTCTTTGATATTGTATAAGAGCTCTCATCTGTTTCCTTCTTGGAGTGTACTGTTACCTTCAATACATTGTGTTTTGAGCTGGAGACCTTCGGTCTTTCTCTTTGATAATTTTCTTTTTCAGTCAAGAGTTTAGTAGATGGATTGGGAACATAAAACAGAATTGGGACTGCATTCCCAACCAGTTTTTTTTTCCAATCATTAGGATTCATGAACAGAACATTATGTTCTCAAAATGTTCTGAGCAGATTCTGTAATTTTTCAGATGGATTTCCAATCAAATTTGTTAATTTACAATTTTGCACCTGTAATATTGGGAAGAGATCACATGCTACTGTATGTAGCACTCTGTATTATTCTATAAATTATGGTTATTGAACTTCACTGATAACTTTATACATTTATTATGGTTGTGAAATAGCCTTACCTACAAAAAGTAACAACTGATGAATAACTTATTAGGGCTGAATTGCTGTCATAAGTTTTCAAGAGGGAACCAAATTACAGGGGAAGAAACTGAAAATGCTGTTTTCACAAAACATCTAGAACTTTGAGTCTGGTAGAACTTTACTCAATGATTTTCCATGGCTCTCTGCTACTGGTAGTGGTACACCAGTTTCTTCCAGATGTAAAACTTTCCGACACAATATGACTCTGGATGAGGAAAGTGTAATAAAACCCAAATGAATAATTAGATAAATAAATGGGATAATTTGTGATATTTAATTATATACTTCATATATTAGATGCTGCCTTGGGTAGGAGTGGGAGCAGACATTTTCACTCCCTCGTTTTTAAATACTAAAAATATACCTCCAATGGGCGGCCGAATAGTACACGAAAATTATTGGGCCGAAACGTGCAAGGGAGAAAAACAATGGAGTCTGCAATTCACACATTCATAGTAGACCACAAACAAAGCAACAAACATATACATATATATACACCGCACATGTCGTGTTATTTTCGAGTTGTACTGCAAATAATTTGAACTTGAAGGTCAAACGAACCATTTCATTCAAGATTTTCACTCTTCTCTCTAGCCTGCTCCAGTCGGCATTTTTATGCATAAAACTTGATAGTCTGGCAAACACGGTGCACTATTATATTAAATTGGGTCTGTAATTATTCTGTCAACTAACTTATAATTATCTTTCGGAATGCAATAAAATGACACCCCCACCCACAGTATTTTTTAAGTATCATCGCAGTTGTTAGCAGCGCATTTGCAAGACAACATTTTGCTTCAAACTGACGCCAACCGCCAGGGGGACAGAAACTGGGCTAATATCAGGTTTTGACTTGAGTAGATTCTCCGGTTGATTCTATACTCCGTGAAACTGGGTTGTTTGTTGAGTCGCGTAAGTCACCTATTTTCGTTTCGACACTTGAAGCTCCGACTGGAACGCAACAAAATAGAAACTAGAACTATCACTGAAGGTGATTAATACCCCCGCTTTGGGTTTTTAGAGGAATGCACTTCTGATCATGTAGGCGAAGGCCATAAGGAAATGTATACATAAAGATCATTTTTTGTTGTTGAAATTTGTATTTGCATGTGGCCTTCCACAGAACAGCACTGAATACTTAAAGAGCCCACACATATATGGTTTACATTTGGAAAAACACATTTACAATGTGCAACATGTATGCAAAATCGGTTCATTAATGTAGGAGGAGTTGCACACACAAGAATCCCATTTGAAAACCCATAATAAATCCAAGTTAAAGGGAGATAACCTGGTTAAAATTGTCGCAGATCAAAAATTTGGGAATATGCGTATGTTCACTTAGTTGTGATAATGTTTGAAAGGTTTCGTCAAAATTGATTGATAAATGTAGGAGGAGTTGCACGCACAAGAATTTCATGTAGAAACCCATAATAAATCTAGGTTAAAGGGAGATAACCTAGTTAAAATTGCCACAGCTCAAAAATTTTGGAATATGCGCATGTTTACTTAGTAGTGATGATGTCTGTAAACTTTTGTCCAAATTGATTGATAAATGTAGGAGGAGTTGCGCACACAAGAATTTCATGCAGAAACCCATATTAAATCAAAGTTCAAGAGAGATAACCTGGTTAAAATTGTCGCAGATCAAAAAGTTTGGAATATGCACATGTTCACTTAGCAGAGATGATGTTTGAAAGGTTTCATCAAAATCGGTTCATTAATGTAGGAGGAGTTGCGCACACAAGAATTTGTTCGAACGGAAATACATAATAAATCTAAGTCAAAGGGAGATAACCTGGTTAAAATTGTCGCAGATCAAAAATCTTGGAATATGCGCATGTTCACTTAGTAGTGATGATGTCTGAAAAGTTTTGTCCAAATTGATTGATAAATGTAGGAGGAGTTGCACGCACAAGAATTTCATGTAGAAACCCATAATAAATCTAAGTTAAAGGGAGATAACCTAGTTAAAATTGCCACAGCTCAAAAATTTTGGAATATGCGCATGTTCACTTAGTAGTGATGATGTCTGTAAACTTTCGTCCAAATTGATTGATAAATGTAGGAGGAGTTGCGCACACAAGAATTTCATGCCGAAACCCATATTAAATCAAAGTTCAAGAGAGATAACCTGGTTAAAATTGTCGCAGATCAAAAAGTTTGGAATATGCACATGTTCACTTAGTAGAGATGATGTTTGAAAGGGTTCATCAAAATCGGTTCATTAATGTAGGAGGAGTTGCGCACACAAGAATTTGTTTGAACGGAAAAACATAATAAATCTAAGTCAAAGGGAGATAACCTGGTTAAAATTGTCACAGATCAAAAATCTTGGAATATGCGCATGTTCAATTAGTAGTGATGATGTCTGAAAAGTTTTGTCCAAATTGATTGATAAATGTAGGAGGAGTTGCGCACACAAGAATTTCATGTAGAAACCCATATTAAATCAAAGTTCAAGAGAGATAACCTGGTTAAAATTGTCGCAGATTAAAAAGTTTGGAATATGCACATGTTCACTTAGTAGAGATGATGTTTGAAAGGTTTCATCAAAATCGGTTCATTAATGTAGGAGGAGTTGCGCACACAAGAATTTGTTCGGATGGAAAGACACAATAAATCTAAGTCAAAGGAAGAAAACCTGGTTAAAATTGTCGCAGATCAAAAATCTTGGAATATGCGCATGTTCACTTAGTAGTGATGATGTCTGAAAAGTTTTGTCCAAATTGATTGATAAATGTAGGAGGAGTTGCACGCGCAAGAATTTCATGTAGAAACCCATAATAAATCTAAGTTAAAGGGAGATAACCTACATGTAGTTAAAATTGCCACAGCTCAAAAATTTTGGAATATGCGCATGTTCACTTAGTAGTGATGATGTCTGTAAACTTTCGTCCAAATTGATTGATAAATGTAGGAGGAGTTGTGCACACAAGAATTTCATGCCGAAACCCATATTAAATCAAAGTTCAAGAGAGATAACCTGGTTAAAATTGTCGCAGATCAAAAAGTTTGGAATATGCACATGTTCACTTAGTAGAGATGATGTTTGAAAGGTTTCATCAAAATCGGTTCATTAATGTAGGAGGAGTTGCGCACACAAGAATTTGTTCGAACGGAAAAACATAATAAATCTAAGTCAAAGGGAGATAACCTGGTTAAAATTGTCACAGATCAAAAATCTTGGAATATGCGCATGTTCAATTAGTAGTGATGATGTCTGAAAAGTTTTGTCCAAATTGATTGATAAATGTAGGAGGAGTTGCGCACACAAGAATTTCATGTAGAAACCCATATTAAATCAAAGTTCAAGAGAGATAACCTGGTTAAAATTGTCGCAGATTAAAAAGTTTGGAATATGCACATGTTCACTTAGTAGAGATGATGTTTGAAAGGTTTCATCAAAATCGGTTCATTAATGTAGGAGGAGTTGCGCACACAAGAATTTGTTCGGATGGAAAGACACAATAAATCTAAGTCAAAGGGAGAAAACCTGGTTAAAATTGTCGCAGATCAAAAATCTTGGAATATGCGCATGTTCACTTAGTAGTGATGATGTCTGAAAAGTTTTGGCCAAATTGATTCATAAATGTAGGAGGAGTTGCGCACACAAGAATTTCATGTCCGGAAAGACGTACGGACGGACGGATGGACAGACGGACGGATGGACGGACGGACGGACGTACAGGGCGATTCCTATTTAGCCCCCACTTCTTCGAAGCGGGGGTATAATAAAAAAATCCGCCAAAAGCGACAATGGACGATTGCTTGTCGTCTGATTTCAAATAAATGGACGTTTATTTGACGAATTAAAATGCCCATTTATCACACTCGAGCACATTCGATTTTTGAAAATACTCGTTTTCATGTAAACCTCGCATCACTCAGTTCAGCCTTTTCTCATTTTGGCCAATTTTTAGAGGGCGACTTGTAATCGCCCCGACTATTTTTCTAGGCGACTTTGGGCTTAGAGGGGCGACTTAATCGCCCTAGTCGCCCTCACGGCTGGTCCCTGATACATGTACTGGACTGAGATACAATTTGTGCTCTCAATGGATGCCCAAATATGAGGCCTGAGTAGTGATTAACCAATCAGGATTTGCAACCATCATCTGCTTGCTAATTGTGAGTGCCGATGTCAGAAGTCACAACCAAAACGAGTAGTGTTTTTAAGAACACATAGAATAGAGTTAATTTTACAGTACAGTCAGGTTGATATGTTTTTTGACCTCAAGAGCGTGTCATTGCAGGCCTGGAAATACAGTTAAAACTAGAAGTCCTGTCATGAAATGCGCACAAATAGCAGGTTGATATGCGCGTTAATGTACGCGTTATGGCCCAAGTAAAACTATCAAATTCTGAACATATGGCATGTGCACAAGCAATGTTTCAGCCAATGGACCTCCGGGTGACCCGGAGGTCCATTGGCAGAAACATTGCATGTGTTTGCTATGAGTAACAAGGATAACCTGCCGTGCTTTGGATGCCATTCGATATGGCAATTGCGCGCAATTCCAACGCGCAATTAAGCCTAGATAAGCGCACTATTCGGTGGGGGGTGGGTGGGTACAATTGATTTAAAAAACCATAACCTCTGAACCGTTTGCAATCACATTTTACCGTGAGCGGAACAAACAATAAAGATCATCACTTCACTGTTGTGTCAAGCACCACAACTTGAAATGGTGATCAAACACCTGACAAACTTCTTTCATAAACTTTATGGTCCAGACCCATCACCTGAAACGGTTTTCTATGGGGAATGCTACTGACAAATACAAAGAAATCCCTTCAATTAATCATTTGAAATGGCTCTTTTCAGATTGAAATATACTCCCACATAATGACATTGCCGCAATTTGCGCCGTTTTGTACAGCCATAATTTCCCATTTACGAGGTAAGCTATGCAGACTGAATATTTTCCAACCTGTTTTTGGCATTGGGTGTTTTTTTTTTTAATTTTCGTTATTTTTGGATATCTAAAGAAAAGAAAAAAAAAATTGTGTCCAAAAATTTAGATGAAATATGGCCGCTGAAGCACTCAGATGCAAGGAAATGGAGGTTTTGGAACCCAGGAATTCAAAATTTTCCCACGGCGGGCAGAACCATGGTCGGCCTGGCGTACAGGCAACTATTCGTCACCCCATATATTCAAACAGGTTACGACAATCAATTAGGTGACAAAACTCATTCTTTTTTTCCAGGCCTGCATTGTGTGTATCAAAATAAAAATATGACATCAGCGGAAACATGTGCACAGCACACCGTCTTTGTTCAATGCGAAAATAGGTGACTTATGCTCATACTATTTTAAATTTCACCTTCATTTAAATTTAGTTTCAAGATGAAATTGAGTAAAATATATCAAAGGGCAATTAAATGACATATATTTATTTACTCGATTTAATTACTGATTTATGTTCTAATTTGAATTTTTGATTCAAAACCCACGTGTATATACAGGTTAATACAAAAGTATGTCCCATTTTGTACACAGTAATTCAGATTGCTTTTGTTGTGGGCCAGAAATTAATGATTGAAAATACATTCATAATGGCTGTTTTTCAAATAGCTTCTAACACTGCAATTCACTCAATTTTGTAGATTTGTATTCACACGTCTAGTGCTGAAAAATCCCGAATGGAAAAATATAATGTTTCACAAATGATAACCAATACCAGAAGTCCATGCACAAAATTGCCATACACTATTTTTAGATTATTTACATAAATACGTAACATTCACAACAGATTGAAGTTATACTCAGACTGTGAAAAAAATCGGCTGATGAGTGTACATGTGTATTTTATGTTCATTTGTTATTGTCCACTTTGTGTTGACAGCGACTAAAGAAGAATTGGGTAACTGGACTGTCTACAAAGTGATATCAGATGATGAAACAGCAATTCATAGTACTGGCAGGGTGCTGTCAGTGTCGGTGTAACTAGTACTGGGAGTGGGATATTAAGATGTATCATTGACAAATTGTTTCCACACTTGGCAGTCATTGTGGCAACTTACTACATGTAAGTTGGTTACTGCTTGCATTAGGTCGTGAATCAAACGTAAATATGAAAAATTTTGATCCCATGGTGTTCAATGTAACCATCGGCATGAACTGATGTTCAAACACTTCTACCGGTGGTCAACCGATGGCTTAAAATCGGCCAATGTCAGATGAAAGTGCCAAACACCAGTTAATCACGGGGCCTGGGATCTGATCTGAACAAAGTTGGATTTGATCCCTCCTGAGGATGTTGAATACCCTAATCAAAAGATTCTGACTGGTGGATCTGAAAAAAAGAGTTTTAAAGAATTGCCCTCATATTGCACTAAGTAAAGTTCAAGCTTCCAGGTGGAGTCAAAATGTGACCACAGAGACTTTATTTGAACAAACTTGAATCTGACCACCCAAAGGAAGCCGAGTTGTAAATGCCAGTGAATGCAAGTGTAATATAGGTTTTCAGGCTGAGTGTTTATGGCTTCCATACAGTGTGGCCGCAATGGACTGGCCACTTTCCATGGAGGTGGGGGGGGGGGGGGGGGGGGGGGGACAGTATTTCCATGGCAAACATTAATAATAGGAATAATCATCAAAAATTTAGTTAGTTAGTACAACCCAGTGCTTCATTAATTAAAATTTTGCTGGTGATGGTTTTCATTGCCTGTTAAACGCATACGTGGACATCAATGCCCATACGTGGATTATGAACAGTCTATGGCAACTGTACTGTAAATCTGTTAACAGGGTAGATTGTGTTGTTATTTGGAATTCACAGAGATTATAGTGTTTTTGAAAGCTAAATTTGGCCAATGCCTAAACATGCTTTTCACATCTTCATTATTTGGGCACTCTTCTCCACAGCAGACTGAGACAGTGAACTTTAGATGGCTTCATATTTATCTGTATGAGACCAACCAAACTGACTGATAAAGAGAGAGAAATTATTGCTGATATGTATAAGAAGTCTGGTTACTGGAAGATTTCCTCACTGATGCTCTATTATGGACAACCTTTTGGGAACCAGTGTAAATTACATTCATTATCTTTTCTATTGGGCATGTTTGTTGAAATTCGTATCGCTGTTTTGCTTCAGGTGGTGTCCATGCACGCCTAACCATTTGGTGGCTATTAATGCTAGTAAAAAATATAAGAACAAATTTGGACAGATTTGCAAAACAGCTGGGAGAAATTTTTTTAAAAGATGTTCAAAGCATGTCAAGATGTTCAAAGATTTACTGAAATAAAGTTGACCAATTCAGATATAACGAGATTCGCAGTCGAGACGGCCATGGGACTGGGTTAATGTTGTGGTTGGAAATGATTGGGTTTTTTTTCTTCAATATTATTTCATTTTTGGTTAACTAATTTTTTTTGTGACCCGACTTTATTTTGCTTGGGACATTTTCATTTTCACACTACGCAAAAGACGATGGATGATTGTATAACAAAATTTGGAAACTTTTTGAAGCGTAACTAATGATTCTATGGGAAAAGACCTAGTATAAACGATGCTGGAAAAAAACCCTGGCTTGTACATCACCAGTTGAATATAGAAACATGATTTATGTCATAGCGGCGATTCTGTTAAATACAAAGGTTTACAGGCCTGGCAATCTAGAAAATCAAGGAGTGTAAAACACAATTGCTCTCCTCAGATTGCTTGGGAGTGCAATTGCACCTGAAATTTTCAGTGCCAAATCTTGTATCTATTTTGGTTATATTCATTTCAAGGTATTAATACTGTGACTGAAAAATTATACTACATTCAGCAACATAGTGGAAAAATTGGCACACACATCTTCTCATTATTCAAAATGTTGCATTCAGTTCTTATGTGATGTCTTCTAAACTCAAGATCTATCGAAATGAGACACAGAATGGGTCATGAATTATTGCGAATCAACGCAACAGTGACAAATCGTCCCCTGAGTTCCAATGTACTCTCTGTGCCAGTAGGCACAGAGAACACATTGGAACTCAGGGGATCAAATGATAATAGATTTTAAAGCCAGTCCCAAACATGTCTTGCATTCCTCAATTTTTCTTGGTGTGCAGCACTCCTGCACTCCTAAAGAATGCCTAAAGTTTAATGGAGGTGTAATAAATGTACTTACTTAACCCCTTGTACAGTACGTGGAGAGAGGATTGTAACTAAATCACCCGCAGAGTGGGGTTATCACCCAAACTATAACTTTCAAATTTTGTATATAACGACTAAAACACAAGCAATGTTTCAGCCAATGGACCTCCGGGTTTAACCTGTAGGTCCATTGGCTGAAACTTTGCTTGTGCTTGTTACGCTTTGCAACAAATTTGCAATTATTGTTTGGGTGGAATCTCCACTCTGCAGGTGATTTAGTGATAATACACTGTCCACGTACTGTATGTTGCTGGCAGATATTCCTGCCCAGACCATAACATCTTTTGCCACTGAAATAAGTATATTTTGGGTAGTACTGAAATGATTAACCAGATAATCATTTGAAACCAGTTAGCTACCTAACTGATTAGAAAAAACGTCAACCGGTTATCCGAAATATCAATTGTGATCAGCATTTCACATTTATTTATTTATTTATTTATTGATGTTTAAGGTCACATATTTATGCACAATGGCTAACCATGACCGTGACAGTTTTACGGGTGGAGGAAGCCGGAGTACCCGGAGAGAACCACCGAGCAACGACGAGCAGCTGCCAGCTCCCCAACATCGTAACTCCGCACTGCAGCACAGGCAGGGTTAGATTGGTTGAAGACATGCGTACCATCGACGTGCAGTACGCCTTAGTACACGGCGTCATCGTGCCCCCACGCGGGCAATGGAGATGAAGTGTCTTGCCCAAGGACACAACGCGGTTGCCGCAGGTGGGATTCGAACCGAGGACCTCTCGGCTTGCAGCCTGCACCTCTACCTACTGAGCCACCGCACTCCCATTTCACATTTAAAACGTAGCAAATCAGCCGCTTTTCCTTTGTGATAGATTACACATCGAAGCCATGTTGTATATATTGAGAAATAATCAACTTTGGTGTTCAAGACTTTGATAATGATCGGCAGATTCCGTGAGTATAGAGTAAGCGCAGAAACTATTCCGTAGTATGTATACAAATGAACGTTGTCAAGTACTCGACAACGTTCGTTGTATACACACTATGGCATAGTTTGAGAATACTGCTTTCCAATTCTTATATTTTGGATCTCATATTCGGTGAAATAATGGCCATGGATAACTGGCTATTATCTGGTCATAGCTTTCGGTTAGTCGGTTACGAAAATGAGCCAACCGTTTCAGCCTTAATTTTGGGTACATTTAGTAAAATATTCTCCCTTAAATTGAATGGACTTTTTGACCAATGATTTCTTGAGATAAATTTAGATGAATTTTCCATTAAATCTAGTCATGGCTGCTTCACAGCAGACATCACTAGATTTGGTGAAAAAATACAGTTAAAACTAGAAGTCCTGTCATGAAATGCGCACAAATTGCATGACTATCTGCACGTTACTCTACACGTTATGTACATAGTAAGGCTATCAAATTCTGTACATATGGTCTGTGCACAAGCAATGTTTCAGCCAATGGACCTCCGGGTAACCCGGAGGTCCATTGGCAGAAACATTGCATGTGTTTGCTATGAGTAACCAGGAGAACCTGCCATGCCTTGGATGCCATTCGATATAGCAATTGCGCGTAATTCCTACGTGTAATTAAGCACACAATTCGTGACAGGACTTTTAGTTTTAACTGTATATTGAAAATACTCAATGGGTTAAGAGTTAATACATGTATTAGTACTAGTGTCAGTTCAGGATCTACTACTCACCCACAGTCTGGAGCAGGACACCATCTTGCATCCGGATCAAGTACCAAAACACGTCTAACCATAAAACTCTCATATTTCTGGGTCAAGCTGTAATCTTGCAATATCTTTTCAATATCACTTGGATGAAGTTTTTCTTCACATTCAGGGCATGTTATGTTAATACGACTCTCTGTTATCTCAATCTTCAAGTACTGACGAAAACATTCAATACAAGATCTGTGACTGCAGGAAGTCAATTCAGGAAATTTCTCTATATTACTTTCTGAAAGACATAGTGGACATTCTCTCAATACACCTGATGATGGTGTGAGAGATGCCTCGGAATCCCGTTGTCTTTGTGACTTGTTCAAAATGGAAAGATAAGGGTTGTCAGAGAAAGTCACTAAGTTCGGCGAAATGGAGACTCGATCAAAAGGAGCACTAGCACTGACTTCAGATCTCCCGGATGGAGCACTTACACTAAACTCTGACCTGCCTGATTCAGAATCTAGACTTCCAAACGATTTGGTCCTTGAACGACGAATATAGAATATTCTACGCAAAGAAAATCTTGGAGGTTTATGTTTGTCTGTTGAAGCTTTTGAGGCAGTGGAAGAAGTAGAAACAACTTCACTGTCCCTTTTTTTAACCTTTCGCATTTTCTGTTACTTCATTATCTGAAAAGCAAAAAAAATTGATTTAACAGAGATTACAGACAGATCATTATTTCATACGACTGTCTGTTATAAAACTTACATGTACTATACATGTAGTAGCTTCTGTATTAATCAACCCTGGTAATTCACCCTCAGCAATCAGCAGTGCCGAGGAAAATGGGAGTTCAAAAAAAATTACACATGTAGTGACTGTAAATAGTTCAAAAATGCATATTGGAGGAAAGAAAAAAAAATGCCTAATTAAGGGGGCTTGGCAGGGCAATAACTTCAACAATTTTCATTGGATAATTGTGGTCATCAAACTTGACCTAGAGACATGTACTGAAAAGAATTGAAATCTGGTAACTTTTGTTCAAGTTATGGCATAAAGAAAGTTCAGATAGACAGATGGACGTACGAAGTGAGCTCTGTGCTATATCCCTCCCTTGTGGGAGGGGATAAAAAGTAACAAAGTATGTGGTAGAAGCCTAATTTGAAATTTAGAGAAAGTCAGTTGATAAAGAGTTGTGAAAAGGGTTAAATTAATGTCAATATTATTTGAAACCACTGTGTACAGCTTCAGTAGACCTTGCCCGAAATGAAAAAAAGAAATGACGTTGTAACAGTGTTTGGAGAATGAAAGGTAGAACCTTGAAAAGCAGAACTTTAATCCAAAACTTTAAGCTGAGAAATAAAAGTAAAATTGATTGCCAAAAAGGTTTAAATATTTCCTAAAACCGATAAAAGAAACCACTGATGTAAATGGAATCATTAAGCTGTATAGACCATGCAAGAATTAGAGTAAGAAAGTATGTGGGAAAGTTTAATTTCAAATACAGTTGAGCCCACTTAATTGGATATCTCTTAACCAGTGACGTATGGGAAAGGCGCGTGATTACTCTCGCGCACCTTCGTTCACGCAAAAATTGTTCAAGGTGCGCGAATAATCGCTCGCCTCTATTCTAGGGTGTGTTTTCATCCTTTTGAGTTGTGTCAACAGAAACATTCAATTAAGTTTTGATGTTGGAAATGTTTAAGAATCACTCACAATTTGACGAGTTTAAAGTACAATTCCAAACAATTTCCTTTAACGTCGTTATGAACATGGCACACAGTAGTTCGCTTATACATCCACACACGACATGCTAACAGTAAGAGGGTTGTACATTAACAACTCGCCCAAAGATTACTCCCGCCACAAAACGAACATGCATGTTCAGATAAAAGAAACGGTGCCTATTCTGAGATCTGAGAAATGGTTTTAATACTTCCAGGTTTGTTATCAAAGGCATGCAGAATGTTGCCCCGTTCCTTATTTTTTTTATATACACATGACACCTGCCGCTCCAATTCACCAGCGACATGAATTAATGTGCCCGATTTGGAATTTACGCATCCATTTTCCACAACCTTAATAATCTGCCATTTAACATCCAGAACTAATTTTAGTGGGTTACATATATTTTCAATGTCAAAATTTCCATCCGTGTTCAGTTGTATTCATACATTTGTTTCGAAGAACGCTTGTCAGTTGAAATTAAACATTGAAATCAACACTCAATCAAATTCACTCTCCTCAGTTTTCACTCTCGCAGATTTTATTTGAGGTGAGCGATTTTCCACTCTCCTCCATTTTGCTCCCATTGGTCACTGCTTAACTGAATAACCTTGTTAATTGAATACAATTTCCCAACACAAAACCATTTTCCTTACCTCCAGTACAAATTTAACCTGTTAATTGAATATGGGTTATAGAGTAAACTCCTGTTAATTGAATAAAAAATCTTGCAACCTGTCGAGAAATCACCCTGACGCTCCTCAGTTTTCCTTTGTTTATAGACCTATTTGGCCTCAGTAAATCCAATACAGGCATTTAATCTATTATATCTTGTTTGATAGAGCTCATGGAGCTCTGTCAAACAAGATATAATAGAATAAATGCTAAGTTTATCTCTAGAATACAGGAAAGTTACACAATCCCTGTTAAATGAATACTCCTGTTAATTGAATAATTTTCATTGGCAAAATGGCTATTCAATTAACAGGGTTCCACTGTACAAAGAAAGTAAGTCTGAAAACATGTTTAAAAGGGGTTAAAATCATACCGACATTAATGAAAATCACTGTAGAAATGTTCAGTAGATACTAGACATTGTCCCAAATAAGGAACAGTGGCATTCCACTAAACTGTTTGAAGAATTAAAGTTGTAATTTTAAAACACCCCCACAAAAAAAAACTTGAACCAAAAACTTTAACCTGGAAGTTGTTAAGTTAAATTGCCATACAAAAAAGGGTGAAATATTTCCCAAATTAACATGAAACATAAACATAAAAAAAACATAATGAGAATGATACAATCAATAGTGATATTAGTTTAAAAGAAAAAAACAAAAAAATTTTAAGGTTGAAGAAAAAACTTTAACCACGAACTTTAACCAAAACTCCAAATGTAAACTAAAGAGGAAAAAAAAAAAAAACCACTGAACCTTCAGTAAAAAACTTTAACCACAAACTTTAACCCAAACTCTAATGTTAACAGACGGACAAAAGTCATGACTATACATGTAGCCCTCACTGTAAACAGTCGGGCTAATAATAGTTATCAAAACCACAAGAAATATGATTTGTGTTCCTTTTATTCCACTGTCATTTGAAGCAGGAACCGTTAAGAAACACGGGGCAGTCTATTTTCAAGCGATGTGATAATTACCGAAATAAGCACAACAAGAGCTGGACTGTCATCCGGTGCATACCCCCATGTGGTGTACCACCTAGTATGGGCCTACCTATGACCAACAAACATTATTTATGAATATTCTCATATGGACTGATGGACGGATGCACAGATGGGTGGATGCAATCCAGTATACCCCACCCCCATTTTCTCTGAACGTTTTCAACAATTTCTAAGTCAAAATGTATGGTAAATTGTTTGGTGTTCGGAAGTTTTATGCAATGAGGCAGAAACCTTTGTCACAGGCAAACTGCATGCCATATTTCACTGAAATCTGATAACCCTAATCCAGTATACCCCCACCCACCCCCCATTTTCTTCGAAAGTTTTCAACAATTTCTAAGTCAAAAGGTATGGTAAGTTGTTTGGTGTTTGGAAGTTTTATGCAATGAGGCAGAAGCCTTTGTCAAAGGCAAACTGCATGCCATATTTCACTGAAATCCGATAACCCATACCTGAGATACAGGCTGAACAGACAAATAATGTCTAATTCCTACAATTTCTAAGTCAACAATAAAAAAAAAAAAAAAATCTAGTGTGGGAATTGTGGGCATACCTATGACCAATGTGGGCATACCTATGACCAACAAACAATAATTGAAAATAATAATTCACTTAAGTTATGAAAATTCTGAATATTCTCGGACGGACTCACACAGACGGACAGACGCAGACGCATGTAATCCAGTATACCCCCATTTTCTTCGAAAGTGGGGGTATAACAATTGCATATTATCCACCAAAACCAGTGTGAGAGCTCAGCGACACCATAAAAAATAAGGAAATGTTTATTTTTACTAAAAGTAGCTTTTCTTGTAAATTTCTGCATCTTGACACGGCCGCATATCTCACTGACAGAACAAGGCAGATCCCACCAGTGGTGGAGCCATGGTTTGACATCCTGGTGGACCATGCTGGTGAAGAGTTTGGGGGAGGTTGAATCTCAGGACTGAGGGTACTGTATTTCTACTGAGGGCAGGAAATGAAAAAGAATCTTTTCAAATTTGGGGATGGGAGGAGCAAGTGGGATTTTGGGTGTGGGGGGGGGGAAGGGAACCAAAATGCAAATTTCAAAACCGCCCAGCTCTAGTCTATATGCTGTAGAATTTTAATTCCTATTCACGTGATTACATGGGATACATGTACTGATATAAATTACATGTAGGATATATTGCCCACCCATGGAAAGTGACCAGTCCAAGGCGGCTGTACTGTATAAAAAGCATGTGGAGAGTTTAGATATCTTCCGATGAAATGTTATTTCGCGACACATATAACAAAAACAAAAAAGCCGGTGAAGGCAAGTACATGTATGTTTACCATTAAAATACATGTTTTTCAATCAGTCTTCTGTGATTAATCACAATTTATCAAAAACGAAAACAGGCTAGAAATTTTCCCAGTCCACACTGACAAAGAAGTCTAACACTGCATTAAAAAAAGTCCAAAATCTCAAGAAAAATTTTCGGCCAACGGTTAATGTCATCTTATATTGATGCATTTAACACAAAAAGGAAATATGAAAGCTACAGCATACCAGTGGTCACCTCCACTCATGTATAGGAAAAGAGGTCAGAAATTTTCTTAGTCCACACTGACAAAAGAGTCTAACATTGCAAAAACACTAAAAGTCAATAAAATGTCACTGGTTAAGGGTCTGTGGGTAATTGTAAGCTTTAGAAACACAGTATAAGGTGCATAGCAACAGGGCTGAAAGTCAAAGTGGACTGGTACAATAACTTAACACAAGTACAATAACTTTAACACAAGAGTTGATGCCGACGTGCCTCAGGTCATGACATAAGCTCACACAACTTCGTTGGTGAGGTAAAAAAGGTTTTCAAGGAGTCATCTTCCTTCCAGCAATGCTGTAACAATGAGAAAACACAAGTTTCAATGATTCCTCTCCATTTCCATCTATGCCAAATGTCTATTCCATGCAAAATGTATTCTGGAATTCTTCCCTTCACACCACCTTAAAGACTGAAATGGTTAACACAGGTAAATGTTTTTGTGTCAGTTATTTGTGTCCATTCTTTGTGCAGCCTTTGAAACAAAGTGCTGCCAATACACTCTGTTTCTCTTATCTAAAGGAAGCATGTGAGAGAAAATATCCTCTGGGGAAATAAAAATCAAATAAATTGATTTGAATAAAAAAAGTCTGATTTAAATAAAAAAAAAACCCAATTTTTTAAATGTTTTTGAAAAACTACCAACCCTGTTTTGAGTAATGCCGCTGAGGGTAGAAACGATCTTTGAAGAATTAATTTAGAGCAAAAGAGCAGGTTTTCCACTTGGACAGTTTTAGGTTGGGTAACCAGACACATTTCGTTCATCAAATGTACTTGCAAGAAAGGTCAGTTTAGCTTTATTCCGCCACTCAAATGAGTGAAGTTTGTGGTGAAAAGATGACCCAATGAGTTCTTGAGTAGAGAAGCGTTGTATACTACACCAAGTTGTCTTGTCACTGTCTCATGTTCTTGTGTCATTAGAAATCTCCCAATCTTCCAATTCAGTGGTTGAATGTATGTTGACACATCAAGGAATATGTGGTTTACCAGGTCTGGCATTCTAGAAAAACGAGGAGTGAAAAAAACTGCCCTCCTCAGATTGCCTAGGAGTGTAAATGCACTTGCAAATTTCAATGCATGTACAAGAATGCAATTTTGGCTGAAATGCCCTTGGATGTTATTATTAGTAAGGAGAGTAGCCATTGCACTAACTTATTAGGGCTGCGACGATATGCTTCCCTAACAATGTGATTATGTATCACAATTCAGTGCACACGATATGATACATGTATGTGTCATGATACAAGTGATCTCTCATGGCATGCAAATGCAGATGTCAGCTACATGTACTTTGGGGACTGTATTTGTTCACAAGGGACCAGCCGAGGGGGGAATTTTAGGGTGACTTCATGACTCCCTCCAGAAAAAATAGGGAGACTGCACAGTCAAGTAGGGAGACTTCATAGGCAAGTGGGGAAAATTAAGAATATTTATGTACCACCCCCTGCCGCCCCTTCATATTTTCAGCTTGTGGTCCCCCATTAATGTCTGATTAATATAGATCCAGTTGTCTATGATGCATCTATGCAAGGTTAAAAAAACACAATGTAATTATTGATTGAAAATCCCCATCTCCTTCATGACATCTCCCCTCTCCTTTGTGCCAATCCCCCCTGCACCCTTCTATGGTTGCTTTTCACCAAAGTCTACAAAGCTAATAATTTTGTAAGTCTGAAAGTGTGAACAGGACCAGATGTAAGAAGGTTGCTTGGAAGATACTTTTTCAAGATCCTTCATATGCACACTTGTGCCCTGCACAAAGCTTTTCTTGTCATCACTAAAGTTTTTTTTCACGTGTTACAATTCCATTCATGTTTTTCTGGAAATAGACGGCCCAACAGTTAACAGTTGCCAGTATAACAAAATAAAAATACAGTGTTAGAAAATACGTCCGTTGTGTTCACCTCCAGTAGCTTACTTGTATTATGAATTTTGTGTCCACTGTTTAAACAATAGGCAAATTGTCAACGTGATAATCAACGACATTCAGTCATTTAAGGTTTTGATTTTATGACCTATTTTTCAGTGTTGTTTTCCCTCTCAGAAAATATGTTCTAAACATTTAATCTCTTATATATTGTTTGATAGAGCTCAGTGAGCTCTGTCTAACAAGATATACGGTAATGGATTTGTAAAGTAAGTTTCTGTAAAACTGAGGGAATTCACCAAATTGTGGTTTACAGAATAATCCCTTTATAAGCAAACACTGGTATTTATCACTGTCAATGTTGGTGTGCAAAAAGCAGGGTTTCTCGGCACCAGTTTTCAAAACAATGAAAAGTTGTTTTGCCGGATGTTATTTATATTCATTGTATCACGATACATAGTGAATGATACGTATTGAATCGTGAGCAATGTATCACGGTTCAAGTGTATCATAATTAAACGTCGCAGTCATACAACATATGTGTGTCCAAATAATTACTAATGATTAATAACTATTTGAACACATATAAGTTAAATCATTATCATTCATGGCAGATGGCAGAATATTGGTCATTTAACTGGAAGCCCATATTTGGGCTTTATTCTGAAGTGCAGATACTGCTACTGCAGCTTCAAATTTAGTGGCTGTACTTCATATTATTTTTGAAGTGATCATATTTAGTCTGTTAAGATATGCCTTGTTACAATTTATAGGAGAGTGCCCAAAGGCACTCTCCTATAAATTGTAACAAGGCAAAACTATGTGAACAAATTTTGTGGGGCAAAAATAATTTAGCACTCTACCGGTTAATTAATATGTGATTGTCTTCTGCACAGTCACGCTGACATCTGGGAAAAAAAAGCAGGCCTGTGAAAAACACTCGTGGTTTCCATTTCACGAGTGTGAAAAATTATTGGAGTGTGATTTTTCCAAAGCTGAGAAATAGTTGCTCACATTCTTTACTTTATTGCTCAATCCTCATCATAATCATAAAGAAATAAACTGTCATTTGATAATTTTCCCTGTTGTTTATTCAAAGCCCATGGGTATGTAGGGCTGCACGATATTCAAAACTGAATACCGGTATCGGTATTCCAAAAAATACTGCGGTATATCGGTTTATCGAAATCTGTTCAGATATCTGAACTTAAGTACCACAATCGAGATTTGAAGCATCACTGTCAGAACGAATCAGCATACCTTGATGATGCGGTTCGAAACACCTTCACCCAATGCAGACGACATATCAAAACTTATTATTTTAAATAATAGTTTATCAGAATTTTCCAAAAATTTCTACTTAACAATATCATGTGACCCCTCATTGGAACGAGCTCAGCGAGCTCGTTCCAACGAGGGGTCACATGATATAGTTTTGTTGAAATTTTTGAAAATTATTTTTTCAACTGCTGAATTTGTATATTACATGGGCACATGCGGACGATTCCCTGGGTAAAGGGATAATATTATTCATTCTGGACTACAGTTAAAACTTAAGACAACTTGAAAATTAAATTGTGGGTAAATAAATAATGACGATAAACCGATATTTTTGTAATTAAAACAGTATTCAATCGATACTGGTTCGGACATCAATATACCGGGCAACCCTATGAGTATGACTTAAAACAAGACATGATAGTGCTGAAAATAAGAATGCTGTATCCATGAAATGCATGGCATGGCCGCATGAAGCAAAAAACAAAAGACCTCTAAAGTCTAAAACTGTTCCACATCAAAATAAGTCAATAGGCTGCAGTGTGCATGGATTCCCAAGTGTACATGTAAACTCCCCAACTGAAACTTTTTATTTTCTGAATCAAAAAGAGGTTATGAACTTGAAGAGAGCACCGTTTAGCAGTGTTGTCTTTCTTGGGAGAAAAAATCACCATCGAAATAAGTTTCGGAAAACAAACTGCAGTATTCACGGAGTAACTCCAGTCCAATAGCAAGCATACCTTTCTCTTGTTACAATGTATGTCAATGAGTGATAAAAGGGGCACCGTTTTAAATGAGTGTGTATGATTGTCTGACCTGATTATGTTTGGGAGATGAATTCGGCCAAAGTGGATTTCATAATAAGAAGCCGACTGTTTCCAATAATAATATGCGATGTCAATTTGGATAGTGTATCAGATCATGTGACACGATCTTGCAGGCATGCAATAAATTTCCCGCCTTGATTTTTTTTGGTGTACTTGCAGTTGGTGTGCAGCACGCCCTAAAGAATTCCAGGCCTGGTTTATGATGGATAGGCATGCAAAACTTTATATCGAAGGCTGAGAAGATCAAAGTATTCCGTTCATGTGGCACATCGATATACTATTCTATTCTACATGTAGCTCTCATGTTGCAGAGAATATGCTTGAATTCCCATTGGTTGAACTGACAGTTGTTAGCTTTCAGAAATGTCCAGACTTCCAGAGCAAATGACCTCTCCCCCTCCCGAAATTAGACCTAAAATATTTTGAAGTTGAAAGTTCATTCCATTTTAACGTTGCAATTTTCTGAACCAATCACATAAATCTGCTTATCAGTAGAGATGAGTGGTAATGGAATTTTGAGTTCGGTGTCGGTATTTTCAAGGGGGTATACCTCAGTTTCGGTTCGGTATTTGGTCTCTAACTCAGGCCTGGCAATCTAGAAAATCCAGGAGTGCAAAACAATTGCCCTCCTCAGATTGCTTAGGAGCGCAATTGCACGTGAAATTTTCAATGCAAAAACTTGTATGCTATTTTGATTATACTCACTTCAAGGTATTAATATTGTGACTGAAAAATTGTACCACATTCAACTACATAGTGGAAAAATTGACACACACATCTTCTCATTATTCAAAATGTTGCATTCAATTCTTATTTGACTGTCTTCTACACTCAAAATCTATCGATGCAACACAGAATGGGTCATGAATTAATGCGAATCAACGCAACATTGACAAATCGTCCCCTGAGTTCCAATGTGTTCTCTGCACCCCACCCCCCCCCCCCAAAAAAAAAAATTTTAAATTAAAAAAAAACCAAACAAGCGAATCGATTTGAACAAACTTGCATTCGACACCCCTAGAGATTGACATATGAAAGGATTCTCACTGGTGGATCTGAAGAAGAAGAATTTTCAAGAACTTTTCTCATATTGCTCTAAGTTAAACTTTGGGCTTCAATAAAAAGCCCAAATATTAAGCCAGGGACCTGATTTGAACAACCTTCAATCTAACCCTCCCAGAGGTGTTGTACACCAAATATCAAAAGAATCTGACTGCTGGATCTGAAGGAGATGATTTTAAAAGATAATTCCCCAAATATTAACCCAAGAACTTGATTTGAACAAATTTGAACCTTACATCTCTAGAGATGTCACATACTAAATATGAAAGGATTCTCACGAGTGGGTCTGAAAAAGATTTTTTCAGAAATTTTCTCATATTGCACGAAGTTAAAATTTGGACTCCAATAAAGAGCCCAAATATTCATCCAGGGATCCCATTTGAACAAATTTGAATCTAACCCCCCTCCCCCCACCCCCCTAGAGATGCTGCATACCAAATATCAAAAGAATCTGACTCGTGGATCTGAAGAAGATAATTTTTAAAGATTATTACCCATATTGCACAAAGTTAATATTCAGGCTCCCACTGGAAGCCCAAATATTAACCCAGGGACTCGATTTGAACAATTCGAATCTTACACCTCTAGAGATGTCACAGACCAAATATGAAAGGATTCTCAATAGAAAGAAGATTTTTTAAGAAATTTTCTCATATTGCACTTTGTCCCATTTGTTAACTATTAACTCAGGGAGTCGATTTGAACAAATTCAAATTTTACACCTCTAGAGATGACACATACCAAATATGAAAGGACTCTCACCAGTGGGCCTGACAAAGAAGATTTTTGAAGACATTTTCTGATATTGCACCAAGTTAAAATTTGAGCTCCAATAAAGAGCCCAAATATTCATCCAGGGATAGTATTTGAACAAACTTGAATCTAACCCCCCTAGAGATGCTGCATACCAAATATCAAAAGAATCTGACTGGTGGATCTGAAGAAGATTTTTAAAGATTACATGTATTCCCCATATTGCACCAAGTTAATATTCAGGCTTCCATAGGAGCTTCAATCTGACCCCTGTAGAGATGCTGTATACCAAGTATCAAAAGAATCTGACTGTATGATCTGAAGAAGATTTTTAAAGCTTATTCCCCATAGCGCACTAAGTTAATTATTTGGGCTCCTCTGTTGAGCCCAAATATGAACCGAGGGGGTCGGTTTAAACACACTTGTATTTGCCCGTCCTATGGATTCTGTATACCAAATATCAAAAGATTCTGATCAGCGGTTCTGAAGAAATTTTTTTTTTCAATTTTTGCAAGTATGCTGACTCAGCATTTTTTCAAACACCCCTACAGAACCCCCTAACACAACTGATGGCCTTTTTTTTAATCCATTCTACCGGTCAAAAGGATGCTTCATACCAAATAACAGTTCTCTGTTCCGTGTAGTTTGGAAAATATGGGAATTTGAATTTTTTTTCTATTTTTAGCCACCGGGGTACCCACGGGGCAACGAAAAAAAAAATTGGGGGCATCAATCAAGTACATTGGATCCACATATGCTACATGCCACATTTTGTTCAAATCGGCCAATAGGTTCTTGAAATAGAAATTTTGGGCAGAGCCTAAAATGGATATGTGCCCACAGAGAGCCCAAATATTGATCTACCAACTTCTCTTGGAACAAACTTCAATCTTCAACACCAAAGAGTGTTACATACCATATATCAAGGCAATCTCTCTGGTGGTTCATGAGAAGATTTTTAAAGATTCTTAGGCTTTGGCATTATTGCCCAGAGCCCGAAGAAGGCAGTCGCTCCATTTGAACAATATAGAAAGGGTATAACCCAGGTATGGTTTGTGCAATATATGTTTGAATTTGGCTGAATGGCTGTGGAAAAGAAGCCAGGTTTGCAAAAGTTAACGGACGACGGATGTAGAGCTGTAGGTTTTTAAATTTCTTGTTCGGTTTCGGTTTTTCAGGTGGAATAAAACCTCGATTCGGTTCGGTTTTCGGTTTGTTCATGAGGCCAAATAAAATTCAATAAAACTCATTCTTATGTCCGGAGTCATAACTGAATGGCAGTGAAATTGAGAGAAACTCAATGAATGCCCGAAATAAGCTATAATACATGAAGAATCAGGAAGGCCAATATAATAATTACCTAAATATACAGAACTTTTATTGTGCTTGGCCATTTTTCGAGGTCTGACACCTACACGCAACTTGAGGAAACCTGCAAACACAACTAAACTGAAATATCGGAAATTCTCAGAATGTAGCCTTCCCAGAGTAGTAAGAGTACCCAGACACTGCCATCGGCAGTGTCTGGGTACTCTCACTACTCTGGGATGGATACATTCTGTGAATTTCTGCAGCAAGAGAGTATTCAATAAAAAACGAAAAACCTTAGATTACAGGATGTTGACGGTTTTGGTTTTTAAAAAAAACTTAAAACCTTGGTACGGCTTCGGTTAACCTACAGCTCTAGACGGATGCCAAGTGATGGCAATACCTCACACTGACTTGCAGTCAGGTGAGCTAAAAATATTTTCAACTTGCATTTTAACTTATACAAATAAACAATGGATTATGCGATATATTCACATCAGATGATTTTTCAAGATAATCTTGGCCACTTGTCGTGGTGACACTGCTCGACCATTTAATTTCATGGTCTATTTTTCAGTTGTATAGCAAATCGCCATCCCTCGAGATCGCAGTGATTCTGCACAGGGACGAGCGAGTCTTACCCAGGTTTTAATCCTCTACGCTCATAATCGCTCCTACTGTGATGTGTGTTTTACCATTTTGGTAGTAATACCGAAGAACCACCGAGCAATGACGAGCAGTCGCCAGCTCCCCAACATCATAACTCTGCACAGCAGCACAGGCAGGGTTAGAATGGTTGAAGACATGTGCACCATCGACGTGCAGTACGCCTTAGTACACGGCATCATCGTGCCCCCATGTGGACAATCGGGGTTAAGTACCTTGCCCAAGGATATAACATGGGAGTCCGAATCGATCGCAAAGATGGTCACCCATCCGAGGACTAACCGGGCGTGTTGTTGCTAAACTTCAGTGATCTGATGAGAACCGGTTTCCGGCTTTCCGCAATGCCACCGCACCCCCTCTTACAGTTAAAACTAGAAGTCCTGTCATGAAATGTGCACAAATAGCACGTCGATTTGCACGTTAATCTACGCGTTATGACCATAGTAAGACTACCAAATTATGTCCATATGGCCTGTGCACAAGCAATGTTTCAGCCAATGGGTATTGGGTAATCCGGAGGTCATTAGCAGAAACATTGCATGTGTTTGCTATGAGTAACCTGGAGAACCCACAATGCTAGGGATACCATTCGATATGGCAATTGCGTGCAATTCCTACACGCAATAATGCCTAGATAAACGTGCAGTTCGTGACAGGACTTCTAGTTTTAACTGTAGGTTCAGAAGCCATATGGGTTTGCCACATGTGGTTAGTGGGTGACACAAGGGAGAAGGTTGGTATGCTTATCGGACAGATTGGGAAGAATGGGGTACAGGATGTCATCAAGCAGTTTGTCTCGGTCTTTCAGAGTGTTGGGATGAGAGAAGAGGCATGCAGGGTGGTGGGGGGGGGGGGGGGGCAGGGACTATAAAGGTTAGAGCTTGGCTATGATATTTTTATAACATGACATATAATCAGAGTCATAGTTAGGAAAATAGTGAAATTTCCGACAGGGGATAGTCTTGATTAACCCTTTACCTAACATGAAAAGCAGACGGCATTTGCAAAAACAAAACAAATTCTTGAATAACTATTTTTTTCATTTTTTGTATCCAAAACATAGGTTATGACACCTCACTCGAACGAGCTCATTCCAAACGAGGGGTCATAACCTATGTTTTTTAGACAAAAAAGGAAAAAAATAATGAAAATTAATTGCTGATTTTTTAATAAGAATAACACTGGCCTGTTTTGGCCGTTACATTGGGTAATGGGTTAAGAACTTGACTTATTCTGTAAATGTACCCAAAATCATTGCCTTTCTGCTATAATTGGTAGAGATGGGCAGTTTCAAACTCCATGTCTGTTCCGGTTTCATTCAAAAAGTCAAGTTTTCGGTTTCGGTATTCATTGTACAGACATAACAATACATTGCATTTGCATATTAGAAGATGCATTTGGCGTCAGTTAGTGTCGCAGCGACTTCCTTATCCAGGGCAACACACTTGTGTAATAGCGAATACTGGTTCCTGAGCACTATGTATCTGCTTAAACTATCTCAAGAGTTTTAAGTTTGAGAAAAAGGATTTTTGGTTTGAGTCTGTTGCAAAATTGCCCCACCCCCTGCCCCCAATACCTGTGTTTAGGGTAACCCGACACACCCTAAAAAATTATGCCAACCTAAAAAATTTTATCAAGTAAAAGTTGCTCATATAAGTCATTGTAACCTTAAATTTCCATCCAACTTCTCAACTGTGATTTTGACACTGGCTTTGGAGTTCAAGCTTTCAAAATTACATGTAGAAATAAATATATTTGTCATAATAAATGTGGAACAAGTGACAAGTTCCAGTTCTGCAAAGGAAATTGCATTTGATAAACAGATGAACGTTTAAACCACGATGCGTACGAAGTAATTGTGTCACCTATTTTCGTGGTAAATGCCATGCTCGAACATAAAACCAATTAGTGCAGCTGTTCTGAAAAGGGTATCGCGACTCAGAAGTTTGAAAACAATGTTAACTTTAGGTTGTTTCTCACTTTGTTATGAGAAGTGAAGACCTGATTAAAGTTTTTCAACACTGAAGTTGAAAACCGTGACAACAGGTTTTCTGTAATTGTTTCGGTTTTTATAACAAAACCGAACCAAATCTTCGGTTAACCGCCCATTTATAATAATTGGTGATATTGCTTCAAATAGTAAATAGGTTCCCCACCCCCCCTCCCAACAAACACTTTTTTCTGCGATTAACTAGGAAATGAGTTAATTGGGAAAAATTCATATTTTTATCTTTGAGTATTCTTGATTTTTAGTCCAGATTTTTGTGAAAATCTGCCTATACTATGAAAGTCTTTGCTCAGTCTACAGTCATTTGGGGTATAACGGGTCACCTTTTATGTTTTCGTTTATTTTTCTCAAATAAAATAAGTTATCTGAATTTTGTTTTTTGTTATTGACAGACAGGTATCTGACATTCATTATTGAAGCCGAATTCTACAGATAAAGCTTCTGTTTATTTTATAAAATTAGATCATTTGACTGTCGCATTTTGGTCAGTAACGGGTTGCTTGTGACTATAAAGAATCACCCTCTTTGGCATCCACTGACGATCTATTTTCTCACTTTATATGTATTTATTGGACACAAAAAGTCTTTTGTGTCTTCTCTGAATAAATTTCACCACACAAGTCAAAAATTTTACAGCGGAAAGAAGTAAAAATGAAGTGGATCAAATACAGTAGTTTTGCGTTAATTTTCTAAAAATAGATAAACTGGAGCAGTGTTTCAATAGGTTTATGCGCATGTCTCACAGCGACCCGGTATTGACAACTCAACTCGCTGTTGAAACGAAATAAAAATATCATGATGCTCGATATTTATCCCAATTATTTTATCGTAAATTTGAAGTGTAGACAAACCTGTTCAAATAATAATACTTACATTAACACTCTTTATATTTTTCTTACCGTAGTTGAGATGAAAACTTTTTTTGCAGTTTCGCGTATCAAAATTTTCTTCTGGCACACATTCAGTCTTTTTTTTAAAAAATCGCTTTTATTTTTATCAGCTAAAAACAAAAATGAACTCGCAAAACTTTCAAAGATGACGGCCAACATATTGCTAGACGAACCCGAAGTAAAATTTTAGTTTGAAATGCTCTTCAAAGTCACGTTTTTTAAGGTTCAACATTGTCCGACCTGTTACTGCTTGTGACCCGTTACTGTCCGAATGACTGTTACTTAGATCAATATCATTAATTACCACAAAGCTTACATTTTTCCAATCATGAATTTGGCACCATGGTCGAATGAATGGCAGAAATTCTGCAGTTTTGAAAAAGGGTTTCTTCCAAGGACATTCCGTCTGTATACATTTTGGCCAAATACGTTATTTTGGGGGGCAAATATGTAGCCAAATAGGCTACATGTTCCCTTCTATTACAGTATTGAACACATACAAACAAGGCTTCAAATGGCTCATGTAATCACTCCCCCCAAAATTGTTGGTTATTGCTAGGGGAAGGTACAAGACATTTACCATCATAACCATCTGAGCATTCAGGTTTTGGATGCGAAAAGCCCCAAATTTGGTACAAAACAAACACAGATTAAGTATTCGTCAAACTCCAATGTACGCAACATCTAGTTCAGCGATCTGAATGTAGTAGCTACCCCTCTACGTTCAGATTCTTCCCATTCAATCCTATAGAAAAAGTTCCCATCAAGTTTTTATGGAAACGCGAAACTCGAAAATAGGAATACAGTTAAAACTAGAAGTCCTGTCACGAATTGTGCGCTTATCTAGGCTTAATTGCCATATCGAATGGCATCCAAAGCATGGCAGGTTCTCTTGGTTACTCATAGCAAACACATGCAATGTTTCTGCCAATGGACCTCTGGGTTACCCAGAGGTCCATTGGCTGAAACATTGCTTGTGCACAGGCCATATGTACAGAATTTGATAGCTTTACTTGGGCTATAACGCATACATTAACGCACATATCAACGTGCTATTTGTGCACATTTCATGACAGGACTTCTAGTTTTAACTGTATATATCAAGCTTCCGCCCTTATAACGGCTGCAATCAATAGTACACATATTTCCTTACTATTGGGCAGAGTTTATTGATCCAAACTATGTTTTATCCTTTAATTATCCTCATTTGAATACTCCCGAAGCGTCAACGTAAAAACAATAACCCGACAATGGCGCCGAAACGAATAGACCTTTTCACCGATGCAGAATCAGAAATTCGATCACATTTGCACAGTGGGGGTTGATAACCTGCTCTGTGAGAATGCGATCGAGTTTGATAACCTCATCTGCACGAATGAGATCGAGATTCCGATTCCGCATCGATGAAAAGGTCTATTTGTTTCGGCGCCATTACCAGGTTATTGTTTTTACTGTTTTATATTTATACAAAAACATGGACGATTTCGAAATATTTGTTGATGCTTCAGGAGTATTCAAATGACAATTAAAAGGATAAAACATAGTTTGGATCAATAAACTCTGCCCAAATGTAAGGAAATACATGTACTAACGATTGCAGTCAGTAATAAGAGCGAAAGCTTGATATATATTACTATTTTCGAGTTTTGAGTTCCCATAAAAACTTGATGCCATGATGGGAACTTTTTCTATGGCTATAGGATTGAATGGGAAGAATCTGAAAGTAGAGGGGTGGCCACTACTTACCCCTCTACTCCAGATACGTTCAGATCGCTGAACTTCGCAACATCCAGAAACTGTTTTCTATATACACCTTTTTTGTACACTTTTTATGTTTTTTTCTTGTGCTGTTCTGATGCCGGAAAGATTCTGAAACTTTCACCCTATTCCTTTACAGGTTACACGGACTACAAATAATATAACCAACAGTCCAACAGTGATCTCACCTTTTCTATGTCTCTGTCATAGAGGAAAGACAGTCTACTGAGACTGACTCACAGACACACTTCATCATATTTACTTTTTTCAATTTTTATTGGAAATGGAATGGAGACTAAAGTCTTCCTGTTTCCATTGGCATTGACTATCAGTTTCAGTTTCTCTAAAATCTTGAACAATTCTTCGGAAAAATGAACAATCTCTCAATAAGGATTGCAGAACAAGCGGATTTCCTGAATCGACAAAAATAATTAGCCAGCTATTGTTTGAGGGTGTGTTTTCAACGAAATTAGTGTCTATTTTGGGAAATGGTCTCCACGAACCAAACTGAACTGAACGGAAACGAAAACATTGAAACTGGAAAAAGAATTATGATAATGATGAATTCATATTAGATCAAGAGTTTATTTTAATCAAAAAGATAAAGGGGATAGTATAAGAAATTATTATTCAATATTTCTGAGGTAATATCAAAAGTACAGCCTCATCTCAGACAAACGCGAATTTAGTCACGTGATTGAAAAAATATGTCTGCCTCCATCTCTTCAAACTTCTGTCTCCAAAAATGTGACGCGCATTTTTCTGAAATAAAACAGATGCATTAATTTAAAAGGTCATAAATAAATGCGGAAGGACGTTTGCCCGGGTTCTCTCACCTGGTTTACTCATAGATAATATGAAATAGGTGCAACCTAAAGTGCGAACGCAGTTACAACTTACATTACAAGTTGCAGTCAGGACAGTAGGTGTACTTGGGGGGGGGGGGGGGGGGGGGGGGGGTGCGAGTCCGACGATTTACCACCAGAAGTGTAACGTCCCAACTCGGACCTACGGAAGCGTTGAGGCGCCAGTTGAGTATTATTTCTATCTTGCACGTGCAAGTTAGCTATCTTGCACCTGCAAGTTACTATCTTGCATGTGCAGGTTAGCTATCTTGCACCTGCAAGTTACTATCTTGCACATGCAGGTTAGCTATCTTGCATGTGCAAGTTACTATCTTGCACGTGCGGGTTAGCTATCTTGCACGTGCAGGTTAGCTATCTTGCACGTGCAAGTTACTATCTTGCACGTGCAGGTTAGTTATCTTGCACGTGCAGGATAGCTATCTTGCACCTGCAAGTTAGCTATCTTGCACGTGCAGGTTAGCTATCTTGCACGTGCATGTTAGCTATCTTGTACCTGCAAGTTACTATCTTGCACCTGCAGGTTAGCTATCTTGCACCTGCAAGTTACTATCTTGCACGTGCAGGTTAGCTATCTTGCACCTGCAAGTTACTATCTTGCACGTGCAGGTTAGCTATCTTGCACGTGCAAGATAGCTATCTTGCACATGCAAGTTACTATCTTGCACGTGCTGGTTAGCTATCTTGCACCTGCAAGTTAATATGAAATAGGTGCTACCTAAAGTGCGAACGTAGTTACAACTTACAGTACGTATAGAGTGTATTATCACTAAATCACCCGCAGAGTGGAGATTCCACCCAAGCAATAATTGCAAATTTGTTGCAAAGCATAACAAGCACAAGCAAAGTTCCAGCCAATGAATCCCTGGGTTACACTCGGAGGGCCATTGGCTGAAGCATTGTTTGCGTTTTTTGCCCATGTGTGCAGAATTTGAAAGTAATACTTTGGGTGATAACGCCACCCCACGGGTCATTTTGTTACAATCCACTCTCCACGTACTGTATTTTGTAAATTTGAATAAAAAATATACAGAGGATGTCATTGGGTGTGTGTAATTCCGTACCCATCACCAAAATCATTTCGTACCCAAGTGATTTCGTACCCAAAACCATTTTGAACACTTTAGAAAAAAGTAAATTTGTGCCCCAAAAATAATAATAGAATGCCCATGGCAATATTCATAGCAGTTTATTTGCCTGGGGTATAATTTGAAAAAAAATAGGTATTAAATTTAACATTTATATTAAAGCAAAACTGATCACAACATAGCATTAAGTAATGAATCCACCGCCTTTAGAATTAATTATTTATTTATTGGTTTTTATTGTCAAATACTTATGCACAACAGGTAATCGTGACCGTGACAGTTTTACAGGGTCTAAGTCGGTCAGAGCGGGAAAATAAAATCTAAACTCTTTTATATTGAACTGATGGGTCTCCTATTTCATGAGGTGACAAAATATAATTCAATTAAATTTTTTATTTAATAAATATGCACATTCATTCATTTTGGTTTCATTTTGTACTATTATTCATTGTTCAAACCAACAACTATTTGTTTTGTAATAATCATGCACAACTCAGGCTGCACAGTGGGGAAAATAATGTTAAATACTTGTGACTGATACTTCCAAAAGGCCACTCTCTCAAAGCTGGCAACCTTTCTTTCAGCTGGCTGGACTGTCCATGCGTACCAGAGCAGTGTGCTCACTGTGCTGCTTGGAACATATAACACCCATCGCATGAGAAAGTTTGATAGCTTTGAGAAGCAGTACAAAATCCGAAAGAGGCTGCTGACTGGGATTGGAATAAATCCTTGAGTGAAAAAGACAACAGAAGAATGAAATGGTGCATCAGTCGGGAAAGTACTTGATTCCTACTCCTATGTTCTAAATGATCATATCTGTAGTACTGATATTTTTTTTGTATTTTCTACTCCATATTATTCTGATTTGATCCCCTATTTTTATTCATTTTCACCAGGTTGGACTGCAGTCTAATTCTCATAATGCACTGTTTTGGACTAAATTCTTAACATCTTCCATAGCTGTAGATAGTTGGAGTTATGTTGGAATTTTGAGGTTATTTATCCAAGATGTGGTACTTTGAAATATTATGAAGTCAGTTTGTAACTTCAGTATAATATTCCACCCTGTACTATTAGTCCTCACCATGCTATTATATGGATGACAGTCACAGGAGTATACCCCCTATCATATTCCCAATAAAGTTGACACAAGAAACGTGATGACATTGGTCAATGGATGAATACATGTGTATGTATATAGAATTAGAATATGGAATACAGATCGCTCTCACCAGTCACCACATTTCTCAACAACTCCCAGCCCCCCACCCACAACCACACTGCCAAGACACCACCAATTTCACTGTGACCCACCCATGCAATGAAAAGAAGAACTACAGTTTGATGCTAATAGAATCCCTCAACACCTTTATGGTGAGCAAGACCCTACTGAATCAGACCGAAAAGTCTGTCCAGGCCGAAGGCTTGTTTAAGAGACTTTACTGAGGTGGGAATTGGAGAAGCATGGAGTTGGAGAAGAGATACATCCTGGAGAGAGCAGATCACCATTAAATCACAAACCTTTACAACAATTATTGTGCCCACTTTTTGAGAACAGAACTCACAAAACAATAAAACTTACAACACAAATCCCTGGGGTGCAATCCGTCTATAAGTTGAACAGGTTCTTATACAGTAGTTGGGGGCGCAGTGGCGTTGCGGTAACCGGTTTTCGCCAAGATCACCGAAGTTAAGCAACGTCGAGCCCGGTTTGTCCTCGGATGGATGACCATCTGAGCGATCAATTCGGACTCCCACGTTGTGTCCTTGGGAATGGCACTTAACCCCGATTGTGGACATGGGGGCACGATGACGCCGTGTACTAAGGCGTACTGCACGTTGATGGTGAGCATGTCTTCAACCAATCTAACTCTGCCTGTGCTGCATTGCGGAGTTACGATGTTGGGGAGATAGCAGCTGCTCATCGTTGCTCGGTGGTTCTCTCCAGATACTCTGGCTTCCTCCACCCGTAAAACTGTCACGGTCATGATCATCCATTATGCATAAGTATGTGACATTAAACAACAGTAAATAAATAATTATACAGTAGTTTCTAAAAAAATATATTATCCTGCAAAAAACTTAATAAATTCAGAGTGGTATGCTGTGATTTCACCCCTGAAGGGACTTGCTTAGGAGGATTTAGACCCAAGTCATAAGAAAATAATCCAGCAGCATCACAGCCCTGTGATTTTCTACTTCCGACATCAATAAATACAATTTGGCAAAAGTTTTGTTACCCATCATAACATTCTTTTCAAACAAATTTGTTATGGTCCTTCAAAATTACAATTTCCACCCAGCCCCCCCTCCCCCAGCAATCACCACGGCCAATATGTTCGAACTAGTATTCACAGTAATTACTATTCATCAAAAAATCTAGTTACTTGCCACGACTCTGTATATTTGTATGGTCTTGTTGTGAAATTCTAGTTTATTCTCTATGCCCCGCCCCCACCATCCACACAGAGGATTTCTAGCAGTACCCTAAGAAAGTACAATTAACAATTTGATGAATTCTACGTGCATGCTGTTACCCCTTTCAAATATTTCTTCATGGTCTTGAAAGTTGAAAGCGTGAATTTCTGATCGCATCTTTTCTTTTTGTGTTTGAAAATTTCCTAATTATGGTGAATTCTTAGCACAAGAAAAGATTGTTTTCCCAATTTTTTTTTGCGAAGATTTCTGACTTTTTATCACTTTCAAATTTCATAACTCAGCAATCTGTGATGGGATTTGGGTGGAGGCATTAATTAAAATACCCACACTCTGCCTCCATATCACTTCTTGTATTTTCAAGTAGGCCTACATGTAGTTCAAGCAGGTTGAAATTTTCTGAAAGGTGGGGGGTGGGGGGGGGGAGGGGTGCAACAAATACACTCACCCATTCAGCCTCAACTCTTCAGGTTCTAAGTAAGTTGGAAAGGGTCTTTTTTTTTTTGGTGGGGGGGCATCAATCACCCCCTATCGAACCCAAATCTGTGGTTGTATTTTTAACTTGCAAGTTGGTTAGAACATTATGTAGCTTAATTTTATGTAGCCCTTTCTGCAAATTTGATCAACACGTTGTCTTTCCATCACAGGTTTTCTTGATACCGACTGATCGCTACAGTGACGGCGCCAAGATTTCAATATTTTTTAATTTTTTTTTGGAGGGGGGGGGGGGGCTTAGGTAAGCTATGGGGGACTTTTGGGGTGGGGGTCCAAGGATGCCGAAGGAATCTCCCAAATGCCACAGGCCTTATAGCTGGCGGCGGAGGGAACGGGATCTCCCCCTCGCGTGTGTGGGGATATGGAGTTCTCCCCATGAAAGATTTCTATATTTGGAGGCCCTGGGAGTGGGAGCGATATCTGAACATTTCTACAACACCCGACATGACGTGTATTGTTGTGTGTCGTTTGCAGTGTGAAATTGGGTGGGAAAGCCACGGTCAGATAGAAATTTGAAGTTTAATTGGGGGGAGAGTGGGAGGGACAGCTATCCCCCTCCAGTGGCACCGCCACTGGATTGTTAAACGTCAGATAGAAAATGAATTCAGTATCAGTGAGTGTAAGTACAATTGACTGGTATTAAATTTATGGAATTAGGAATTCCGACGATTTAATTTGTAACTGTAGTTCGATTTAGCTGGTCGCCTTAAATTGCAAATGCATTTGGAACTGGATTTGGAGACTGACAGACTGACTGTTTGATCAGACTCGGTCACTGATCAAACACGACAGTAGTTCACCTTCTGATCTTCCTTATCTTTCGAAGGAATCAGTCATGAACTATTTACTGAATGATTTTATATTCAAAAACAAAATGTATCAACACTGCGTGTACACGTATTGATAATTGTCTCTTGCAATCACAGCCCAAAGACGGCAAACCGTCTTTCCAGGCCAAAATTGGTATACAACGTTACAAGAAGCACCGCGTGACGCAAAAGTGGGTCAATCCGAAAGAAGCAACAATTTTCTGTGGAGTTTCCACTGCGGTGGAGGTGCTTGGGTGTAAGTTTCTGTACACTGTATCACTTCAAAACCTCAAAAATGAAAAGTTCGTGTTCGAAATATCATTACCAGGTACCGGTACCGTAACTTCTTGATAAATATTAAAGTGGAAAAAATCGTTCAAAAAATTTTATTGCGTCAGAAAAAGGGGAAAAAAATACGATCCGAACAGTACAATGCATTGCAATGAAGAGCAAAGTCTCAGGAATCCCATTGTGTCCCTCTTTTAATTGTATATTACGTATCTTCCAGAGGAAATCATCATAAGAGGGGTAAACCTTTTGTTTACAAAAAAGAGTGTCAGAAATGAGAAATGCGAGAAAACATCGACTCGTCGTTTTTAAACGTCTCGCGAAAGGAAAATACATAAAATTATAGAATTTCTTGCAGACACACTTGTTCTTAGATATTTTATTAACAAGCGTGCGACTTTGTGGCCAACAATTTTGATTTTTTTTTGTACAAGCAATTGAAGTTTAAAAAATGAACGACAAATACAGCGCAACTTGCGTTTCTTTTGTGTTGTTGTGGTTTCGATTTTTGACTGAACCTGCCAGATGACGCCATATCCGATATCTATGGGTTCACCTGTTCCTTTTTCAGAAATCTAATTCGATTTCTACCAATGAAAACAATACAATTTGATCAACTTCGACTCCTATTTTTCGTCCATGGTGTTAACTTCCGGACACAGATTTTTAGATTGCATGGTTATATATTTTTCTGAAATATTCTAAATTTCGATCTTATATTTTCACACATACACACACGTTACCATTATGCTCTCTTCATTCGCAGCCTTTGGCCGCTCACTACGTTCGCTACTATCTTGCACGTGCAGGTTAGCTATCTTGCACGTGCAGGTTAGCTATCTTGCACGTGCAAGTTACTATCTTGCACGTGTAGGTTAGTTATCTTGCACGTGCAGGATAGTTATCTTGCACCTGCAAGTTAGCTATCTTGCACGTGCAGGTTAGCTATCTTGCACATGTAAGTTATTATCTTGCAGGTGCAGGTTACCTATCTTGCACCTGCAAGTTAGTTATATATATATATAGGCACATTTGAAGTCGAGTTCATCAAAAGTAGCATATAAGAGTCAAACCTAGCCCCAATTTGCCGGCCGGACCTAGGTTCGGATTTGACGGACCCCCTCCCGGACTACGGAAATTCCTATCGCTGAGACAACCACTATAGGCTCACTGGCCATGTCTAGCCGCCTGGATATGTACGTTTCGCATCGATTGCATCGCAGGCTAGGTCTGGATGCTTTATGCTGGGGGTGTGAATGGGAAAAGTCAGGCATAAAGAGTGAAAAACGGTTAGAGTTGCAATGACGTCGGTGACGTCACGGTGAGCTCGCGACGTCACGGTGAGCTCGCGACGTCATGACGACGTTGACCGCAGTCGATGTCCACAGAGGTGAGTGACTGGACGTCCGTAGGGTCTTTGAATAGCCGATGTTTCCCCATAGGTGGCCGTGCCGTTGGGTAGACCATGCTGGGCCGTGTCTCAATACCCCTTAACAGGAAAATGGATATCCCTTTTCAGGCTTTCGACCCTTCTTCTCCCTGATTGATTCTGTCCTACTCTGTCGGCTCGAAACAAGGAGCCACTAGAGCAGCCCCTCGAAAATTGACACCTCGAACGACTCATACAGATGTGTGACTGGGGAGCTGCTCCAGAAGCCACTTTTCAAACGACTCACTGAAATGAGCCTTCGAGGAGAAAATTAGTAATCAAAGAGTTAGTCCCAGCGACTCTTCGAACGATTCTTCTACATCTGGATTATAGTGATCACCAGCAATGACTGACCTACCAGGCGACTGTTCGAGCTTGTTGGGGTAGGGGTACTGGAAGAAGGGGAAGAGTGGCTGTGCCGCTCTTAATCGGAACGCTCGGTGTAGGGTTCCTGGTTCACTGGCGCAGGTCGTGGAGGCCTGGGTCGTGGAATAAGGTCTATGGGTCTCTGGTGTGATTAGGGTATTCGGTCGAGAAGGCAGGGTTAGGGAATCGCGGCGTGAAGGGTTTCTGGAAGAAGGGAAAGGGCGACTGTGTCGCTCTTTGTCAAGCGGCAGAGGTAAGGTCACCGCGTCAAATGGGGGAATGTAAGCCTTTGGACAAGTATGGGGAGCCGGGTCTTCTGAGATAAGGTGGCTGTCAAATATGGGAATGTAAGCCACTGGGGCAAGCATGGGGAGCCGGGGCTTCTGAGATAGGGTGGCTAACTAACCTGCACGTGCAAGATAGTAACTTGCAGGTGCAAGATAGCAACTTGCAGGTGGAAGATAGCAACTTGCAGGTGCCAGTAACCCATTTCTGTGGACATCGACAGCGGTCAACGTCGTCATGACGTCGCGAGCTCACCATGGCGTCACGGACGTCATTGCAACTCTAACCATTTTTACTCTTTATACCTGACGTTTCCCATTCACACCCAAACATAAAGCATCCCCACCTAGCCTGCGATGCGAGCGATGTGAAACGTACATAGCCAGGCGACTAGACATGTCCAATGAGCCTATAGTGGTTGTCTCCGCAATAGGAATTTCCGTAGTCCGGAAGGGGGTCCGGCAAATTCGAACCTAGGTCCGGCAAATTGGGGCTATGTTGGACCCTTATATACTAATTTTGATGAACTCAACTTCAAATATGACTAAAATGATGTTCCTCAAATATAACTAACTAGCAGGGTTACCCCGCGTTGCATGGGAAAATGTAGGGGTCATATGAGAAGTACCCCCCAAAAAAACAAAAAATAGGGGCCGCGTATTTTTCGATTCAGCCAACCCTACGGGCGGCACACTACGGGCGGAGGGTGGGGCATTCGATCCCGTCCCCTTTTTTACACACCCACCATTAGATTCCTGGTAAAAAGTTACCCCTAGCAGACCCCTTTGAGGACCTATATTGGTGAAATCCATCAATTTTGCCCCTCCCCACCCCGGCACTTTTTAAACACCACCATTAGATTCCTGATAAAAAGTTACCACAAGTAGACACCTTTGAAGACCTATATCGGTGAAAAAATATTTGGTCCTAACTTTCGGTGCCCTTCCTTGCCCCCACCCCACCCCCAACCCGCACACTTTTTTAAACCTGACGAGGACCTCCTCCATAAAAAGTACCCCTAGTAGACCCATTTTGAACACTCTGGATAGCCCCATATTCATTTCTATAGCGGACAGGCAGACAGACAGACAGACAGAGAGACAGACAGACATTCTAAAATATAGTATAGACTTGCAGGCGCAAGATAGCTAACCTGCATGTGCAAGATAGTAACTTGCAGGTGCAAGATAGCTAACCTGCACGTGCAAGATAGCTAACTTGCAGGTGCAAGATAGCTATCCTGCACGTGCAAGATAGCTAACCTGCACGTGCGAGATAGCTAACTTGCATGTGCGAGATAGCTAACCTGCACGTGCAAGATAGCTAACTTGCAGGTGCAAGATAGCTATCCTGCACGTGCAAGATAGCTAACCTGCACGTGCAAGATAGTAACTTGCACGTGCAAGATAGCTAACCTGCACGTGCAAGATAGCTAACCTGCACGTGCAAGATAGCTAACCTGCACGTGCAAGATAGCTAACCTGCACGTGCAAGATAGCTAACTTGCAGGTGCAAGATAGCTATCCTGCACGTGCAAGATAGCTAACCTGCACGTGCAAGATAGCTAACCTGCACGTGCAAGATAGTAACTTGCAGGTGCAAGATAGCTAACCTGCACGTGCAAGATAGTAACTTGCAGGTGCAAGATAGCTAACCTGCACGTGCAAGATAGTAACTTGCAGGTGCAAGATAGCTAACTTGCACGTGCAAGATAGAAATAATACTCAACTGGCGCCTCAACGCTTCCGTACGGACCAGTCGTCAAAAGAAAATATAAAGTGTCCCACAGGTCCAAGAGAAGGGCTTTAAGAAAGTGGGGTTTGGGACACCACCCACACAGGTAAGTAACCCCCCTCCTAAAAGTAAAATAATACATTTACTAGGTATAACTCTGGCTGGAAAATTATCTGAGATATTTACCCACGACTGTATACGCGAAGGGTCTAAACAGGGAACACCATACTCCGGTCTGCATTATTCATAAAGATATGATAGATTTAATAATCAACAACTCATCTAGGTGATATGACATTTTATTTGACAACAACCATTCCCATGTACACAACATTCAAAGTCCCTATAACAAAATCAACGTTCCACAACCAGAATTGTGCTCACACAATCTCCATGCGTTGTCAGATAGGCTATATATCAATCGTAATTGATACTACCGGGCTACCATAGGAATGAATTCACATAAAAAAATAATTTCTCATGAAATTACTACGTTTTTGACGCAAGTTTCCGCAAATCAAACTCAATAACATGACAATGAATACCACGGACAAAGAGAACATTTTGTGCCACTTGTCTCAGAAACTGAGTCGAGTGGAACAAAATATTCCAATTTTCAATGCAAACCACATCAGTGTGCGAGCCTTCAACACAAACTTCTCAAAGGCTATTAACAGCCTTAAATTGTGGAAAACATGCCAAAAATACAGCATATACGCTAAAATCAGCAACTAGGTTTCCGTAATCAAATAGGTCACACTATCCGAATCACAATCCAGTGCCTGAGGTGAAAATATCTTTAACGTAACATATGGCCAGATACGAATCGCAGTTGGTGCTACCGGGCTACCATAGGAACGAATTCACATAAGAATATAATTTCTCACGAAATAACTAAAGTTTTAGACACAAGTTTCCACAAATCAAACTTAATAACATGACAATGAATACCACGGAAAAAGAGAACATTTTGCGCCACTCGTCTCAGAAACTGAGTCGAGTGGAACAAAATATTCCAATTTTCAATGCAAACCACATCAGTGTGCGAGCCTTCAACACAAACTTCTCAAAGGCTATTAACGGCCTTAAATTTTGTCGCAAACATTCCAAAATTTCAACATTCGACTGCGCAATACTAAGCCGTCATAACTCACATTTTGCGAATTCCATATATTAAGCATGCACACCGAATAACGTAAACTCCATTATAATTCTGCTCGGGGGCCCATGGATTGAAAATCTAACGGAGCGAATGACAACTCACCACACGACGTCCAAAGAAGAAAGTGAATCACTGTCTCTCTGCGTTTGCATATTTAACAACATTTCCATGCAAACTCCCAACAGTATCCGTTGCTGCACGGACTACACACACACCAAGTGTGTCAATCCAACACAACGACTTGGCAAAAATCGTGCGACCTTCAACATTACCAAATTAGTTTTTGTTAAGGTCTAAAGGTGTGATATTTTATCGGTACATTACATGGGCTTTTATTAAGGTCTAAGAGTGTGATAGTTTACAAGACCAGTCCGAAGTCAACACACTTCGGTACAGAAGCACACGGAAGCGCTCAGAGGCACACAGAACATCTGGTGGATTAAATTCTAAAGGCTGCTTGTATGATGAAAGCAACAAAGACATCAAACAGACACAAGTCACAACCTGAAATAACCTCGAAAGTTGAATGCTACAACTGATAACTAACAATAAGCTTACTCTTCAACAGGGCTGATGAGTACCCCACTCCCTCCGCAGCATACATATATTTTTATACTGTACCAATGACCCAGACATAGCTGGTGCTAACTCTTAAAATATAGGGCCAAACACAAATTTTGCCCCCCAATCCCCAAAATTTGCATCTAAAACTAAAGAAAACATGTCCTGAAAGGCCCTCCACACTTCGCCCCTACTGCGCATGCGCAGTGTCAAGGACGTTCCGAAATTGGCGCCATTAATCATTCTAAGTTTGGCCCTTCATCAGTTAACATCTGACTGATCTTTGTGCTTATAAATCTCAGTTTAAATGATGCCAGACACATAAATATTAGTGAAATGGTGATTCTAAGGAGGATAGAGAAGGAGGAGAGGAAAAGAATGTGTGACAGAATATTATCAGGGCTGTAACTTAAAATTTTTTAATGAAATTATGTTAAGTTACCTATTTTCAAGGCAGCAGCCATTTTGTTGTCATTCTGATTATGTAGTTACACTGTTTTTTAAGTGTTTTCCTCTCTCCCTGTCCTTTAAGTTCCCCCTTGCTATTCTCCCATGCTTTTGGCATAGTTTTTGTAATTATTATTACTAAATTTTCTTGGGAGTTTTAGCTGAATAACAGAATGAATTCTGTTCTTTCCCCATGTTTACGTCTTCAGCTACGGGTGGTTAGGCGTTGTGTTCTGCATCTACCATCTGATGTTCTGCAGTTTCTTCCCTGGAAGTCTCTGTTTTGCATCAGATAGTGTATTTTTGGTAACTGATTTCGGGCCTGGGTGCCTGGAGTCTTATTTTAGTGTTTCTGCACTCATTGTTTACATTTACAACAGCCCTCTGTGTGAGGGGGGGATTTCTAAAAAATAATATCTTGATGTTATTTTAATCATAACTAGATACATTATTATTGTTCGTAAGTGTTGAATAAGTTGTTTAAAATATTTTTAAAATTTTTGTCCACACTTAGGCTTGGGATCCATTGGGGCTCAACGTTACTTTTCAGAAACTTGGGCTGTTCTGAAAAAATATTTTTTCAAAATATTTTGATTTCATTTTTTCTATATTAATGGATCATATTATTATTATGTATTTTGATTGCCAGGGGTTAGTGCGAGTACCAGGACTTGTTTTCTTTTCACATTGAAAGGATATTGATCAATTGTTTTAAGAGGAAGTCTTCCTCTGACTTTATTATCATTCTATATGTGGTCAGTGTACTCGCATTAACTCCTGTTCTGTATCGTATGATTTCGATGACAATATGGGAAGCGTATGTCACGGTATGTTGTTGGGGATTTGGACACTCCGGTCCTTTCCCCGCAGGGTCACTCTACTTTATCAATTTCTATTTCAGACGATCAAGATTAGGGTGATGTATCTGTGATGTCTTCCAACAGTGTGCCTCCGTCGTCACAATTAATGAAGGGCTAGCGGAAAAGTGCTCATGTAAATACGCCAATTGCCTAAGAGGACCCTAGTAGGTTCGACGGCCTTTGACGTCCGCTAGCTCGCCCGGTGTAGCGTCCATTCACCGAATGGTTCGGCAGCCGGGTTCGTCCGTTGCGGTCTAGAAGGAATTTTGGGGTGATGCGAGCACTATAAATTAACCTAATGCACACCCAGTGACGGCGGATCGGAGGGAGAACGCAGGAAGCCTTTTAGTCCGGTTCATAGCTCGTTCGGTCCATCCGGACGGCAAGCGACGAGAGAGGCCCCTCTCTCGTTCAACAACATCTGGCCCCAGATGTTGTGGTACAAAATGTGTCGCAAGCGGAGCATACGTCCGTCGCTCGGGACGGTCCGTTGTATAGGCAGTCCGCTGAGACTGCTAAGGCTTCCTCTTCTCGTCTGCGCACACGACCGCACCTTGGCTGCGTGACCGCCGATATATTACCAGCTTCGCCGATCAAGGATTCTTCGGCGACCAGGTCACACCATCCGGTAGCCAGGGACACGAGGCCTGCAGACTCCGGACGTTCGCATAGGAAGTGTGCGGGAGTCAACGTACACGGAGCTTCCGGCGGCAATGCATCGTAAGACCGCTACTGCACAGGCCTCGGGAACGGACGTGCTTTCCTTAATAGCACAGTTTATCGCAGCATCCCAGCATCAACTGAATCTGTCGCATATATTTTATCCGACGATGCTGGGTCGGGACGCTCCGCGGAAGCGGGTACGGACGTCCGAAAGTTTCATCCGGTCCGACGGGATACCGAAAGGGATTCGGAGGATTTCGAGCTTTCCCTTTCGGAACAACATATGCTGTTGTGTATGACATCTGACTTGGTCTTCTACAGCTTCTTTCGTCGGACCAGAATGCTGCGATGCCGGATAAGAAACTGATAGCGTCGGTGGACTTAGAAATTTTTGGTTCGGTTCAGGGACATCGTCCCTCAGTTCCGACATAGTCCAATAATGTCACACAAACTTTCGAATTATTGAACAACGCTATATATATTATTATTTTATGCTTGCTAACCAAGCATTTCTGGTTTCTTGTTCGAAGAGTTATGGAGATGTCTTTCAAAAGTGTGCCTCTGTCGTCATAGTTAATGAAGAGTTAGCGGCAATAAGTGCTCATGGAATATGTCTATCGCCTACGGAGTGACATTCGCTAGCTCACCCGGTGTAGCGTACATTCATCGAATGGTTCGGCTGCCGGGTTCGTCCGTTGCGGTCTAGGAAGGAGATTTGGGTGATGCGAGCACTTTAATTACTTTAGTACTCACCCAGTGACGGCAGATTGAGGACAGATCGGAGGAAGCCTGTTAGTCCGGTTCCTGGCTTGTCCAGGTCTGTCCGGGCTGTGAGCGAGAGAGGTCCCTCTCTCGCCCAACAACATAGGGGACCGCATGTTGTGGTTCAGATATTTTACATTCGGAGCATATGTCCGTTGGTCGGGACGCTCCGTTATATTGACAGTCCGAGAGACTGTCTTTAATGCTTCCTCATCCTCACAGCAGGGCACACGACCGCACATTGGCTACGTGACCTCGAGTATCCGATCAGTTTCGGCATTCAGTGATTCCACGGCGAATAGGTCGCGCCATCCGGTAGCCAAGGGACACGAGGCCTATACACTCCGTTCGCTCGCATATTGGTAGTATGCACGGGGTAACGATCACGGAGCTTCCAGCGGCAATGCATCGTAAGACCGCTTCTCCTCAGGCCTCAGTGATGGACGTGCTATCCGAGTTAGCACAGTTGTTTCGCAGCATCCCAGCAATTGACAGTTTCTCGGTCGAATCAGGAATTATCCGACGGCGCTGGGTCGGTGCGGTCCGCGGTTGCATCAGGTACGGACGACCGAACGCTTTATAGGGTCCGACAGGATGGCGAAAGGGATTCGAAAGATTTCGAGTTTTCCCTTTAGTAGTATCGGAAGATGCCTTTCATATCTTCTGGCATTATCTTCCAGTGATTATTATTTCGGACTTCATTGCTGCGATCTTGGATAAGAGACTTATAGCGTCATTGGACTCGGATTTTTCGATCGGTTCAGGGACATTGTCCCTGACTTACCGACGCAGTCCAATATTGTCATTACAACATGTGTTTTATTTTTCGACGCTATATATATATATATACAAGCCTGCTACTAAGCATGATAGTTTAGTTTCTTGTCCGCGTTGCTCATTTCTGCCATTTTATCATTTATACAAATAGTTTATTTTGGCAAGAGCAGGGCATACCGAGAGTTCATATGCATCTAGACGGTGTGATTAAAGACTGCATATATTCTTTTTCGCCGTTTATGTCTTTTCCAATTTCAATGTTGGGAACGACATTATGTATAGTAGACTTAACTTAGACGCTTTATTATACGTAATCCGCCTTACTGAGGCGTTATCATTACGTCTTCAAGAAAAGATTTACGGGATATTATTCTCAATGTAATTTCTTTTGAGGGCAGTAGTTTGTTCACGTATAACTCTGCCCTTCAGTGGCTGATTGGAGTTAGTTAGACATGACGCAGCCCTAGCTACATCCACACGTGTGGATAGTAAGGTTAAGAACTCTCTCAGAGTCGCTTCGTTCTCGGAGGAGCTTCTCTTCGATGGCAACTTTTCGGCAATCCATGAATTGCTCGATTTACACGTTCTCTTGTCTATCTAGTGTTACAAGAGATTCAGACTGGGGCAAACATTCGGTGGTTGACTCAGAGAGTGCCGCCGCAGTTGCCGGACCCGAGTGTGGCTGTTATGACGGTTGCCAGTCAAACAGATTGGGATATAATACTGATCCCTACGGATTCGAAGTGCCAGGGTCTTTGGGTTCCGCAGTCTTTTAGCAATCAGTTTTTCTTCCGCGGAATAATGTTTTTTAGGCTTGCTTTATGTCATTGCATGAACATTATTCAGAAACGCATACCCAAATTCCTGTCCTTTAATTCGACAGTAGTGGCGTATCTCCGGAACCAGGGAGGCACTCTTTCGTTTCCTTTATTCAATTTAATGGAAAGAATCCGTCTGTTGGTTATGTTACACCAAGTTCAGTTTTGGTCTGTCATATTCCGGGTCGTCTGATTGTTTTATCGGACTCCCGTTCTCTTACGGGTCGCTTGTTGCTGTCAGAATGGACTCTCAACAAACAAGTATTCAATCAGATTTGCTATCTATGGGAGCGCCCAATGATGATTTATTTATGACACAGCTTGCTAATCAATTGCAGACGTATGTGTTGGCTTGTCCAGATCTCTGAGCTAATATTGTTAACGCTCTATTGATCTATAGGACGGAATGATAGGATACGCGTATCCTCCGGCGCTGTTGTTTTAGCAGGTATTGCTAGGATAAACAACCACAATACATTTCTGTTGATAGCATCTCTATCTTCACAGAGATCATGAGTAATTTACTCTCTTGTCTACTGTGGGTCTTAACGTGAAATCTTCCTCTATGTGAGGATCTTTTTCACTGGGTAAATCGTGTCATCTTTATCACAACCAGCAAGGTCGCAACCTCCATGTATTCCGTTGTGTGGTCCGTATTGCATTGTAAGCACTGTACTGGACGAGCTTTGGACGCGATTTCTTACTATAGGAGATCCTCTTCTTCGCTATTCTATGCGGCTAAAGTGGAGGCTCTTCCGTCGTGGTGTAGGGATCATTATGTTCATATTGTTGATCCCTCCATACTACTCATTGCTATTTTTTAGTATACTTGTTTCACAAGATCTACTGCAGCCTGTTATTATTTAGGTTATAGGTTTATGTTACCTCATACCTATGCACTCTACGATAGTTTACAATTGAGTCTTTTGTCTCTTTATCTAAGTCAGTTAGTAACTTTTTGATAAATAGACTTAGAATCTTTAGATTAAATTCCTATACGGATTTTAACTTCGGTTCTTATTTAGCTAAGTAATCATTTGAGCCTCTGGAAACAGTAGTTTTCAAATTCTGACCTTTTAGACAGTAATTCTGTTGGTTTCTCTTTTACTGTAGAGTCAGTGAGTTTCATGCACTATCGATGGATGATTTTCACTTTCATAGTTTCGGAATCAATACTTCCGTTACTATTTAGGTTGGATTGTTGCATAAGAGTTAGGCTCCTATTATCCGGAACTTATTATTTTAAGGTCCTTCCGTCTTCGTATGGGCATAGGCCTTTACTCTTTCCGGGTACAGTTTATGTATTTATAAACAGATATCTGTTTATTACAAAGGGCGTAAGCTTCTTCTGTCTTTGATGTCTAGTAGAAGGACGTTACGCTCCATTTTATTGTTAATGGATTCTATTAACTATCGGTACTGCTTATGGTATATCATTGACTTAGCAGTTGTGCTTAAGATTTCGGCTCATGAAGTAAGAGTTCTTCTACTTCTTGGGCTTACATTAATAGTGTCGCTATTATAGATTTTTGAAGGCCGCTCATTGCGCTCAGCCATCCACATTCATGAATTTTATCTCAGAAATATCGAGTCCATTTCTGGAGGCCTCTATTGTTAGGTCTATTATCTACTGCTCAGAATGTCATTCACTTAACAGTTGCTACTATAGCTAGGTAGGCTGTCTGTTTCGGCAGTGTCTCCGTTCGGCTGCCCTCTTCGCTCTGGGCTATTTGACCCAGGGCAAGAAAAAGGGGGGGGGGGGGAGGGTGTTCCCTTGGGTCACCTGTTTTACTATGAAAACAAGGGGATACCTCCTCCGGAGTTAGTAATTCTGAGCTGTTATTGGGATGGTTGTTTAGTGAGAAGTTTAGGTTTTTAAAATTCATTCAAGTCTTAGTTTTTAAAGTATAGCTTTTGAATATTGCATATGTCAACGGACATGATTATGCAATCCTCAGACTCTTTTAGGAGTATAAGAGTCTCTATTCTCTAGACTAACTTTATTTATTGGCTTACTTTAAAAATTATTAGTATAAGGATTATATTGGATATTAATAGAGTACATGGATGTATGAAGCTCAATTTTGGAAGGTGTTGTATCTTTCTAATTTATCATAAATAACAAAGATACATGTAAGGCCTATTACTTCTTTTTCCCTACAGGGGATGACTCTATTTTATTTTATTGAGCGTATTCCATTTTGCTCTATGTCCTTGGCCCTCCAGCCTTTTTACTATTCAGCTATGTCTGGGTCATTGGTACAGTATAAAAATGTTAAAAAATTTATAGTAATTTATATATTTTTTATACTTACCAATGACCCAGACGGGGATGGCCCTCCCAGGAGTTGGGAACTCTTGCCTCCCCGCTGAGTACATAGCGCTTACCAGGCACTGGTTATTAGAATGATTAATGGCACCAATTTCGGAACGTCCTTGACACTGCGCATGCGCAGTAGGGGCGAAGTGTGGAGGGCCTTTCAGGACATGTTTTCTTTAGTTTTAGATGCAAATTTTGGGGATTGGGGGGCAAAATTTGTGTTTGGCCCTATATTTTAAGAGTTAGCACCAGCTATGTCTGGGTCATTGGTAAGTATAAAAAATATATAAATTACTATAAATTTTTTAACTTTCTCACATAATTTTGTTAAGGGGCTATATAAGTAATGGAATTTTGTTTAAATTAAATTTATTTAATAAATATGCACATTCATTCATTTAGGTTTCCTTTTATACCATTATTCATCGCTCAAACCAACAACTATTTGTTTTGTAATTTCATGCAGAACTAAGGCTGCACAGTGGGGAAAAGAATGTTAAATGCTTGTGACTAAATCTCCAAAAGGTCACTTTCTCCAGGCCTTCACATTTGAGAATTTTGCATAACCCATTCATCGTTTCCTCGAATTTTAGCTGCATAACCAAGTTTCTTGTTCCCTCGACATTCATCATGGTAACCAAGTTGGTTACTCAATGGGGGGTGCTAAATATGATGTGAATCATCGTCTGAGCTGCAAAGCAGCGAGGGGGAGATGGGGTGTCCCCTTTTTGTTGGTGGGAGTCAGGGGGGGGGGGGGGGGGCCTTCCCCAGGAAAATTTTAATATCTGCAGGCTCTCAGGTGGTCTCTGAAGGCACTCTGAGCTCTAAAATGGTGGAACATTTCAACAGGGAAATGACTTAATGAGTATTTTTGTTGGTAAATTAAAAAAATTGGAGCTACTAACCTCAGTTCCACTGTTTTTTAAACAACTTGATAAGAAGAAGCCACGCACAAATTTACCGCACAGTGAGAAAAAGTTTTGCAACTCAAATTTCGAACATGTCAAAATTCCCTGCCAAATATGGGGGCCCTAGGCATCCGCCCAGTCTGCCCATTCCTAACTCCGACGCCAACAATAATTCACTTGTGGTGCCCCGTGGTTTGACACTCAGACAGTGTTTTCCGAGACATCAGTGCTCCATTGACCAATAATCATTCACTTTTAATGTTGTACATCATGGGGGCTAATTAACAGGAGCCATTCAACCCGCGTTTCGTCTTTTAAGCTTGCCTTGCGCAATCGTTAATTATTGAAGGAATTTCGAACCCTGATAATGAATAAATTCAAACAAATCGTCGTGTGAGAACCAGAGGGTCCTATGTCCCCAATGGGACATAGGACGTTCTGCTTCTCACACAATGAAATGGCACACGTCTGATCAGGGTGCGATATAAGAGGTACATATGTCAATGGCGTTTTCGACCCGTGATATTCAATCTCTCACGATCATACTCTGTCAGACATTTTTCTCGAAATCGTGAACAAAACTGAAAGTAGCACAGGTTAACGTCAATGATAGTGCAGATCACAGTAGAGCGTGCCATTCTCTGAGTGTGTGCTGCCTTAAAATCCGACGAGTTGTTCATTCGCAGAGATGAGGTGTAGCGTGAACGATACATGTATATCGTTCCCTAGCTTTTTGTTTTGCGTGAACGGAGGAGGAACGAAACGATCGCTCACGCAAAATGTGAAAGCCTGCTCTCAAAGCTGGCCACCTTTCAGCTGGCTGGACTGTTCATGTGCACCAGAGCAGTGTGCTCACTGTGCTGCTGGGAACATGTAACACCCATTGCATGAGAAAGTTTGATAGCTTTAAGAAGCAGTGCAAAATCCAAAAGAGGCAGCTGACTGGGATTGACAATAAACCATGAGTGAAAAAGACAACAGAAGAAATGCAATGGTGCATCAGTCGGGAAAGTATTGATTCCTACTCCTATGTTCTAAATGATCATATCTGTAGTATTGATATTTTTTTGGTATTTTCTCCTTCATATTATTCTGATTTGATCCCCTATGTTTATTCATTTTCACCAGGTTGGACTGCAGTCTAATTCTCATAATACACTATTAAATAGGTGTGAATTTGTTGTCTGGAGTCCATGGCTTGATCTGTGAAAACCTTTTATTCAGTATATGGTTCTTTAATTCCAAAATATAGAAAGTATTCAAAATGTATTCATGAATACAGCTCAAATTTTAATGTATTTAAATACGTATACGAATACATGTATTCATAACATTCATTGAATACTGAATACATGTGAATACTTGATAAACTGTATTTGAATACGACTGAATACGAATACCCCAACCCTGCACTATTTTGGCCAAAATTCTTAACATTTTGCATACCTGTAGATAGTTGGAGTTATTTTGGAATTTTGAGGTTATTTATCCAAGATATGGCACTTTGAAATATTATTAGGGCTGTCGCGATTATTCGATTAGTCGACTGACCGTCGACTATTGAAGTAGTCGATGTTTTTTATTTTTAGTCGATCGTCGTTCATTTTCAAGGTGGTACACGTCTACTACACGTCGGGGCTAAATAGCCTAAATTGTATTGTTTTGTGAGGTGAATGATCAATGAAGGTGAATAACTTTAAATATCTAACCATAGTTAACATTCATATCCGGAAGACTGTACGACTGTCACTGACTGTGTAAGAAAGAACACTCACAGTTACTCGAGAAGAATAGATTCTTCTCAATTTCTCCAGTCTTGTACACACGAATGCACCCATTGGAAAACCCAAAGCGCGGAAGTGACAAAATTATGACGAAAGTCAGAACGTCAGATCACTTCTCAAAGTTCGGAACTTCAGACTAAGATCCAATTTTAACAACTGACGAGGGAATGCATAGATCTCAATGTTCAAAATTTCGAGAAACTTATTGCAGAAAGGAAACATATGCAGGAACGTTCTTTGGTAAATTCATTTTAATTCATCGGCTTCAATCTAGTTCAAACTTGGACCCACAGTCAGTAATATTATTTTTGGGGTTGGTACGTCCTACAGGACGTACCAACCCCAAAAATTATATTACGGACTGTGGGTCCAAGATTGGACTACATGTAGCTTCAGTCGGGACCGATTTGTTGTTCCCACAACCCCACTTCGTCTGAACACACTGGTGCCATTGTCATTTTCAGAGTTTTACGAACAGAAGAATGATTTGCTAAAAAATCATGGGAAGCGACTATTAATCGACTAACCGTTGATTACTGGTCACGATTAGTCGATTACAAAAAATGATAGTCGCGACATCCCTAAATATTATGAAGTCAGTTTGTAACTTCAGTATAATATTCTACCCTGTACTATTAGACCTCACCATACTATTATATGGATGACAGTCACAGTAGTGTACCCCCTCTCATATTCCCAATAAACTTCACATAAGAAACATTAGAGCATTGGTCAGTGGATGAAAATGCATATAGAATTAGAATATGGGATACAGATCGCTCTCACCAGTCACTACATTTATCAACAATCACCCCCACCCCCACAATCACACTGCCAACACACCACCAATTTCACTGTGACCCACCCATGCGATGAAATGAAGAACTACAGTGTGATGCTAATAGAATTCCTCAACACTTTTATGGTGAGCAAAACCCTACTGAATCAGATCGAAAATTTTGTCCAGGCTGAAGGCTCGTTTAAGAGACTTTACTGAGGAGGGAATTGGAGAAGCATGGAGTTGGAGAAGAGATACAGCCTGGAGAGAGTAGATCACCATTAAATCACAAACCTTCACAACAATTGTGCACACTTTTTGAGAACAGAACTCACAAAACAATAAAAGTTACAACACAAAGCCCTGGGGTTGCAGGTTGTCTATGAGCTGAACATTTACAGGTTCTTTTACAATACTTTCTAAAAAAATAGTATTCTGCAAAAAACTGAATAAATTCAGACTGGTATGCTGTGATTTCACCCAGGGACTTGGTAAGGAGGATTTAGACCGAAGTCATAAGAAAATAAAACCGCATCACCACAGCCCTGGGATTTTCTACTCCCGAATCTATAAATACAATTTGGCAAAAGTTCTGTTGCCCATCATAACATTCTTTTCAAATAAATTTGTTATGGTCCTGCAAAATTACAATTCCACCACCCCCACCCCCCATCACCACAGCCAATATTTTCTACCTAGTGTTCACAGTACTATTCACCAAAAAATCTAGTTACTTGCCACAACTCCTTATTAGCTTAACTTGACAAAGTCAAGATCACCTATTGCTATCACGCGTGCGGAAGTCTGTTCACATTTTCCTTTCGTACAGGCTCCACCCGCAGTTCTTGTCTGATCGTCACAAAATTTCATATGCAGGTTTGGGGTCATATCTTGATGAGAACGTCCCCTTTTGGTCGCGATCGGTCAACCGGTATGGCTGCTCGAGCCCAAAACCCGAAAACCATTAGCACAGTCTACAGGTCGTATTTATGAAGGGATTTCATTGTAACTTGGTAGGATGCCTCTGTATAATGCCTAGATGAGAACGTCCCCTTTTAGGCATGATCTGTCAACCGTGATGGCTGCCCAAGCCCGAAACCCAAAAAACTTTTAGCACAGTCTGCAGGTCATGCTTCATATGGAGGGATTTCATTGTAACTTGGTAGGATGACTCCTTATGATGTCTAGATGAGAATTTCCCCATTTGGGCGTGATCTGCCAACCGTGACGACTGCCCAAGCCCAAAACCCAAAAACCTTTAGCACAGTACACAGGTCATATTTATTGAGGAATTTCATTGTAGCTTGGTGGGTTGACTTCATATAATGTCTAGATGAGAAAGTCCCCTTTTGGACGTGATTGGGCAACTGTGACGGCTACAGGGGCCCAAAGCCCGAAAACCTTTAGAACAGTCTACAGGTCATATTTTTGAAGGGATTTCATTGTAACTTGGTAGGATGACTCCAAATAATGTTTAGATGAGATCGTCCATCCCATTTTGATCGCGATCATTCAGCCTTGATGGGTGCCCGAGCCCAAAAACCTTTAGCATAGGCAAAAGGTAATATTTTTGGAAGGATTTCATTGTAACCTGTTAGGTTGATGATGACAACCCCTTTTGATCGTGATTGGTCAACTGTGATGGCTACGGGTGCCCGAAAACCTTGAGCACAGTCTACAGGTCATATTTATGAAGGGATTTCATTGTAACTTTGTAGGATCACTCCAGATGATGCCCAGATGAGATTGTCCCCTTTGGTTGCGATCATTCAACCATGATGGCTGCCCGAGCCTGAAGCCCGAAAACCTTTAGCACAGTCTACAGGTCATATTTATGAAGGGATTTCATTGTATCCTGGTAGGTTGATTTCATATAATGTCTAGATGAGAACGTCCCCTTTTGGACATGATTGGGCAACTGTGACGGCTACAGGGGCACGAAGCCCGAAAACCTTTAGAACAGTCTACAGGTCATACTTATGAAGGGATTTCATTGTAGCTTGGTAGGATGACTCCAAAGAATGTCTAGATGGGAACATCCCCTTTTGGTCGCGATCATTCAACCTTTATGGCTGCCCGAGCCCAAAAAACTTTAGCATAGTCTATAGATCGTATTTATGGAAGGATTTCATTGTAACTTGTTAGGTTGACTCCATATAATGCCTAGATGATGACATCCTCTTTTGATCGTGATTGGTCAACTGTGATGGCTACAGGTGCCCGAAGCCCGAAAATCTTGAGCACAGTCCACAGGTCATATTTATGAAGGGATTTCATTGTAACTTTGTAGGATCACTCCAGATAATGCCCAGATGAGAATGTCCCCTTTTGGTTGCGATCATTCAACCATGATGGCTGCCCGAGCCTGAAGCCCGAATACCTTTAGCACAGTCTACAGGTCATATTTATGAAGGGATTTCATTGTATCTTGGTAGGTTGACTTCATATAATGTCTAGCTGAGAACGTCCCTGATTGGGCAACTGTGACGGCTACAGGGGCCCGAAGCCCGAAAACCTTTAGAACAGTCTACAGGTCATAATTATGAAGGGATTTCATTGTAGCTTGGTATGATGACTCCAAATAATGTCAATGTCTAGATGAGAACGTCCCCTTTTGGTCGTGATCATTCAGCCTTGATGTCTGCCCGAGCCAAAAAAGCTTTAGCATAGTCTATAGGTCGTATTTATGGAAGGATTTCATTGTAACTTGTTAGGTTGACTCCATATAATGCCTACATGATTTCATCCCCTTTTGGTCGTGATTGGTCAACTGTGATGGCTACAGGTGCCCGAAGCCCGAAAATCTTGAGCACAGTCTGCAGGTCATATTTATGAAGGGATTTCATTGTAACTTTGTAGGATCACTCCAGATGTTGCCCAGATGAGAATGTCCTCTTTTGGTTGCGATGGCTGCCCAAGCCCAAAGCCTGAAAACCCTTAGCACAGTCGTCAGGTCATATTTATGAAGGGATATCATTGTAACTTGGTAGGTTGACTTCATATAATGTCTAGATGAGAACAGCCCCTTTTGGACACCATTAGGCAACTGTGACTTCTACAGGGGCCTGAAACCCGAAAACCTTTAGCACAGTCTACAGGTGATATTTATGAAGGGATTTCATTGTACCTTGGTAGGATGTCTCCAAATAATGCCTAGATGAGAACGTCCCCTTTTGGTCGCAATCATTCAGCCTTTATGGGGGCATGATGACGCTGTGTACTAAGGCGTACTGCACGTCGATGGTGCGCATGTCTTCAACCAATCTAACCCTGCCTACGCTGCAGGGTGGAGTTACAATGTTGGGGAGCTGGCAGCTACTCGTTGCCAGGTGGTTCTCTCCAGTCGTAAAACTGCCATTGTGCATAAGTATGTGACCTTAAACACCAATAAATAAATAATATAGCAGCAAGAAGATTGTTTTCCCAATTTTTTTGCGAATATTTTTGACTTTTTATCCCTTTCAAATTTCATAACTCAGCAATCTGTTATGGGATTTGGGTGGAGGCATTAATTAAAATACCCACACACTTCCTCCATATCACTTCTTGTATTTTCAGGTACATCTAGTTTAAGCAGGTTGAAAATTTTCTGAAAGGTTGGGTGGGGGGAAGAGGAGGTGCAACAAATACACTCACTCTTCAACCTCAACAAATCAGGTTCTAAGTAGGTTGGAAAGGATTTTTTTTTTTTTGGGGGGGGGGGGAGGGGTGGCATCAATCACCCCCATCAAACCCAAATCTGTGGTTGTAGGCCTATTTTCAACTTGCAAGTTGGTTAGAACATTATGTAGCTTAATTTTATGTAGCCCTTTCTGCAAGCTTGTTCAACACATTGTCTTTCCATCACAAGTTTTCTTGATTGTTACAGTGACGGCTCCAGGATGTCAAATTTTGTTTTTTTTGGGGGGGTGGGAGGGGAGTTTAGGTAATCTAGGGGGGGGGGGGCAAGGTCAAGATGCCGAACTCATCTCCCAAATTCTGCAGGCCTTATAGCTGGAGGAGGGCAGGGGATCTCCCCCCTCATGTGTGTTGGGGTATGGAGGGTCTCCCCATGAAAGATTTCCATACTTGGAGGCCCTGGGAATGGGAGCGATATCTGAGCATTTCTACAACACCCGACATGACGTGTATTGTTGTGTGTCATTTGCGGTGTGAAATTGGGTGGGAAAACCACGGTCAGATAGAAATTTGAAGTTTGATTGGGCCTGGGATGAGGGGGGGGGGGGGGGTGAGGGAAAAGTGGGAGGGGGCAGCCATCCCCCTCCAGTGCCACTGGATTGTTAAACGTCATGTAAAAAGTTTTAGACCAGATAGAAAATGAATTCAGTATCAGTGAGTGTAAGTAAAATTGTCTGGTATCAAATTTATAGAATTAGTTCCTACGCTTTAATTTGTAATTGTACTGCAAACTGTAGTCCCATTTAGCTGGTCGTCTGAAATTGCAAATGCATTTGGAATTGGAGACTGACAGACTGAGTGTTTGATCGGACTCTGTCACTGATAAAAAGCGTCAGCAGTTCACCTTCTGGTCTTCCTTATCTTTCGAAGGAATCAGTCATGAACTATTTACTTCCCTGAATTTACTGTCCTTTTATATTCAAAAACAAAATGTATCAACACTGCGTGTACACGTATTGATAATTTTCACTTGCAATCACAGCCCGAAGACGGCAAACCGTCTGTCCCAGCCAAAATTGGTATACAGTTAAAACTAGAAGTCCTGTCACCAATAGTGCGCTTATCTAGGCTTAATTGCGCGTTAGAATTGCGCGCAATTGCCATATCGAATGGCATCCACAGCGCAGCAGGTTCTCCTGGTTACTCATAGCAAACACAAGCAATGTTTCTGCCAATGGACCTCCGGGTTACCCGGAGGTCCATTGGCTGAAACATTGCGTGTGCACAGGCCATATGTACAGAATTTGATAGCTTTACTTGGGTCATAACGCGTACATTAACTCGCATATCAACGTGCTATTTGTGCGTATTTCTGACAGGACTTCTAGTTTTAACTGTACAATGTTACAAGAATCTCCATGTGACGCAAAAGTGGGTCAATCCAAAAGTAGCAACAATTTTCTGTGGAGTTTCCACTGCAGTGAAGGTGCTTGGGTGTAACACTGTATCATTTCAAAAATGGAAAGATTGTGTTTGAAATATCATTACCAGGTACTGGTACCATACTTTTTGATAAATATTAAAGTGGAAAAATCGTTCCAAAAACTTAATTACATCAGAAAAATGGGGAAAAAATTGACGATCTGAAAGGTACAATGTAGTGCAATGAAAAGCAAAGTCTCAGGAATACCATTGTCAGGCCTGGCAATTTCAGGAGAGCGATTTTTTAGCTCTCCTTACTGCCCTCCTGAAAGAATTAAGGAGAGCGAAAAATTGCCCTCCTAAATATTTTGGTGTGGGATGATTGAGATTACATGTATTATGCTCACATTAAATTTTTGTTGTAAAGCAAAAATGTAATTTAACTTCGAAGTCACATAACATCACGTAATTTCCTTTTGAAAGTGGTTTAGTGGTATAAGGTAATGGCTGCAACCATACCCAAACACAGTTGCAATCATTTGAAGCAAAATGGGTCACAGCAATATTTTTTTTCTGTCAGTTTCAAGTTCAACAACTGACATCACAGTTTCAGGGGTAATTATTCAAGGAATATTGACACTAAAATATACTACCATTACTACTATCCTGTCACTTGAAGCACTTGCACCAGGATCTGACTGTAGATTCAAGCAGACCCGTTGTCCAAGAAAGTCATACGCCTACCACTACCACCTTCAACCCCCCAGGGGGTTGAAGGTGGTAGTTGTAGGCGTATGACTTTCTTGGACAACAGGTCTGGGTACACACACACAGGTCTTGTCAAGTGTGTGTTCGGTTGTTGACTGAGACATCTAAATGTCTAAGAGATTTTGCTTTACCTTAGTAAAGTTAATAAAATCACTGATGTAGTCTGTTGGTTTCAGTTTCAATGAGTTCGTTCAACTGGATACTTAAAATGCTGTGTAAAGCTAATTGCTCTCCTAAGCTGATTGAGGAGAGCGATTTTTTGCCCTCCTGCATTTTTCAGAATGCCAGGCCTGCATTGTGCACCTCTTTTAATTGTACATTACGTTTCTTCCAGTGAAAATCGTCCTAAGCACAAGAGGGGTAAATCTGTTGTTTACAAAAAAGAGTGTCACTGTCAGAAATGAGAAATGCGAGAAATCATCGACTCGTCGTTTTTAAACGTCTCGCGAAAGGAAAATATTAAAAATTATAGAATTTCTTGCAGACACACTTATTCTTAGATATTTTATTAACAAACGTGCCACTTTGTGGCCTTCAACAAATTTGATTTATTTTTTACAAACAATTGAAGTTTAAAAATTGGATGACAACTGCAACGCAACGTGCATTTCTTTTGTGTTGTTGTGGTTTTGATTTTTGAGGGAACCTACCAGATTATGCCATATCCAATATCAATGGGTGACGCTATTCCTGCACGTTCACTTGTTCCTTTTTTCAGAAATCTAATTTGATTTCTACCAATGAAAACAATACAATTTGATCAACTTCGACTTCTATTTTTTGTCCATGGAGTTTACTTCCGGACACAGATTTTTGGATTGCTCAGACATATATGTTTCTGAAATATTCTAAATTTCGGTCTTATATTTTCACACATACACACTTAACCATTATACTCTCTTCAATCGTGGCCTTCGACTGCTCACTACGTTCACTATCAGATAGAATATCTATGGGTTCACTTGGTTCATTTTGTGACTTCCTCTTCATTCTCCGCTTTCAGTACTTTGACCAACCCGCATCTGTACCTGAAAGTTGAAACTGGAGAGACTCATGAGCTCAGATCATCACTCCACGCAGCAAAATCATGAAAATTTAATGAAAGAAATGGGACCTCTTGCCAGTCTTTGGGTGCGTTTTTTGGTCTCCTGAATACGTCCAGGAGATCCCCATTTGCATGTGTTTCGTTTGGAGATCTGGACCTCTCGCCTCTCCACTTTCAGTTTCAGATGCAGTTGGAAGCTGGAGAGGATGTCCCTGTGAATCGGTGTCATCCCAAACAAGACAAATGTGTGAAAATTTGAAATATCCCAACAAGACGAAAAACTTTTTTCAGTTGATTATAGAGGAAATTAATTTAAAAAAAAGAAATAAAAAGTGTATATTTAGTAATTTATGCTATTTCAGCAGGCCTGGCATTTTTAGGAGAGTGATTTATTTGCTCGCCTTACAAAAAATTAAATAGGGCGAAAACCAGCTCTCCTGGCCTTAGAAAATAATGATTACCATAACACAGGGTTCGTACGGGTCATGGAATCCTGGAAAAGTCATGTAATTTTGAAAACCATTCAAGGGCCTTGAAAAGTTTTGGGAAATGGATTAAAGTTTTTTTAAAAGTCATGGAATTCGTAACCAGGTTTAAAAGGGATTGATTTTGTGTAAAACTTACGAGCTACTTTTGCAAAAATTATGCAAAAAACGAACTTTTTCTGTTTGGGTGCGATCTAATCTGGTCATGGAATTATTTTGAAAAGTTTTGGAAAAGTCATGGAATTTTTTTCTCTTAAAAGTGTATGAACCCTGATAACAGCCTATTCTTAAAACCCACATCTTTTCAGATCTGTGCTATGTTAGTGATCTCTGTAAGACGGCTAAACTGTCCTTCCCACACCCCCAGGCCTTGCCGAGGCACGGAGGTGTGGGAGGGGCAGTGTAGCTGTCTCACAGAGACTACCTTGTTAGCAGCACCAAATAAAATGCACAAAGGCCACTAGGCAGAATTCCTTAATACTGAAACGTCATTTTACCACTGTTAGCTTGTGTAAGCTCGAGGTGAGCTACTCGCTTCTCTAGGCCATACGAGGGGAGCTATTTTTAGCCCTCCTGCATTTTTAAGAATGCCAGGCCTGTTTGAGGTATTTTGAGGTGATTTTTTTTACCTCTTGTCTTAAGCAGTTAATAACAGATGTAATTCCAATGTGGTTGTTTAAGGTGCTTTACAAGTAATGGAATTTTGTTTATTTTGAAATTCCCATCTCTGATATTCCTTAAATTCAAATTAAATACACACAAATTATACAACAAAATGAAGGTTGGGAGGTATAGGACATGAACAATATATGAAATCAACTCATAGAGTTGACAGAAGGCACCACTGGTTCCTGAAAGTCTTCAACCGTATTCTTACCAGAACTGATAATACAATATTTATTTATTTATTTATTTATTGGGGTTTAAGGTCATATATTTCTGCACTGTGGCTAATCATGACCATGACAGTTTTACGGGTGGAGGAAGCCAGAGTATCGGGAGAGAATCACTGAGCAAGATATGCACCTCCTATTTTGTTAGCTCAACTTTGGCGAAGCCAAATTTGAGCTTTTGTCATGGCCCGTCGTGCGTCTGGCCGTCTGTCCATCTGTCCGTCTGTCCGTCCGTCCGTACATCAACAATTGGATACGGCTCGGGCTAGAGGCCGTATTTATGAACCGATCTTTACGAAACTTCTTGGGTACCTTTGTTATGACCGTGGGACGAGAATGAGTGTTTCTGGGTGCGTTCCAAAATTCAAGATGGCTGCCAGCCGCTATTTTGTACCGATGATGCAGAAATCTGTTTTTTGTACAGAACTTCCATATGAAAACTCTGATTTGAATAATTTTTTGTATGAATGTTTAGTTCCATGGGATACATCACATATAATACAGGGTTTTTTTCTCGTGCGTAAATTCTGCAAATTAGACTAATTTTGATGTTTTTTGGTGTTACTTTCAGCACTGTAAGTGCAAATGCCAATACGGTTCGGGCTAGAGGCTGTTTTTATGAACCGATCTTTACGAAACTTCTTGGGTACCTTTGGAGTCACCGTGGGATGAGAACGAGTGTTTTTGGGTCCGGTCCAAAATTTAAGATGGCCGATGGCAGCCATTTTGTACAAAATTAGGTGCAATCAGATTTTTGCACAGAACTTCCATATGAAAGCGCTGATTTGAATAATTTTTTGTGTGAATGTTTAGTACCGTGGGATACATCACATATAATACGGGTTTTTTTCTCGTGCAGAAATTATGCAAATTAGATGAACATTGATTTTTTCAGTGCGACTTACACACAGTAAGTACACATGTCAATACGGCTCAGACTAGAGTCTGTATTTATGAACTGATCTTCACGAAATGTCTTGGGTACCTTTGTTTTCACCTTGGGATGAGAACGAGTGTTTCTGGGTGCGGTCTAAAATTCAAGATGGCTGCCAGTGGCCATTTTGTACCGAAATTAGGTCTAATCAGTTTTTTTTACACAACTTCTATACAACTCAGTCTAGAGGCCATATTTATGAACCAATCTTTACGAAACTTCTTGGGTACCTTTGTTATCACTGTGGGATGAGAGCAAGTGTTTTTGAGTGTGGTTTGAAATTCAAGATGGCCACCAGCAGCCATTTTGTACCAAAATTAGTGCAATCAGTCTTTTGTACAGAACTTCTGTATGAAAGTTCTGATTTGAATAAATTTTTGTATGAATGTTTAATAACATGGAATACATCACATATTGTAAGGGTTTTTTTTTCATGCAGAAATTATGCAAATTAGACGAACTTTGATTTATTCAGTGCTACTTACACAATGTAAGCACACATGTCAATATGGCTCAGGGTAGAGGCTGTATTTATGAACCGATCTTCACAAAACTTCTGGTACCTTTGTTATCACCTTGGGATGAGAATGAGTGTTTCTGGGTATGGTCCAAAATTCAAGATGGCTGCCAGTGGCCATTTTGTACCAAAATTAGGTCCAATCAGTTTTTTGTCACAAGTTCTATACAGCTCGTATTTATGAACTGATCTTCACAAAACTTCTTGGGTACCTTTGTTTTCACCTTGGGACAGGAATGAGTGTGTTTTGGGGTGCCTTTGTTATCACTGTGCTATGAGAACAAATATTTTGGAGTTCAGTCAGACCCACTCTGGGACTCAAAGATTTTTTTCTAGTTTAGCATCTGACTGTCACCCACCTTTACAATACTTTACCTATACATTTGTTACAGGAAACGGTCAGTATTTATGTACAGACCATTACAATACTTTATATGTACCTTTGTTATCAGGTCATTACCTAGATGTTTGTCATTGCTGTGTCACATACTATACATGTACATGTCTTTGTCTTGACAAGTTGAGCTACAGTGTCATTGACACTTTCATTTTCAGATATTTTCTTTTCTACAGTTTCCCATATTGAAAAATGAACTTTGTCAAATTCAATTGACATTCTGTACAGATCTGCTATCCACAACTCCTCTAAAACCATTGAACAGATTTCATTGAAACTTTCAGACATTCTTTTACATACATTGAAGATGTGCACCTCCTATTTTCTCTTCAGATATTTTCATATTTACAGTTTACCATACTGAAAAATGGTCTTTGTCAATTCAGGTTTTAGTAGGGAGAGGTATAGATCTGCTATCCGCCACTCCTCTTAAACCATTGAACAAACTCCATTGGAACTCTCAGTTTTTTTAGCTCAACTTTGAGCTTTTGTCATGGCCCGTCGGCCGTCTGTCCGTATGTCAACAATTGGATATGGCTTGGGCTAGAGACCGTATTTATGAACCGATCTTTACGAAACTTCTTGGGTACCTTTGTTATGACCGTGGGACGAGAACGAGTGTTTTTGAGTGCGGTCCGAAATTCAAGATGGCTGCCAGCCACCATTTTGTACCGGTGCTGCAGAAATCTGTTTTTTGTACAGAACTTCCATATGAAAGCTCTGATTTGAATAATTTTTTTGTATGAATGTTTAGTACCATGTGATACATCACACATATTACGGGTTTTTTTCTCGTGCGTAAATTGTGCAAATTAGACTAATTTTGATGTTTTTTGGTGTTACTTTCAGCACTGTAAGTGCAAATGCCAATACGGCTCGGGCTAGAGGCCGTTTTTATGAACCGATCTTTACGAAACTTCTTGGGTACCTTTGGTATCACCGTGGGATGAGAACGAGTGTTTTCGGGTCCGGTCCAAAATTCAAGATGGCCGATGGCAGCCATTTTGTACAAAATTAGGTGAAATCAGATTTTTGCACAGAACTTCCATATGAAAGCGCTGATTTGAATAATTTTTTGTGTGAATGTTTAGTAGCATGGGATACATCACATATAATACGGGTTTTTTTCTCGTGCAGAAATTATGCAAATTAGATGAACTTTGATTTTTTCAGTGCGACTTACACACAGTAAGTACACATGTCAATACGGCCCGGGCTAGAGTCTTTATTTATGAACTGATCTTCACGAAATGTCTTGGGTACCTTTGTTATCACCTTGGGACGAGAACGAGTGTTTCTGGGTGCAGTCTAAAATTTAAGATGGCTGCCAGTGGCCATTTTGTACCGAAATTAGGTCTAATCAGTTTTTTTGTGCACAACTTCTATACGGCTCAGACTAGAGCTTGTATTTATGAACTGATCTTCACAAAACTTCTTGGGTACCTTTGTTTTCACCTTGGGATGAGAACGAGTGTTTCTGGGTGCGGTCTAAAATTCAATGATGGCTGCCAGTGGCCATTTTGTACCGAAATTAGGTCTAATCAGTTTTTTGTACACAACTTCTATACAGCTCAGACTAGAGGCCATATTTATGAACCAATCTTTACAAAACTTCTTGGGTACCTTTGTTATCACCGTGGGACAGGGACCAGCCGTGAGGGCGACTAGGGCGATTAAGTCGCCCTTCTAAGCCCAAAGTCGCCTAGAAAAATAGTCGGGGCGATTACAAGTCGCCCTCTAAAAATTGGCCAAAATGAGAAAAGGCTGAACTGAGTGATGCGAGGTTTACATGAAAACGAGTATTTTCAAAAATCGAATGTGCTCGAGTGTGATAAATGGGTATTTTAATTCGTCAAATAAACGTCCATTTATTTGAAAACACACGACAAGCAATTGTCCATTGTCGCTTTCGGCGGATTTTTTTTATTTCTATTTTGTTGCGTTCCAGTCGGAGCTTCAAGTGTCGAAACGAAAATAAGTGACTTACACGACTCAACAAAACAACCCAGTTTGAAAGTAGGTTACGTCGCTTAGGATGCCGAAAATGTATACACAACGGACGTATTTTATAACACATTATTTTCATTTCGATTTGCTGACGACTGTTAACTGTTGGGCTGTCTATTCCCAGAAAAACACGAATGGAATTGAAACACATGAAAAAAAGCTTTAGTGATGTCAAGAAAAGCTTTGTACAGAACACAAGTGTGCATGTGGACGATCTTGAAAAAGGGTCCTCCTAAACATCGGAATGACATGAAATGACGCGGAATGACACCGAGATGCCATAAAAATGATGCGGAATGACATTTCTTTTACAAAATACTCGACCCCAGAATGTATTTTGTTTATTAACTAACAAAGTACCTCCCAAGCAACCTTCTTACATCTGGTCCTGTTCACACTTTCAGACTTAGGAAATTATTAGCTTAGTAGACTTTGTTGAAAGGCAACCACAGGAGGGTGATGGGGGATTGGCACGAAGAAGAGGTGAGGGGTCATGAAGGAGAAGGTAGCAGCGGGGGATTTTCAGTCAATAATTACATTGTGATTTTTTAACCTGGCACAGATGCATCATAGACAACTGGACCTGGATTATTTGTATGTTAATGGAGGATCATAAATTGAAAATATGAAGGGGCGGCGGGGGTGGTACATGAATATTCTTAATTTTCCCCACTTGCCTATGAAGTCTCCCTACATGACTCTGCAGTCTCCCTATTTTTTCTGGAGGGAGACTTGAAGTCTCCCTAAAATTCCCCCTAGGCTGGTCCCTGCCGTAGGATGAGAGCGAGTGTTTTTGGGTATGGTCCGAAATTCAAGATGTCCACCAGCAGCCATTTTGTATCAAAATTAGTGCAATCAGTCTTTTGTACAGAACTTCTGTATGAAAGTTCTGATTTGAATAAATTTTTGTATGAATGTTTAGTAACATGGAATACATCACATATTGTAAGGGGTTTTTTTTCGTGCAGAAATTATGTAAATTAGACGAACTTTGATTTATTCAGTGCTACTTACACAATGTAAGCACACATGTCAATATGGCTCAGGGTAGAGGCTGTATTTATGAACCGATCTTCACAAAACTTCTTGGGTACCTTTGTTATCACCTTGGGACAAGAATGAGTGTTTCTGGGTACGGTCCAAAATTCAAGATGGCTGCCAGTGGCCATTTTGTACCGAAATTAGGTCCAATCAATTTTTTGTCACAAGTTCTATACAGCTCGTATTTATGAACTGATCTTCACAAAACTTCTTGGGTACCTTTGTTTTCACCTTGGGACAGGAACGAGTGTGTTTTGGGGTGCCTTTGTTATCACTGTGCTATGAGAACAAATATTTTGGAGTTCAGTCAGACCCACTCTGGGACTCTAAAGATTTTTTTTCTAGTTTAGCATCTGACTCTCACCCACCTTTACAATAATTTACCTATACATTTGTTACAGGCAACGGTCAGTATTTATGTACAGACTGTTACAATACTTTATATGTACCTTTGTTATCAGGTCATAACTAGATGTTTGTCATTGCTGTGTCACATACTATACATGTACATGTCTTTGTCTTGACAAGTTGAGCTACAGTGTCATTGACACTTTCATTTTCAGATATTTTCATTTTTAGGGTTTCCCATATTTAAAAATGGGCTTTGTCAATTCAAGCTTGCGTGGGAGGGGGGGGGGGGCAGTTGACATTTGCTATCTGTGATCTCTTTTAAACTAGTGAATGGATTTCAATGAAACCTTCAAACATTCTTTTACATACAGTGAAGATGTGTACCTTCCATTTTGTTTTCAGATATTTTCATTTTTACAGTTTCACATATTGAAAAATGGGCTTTGTCAATTCAAGCTTCGGTGTCGAGGTGTGTGTGGTGGGGGGGGGAGGGTCAGTGTTTGTGCTTTCTACATTAAACACACTTTTACTGTTGTAAAATGTTTCTTGGTGGGAGTGGGTGGTATCATTTAGTGAGCAGTGCTCACAGTTTTTCTAGTTTATTTTGTGAAGGCCTCAGATCGCTTAATATGAAAATGTGAAAATAGGTGAATTACCTTTTACCCCAGACAGGGCCGGGGAATAGGCAATGGTTGAAAGGGGGGGGGGGGGGGGGGGGGACAGACATAGTCGAGTCAACAAAAATTTCAAACTTCACTCCAGAGAAACTTGTACATGTTCCAATTTTGACAGCGTATGTTGCCCCGCTAGAAGGTGCTCTTGTTGTAATTATTTCTTGGCCATCAGAAGTTCATGTTCTTTATTTGTTTTATGTTTTACTCATAATGTACAAATAGATTGAGTGGTGGTGTAGTTCGTCCCTTGAGTGCAAGAAGGCTTTGCAATGCTAAAGCATTGCAAAGCTTTGTTGCACTCAAGGGGCAAATTTATCAGTTTTTTTTTTAACTTGGGTAAAATATCTGACATAAACCATTTAATTATTATTTTTTGAAGTTTGCATTGGTTATAAAACTAAGCATGTGGCAGCCAAAAGGACCATGCTGGAGTTCTTGAGAAACCGATTTTTAAATTTTAGGCCTAAATTGTTACCTTTTTTTCATTTCTAGAGAAGTGTGTTGAACGGATTTTGACTTAACAGCAAGATACAAGTCCTGATGATGTCAGAGTATGAAGATAGCCCGTCGTAGTAAAAAATACAAATTACTGTTGGTGATTGTTGCCGCAGGAGTTGTATTTCTTGTCTTCCAAATTTTATCGCTGAAAATATTGTCCTCTCCTTCTGTTCTTGATCAGAACAAGCTGAAGACACTGATTGAAAAGTTGGGAGTTGACATTAAGGCCAGTGATATTTCTGATAAAGATCTGCAACTGAAAGAACATGATGGAAGTGATAAAGTAAACCAAGAGGCAAGGATGTCAAGAGGTGTTCATCCGGATGATGCTAAATTTTACAAACCAGATTTTGATGGGATGTTTCGATGTTTGCATTCAATGGTAATTTTTATCTTGTATAGTTTTTTTTATAATATTAACTTGAGCAAAAAAAAATTTTCATCAAAGAAAGGTATGAAGCAATCTCCACCCACTAGTTCTTTCACAACGAATGGCAATTGAAACACAGAAACGAGCAAAAAAACACTCTGGGAATGCAACTCTTCTGCTTATTTCCAGCGTGTGAATCACTTTCAGTGATTGACATACCGGTATCAGATATATGTAGAAGATCACCTTTTACGAGAATGGAAAGTGATTCACAAATCGGATATATGCAGAAGAGCAACTTTTACAAGAATGTTACACTGCTGTTTCTTGCTGCCCAAATAACTGCCATGATCTAAAATTGAAAAACATCACATCATGATGTGAAAAACATCAGGCGCAAAACTATGTCTTTCTTCAAAGAAAGTCTCATGCTGGGCCAAAACATGGTTGGCATGATGGGTCTGGGGTCTCTGTGGTGTGCCCAAATTAAAGGAATCTAAATGCCTGGGTTAGTACATTGGAGACAGTGGCTCACCACTGCTTGATGGTTCTCTCCAGGTGCTCCAGCTTCCTTGACCCGTAAAAATGTTTGATACCATATGACACTGGCTGTTGAAGGTATCAATAAACAGGCCAATAAACAAACATACTAAGGTGGGATTCCTGGATAGTGTCATCTCATACAGTACTGTACACAGACAGAGCATTATATTATTTAACCCTTTACCTAACGTAACGGACAGCACTATTCTCAAAAATCACCAATTAATTTTCATTATTTTTTCATTTTTTGTCTCTAAAACATAGGTAATGACCCTTCCATTGGAATGAGCTCGTCGAGCTCATTCCAATGAGGGGTCATTCCCTATGTTTTTGAGACAGAAAATGAAAATAATAGTTATTCAAGAATTCTTTTTGCAAGTGTCGTCTGCTTTTCATGTTAGGTAAAGGGTTAACAGGATTCCACTGTATTATGTAAGGGTGCGTGGTAGCTCAGTGGCTACATCATTGAACTTCAAACCGAGAGGTCCTCAGATCGATCGCTGCCAGGGGGAAATGCGTTGTTGATTGGTCACGTCGAAATTGATTAGTATTTTTCGTTGTCGAAGAATCGGTAAATTTTACCCTGTTTTAGGCGTTTAGTACTTAATAAGTAAAAAAAATTTATGAAAAAATTATTGTTTCCAAATGTAAAAGGTCAAGAACGTTGATGATGAACCCCAAGAAGCCATTAGAAGCATTTGTCTTTTAGGTACATGCAAAGCTTTGATATTCTGAACTCTTGAACCGTCAGTGTAATAATCAAGATCAGTCGGCAGTTGCAAAGTTTGCAACTGACGACCATTCTTGATTATTACACTGACGGTTAAAAAGTTCAGAACATCAAAGCTTTGAATGTACCTAAAAGAGGATAGTCTTCATTGTTTACTTAAGGTAGGTCAGTTGACTTTAACTTCATTTTTAACGACTTCAAGGAGAGGGAAAGGTGGGGGTGGGGTCATCTGTGTACGATTAATCAATTATTTGCAACGATTAATCGATTCCTAAATTAAAAAATTGTGACAGCCCTACCCTTGGGCAAGTCACTTAATCCTGACTGCCCACACGCGGGCACAGTGGTGCTGTGTACTAAGGTGTAGTACACGTCAATGGTGCACCTGTCTTAAGCCAATGCTAACCCTTCTTGTGCAGAGTTAGTGCTTTATGGAGTCGGACACTTTCTCCCTGCTGCTTGGTGGTTCTCTTTGGATACTCTGGGCTCCCTCGACCCATAAACTGTCCGGCACATTGGTGACACTGGCTGTCGAAATTGTTGTTAAACTTAAAAAAATTATTAAATTCTTGAATAACTAATTTTTTTATTTTTGTCTCAAAACATAGGTTATGCCCCCTTGTTGGAATGAGCTCGTTCCATTGAGGGGTCATAACCCATGTTTTTGAGATGAAAATATATTGAAAATAAATTTGCGATTTTTAGCTTAACTTGACATAGTCAAGATAAGCTATTGCCATCACGTGTGCGGAAGTCTGTGAGTCTGTTAGTTTGTGAGTCTGTGACATCTTCAAATTTTCCTTTAGCACGGGTTACACCCCGCAGTTCTTGTCTGGTCGTCACGAAATTTCAGATGCAGGTTTGGGGTCATGTCTAGATGAGAACGTCCTCTTTTGGTCGCGATCGGGCAACTGGTATGGCTGCCCGAGCCCAAAACCCCAAAACCATTAGCAGTCTACAGGTCGTATTTATGAAGGGATTTCATTGTAACTTGGTAGGATGCCTCTGTATAATGCCTAGATGAGAACGTCCCCTTTTGGACATGATCTATCAACCGTGATGGCTGCCCAAGCCCAAAACCCAAAAACTTTTAGCACAGTCTGCAGGTCATGTTTAATGTGGAGGGATTTCATTGTAACTTGGTAGGATGATTCCTTATGATGTCTGGATGAGAATTTCCCCATTTGGGCATGATCTGCCAACCGTGACGACTGCCCGAGCCCAAAACCCAAAAACCTTTAGCACAGTCTACATGTCATATTTATTGAGGAATTTCATTGTAACTTGGTGGGTTGATTTCATACAATGTCTAGATGAGAAAGTCCCCTTTTGGACGTGATTGGGCAACTGTGACGGCTACAGGGGACCGAAGCCAAAAACCTTTAGCACAGTCTAGAGGTCATATTTATGAAGGGATTTCATTGTAACTTGGTAGGATGACTCCAAATAATGTCTAGATGAGAACGTCCCATTTTGATCGCGATCATGCAGCCTTGATGGGTGCCCGAACCTAAAAACCTTTAGCATAGGCAAAAGGTCATATTTATGGAAGGATTTCATTGTAACCTGTTAGGTTGACTCCATATAATGTCTAGATGATGACATCCCCTTTTGGTCGTGATTGGTCAGTTGTGATGGCTACAGATGCCCGAAGCCCGAAAACCTTGAGCACAGTCTACAGGTCATATTTCTGAAGGGATTTCATTGTAACTTCTTAGGATCACTCCAGATGATGCCCAGATGAGATTGTCCCCTATGTTTGTGATCATTCAGCCATGATGGCTGCCCGAGCCGAAGCCCGAAAACCTTTAGCACAGTCTACAGGTCATATTTATGAAGGGATTTCATTGGAACTTGGTACATTAACTTCATATAAGGTCTAGATGAGAAAGTTCCCTTTTAGACATGATTGGGCAACTGTGACGGCTAAAGGGGCCCGACCTAGGGGGGTTTGATCATCCCCTACTAGGCGGGTCCTCAGGTGGCGGATAGAGGACAGCCTGCTCAATTGGGCAGGTTTGCTAATTTCTAATTGGCAGGTTTGCTCAATTGAGTTGGTTCGCTGCGAAATACATAAATACGCAGCCCCGGACCAAAATGATCAATCCTGCTAATACCATCTGGCAGGCACCTTGTTCTCCCGTGAGGTGCATTCCGAAGGCCCCGGAAGAAGGAATCCTGGCAGTTGAGGACTTGTGGCCCCGGTTAGGGCAGTCTCCGGGATGGAGCCCTGGTCTCCATTTCGGAGATAATCTTGTTCAACACACTGCTTTGGCCCCAATTTCGGGAGTAGAAGGATGGTCGGATGGTCCGTTCTGGCCAATCGGGAGCCCCCACCCCAAAAAGTACTGGGTTTCACGTCGGGGGGCATTTGGTGACCATTCATTCAATCATTTCTTTTATTCACATAACGTAATTACCATTGTGTACTGTTTTTAAACACTTTATATTTTAATAGCCACTTAGTTTTGCTGCACTGTCTGTTTCGGTTATGCATGGCAACCTTTTATTACGGTGTTTTATACAGCGATTGATTGGATGGCCGCCATCAGAAGACCTGGCACTTCCACACACGGGCCAATCAGCCAGTGGCATACTTCGGTATCAACACTGGCTGAGTATACTGCCCCATACCAGGTATGTGGGAATACCGGCAACCCGGTGGGTTCACTGCATGGCAGTAACCCTACCCCTTGTTGGACTCCGCGGTGGGTGGGAGCCGGGGCAGTGAACAATTTACAACACTAACTATGGCTAATATACCACACAAAATTAAAAAACGGGGTTACGTTTTTAGTGATGATGATTCTGATTCTGACTTGGGACACATCGTACCACAAATTAATACATGGCCAAAATTTGTAATGATCAGCTCTGCTGAAGAAGGAAAGCTTGCAACTGATATCAATCCTTTCGCTTTAGAAAAGTCGATAAAGGGAATAGCAGGCAATGTTATAAATGTGAAAAAGTTAAGATCTGGAATGTTGTTGGTGGAATGTAAAAATGAAGCTCAGGCAAAAAATTTGTTGAAAACTGATAAACTTTTCAATATGCAGGTAAATGTCTTCCCTCACAAAAGCCTTAATACCAGCAAGGGCGTTGTCAGAACGAGGGAATTGTCAGGCATTGATATCTTGGAAATTAAAAAGGAGTTAGAACCACAGGGTGTAACAGATGTAAAGAGAATTGAAATTAAAAAAGATGGAAATCTCATTAAAACAAATACTTATATATTTACATTTGAATCTGCACAACCGCCAAAATCAATCAAGGTCGGATACATGAACATCAGAGTGGATTTGTTCGTACCAAATCCACTCCGTTGCTTCAATTGTCATAAATTTGGTCATGGTCAAAACAGTTGTAGAGGGAAGACAATTTGCTTTAAATGTGGTCAGGAACATCAGGACCCTTGCACTAACACAATTAAATGTTGTAATTGTCAGGGCAATCATGTAGCTGCATCTAAAGATTGCCCTGTTTGGAAAAGGGAGAAACAAATTCAAAAAATCAAATGTGAGAAGCAGGTCAGTTTCAAAGAGGCTAGAGACATCGTAGCTTCAATGCCTGGCATGAGTGCATCTTCACCATCATATGCTACCAAATTAACACAAAAGTTACCAACAAAATCTGTAGAATGTCAGACACCGTGGACTTGGCTTGACAATAACATTCCATCCTTATTGCAAGCCTTCACTATAGAACACTCTAATAAGGTCGAACCAAAATCAACCCAAACCACATCATACACTGCAACAATAACGGATAAAATAGCACAGCGCAAACAAATAAATGAGGCACCAAAATCAGATTCAACTAAGGACAACAAAACTAAACCAGAACAGAGAAATATACCGAACAAATCAAAACCAGATCAGAACCATAGACCACAACAACAAAACCTAAGTCAGAATCAGAGACGAAGTCAAGAAAAAGAAAGGAAGAAAAAAGATAAAGAACAACAAAAAGTTAATTCGGAAAGAACACCGAAATTTTTGAAAAATGTTGTCACTAGCAACATGTTTGATGGGATTGAAGAAATGTCAGTCGATGAATGCATCGATGACACTTTCTCCTGTCAACTACGCCTGAACTCCTCTCAGGGTAGGTCTCCGAGAAAAACGTCACCTAGAAAAAACACGGGGGCAATTTCGCCCATACGTCCACCATCCAAGTCGCCATCCAAGCATGGATAATACACGTAAACACAGTATAATACAGTGGAATTGTCGAGGTTTTAGAGCGAATTTTAATGAACTGTGCCTTCTAAGTCAAAAATATAAACCTGCTGCTTTTTGCTTGCAGGAAACACTTCTGAAGAAACCTGTCACAAATATTCATCCCGTCCTTAAGGGTTACAATTTATATAACGATTGGGCAGATGAAAATGATCTTCATATCCGTGGAACGTCTGTCTTGGTCAGAAATGACATTATTCACAGTTCTGTACCATTGCAATCAAATTTACAGGCTGTAGCGATACGCCTGACCTTAGACAAGACAGTCATGTTATGTTCAATTTATGTGTCACCAAGTAAACTACTTAAGCTGACGGATCTTGAACATCTGATTCATCAGCTCCCAACTCCGTACGTTTTGTTGGGTGATTTTAATGCACATAGCCCCCTTTGGGGTAATTCCTGCAGTCAAGAAGATGCAAAAGGTAAAACTATAGAAGAGTTCATTACAAAATATGACTTGTGCGTGTTCAATGATGGGTCAGATACCTACCTGCACCCCGCATCTGGTTCATACACTTCAATTGATTTAACAATTGCATACCCTTCCGTCTTCCTTGATTTTTCTTGGAAGGTTGAAGATGACTTGTGCGGGAGTGACCACTTTCCGATTGTGTTGGAGAGTGTAGTTCCGGCGGATGATGAGAGGGTGCCCCAGTGGAACTTTAAAAAGGCTGACTGGGACACTTTCTCGTCGTTTTGTTCTGAACGCCTCACACGGGAGAAATTTCAGGACAGTAATGACCAGATTGAACACTTCACCACAGAGTTGATTGACATTGCAAGCCAAGTCATTCCTAAAACCTCGGCAAATCCAAAACGTTTCACTAAACCATGGTTTGATACTGAGTGCAAACAGGCTATAAAAGATCGCAAGAAATTTGAGAGGGAATTTAATAAGTCACCAACTACACAAAATTTGGATAGATTACGTATAAATCGGGCAAAAACAAGACGACTTTTAAAACATAAAAAGAAAAGTTCATGGGAAACTTACGTTTCGAAACTAAATCAAAACACCCCCATCACTAAAATTCGGAAAATGATTAAAAAAATTAAAGGAAAAGAAACACAATCAGCTGTACAACACCTAAAAGATAACAACAACACACTCATAACATCAAAACAGGAAATTTCAAACAAGTTGGCCTCTACATTTTCTAAACATTCGTCGTCTGAAAATAGTAACCCAGAGTTCCTCAAACTTAAAAAACAACAAGAAAAACAAAAGATTAAATTTTCATCCAATAACTTAGAGGATTATAACGAACCTTTCTCTATGGAAGAGTTAAGTAACTCTTTGCATAGAGCAAAGGATTCTGCCACTGGACCTGATCAAATACACTATCAACTTTTAAAACATCTGCCTCAAACTTCACTTGCACTTTTATTATATATTTTTAATGACATTTGGGTGACTGGCCAGTTTCCACCTTCCTGGTGAAACGCTACTATAATTCCTATTCCGAAGCCTGATAAAGATCACAGCAACCCAAGCAATTACAGGCCTATTGCCTTAACAAGTTGTCTGTGTAAAACCATGGAGAGGATGATCAATGATCGACTTGTCTGGTTTCTGGAATCGAACAATCTGCTTGCAGATGTTCAGTGTGGTTTCAGAAACCAGAGAAGTACTGTGGATCATTTGGTTAGATTAGAAACGTTTATAAGAAATGCCTTTGCCAGTAAAGAACATGTGGTCGCCATCTTCTTTGACCTGGAAAAGGCATATGACACTACGTGGACGTATGGGATTTTAAAAGATCTTTTTAACATGGGGTTGAGGGGGCGTATGCCTCTTTTTATTGAAAACTTTTTGAGGGACCGCCGATTTCAGGTTCGTGTTGGGTCAATGTTATCTGATCCTCACGGGCAGGAATTGGGGGTGCCTCAAGGAAGTATTTTATCTGTTACCCTTTTTTCAGTGAAAATCAATAGTATTATTGATGCAATTGAGAATATGGTTGATTCATCATTGTACGTAGATGACACTTTAATCTGCTATAGCAGCAAAAAAATGAATGCTATAGAGCGCAAACTTCAGCTGTGTTTGAACAGAATCCAGAAATGGGCTACAGAAAACGGCTTCAAATTCTCAAAAACGAAAACTAATTGTGTTCATTTCTGTAAGCTTCGGAAGCACCACCTTGATCCGGAATTGAAAATAGACGGGAGTCGTATTAATGTTATTAAGGAAGTGAAATTCTTGGGTTTGTTGTTTGACAGCAAACTTAATTTCACTTCTCATATAAAACAACTAAAGATAAAATGTAAAAGGGCACTGAACATTTTGAAGGTAGTTGGTAGCACTGATTGGGGTGCTGACCAAAAAACATTACTCCATCTGTATAGATCACTTGTCAGATCAAAATTAGATTACGGCTGTGTGGTTTACGGTTCTGCTAGAAAGTCATATCTCAAACCTCTCGATGCCATTCATAATAGTGGCATAAGAATCAGCCTTGGTGCTTTTAGAACATCACCGGTGGATTCGATGCTCGTTGAGGCAGAGGAGCCTTCTCTTGAGAAGCGCAGAATTAAACTTTCACTCCAATATGTTTCAAAACTTTTTTCTAATCCGTCTAACCCCGCATACAATTGTGTCTCAGAACCTCAAAATACTGAATTTTTTAACCGTCACTTCAATCAGAATACCGAATCAAAGTTCTATCTTCACAGCTGAAGTTAAAGCTTTGCAACTCGCACTCGAACATATCGAAAATGTCCAGGAAAAGAAGTCGATTATTTTTTCTGACTCTCTTTCCTCTTTGCTTGCTTTGCTCAACCCCAAGTTGAAGAACCCTCTCATTTTGGAACTTCGTGAGAAGTTAACAACTCTCATGTCTGACCAATATGATATCGTGTTTTGCTGGTTACCTGGACATGTAGGTATCGCTGGTAACACCAAAGCAGACAGTGCAGCAAAACAGGCTTTAACAAAGCCTCTCACTGATTTTAAGATTCCGTTCAGTGATTTCAAGCCTCATATCAGTAGTTACATCAAATCTATGTGGCAGGCGGAATGGGATGGAGCGACAAATAACAAGCTTCATCGCTTCCGACCAACTATATCAGATCACTACCCGTCTAGTAACCTTTGTAGAAAGGATCATGTTATTCTGACACGATGTCGTGTTGGTCATACACGACTTACACATTCCTTTTTGTTAGAGGGTAATATGCGACCAGAGTGTGTTCCCTGCCAGCAGGTATTGACAGTGGAGCACATTCTTTTGCACTGTACAGATTTTCATCTTGTTAGACGACAGTATTTTAATGTTGCGTCTCTTAGAGACCTGTTTTACAAGACAAACTCTCATAAAGTTTTGTCGTTCCTGAAGGAAATCAACCTTTTTAATAAATTTTAAATAGTCTGGTTTTATTATTTTAAATTCTCATCTATCATTTATATCTGTTTCATGGGTTGATTTTCACAACTGTTTTGATGAACTGCACTCATTTTTTAATTCCATTGTTCGCTTGTCAGGTGTACTTTACGTTTTTCATGTGTTGTCATCTCTTTTTTAACTTCTGCGTTGAAAATAATGATCTTTTTTAACATTTCATACTTTCATCGCCACGATATAGCCTTAGTTGCTGATGTGGCGTAAAGCACCAATAAATAAATAAATAAATAAAGGGGCCTGAAGCCCGAAAACCTTTAGCACCGTCTACAGGTCATATTTATGAGGGGATTTCATTGTAACCTGGTAGGATGACTCCAAATAATGTCTAGATGAGAACGTCCCATTTTGGCCGTGATCATTCAGCCTGGATGGGTGCCCGAGCCCAAAAACCTTTAGCATAGGCAAAAGGTTATATTTATAGAAGGATTTCATTGTAACCTGTTAGGTTGACTCCATATAATGCCTAGATGATGACATCCCCTTTTGGTCGTGATTGGTCAACTGTGATGGCTACAGATGCCCGAAGCCCGAAAACCTTGAGCACAGTCTACAGGTCATATTTATGAAAGGATTTCATTGTAACTTCGCAGGATCACTCCAGATGATGCCCAGATGAGATTGTCCCCTTTGGTTGCGACCATTCAACCATGTTGGCTGCCCGAGCCCGAAGCCCGAAAACCTTAAGCACAGTCTACAGGTCATATTTATGAAGGGATTTCATTGTAACTTGGTAGGTTGACTTCATATAATGTCTAGATGAGAACGTCCCCTTTTAGACATGATTGGGCAACTGTGACGGCTTCAGGGGTTCAAAGCCTGAAAAACTTTAGAACAGTCTACAGGTCATAATTATGAAGGGATTTCATTGTAGCTTGGTAGGATGACTCCAAATAGTGTCCAGATGAAAACGTCCCCTTTTGGTCGCGATCATTCAGCCTTGATGGCTGCCCGAATCCAAAACCTTTAGCATAGTCTATTGGTCATATTTATGGAAGGACTTCATTGTAACCCATAAGTTTGACTCCATATAATGCCTAGATGATGACATCCCTTTTTGGTCGTGATTGGTCAACTGTGACGGCTTCAGGGGCCCAAAGCCCAAAACCCGTGGGCACAGTCTACAGGTCATATTTATGAAGGGATTTCATTGTAACTTTGTAGGATCACTCCAGATGATGCCCAGATGAGAATGTCCCCTTTTGGTTGCGATCATTCAACCATGATGGCTGCCAGAGCCCAAAGCCCAAAAACCTTTAGCACAGTCTACAGTTAATATTTATTAAGGGATTTCATTGTAACTTGGTAGGTTGACTTCATATAATGTCTAGATGAGAACGTCCCCTTTGGACGCAATTGGGAAACTGACGGCTACAGGGGCCCGAAGCCCGAAAACCTTTAGCACAGTCTACAGGCCATATTTATGAAGGGATATTAATCTAACTTGATAGGATGACTCGTTTTGGAATAATTTCACTGTAACTTGGTAACTTTTGTTGATATACGTTAACCGTGAGGGCCACATACATTAACTGTGAGGTCATATTACCCCCCCCCCCCCCCCCCCTCTCAGCTCTTTAGTACAGTGTACACCGCATCATTTTTATCATAAACATAGCATACAGGGAATGATCACAATTCTTGTCTTATTTCATAATCCTTTCATAAACATTGAACATTATCCTTTTCATCAAACACAACACACAAGTTAAGCTACAGTGTCATTGACACTTTCATTGAGAATAGCGCTGGCCGGTTTTGGCCATTACGTTGGGTAAAGGGTTAAGTATTGTTTTCTTTGTCTGCAGGCAGTCTCCAATAAATTGTTACAAAACAAATCTCTGATAAAATGGAAATATTTGATGGAGGTTAGGGCAGTATTTCTACATATAAGAAACAAGCTGGACATTGAACTGAAACAGAAATTATGACAAAAATGAAATGTTTGTTTGAAAAATGTATATCTTAAACATATTTGCCCATAACAATCCTGGGAATTGAAGCAACATTTGTTTTCTGTGGTAAACAAGCTCTATTTAACTGGTAAAATAGGACCTGGTCACCAATGCCTGTGGTGGAAGTCCTCTAAAACGGGCAACATGGTTATAAATGACGGGCTGTGCAGAAAAATGTGACCTTTAACCCTTTACCCAACGTAGTGGATCAAAACTGGCCAGCGCTATTCTCAAAAATCGCCAATTAATATTTTTATAATGTACCAATGACCCAGACTTAGCTGGTGCTAACTCTTAAAAATATAGGGCCAAACACAAATTTTGCCCCCCAATCCCCAAAATTTGCATCTAAAACCAAAGAAAACATGTCCTGAATAGCCCTCCATACTTCACCTCTACTGCGCATGCGCAGTGTCAAGGACGTCCTGAAATTGGCGCCATTAATCATTCTTTGTTTGGCCCTTCATCAGTTAACATCTGACTGATCTTTGTGCTTGTAAATCTCAGTTTAAATGATGCCAGACACATAAATATTAGTGAAATGGTGATTCTAAGGAGGATATAGAAGGAGGAGAGGAAAAATGAGTGACAGAAAATAATCAGGGCTGTAACTTAAAATTTTTTGATGAAATTATGTTAAGTTACCTATTTTCGAGGCAACTGCCTGTTGTGGTCATTCTTGTTATCAAGATTACACTGCTTATTCAGTGTTTTCCTCTCTCTCTTTCCTTTAAGTCCCCTCTTGCTATTCTCCCATGCTTTTGGCATATTTTCTGTAATATTATTACTAAAATTTCTTGGGAGTTTTAGCTGGATAACAGAATGTATTCTGTTCTTTTCCCCATGTTTACATCTTCACCTATGGGTGGTTAGGCGTAGTGTTCTGCATCTACCATCTGATGTTCTGCAGTTTCTTCCCTGGAAGTCTCTGTTTTGCATCAGATAGTGTATTATTGGTAACTGATTTCGGGCCAGGGTGCCTGGAGTCTTGTTCTAGTGTTTTTACACTTATTGTTTACATTTACAACAGCCCTCTGTGTGAGGGGGGATTTCTTGAAAATAATATCTGATGTTAATTTAATCATAACTAGACACATTATTATTGTTCGTAAGTGTTGCATAAATTGTTTAAAATATTTTTAGAATTTTTGTCCACACTTAGACTTGGGATCCATTGGGGCTCAACATTACTTTTCAGAAACTTGGGCTGTTCTGAAAAAATATTTTTTCAAAAGTTTTTGATTCAATTATTTTTTCTATGTTAATGGATCTTGTTATTATGTATTTTGATTGCAGGGGTTGGTGCGAGTACTAAGACTTTGTTTTCTTTTCACATTGAAAGGATATTGTTCAATTGTAATAAGAGGAAATCTTCCTCTGACTTTCATAATCATTGTATAATGTAGTCAGTGTACTCGCACTAACTCCTGTTCTGTATGTGTTGATTACGATGACAACATGGGAAGCGTGTGGCACGGTATGTTAGTGGGGAATTGGCCATTCCGGTCCTTTTCCCGCAGGGTCACTCTACTTTATCAATCTCTATTTCAGACGATCATGATCAGGGTGATGTATCCGTGATGTCTTCCAAAAAGTGTGCCTCCGTCGTCACAATTAATGTAGAGCTAGCGGAAAAGTGCTCAGGTAATACGTCAATTGCTTAAGAGGACCCTAGTAGTTTCGACGGCCTTTGACGTCTGCTAGCTCGCCCGGTGTAGCGTCCATTCATCGAATGGTTCGGCAGCCGGGTTCGTCCGTTGCGGTCTAGAAAGGAGTTTTGGGTGATGCGAGCACTATAAACATCCATGTGCACACCCAGTGATGGCGGATTAGAGGGGAGAATGGAGGAAGCCTTTTAGTCGGTTCATAGCTCGTCCAGGCCCATTCAGGCTGCGAGCGAGAGAGGCCCCTCTCTCGTACATCAACATCTGGCCCCAGATGTTGTGGTACAAAATGTTTCGCATTCGGAGCATACGTCCGCCGCTCGGGACGCTCCGTTATATAGACAGTCCGGAGAGACTGTCAATAAGGCTTCCTCATTCTCATGGCAGCTATCCAGTCAACTTCGCCAATCAGAGAATCCTCTGCGACCAGGTCATGCCATCCGATAGCCAGGGACACGAGGCCTGCAGACACCAGACGTTCGCATAAGAAAGTATGCGGGAGTCAACGTACACGGAGCTTCCAGCGGCAAAGCATCGTAAGACCGCTTCTGCACAGGCCTTGGTGACGGACGTGCTATCCCAAATAGCACAACTTATCGCAGCATCCCAGCAACGACAGAATCTCTGTCGCATAATATAATATCCGACGACGCTGGGTCGGAACGCTCCGCGGAAGCATCAGGTGCGGACGTCCGAAAATTTCATACGGTCCGACGGGATGCCGAAAGGGATTCGGAGGTTTTCGAGCTTTCCCTTTCGGAACAACATAAGCTGCTGTATAGGTCATCCGACTTCATCTTCTAGAGGTTCTTCGTCGGACCAGAATGCTGCGATACCGGATAAGAAACTGATAGCGTTGGTGGGCTTAGAAATTTTTGGTTCAGTTCAGGGACATCGTCCCTCAGTTCCGACACAGTCCAATAATGTCTCAGATACGTTCGATTTATTGAACGACGCTATATATATTTTTTTATATGCTTGCTATTTACAAGCATGTCTGGTTTCTTGTTCGCAAAATTACTGAGATATCTTTCAAAAGTGTGCCTCTGTCGTCATAGTTAATGAAGAGCTAGCGGCAATTAGTGCTCATGGATTACGTCAATCTCCTAAGAGGTCCCTAGTAGGATCGACGGAGTTGACATTCGCTAGCTCACCCGGTGTAGCGTCCATTCATCGAATGGTTCGGCAGTCGGGTTCGTCCGTTGCGGTCTAGGATGGAGATTTGGGTGATGCGAGCAATATAATAGACTTTAGTACACACCCAGTGACGTCGGATTAGAGGAGAGATCGGTGGAAGCCTGTTAGTCCGGTTCCTAGCTCGTCCGGTCCGTCCGGGCGGCGAGCGAGAGAGGTCCCTCTCTCGTGCAACAACATATGGGACCGGATGTTGTGGTACAGACATTTCACCTTCGGAGCGTATGTCCGCCACTCCGGACGCTCCGTTATATAGACAGTCCGAGTGACTGTCGATAATGCTCCCTCATCCTCACAGCAGCGCACACGACCGCACATTGGCTACGTGACTTTGAATATCTGGCCAGCTTCGGCATTCAGTGATTCCATGGCGAACAGGTCACGCCATCCGGTAGCCAAGGGACACGAGGCCTGCACACTCCGGTCGCTCGCATAATAGAAGTATGCACGGGGTAACGAACACGGAGCTTCCAGCGGCAATGCATCGTAAGACCGCTTCTCCACAGGCCTCAGTGACGGACGTGCTATCCAAAATAGCACAGCTTATTGTAGCATCCCAGCAAACGACAGATTCTCGGTCGGATCAGGAATAATCCGACAGCGCTGGGTCGGTAGGCTCCGCTGTTGCATCAGGTACGGACGACCGAATATTTCATAGGGTCTGACAGGATGGCGAAAGGGATTCGGATGATTTCGAGCTTTCCCCTTCGGAACAACAGAAGCTGCCATACATTTCTTCCGGCATTATCTTCCAGAGGTTGTTCCGTCGGACTACATTGCTGCGATGCTGGATAAGAGACTAATAGCGTCATTGGACACGGAGTTTTCGATCGGTTCAGGGACATTGTCCCTGAGTTGCCGATGCAGTCCAATAATGTCTTTAGAACATTCGAATTATTGAACGACGCTATATATATATAAGCTTGCTATCAACATGCTAGTATAGTTTCTTGTCCGCAATGCTCTATTCTGCCTTTCGTGAATTCTAGGAAATAATTGTTTATTGGCAGAACTGCGCCGAGAGTTCCTTTGCGTCTAAGTCGGCGAGACTCAAGACTGCAATTGTCTTTTTCGCCGTCTATGTCAATTCCAACCACGATGTTGGAAACGACAATGATGTATAATAGACTTAACTTAGACGCTTTATCATACGTACACCATCTTACTGAGACGTTATCATTACGTCATGAAGAGAAAGAATTCCAGGATATGATCCTCAATGGGATTTCTTTCAGGGGCAGTAGTTTTCCACATATAACTCCGCCCTTCAGTGGCAACCTGGAGTTGGTTAGACGTGACGCAGCCCTAGCTACAACCACGCGCGTGGATAGTAAGGTGAAGAACTCTCTCAGAGTCGCTTCGGTCCCCGAGAAGCTTCTCTTCGACGGTAACCTTTCAGCAATCTTGAATTGCTCGATATACACGTTCTCTTGTCTATCAAGTGTAACAAGAGATTCAGACGTGGGCAAACATTCGGTGGTTGTCACAGAGAGTTCCACTGTAGTTGCCGGATCCGAGTTTTTCGATTATGGCGGATGCCAGTCAAACAGGTTGGGACACATTTGCCGGGGTCTTTGGGTTCCGTAGTTTTTAGGCAAGCTCTTTACTTCCAAGGAAGAATATTATGTTGGCTTGCACTACGTCATTGGATGAATTTTATTCAGAAACGCATGTTCAATCCTGTCCGATAATACGACAGTAGTTGCGTATATCCGGAACCAGGGAGGCACTCATTCGGTTCCGTTATTGATTTTACTGGAAAGAATCCTTCTGTTTGTTATAGAACACCAAGTTCTGTTTCGGTTCGTCATATTCTCGGTCGTCGGATCGTATTAGCAGACTCCCTTTCACGTAAGGGTCGTTTGTTGCCGTCGGAATGGACTATCAACTAACAAGTGTTTAATCAGATTTGCTATCAATGGGAGCACCCAGTGATAAATTTATTTGCGACACAACTCTCCAATCAATTGTAGACGTATGTGTCACCGTGTCCGGATCCCTGAGCATAAGTAGTTAACACTCTATCGATCTAGTAGGACGCGATGATAGGATATACGTATCCTCCAGCGCTGTTGATTCAGCAAGTATTGTTAGGATTATTCATTCACAATACAATTCTGTTGGTAGCATCTCTGTCCCACAGAGACGGTGTATAATTTACTTAGATGTCTACTGTGGGACTTACCGTGGAAACTTCCTCCACGAGAGGATCTTTTTTCGCTGGGGAAATCGTGTCAACTCTATCACAACCCACAAGGTCTCAACCTTCATGTATTCCATTGTGCGGTCCTTCTCGCATAGTAAGCACTGTATAGGACCAGCAGTGGACGCGATTCCTAACTGTAGAAGGACCTCCTCTTCGCTATACTATGCGGCTAAAGTGGAGGGTCTTCCGTCGTTGGTGTAGGGATCTTTAGGTTGATATTTTTGATTCCTCCATACCAGACATTGCAAACTTTCTAGTATACTTGTTTAACGAAATCATCTGCAGCCAGTTACTTTTATAGGTTATAGGTCTATGTTATCTGATACCTATGCACACCATGATAGTTTACAGTGGAGCCTAATGTCTCTTTATCTAAGTTAGTTTGAAACTTTTCGATAAGAGATCTAGAATCGTTAGATTAATTCCTATTCGGAATTTAGCTTGGGTTCTTATTAACTAAAGCAACCATTTGAATCCTTGGGACAGCAGTTTCAAATTCTGGTCTTTTAAGGCAGCGATTCTCTTAGCCTTCTCTTCTGCTGAAGAGTCAGTGAGCTTCATGCACTATCGGTGGACGATTCTCACTTTCGTAGTATCGGGAACTCTATTACCGTTACTACTAATGTTGTATTTTTGGTTAAGAATCAGGCTCCTAATGATATCCGGAACCTATTGTTTTTAAGGTCCTTCTGTCTTCAAGCGGGCATAGGCCTTTACTCTGTCCGGATAGACCTTTATGTATTTATTAACAGATCTCAGTTTATCAGTAGGATGTAAAGCTTCTTCTGGCTCTGATGCCTAATAGAAAGGTCATTACGGTCCATTCTATTACTTAATGCATTCAGTTAACTATCGGTACGGCTTAGGATAATCTATCCTTAACTCAGCAGTCTGTGCTTAAGAATTCGGCTCATGAAGTAAGAGCTCTTCTACATCTTGGGCTGACATATAGTTTTGCTATTATAGATTAAGTAGGCTGCATATTGGTCTCAACCATCCACATTCATGAATTTTTATCTCAGAAATATTGTATCCATTTCTGGAGACCTGCATTGTTTAGGTCCATTATCAGCTGCTCAGAAAGTCGATCACTTAACAATTGCAACTATAGCTATGTAGGCTTTATGTTCTGGCAGTGACTCCGTCCTGCTGCCCTCTTCGCTCTGGGCTATTTGACCCAGGGCAAGAAAAAGGGGGGGAGGGAGGGTGTTCCCTTGGGTCACCTGTTTTTATTATGAAAACAAGGGGATACCTCCTCCGGAGTTAGTATTCTGAGCTGTTACTGGGATGGTTTCTTAAGTGAAAGTTATGTTTTTAATTCATTCATGTCATAGTTTTAAAGTATAGCATTTGAATATGTCATGTGTCAACAGATGTTATTATACTATCCTCGGACACTTTTAAAAGAGTATAAAGAGTCTCAATTCTTTGGACTAACTTTATTTATTGGCTTACTTTAAATATAATTAGTATACGAATTATACTGGATATTAATAGAGAACATGGATGTTATGATGCTCAATTATAGAAGGTATTGTGTCTTTCTAATTTCTCATAAATAAGAAAGATACACGTGAAGCCTATTTCTCCTTTTCTCCTACAGAAGATGACTCTATTTTATATAGTTGAGCTTATTGGATTTTCCTCTATGTCCTGGGCCCTCCAGCCTTTTTACTATTCAGCTATGTCTGGGTCATTGGTACAGTATAAAAATCTGAAAAAATTTATAGTAATTTATATATTTTTTATACTTACCAATGACCCAGACAGGGATGGCCCTCCCAGGAGTTGGGAACTCATACCTCCCCGCTGAGGACATAGCGCTTACCAGGCACTGATGGTAAGAATGATTAATGGCGCCAATTTCGGGACGTCCTTGACACTGCACATGCGCAGTAGAGGTGAAGTATGGAGGGCCATTCAGGACATGTTTTCTTTGGTTTTAGATGCAAATTTTGGGGATTGGGGGGCAAAATTTGTGTTTGGCCCTATATTTTTAAGAGTTAGCACCAGCTATGTCTGGGTCATTGGTAAGTATAAAAAATATATAAATTACTATAAATTTTTTCAGTTTCATTATTTTTTTCATTTTTTGTCTCAAAAGACATGGGTTATGACTCCTCATTGGAATGAGCTGTGTTTTTGAGACAAAAAATGAAAAAAATTAGTTAATATTCAAGAATTTTTTTGCAAGTGTTGACTGCTTTTAAAGTTAGGCAAGGGTTAAACACCTATAGGCCACACAAAGTAGATCTTCTGTTTCTCAGGCCATTATTTGTTAAATTGCATGCGGGCAAGCGGTTTTTTATTTTATTTTTTTATTTCAGTAATTTCTTCTTTGCCATCAAAAGTTCATGTTCTTGGTTCAGGTTTTAGGCCTCATAATCTACAGAATACCATGGATGTTGGTGTATTTCATCCCTTGAGTGCAAGAGCTAAAGCATTGCAAAGCCTTCTTGCACTCAAGGGACAAATTCATCAATTTTTTCGACTTGGGTAAAATATCAGACATAAACCATTTAATTTTTATTCTCTTTAAGTTTAAATTGGTTATAAAAAGAGAGCATGCGGCAGCCAAAAGGACCATGTGGGAGGGCCTGAGAAACATATTTTTTATTTTTTTAGGCCATAAATAAATAAATTAACACATATTCTTATCAATATTTTACAAACTATAAATTAATAAATGTTTTCACTCCCTCGTGGGAACCCCGGGAGGTGAAGCAGTGCTTGTTTACTGTAGTAAACAAGCTCTGTTTTACTGGTAAAATAGGCCCCAGTCACCAATGCTTGGGATGAAAGTCCTCTAAAATGGGCAACATGGGTATAAACGATTGACTGAATTTGACTTTATCTCCATGTTGTGGTCATGATTAGCCATTGTGCAGAGATATGTGACCTTAACCCTTTACCCAACGCAGACGATATCAAAATTAAACACCAATAAATAAATAATAATATTGTTTTTACTGCAGATCAATATAACATTGTAAAAGAAAATGGAGATTGTCATTAAAGTATTTTTCATAAATGCATTTGTCACTAATTACATCGACAGTAAAATTACTTCTAACATATTTTTTAACAAGTCACATTAGACTAACTCTTAAGTTTTGTTTTAAATTGTTCATAAACCGAGTCATGGCTGCTGCAAAGTAGCCATAACTTGATTTTATTGAAAATTTAAGAGTGTGGCATCAAGAAATTATTGATAAAAGAGCCACCCTATCTGAAGAGGTATAGTTTAACAAAAACCTTAATTTCGAGGTAACAAATCTATTGTGGTCTCAAGCTTTAAATTCATTTATTTTGTGTCTTGTCTTTAGGAGATCATTCCATTTAGTAGTGTGAATGATGACTACTGTGATTGTGAAGACAGCTCGGATGAGCCAGGAACATCAGCTTGTCCTAACTCCATGTAAGTATTAAGTTTTGTATTTATTTATTTAAGTTATTTAATGATGTTTAAGGTCACATATTTATGCACAATGGCTAATCATGACCGTGACAGTTTTACGGGTGGAAGAAGCCGGAGTACCCGGAGAGAACCACCGAGCAACGATGAGCAGCTGCCAGCTCCCCAACATCGTAACTCCGCACTGCAGCACAGGCAGGGTTAGATTGGTTGAAGACATGCATACCATCGACGTGCAGTACACCTTAGTACACGGCGTCACCGTGCCCCCAACATGGGCAATGGAGATGAAGTGTCTTTCCCAATTACACAACACGGTTGCCGCAGGTGGGATTCGAACCGAGGACCTCTCGGCTTGCAGCCTGCACCTCTACCTACTGAGCCACCGCGCTTCCTAAGTTTTGTATTACAGCAAACATTGGATAGTTAAGCACATGGTCAAGCAATGGTTTAACATGCGCCCATACTCTGACTTGCTAGTGATGCAGAAACTTGCACAGCTACAGCACATTGAACCCCAAACCTTCATTTTAAAAAAAATCCAGGCGTGCTATCAAGCCAGAAAATAAGCAGACTGTCATCTGCAAAATGAGGTCTATAGAGGGTGAATTTAGTGATGCTACCCTGCACAGCAGGGTAGCATCACTAAATGTACCCTCTGTGAATCTCAGCCTGAATCAGGGTCTCACAACTAAACAAAAAAGGTACCCAGAGGATAAATTGGAGCACTGTATGGGGTAGCATCATCAAATTCACCCTCTGGGAACCTCATTTTGCAAATGTCAGACTGCTTATTTTCAGGCCTGCACGCTATACATCACATGCCCAAGATGATGCCAAGGTGTGTGGTTTCTTCGGTGGCGCGCTGATTTGGGGAAATGCCTCTAACGACACAAAAAGGAAAAAGGAGACGCAATTACTTAGTGTGACAAGTAGTCAACTTAGGCTTTGTGTAGGTACATGATAGACATTATTCACACTACAATTTCTTACCACTAAATATCTAACTTTTAACTCTTTGCATGCTGCTGGTGGATATTCCTGCCCAGCACAGGGTTTCTCTTGTCACTGATACATGTATAATTTGGGCATCTTTAAACATATTTTCCCTTGTAAATTGAATGGATTTTTTCACCAATGATTTCTTGTTATATTTAGATTAATTTTTCATCAACTCTAGTCATGGCTGCTTGACAGCAGCCATGACTAGACTTGATGAAAAAATATCTTGAAAATACTCAGTGGGTTAAGAGTTAAGCATAATATACAGAGGAATATTTAACGAGGTACAAGTAAATGCAGTTCAAAATCCAGACAACACAAGTGAAAATCAAAGTACCATCTGAACTCTGAAGTTTTCATTTGGGTCATTTTGGGGATCCAGAAACAGTCGCTTGGTGATAATTGCCAGGAATATAGCACACGGTGTTTATTCCAGCTAATCGGGTCATCTAAACACTAAGATTTACCAGGAATTCCTCATTTACGTAATCAACTTTGTGTCAGTCGCTTTCACGTGATGCTAACACTTTAAAGTATGGACATTCTATCAGAAATTTAGTGTCAATAAATTTCACATCGATATTAAATTTATCGGATTTAAAAATTAAAATGGCAAAACTTAACATGGATTATCAACAATTTGTTCACAATAGCTTGATCCAGAGCAGAGTTTAGGAATGACAACATCCATTTCATGAAATAATATGCGAGGGTAAAATCAAAATTCCTGCCTATTCTTGTGATATAAACAATGAATACAAAGGATAACAGGTACCGAGAAATGTTACATGTACGTGTCCGTTGCAGACCAATATTATCATTCAGTGACATGATGTATACGGCTAAAAATAGTAGACTATAGCACCTTAAGATTAATCGAATAGTCGAGGCAGCCCAAATGTTTACAGACTCAGTTTCTGAAACTCTGACAACATTGACATAAACTAAAAAAGTAACTGCTTTTTTTTCCACGCGTGCGATTGATCGTTCGCCGTAAATTGTAATTGGTGTGCCATTAAAATGAAGGTCTGCAACACCACTTAATTGGTTATCTCTTGACTGTTTGAGTGCTGGAAGCCACTATCATGCCTCTATTGAAAAGTGCTGAAAGCCACTTTAGTTGCTTTGTACTGTATGCACCATGGCTTGCTCTCTTCTCAGCGGTAGGAAAAATTCTTCAATGAATTTGTTTTATTACAATTTGTTGGAGAGTGTTTATTGGCAATTATTTCTTTACAAAATCTTGCACAAGTAAGGTTCTCCATGCTGGTAGCATGAAATCCTTGGAAAAAATACTCTTGTTACAAATAACCTTTGAAAAATGATTTAGCACTCTACTGGTTAATGGTATAAGCCTGTTGGGAGCGCAGTGGCTCAGTAGGTAGAAATGCAAGCTGCAAGCTGAGAGGTCCTCGATTTGAATCCCACCTGCGGCAACTGCATTGTGTCCTTAGGCAAGACACGTAATTCCAATTGCCCACATGGGGGCACGGTGTTGTTGTGTACTAAGGCATACAGCACGTTATGGTACACTTGTCTTTAACAAATGCTAACCCTGCTTTCGTGGAGTCTGTCAATTGCTCGCCATTGCTTGGTGATTCTCACGGGTCTCTCCGGGTACTCCAGTTTCCTCCACACATAAAACTGTCTGGCACTAGGCGACCCTGGCTGTTGAAAGTGTTAAGTAAACCCCAAGAAATATAGATAAGCCTGTTAATTTAATATAATTTCCAAACACAAAACTAACAAATTTAACCTGTTAATTGCTTATAGGTTAAAGAGTACACTCATGTTAATTGAATGAAAAATCTTGTAATACGTCAAGAAATTACCCTGACAGTGACCAAATTCCCCTCATTTATAGACTTATTTGACCCCAGCACATGCAGTAAAGGCATTTAATCTATTATATCTTGTTTGACAGTGCTCCATGAGCTCTGTCAAACAAGATGTGATAGAATAAATGCTCAGTTTATTTCAAAAATACCAGAAAATGACCAAATCCGTGTTAATTGAATTCTCTTGTTTGAAAGTGGATGGAGAGTTTCAACTAGAAGGCAACTTGGTCCCGATCAGGTTGAAAATCTCTGTCAGTTTACCTCGCCGCAATACTATAGAAATGCAGCATTGTGGAATTTATGGTTCCTAGGCCTCCTTGTTTTTTTTGGTTTTTTTTGGAGGGGGGGGGGGGGAGGGGTTTGGGTTTGTTACCTGGTATTGCATGCTCATATGCATCCCCCTCATATGCACGGAATTAGGGGACATTAGTAGAAGTGAGTCCAGTGCATGAGTGTGATACTCTCAATGTGGGTGATGTGCAGACAGTTTCTGGAGTGGATTCCTTGCAGTTAAAGTCAATACTGACAGAGATGTGCTGGTGCATGTACTGCAGTCAAAATAAATTGCAACAACTAACGTGTGCTCTCGCCATAGTGAGATCACATGGTATTTGTTGCTATTTATTAATGTGGAGATTCTGTTGAGATGTGCACAGCACGACTGGCACAGTTAAACAGAGAAGGCAGAAAAGCATCACAACACATCATGTTTATGCCCCCCCCCCCCCCCCACACCCCAAAAGTTTCGGTGGCATATACAGTTAAAACTAGAAGTCCTGTCACGAACTGTGCGCTTATCTAGGCTCAATTACGTGTTAGAATTGCGCGCAATTGCCATATCAAATGGCATCCAAAACACGACAGGTTCTCCTGTTTACTCATAGCAAACACAGGCAATGTTTCTGCCAATGGACCTCCGGGTAACCCGGAGGTCCATTGGCTGAAACAGTGCTTGTGCACACGCCATATGTACAGAATTTGATAGCCTTACTGTGGTCATAACGCGTAGATTAACGCGCAGGTTGTCACGCTATTTGTGCGCATTTCATGACAGGACTTAGACTAGTTTTAACTGTAGTGTTTGTGAATTCTGTCTGTCCGTCAGGAAGATTTTTGTGTTCGTTTCATAACACCGAGGTGCATCGTTGGATTTTGTTGAAACTTGGCATACACGTTGCTTATGGGGAGACGATGTGTTTCGCACAAAATATGTTTTTGTTTGATGAGGGTCAAGGTCACAGATCAATCAAAGTCATATTTCAGGGGCATCCAGGTTTCTTTTGTTTATAGACCTGGTTGACCTCAGCACATCCAATACAGGCATTTAATCTATTACATCTTGTTTGACAGAGCTCAACAAGATATAATAGAGTAAATGCTAAATTTGTGTCAGGAATACATTGGCAAAGTGGCTATTCAATTAACAGGATTCCACTGTACTACAAACATTTGTCAAAATAGTCTCTAGACAAAACCAAACACATAAGTGTTTTGGTAAAAATGTCCCCACTTATCAATCAAAACATCCCCCTGCGTTGCTCAAAACATCCCAACTTGTTCATCAAAACAAATCCAATAACTGTATAACCCGTATCACTTTTCAAATGACAAGAAAAAGATAAGCATTAAAAAAAGAGCATGTATGTACATGTACTTGGCCTATACGCATTGAGCTTTATGGTTATAAATGTAGGTCCTGGAAATTTGTGATCCAGGTCCTTGAAAGTCCTTGAATTTCAAAGTAAGTCTGGGGTACGAACCCTGCCTCCAGGGGTAAGTTTACACAAATTACCCTGATGTTCAGTTATTTAATCCTTCAGAACTGTGAAGTATTTTATGATGACGATTAAACTAAATATGAAATACTGTGATGAAATGCACTGTTCGAAAGGTCTCTTTGAGTCCTTTCGGACAGTGTCTTACAATACAACTAAGCTGAATCAGGCACCAGCCTAGGGGGAATGTCTTCCTCCAGAAAAAATAGGGAAACTGCAGTCAAGTAGGGAGACTTCATAGGCAAGTGGGGAAAATTAAGACCATATATGTACCACTCCCTGTTGCCCTACATATTTTCAGCTCATAGACCACCATTAACGCCTGATTAATCCAGGTCCAGTTGTCTATGATGCTTTCCAAGCCAGGTTAAAAAATCACAAAGTAATTATTGATTGAAAATCCCCCACTGCTACCCTCTTCTTCGTGACAATCCCCCCCCCCCCCCCCATCCCACAACGCCCAACTGTGGTTGACTTTCACCAAACTCTACTTAGCTAATAATTTCCTAAGTCTGAAAGTGTCAACAGGACTAGATGTAAGATGGTTGCTTGGAAGGTACTTTTTCAAGATCCTTCATACGCACATTTGTGCCCTGTAAAAAGCTTTACTTATCGCTGAAGCGTTTTTTTACGTGTTTCAATTCCATTTGTGTTTTTCTTGGAATGGACAGACAGCCCAACAGTTAACAGTCATCAGTAAAATGAAATAAAAATACAGTGTTAGAAAATACGTCCATTGTGTATACATTTTCAGCAGATAATTTTTGGCATCCTAAGCTACGTAACCTACTTTCAAGCTGGGTTGTTTGTTGAGTCGGTAAGTCATCTATTTTCGCTTTGACACTTGAAGCTCCGATAGAAACAGAACGAAATAGAAATAAAAAATCTGCGAAATGTGACAACTGACCATTGATTCTCCTGTGATTTCAAATAAATGGTCGCTTATTTGACGAATGAAAATGCCCATTTATCACACTCAAGCACATTCGATTCTTGAAAATAATCTTTTGTATATAAACCTCGGATCACTCAGTTCAGCCTTTCCTCATTTTGGCCAATTTTTAGAGGGTGACTTGTAATCACCCTGATTATTTTTCTAGGCGACTTTGGACTTAGAAGGGCGACATAATCGCCCTAGTCGCCCTCACGGGTGGTCCTTGAGCTGAATGAGATAAACTTGGGAAATGAGCTGAAGTATTGTGAATTCTAAGCTCACATTCACACTGTTAATAATAAACTTATCAATATTATCTTGTGAAATCTCTTGCTAAAGCCCTAGAAAAAAGTGACCCCTTTTTGGAGGTTACTAATACTTAGAAATGAGTTGCCTAAAAAAATTATAAGGCCTCACAAAGTAGATCTTCTGTTTCTCAGGCCATTATTTGTTAAATTGCACAGGAACAGGCAAGCGTTTTTTTATTTTATTTTGTTTTTCTGTAATTATTTCTTTGCCATCAAAAGTTCATGTTCTTGGTGTATGTTGTAGGCCTCATAATCCACAGAATAGCATGGGGGGTGGTGTATTTCGTCTTTTGAGAGCAAGAAGGCTTTGCAATGCTAAAGCATTGCAAAGTCTTCTTGCACTCAAGGGACAAATTTATCAATTTTTTTAACTTTGGTAAAATATTAGACATAAGCCATTTAATTTTTTTTTTTAAGTTTACGTTGGTTATAAAAAGAGAGCATGTGGCAGCCAAAAGTACCATGCAGAAGGGCCTGAGAAACAGCTTTTTATTTTTTTTAGGCCTAAAGTATCCTTTTTTTCAGGCTGCTTAATTTCTAATTTGCAAACCTGTAGTGCTCCTCAGAAATGAAACACTGAAGAACATATTGCATATAAAGAAATCATTGGAAGTAGAGTTAAAACCCTGTTAATATTCTTTTCCAAGCATTAGTCATTCTCAAACGTTGATTTGTACTTTCTGAACAGATTTTTTTGCCAATTCCAAGTCCGAACATTGGAGCCTCAGTCCATACCTAGTAGTCGAGTTAATGATGGCATCTGTGACTGTTGTGATGGTACTGATGAATGGCAGGGTAGAGAAGTGCCTCCAGAAATGAAAATAAAAGGTATTTTAAAAGTTTTTTTGATTTTACAAAACATAACTGGTGGATATAAAAACTTTCCTTGAGTAGAGGTAAGTTTGATGAAGGACATGAATACATGGAGTACTGCTGAACTGCTTATAGCACAGTTGGCATGGACTGGTCATATTTCACGTGGACAGTGATGTTCACGCATGCATTTACCAGGTAATAAAAATCGTCATCAGCAAAATTGTTATTAATGAAGCACCAGGTTGTACCCGGTCCTTCATTAATTAAATTATTGATGATTATTCCAATAATTAGTGTTTGGAATTTAATATTATTCAATCTGTGAAAATATTGCCCACCCGTGGAAAGTGACGAGTCCATGGCAGCCATACTGTACTAGGGGCCGATCAGGACTATTTAAAATACGCTCTAGCCTCAGAGCCTGTTTGTTCAATTCATGCGCCAGATTTCAATTTACGGAGTCACACTGCTGTTTGCAACACACTCTGCAAGTATGTAATAGCTCTCATCATATTTTTATACTGTACCAATGACCCAGACTTAGCTGGTGCTAACTCCAACAAAACCAGGGCCGAACACAAATTTTGCCCCCCAATCCCCAAAATTTGCATCCAAAACAAAAAGAAATCATGTCCTAAAGGACCTCCATAGTACGCCTCTACTGCGCATGCGCAGTGACGCAGTCGTCCCGAAATTGGCGCCAATTATCATTCTCTGTTTGGCCCTTCATCAGTCAACATCTCACTGATCTTTGTGCTTGTAAATCTCAGTTTAAAGGATGCCAGACACGTAATTTTTGGAGAAAATGTGATTCTAAGGAGGATAGAAGGAGGAGAGGAAAAAGAAGTGTCAAAAAATAATCAGGGCTGTACTTAAAATTTTTTATGAAATTATGTTAAGTTGCCTATTTTCGAGGCATGGGCCTCTTGTTGTCATTCTTGCTAATTGTTGCACTGCTTATTCAGTGTTTCCTCTCCCCTAGCCTTCTAAAGTCCCCCCTGGCAATTCTCCCATGCTTTTGGCATATTTTTGAGAAGTTTCATTTCTAAAATTTCCTGGGAGAGTTGCTTGGTTACAGAATGTTTTCTGTTATTTTCCCCATAGTTACGTTTTCACCCATGGGTGTATAACGTTTGTGTTCTGCATCTTCCATCTGATGTTCTACAGATTCTCCCTTGGGAGTCTCTGTTTTGCATCAGATAGAGTGTAATTGATGACTGATTCCGGGCCAGTTTTTTCAGTGCCTGGAGTCATGTTTTCTAGTGTGTTTACACTGTTTGTTTTCATTGGCAACAGCCTTTTTTGAGGGGGGCTGTTTGCCTTTGTGGTAGTTTATCTCATTATAAGATACATTTATATTATCCGAAAGTGTCTCATTAATTATTTTATATAAATTTAAAATTTTTGACCACACTTTGCCATCGGATCCATCGGGGCTCAACGTTACTTTTCAGCAACTTGGGCTTTTCTGAAAAAATATTTTTTCAAAATTATTTTGTTTTGCAATTGTTTTTTCATTTATTAATGGATCATGTTATTATGTATCTTTGTGTCAGGGGTTTTTGCGAGTAACTAGGACTTATTGTTGTTCTTTCACAATGAAGGGACATTGTTCAAATTGTAATAGGAAGAAATCTTCCTCTGACTTTCATGATCATTGTATTAATTGTAGTCAGTGTTCTCGCATTAATCCCTGTCCTATATGTGAACATTGGGATGAGAAACATTGGAAACGTGTGTCACGATATGTTGTTTCTGGAGAAAGAGCGATGCCGGCTCTTTCTCCACAAGGTCACTCTACTCTCTCAGTTTCTATTTCAGAGGAACCAGAACAGGGTGATGTTTCCATGTTATCTTCTTCAAGTGTGCGTCCGTCGTCACAAATGAATTCAGAGCTAGCGGCAAAAGTGCTCATGGAGATTAGACAAATGTTGTCCGCTAGCTCGCCCGGTGTAGCGTCCATTCACCGAATGGTTCGGCAGCCGGGTTCGTCCGATGCGGTCCAAGAGGAAATTTTGGGTGATGCGAGCACTATAAACATAATAGATGCACACCCAGTGACGGCGGATAGTAAACGAGAACGGAGGAAGCCTTTTAGGCCGGTTCCTAGCTCGTCCAGGTCCAGCCGGGCCGCGAGCGAGAGAGGTCCCTCTCTCGTACAACAACATCTGGGACCAGATGTTGTGGTACAAAATGTGTCTTTAGCGGAGCATACGTCCGTCGCTCGGGACGCTCCGTTGTATAAGCAGTCCGCAGAGACTGTTAAGGCTTCCTCTTCTCGTCAGCGCACACAACCGCACCTTGGCTGCGTGACCGCCGATATTTTACCAGCTTCGCCGTTGAAGGATTCTTCGGCGACCAGGTCACACCATCCGGCAGCCAGGGATTCGAGACCGATGGACTCCGGACGTTCGCATAGGAAAAGTATGCGGGAGCCATCTGATGCGGAGCTGCCCTCGGCGAAGCAGCGAAAGACTGCGCCTCCGCAGGTCTCGACGTCGGACATTCTTGTGCAGATAGCACAGCTTATCGCTGCATCCCAGCAGCCGACAGAAACGGTGTCGGATCGAGAATTATCCGACGGCGCTGGGTCGGTACGCTCCGCCGAAGCATCGGGGGCGGACGACCGGGAACATCGGGAGGTCCGACCGGATGGTGAAAGGGATACGGATGAATTGGAGCTATCCCTTTCGGAACAACATAAAGCTGCCGTGGACTTCATCCGGCACTTTCTCCCTCAAGTTGTTCCGTTGGGCCAGACTGCTGCGCTTCCGGACAAGAGAATTATAGCGTCATTGGACTCTGAATTTTTTGAGCGGTTCAGGGACATCGCTCCCGAGTTTCCGTCGCAGTCCAATAATGTTGCAAGAACATTTGAATTATTGAACGACGCTATATTTAAACTTGCTTCCAGGACGGGGAAAGCAGGTTTCTTGTCCGCTAATACTCTTATCCTGCCTTTCATTAATGCAAGGAATAAATTCGATACGGCAGGACAGGGTATACCGAGAGTTCCTCTGCGTATGGACGACGAGGCGGAAGACTTAGAGCTATCATTACCATCGTCAGCTTCTATTCCAACCGCGGTGTTGGAAACAGCTATTGCGTCTAACAGAGCCAATTTAGATGCCTTATCTTACGCAGATCACCTTACTAAGGCGTTATCACTGTGCCTTCAAGGGGAAGAGTTTCAGGATATACAATCCTCTTTAAGACTTCTTTCAAGGGCAGTAGCTTATTCCACGTGTAACTCCGCCCTTTCAGTGGCAAATCTGAAGTTGGTTAGACGTGACGCAGCCCTAGCTACATCCACACTAGTGGATTCTAAGGTGAAGAACTCTCTTAGAGTCGCTTCGGTCTCAGGAGAACTTCTCTTTGACGGCAAGCTTTCCGCTATTTATGATAAAATTAAAAAGAAAGCTAATGATTCTCTGTTGTTCAGATCGGCTCCTAAAAAGTCGGATACAGCAGACACGAATAAGACAGGCACTTCTGGGTCTAATGCGCCCAAGAGAGGTTCCTATAGAGGTTCCGGTGCGTCCTCTTGGTCTTATTCGAGAGACCGTCAGGATAGCGACTCTCGTTCGGGACGTCCTTCAGGCCGGGACAATCGGTCGGACGCCCCGAGGTCGACGAGGCGAGGTGCGGGTCGTGGAAGACGTGGTTTCTCCTACCGCAGGCCTCGCAGGTCCAGGAGGTGATGGCTTAAACCTCTATCGCGTTCCGGTTGGCGGAAGGTTGTCGAGTTTTTCACAAGAGTGAGCGTCGATTACGGACGACCCTTGGGTGAGAGGAGTGACTTCGGAAGGTCTAAAGATATCCTTCAAACAAAAGCCTCCATTAACTCGAAGTCCAAAGTGGACTCATCTTCCGTCAAATCCACAGAAAAGAGACGCTCTGTTATCAGAGGTGCAGTCTCTTTTAATGAAGAACGCGGTAGAGGTCGTAGAAAACCAGGAATCTCTGGGATTCTACAGCCATCTGTTTCTGGTTCCGAAACCAGACGGCTCGTTCCGTCCAGTCATAGATTTGAGCTGGATAAACAAGCTGATCGTCGCTCCGAAGTTTTATATGGAGACGATTCGATCGGTCAGAGCGAGTATTCGGGTGAACGATTATGCAACGAGCATAGATCTCAAAGATGCGTACTTTCACGTCATGGTACATCCGACATTCCGAAAGTATCTACGCTTCGAAGTCCTAGGAGTGGTGTATCAGTTCCGGGCCATGTGCTTCGGATTGAATCTAGCACCCTGGGCTTTCACTCGGGTAATGAACTCGGTAATGATCTACTTCCGAGCTCATTCGTCTGCGGTAACGTCGGCCTACCTGGACGACATTCTTCAGAGGTACGGCAACGAGTTAACGCTTCAGAACGATGTTCAGAATCTTCTTCTATTGCTCCGACGTCTCGGTTTTATAGTAAACGAGGAGAAGTCGGATCTGGTGCCGTCCAAGTCATTCACTCATCTGGGAATGAGCTTCAAGACGCACAACAATCTCGTTCGTCTGCCGTTAACCAGAGCGAAATTAGTCAGTTGTTACGCTCGCTATTGTCTGCACGCAGACAAAGTCACAGCGAGAGAATTTATGAGACTGATAGGTCTGTGCGGAGCCGCCGCGGATCTCATTCCGATGGGGCGGCTACGCACACGTCCTCTTCAAATTTTCCTGACTCAGAATTGGAGTGTGAAAATTCATTCGCTCGATGTAGACGTTCTCTTGTCAGATCAAGTGAAACAAGAGATTCAGACTTGGGCAAACATTCAGTGGTTAACTCAAGGAGTTCCGCTGCAGTTGCCGGATCCGAGTTTTACCGTTATGACGGATGCCAGTCAAACAGGTTGGGGTGCATCATTAATCCCAACGGATTCGAGATGCCAGGGTCTTTGGGATCCACAATTCCTGTGCAAGCACATAAACATCAAGGAAATGATGTCAATTTGGCTTGCGTTACGTCACTGGATGGACATTATTCACGATGCTCATGTCCAAATCCTATCCGACAATACGACAGTAGTGGCGTATATACGGAATCAGGGAGGCACTCATTCAGTTCCGTTGTTCAATCTAACGGAAAGAATCCTTCTGTTTGCGTTAGAACATCACGTTCTTCTTTCGGTCCATCACATACCGGGTCGTCTGAATGTGCTAGCAGACTCCCTTTCACGAAAGGGTCGCTTGTTGCCGTCGGAGTGGACTCTCAACAAACAAGTATTCAATCAGATTTGCTACCAATGGGAACGGCCAATGATAGACTTATTTGCGACACATCTCAACAATCAGTTGCAGACGTATGTGTCTCCGTGTCCGGATCCAAGAGCATTTGCAGTAGACGCTCTGTCGATCCCTTGGGACGGAATGATAGGATATGCGTATCCTCCAGCGCCGTTAATTCAACAAGTATTGCTAAAGATAAAACAATCTCAATGCAAGATTCTGTTGGTAGCATCTCTGATGCCACAGAGACCGTGGATAAATCTACTCAGGTGTCTGTTGTGGGACCTACCGCGGAAGCTTCCTCCACGGGAGGATCTTCTTTCGCAGGGGAAATCGCGCCAACTCCATCACAACCCGCAAGGTCTCAACCTTCACGTTTTTCCGTTGTGCGGTCCTTCTTGCATGGCAAGCACTTTACAGGACGAGCAGTGGACGCGATTTCTAACTGTAGGAGGACCTCCTCTTCGCTAAACTATGCGGCTAAGTGGAAGGTTTTTCGTCGTTGGTATAGGGATCATTCTGTAGATATATTTGATCCCTCTATACCAGACATTGCAAACTTTCTAGTATACTTGTTTGACGAAATCAAACTGCAGCCTGTTACTATAAAGGGTTATAGATCTATGTTATCTGATACCTATGCACATCATGATAGTTTACAAATTGGATCTGATGTCTCTTTATCGAAATTGGTTAGAAACTTTTCGATAAATAGACCCAGAACTCTTAGATTAATTCCTAAGTGGAATTTAGCTTGGGTTCTCCTTAAATTGAAGGAAAAGCCATTTGAACCTCTTGGGACAGTAGATTTCAAATTCTTATCTTATAAGACAGCTTTTCTCTTAGCTTTCTCTTCTGCCAGAAGAGTCAGTGAGCTTCATGCACTATCGGTGGATGATTCTCATTATCGTAGTGTTGGGAACACTATCACCTTCACTACTAATGTGGGTTTTTTAGCTAAGAATCAGGCTCCTAATAAATATCCGGAACCTATTGTTATTAAGGCTCTTCCGTCTTCAGACGGGCGTAGGCCTTTACTCTGTCCTGTTAGAGCACTACGTATCTATAAACAGAGATCTCAGTTTATCAGAAAGGGACGGAAACGTTTCTTTCTGTCTTTGATGCCTAATAGAAAGGACATTTCAGTCCATTCTATTGCTAGATGGATTCAGTTAACTATCCGTACTGCTTATGAAGATTTATCTTCTTCTCAGCAGTCTGTGCTTAAGATTTCTGCTCATGAAGTAAGAGCTCTTTCTACTTCCTGGGCTTATGCTAATAGTGTTGCTATTACAGATTTAATGAAGGCTGCTTATTGGTCTCAGCCATCCACATTTACGAATTTTTATCTCAGAAATATTGAGTCCATTTCTGGAGACCTGCATTGTTTAGGTCCGTTATCTGTTGCTCAGAATGTCGTCCACTAAACAGTTGCAACTATAGTTATGCAGGCTTTCTGTTCCGGCAGTGACTCCGTCCGGCTGCCCTCTTCGCTCTGGGCTATTTGACCCAGGGCAAGGGGAAGGGGGGGGGGGGGGGGGGGGGGGTGTTCCCTTAGGTCACCTGCTTTATAGTGAAAAGCAAGGGAATGCCTCCTCCAAGTCAGTATTTCTGAGTCGCTTCCGGGATGGTTTTAAAGTGTAATATTAATGTTTAAATTCATTCATGTCTTATTTTTAAAGTGTAGCTCGGTGTGAAGCATTTGTATATGTCAAGTGTCAAACGGGCTTTAATATACAATACTCGGACACTTTTAAATGATTATAAAGAGTCTCAATTCTCTGGACTACTTTATTTATTGGCTTGCTTTAAAAATAATTAGTATAAGGGTTATACTGGATGTTAATAGAGAACATGAATGTTATTGTGCTCAATTATTAAGGGTAGTGTATCTTTCTAATTTAATATTAAATAAGAAAGATACATGTAAAGCCTAATACTCCTTTTCTCCTTAAGGGGTTACCTCTTTACTATATAATTGAGCTTATTGGATTTTCCTCTATGTCCTAGGCCCTCCAGCCTGTTTACTATTCAGCTAAGTCTGGGTCATTGGTACAGTATAAAAATGTTAAAAAATTTATAGTAATTTATATATTTTTTATACTTACCAATGACCCAGACGGGGATGGCCCTCCCTGGAGTTGGGAACTCTTGCCTCCCCGCTGAGTACATAGCGCTGACCAGGCACTGCCAGTAAGAATGATAATTGGCGCCAATTTCGGGATGACTGCGTCACTGCGCATGCGCAGTAGAGGCGTACTATGGAGGTCCTTTAGGACATGATTTCTTTTTGTTTTGGATGCAAATTTTGGGGATTTGGGGGCAAAATTTGTGTTTGGCCCTGGTTTTGTTGGAGTTAGCACCAGCTAAGTCTGGGTCATTGGTAAGTATAAAAAATATATAAATTACTATAAATTTTTTAACTTTCATTTAATACACTATAGCAAACATTAATCTTCACTGTGGTTTCTGATCAAGTCTTGGCTGCCTATTTAGGCAGCCAAGACTTGATCAGAAACCACAGTGAAGATTAATGCTTGGTAATTAAGACTTGAAGTATTAACTTAAGCAATCTACAACAATGATAAATGATAATCATATATATAATTCATGTAAGAGTGTCTCTCTCGATTATCCATCGAAAGAATATCAAAATATGATCTGAGAAGTTACGCGCCAACTGAGAAGCCTATTTCTGAGATTTAAGAGCCAGGTCCTGATGTTTCAGAACCAAATACGCACTGGCGCATGCCCAGGTCGGTCCCTGCTGTATAACTTTCACTGAACCAACACCGAGTAACGAACTTAACCAATCATTGAATACAAAAACTATCTGTAATTACAAATTTTCCTGCATTTGCTATTTATATGAATAAGACCCTGTTGAGGCCTGATAGCAGCCAAAAGAAGTGACTGATTTACTTTTTATTTTTTTTTTAACTTTATAAGTCCTGGGCAACTGTCCTGAATTCCCACTAGACTACAACCTGGACATGTGCAGTTGCTTAGCAGGCCTTTATATTCCCCCAAATTCGCAATGATAAATGCTGTGCCCACATTTCGACAAATGATTCATAATTAGAAGTTAGTGTTTAATAATTAGGAAAGTATTTCTCGAAACTATGGAAAAAAAATCACATTAATGGCAAAATGTTGTTTGCAGTGATAAATTCAAAAACATTTCAACCAAACTTGGACATGCTGACATGTTTATTTCCATACTACATGAATTAAACCCGACTAAATTCAAAGTTTCTGTTTCCTAACTCAGCAACTTATGTTATAAGGAGAGTCCAGTCACTGACTCAATCATTCAATGTCATTCGTTTTTCATGCCGTAACCCCTTTAGAAACAATTTGCGCTGTACATATGCATAGTTGTTGTATTTATACTGGATTTTCCTGAACGTGATCAGCACATTCAGGAAAATCCAACATATATACAGCAACTGCACATATGTACGGTGCAAACTGTGGTATGAAACTTTGTAGTTTCAGTCACAAACGAGTGACACAGATTGATTTGAGGCAGGGTTTCTGCTAGGGGAACATTTGTGGATCCGGTAGTTTAAAGAAGGTGAAACTCAGACTCTGAAGATGGCTGCCACACGTGCATATAGAGGTGGGGGGTCTGGGGGTGTTCTCCCTCAGGAAAATTTTGATTTTTAGGTGTTCTCTGGTGGCCTCTGGGGGCATTCTGGTCGCTAAAATGCTGAATAATTGATGTGGAAAATATGTATATTTTCCTCCTACAATTCTCTAAATTCTCTTGGAACACACAATACTACATCTGGTCGGAGGTTTCATAAAAATACAAACCCAAAACAACACAAAATCCACAAATCCTAACAGTGACTGAGCTTTGTTTACATCTGCTTGCGGTAATATTCGAAATGCGGACGTGTGATGTCATGCACGTGCAATTACCATACTGACTCGTGTAGAAGCCCAGGGGTGCTTGCAGTGGATAAATTGCAAAGTGTGTGTGTGTGTGTGTGTGGGGGGGGGGGGGGGAGGAGGAGGGGGGGTGAGTAATAGTGCTTGCAAGTCTTCCTCTACCCGTAAAACTGTCATGGTTAAGATTAGCATTGTGTATAAGCATGTGACCTTAAACACCAGTGAATAAATAATAAATAATACCAAATATGAAAGCATTCTGGCTGATGGATCTGAAGAAGATTTTAAAGAAATTACCTCATATTGCACCAGGTTAAAATTTGGGCTACCATAGTGAGCCCAAATATTAATCTAGGACCTGATTTGGACAAACTTGTATCTGACTCTCCCCTTCCCCCCCCTACCCCCACCCCCTTTCCCATGATGTTGTTTACCTAATATGAAAGCATTCTAACTGGTGGAGCTGAAGAAGAAGATTTTTAAAGATTATCCCCCATCTTTCTCCAAGTTAAAATTTGGGCTTCCAGATATTAACCTGGGGACTTGGTTTGAACAATATTGAATCTGACCCTCATAATAATGATGTATGCCAAACATTAAAAGATTCTGACTGGTGGTTTAGAAGAAGAAGATTTTTGAAGATTATTCCCAATATTGCCCTATATTAAACATTCAGGCTCCTGTATTGAACCCAAATATGAACCAAATTGCTTCATTTTAACAAACTTATATCTGACCCCCCTATGGATGATGTATACAAAATATTAAAACATTCTGACCATTGGTTTTGGAGAAATTTTTTTAAAATGTTTGCAAACACACCGATTCAGCATTTTTTTGATGCTCCCCACTGCAGTTTGTATCAGCAAATCTCAGTCAAAGCAGATTCTGAACCGCCACTTTGGTACACACCACTAGAAATACCAAAACTGACATTGAACTCAAAATCCCAGTACTGCCCATCTCTAGAGCTCAGAACATACCAAGAAGTTGGAAAACTAATATCTCTGAATAGAACCGATCAATTAATGTTATCAAATGTCAGTTTTAAATTTTCCTACTTCTTCCAAGCACTTGCATTTAAAGCACTAGATTTGACATCATGTTGCTGCACTTTGATGGGTAAATTACACTGAAAAGCTGAAAATATAATCTGCAAAATGTTTCCAAGCAGTAATGTACCCATTAAGTAGTGCTCTGCAAATGTTAAATTTCAGGTTGAATAAAATCCTGAATCAACTCAAGCAAAGGATTTTGAATTGTATCAAATCTTAAATCGAATCTGATGCATCTTTAAATTGTAAACATGGCACCTTCTTCTTGCCAGTCCCTACCCAAGTAATGTATTTAACGGTGGCTTGTCTGTTTGGGCATGTCAATCAAAAAAGCAGCATATTCCAGAATGGATTGCGTATCCCCATTGAAATCTTCTTCTATCATCAGGTCTCCTGTACAGGACAACCTCCCCCCCCCCCCACCCCCTCCCACTTCCTCCTGTACAGGAGAGCTGATGATAGAAGAAGAGTTCAAGAGCAGACACTTGGTAGGTTTTTCAGAATGTACAAAATTTTTGGAATCCATGTGCCAGGGCCATATCCAGGGATGCACCTCTAGCTACTGAGCCACGACGCCTCCATTGCAGGGTCCTACCATTGAGAAAAAATATTAATTCCAAAATCTTATCAGGAGGACATGTTCACTTAACCCTTCACCTTACATTATGGAAACAGGCTCTATTCACAAAAATGAGCATTCAAATTTAATATTTTAACCCTTTACCCAACGTTACGACCCAAAGTTATTCTCAAAAATCGCCAGTTAATTTTCATTATTTTTTCCTTTTTTGTATCAAAAACATAGGTTATGACCCCACGTTGGAACGAGCTCAATGTGCTCGTTCCAATGAGGGGTCATAAACTATGTTTTTGAGACAAAAAGGGAAAAAATTAGTTATTCAAGAATTTTTTTTGCAAGTATCGTCTGCTTTTCATGCTAGGTAAATGGTTAAATTTTCATCATCACTTTTGCTTGTGACTTTCTGAGGCAAACATTAAAATTTTCATTTAAAAAAAAATGTTCCAAATGTCATTTGCTTGTCATGTTAGATAATGAGTTTTGTTTTGTTTTTTTTTTTTTTTTTTTGGGGGGGGGGGGGGGGGGGGGGGGGGGGAGTTAACAACATTTCAACACCAGAAGTATGTTGTGTTGGATGCCCCAGTTTATCACAATAACGTTTTTGTTCCGATAAGACCCTACCCATAGCCAAAATCTGACATTATGAAATGGGCATTTTTATCGATAACGAATTAAGTAAATAAATAAACCTCTTGTGTACCCCACGGTGTCACTGGACAAATAGTCAATAAATCTGATAAAGGTTGAGGTACCTCCATCTTGGCTTAAATCGTAAACTGATTTGCAATTTAAACAACATTTCATTTGAACATTGTCTGCTGCACATGTGAAAAATCTTAATAAATTAAGCAGTTTGCAAGTTCGTTGATGAATAATTATGAAACGGGCAACCTAATTTCAAATATTTTGCGTGGTGACATCAAAAGGTAACATTTACTACTGGAGCTGTAAACATTGAAAAAACTATGCAAGCTTTCGTCCAATCAGAGGGCAAGGATTTTAGTCTTATTGAATCATTATGGTTGCTTTTCCTTTGTTGAATTCTAACTGTTCTGGAAATGTTTACATTGTAAAAGGAATTTTATGAGAAATAATGATTTTTTAAAAAAAAAAACTTGTAATCTTTTTTTTTCATTTTCAAATGCTTCAAAGAAGATAAATTTCTCATGATTTCTTATCTATTTATGTTCATTCCAGATAAATCAAAGATATATTCCGTCTTTCATTCCCCTTGTCCAGACTTGTGTGTGAAACTAGTCAAAAATCAAGAGGAACAGGTGCTAATTTGGAAAATTGGTAGCAAGCTGAAAGAAAAATACATTTCTGAAGCTAGAGATAATAATATGGCAAACAACAAGGTACACAATTTTAGTTTTCAATAAACAAATTTTCTGGAAGAATTAACCCTCCCTCTGCACTCCGATGTCGAAATACCAAAGTTTTCAGTAGCAAATTTTTCCCAAAATGCAACAGAGAATTTAACCCTTTATGTAACATGAAAAAGAGATGACAGTTGCAAACAAAACTAATAAATAACTATTTTTTTTCATTTTTGCATCAAAAATATAGCTTATGACCCTCCATTGGAATGAGCTCGTTGATCTCATTCCAATGAGGGGTCAGAAGCTTTATGTTTTGAGGCAAAAAATGAAAATATAATGAAAAGTAAAGGCCTACCTTAATGATGCCATTGGAGTATTTTATCAGAGCTGTCAACAGTCACAACAAATCAGGTTTACAGCAACCTCCCCCCCCCCCCCCCCCCCCCCCCCCCCCCCCACAATCAGTCACCTTCTAGGCAAGCCTGATTCGATTTGAGGTTCGATGTGATTTCGAATAATTGACCTGATTCAGTTTGAGTTTCAATTCAAATTGAAAATATGTGATTTGCAGGGCCCTACTGTATTCAGTTAGCAAGAGCAAGGGTTTTTTTTAACATTTTTTGTGTTCACTTGATGAGAGTCACGTTGGCCTTGGCCCCTCAATGACTGGCCTAAGCATTCCTAGTTTATGGCCTAATTTGTTTTACATGCTTCATAATTTTGGAAGCCCACTGATGACTGTTTTATCAGTTTATTCTGTGGCAATTGTCAACTCCTCGCCGACTCCAGTTTGGATTATTTTTTCAAGGGCTAACATCGGAAATTCCTTTTATATTTCCAAGTACAGATCTCTTAGTGATAGAAACAACATTCTCCAGTGTTCTGACGTTTCGAGAGACTCTCAATTCTCTGGATCATCAGACTTGATCAGGTTCTGTGGACAGAGATACTTGCAGATTCCAGAAGAAGCTGTTGGTGACTCTTCTGGACTAAGACTAAGACTATGGTTATCTCCAGGCCAGAAAATAAGCCGTCTGACATTTGCAGAATGAGGTCCCCATAGGGTGAATTTGATGATGCTACCCCATACAGGGGGCAATTTATCCTCTGGGTACCTCCTTCTGTTTAGTTTTGAGGCCCTGATTCGGATTGAGGTTCACAGAGGGTAAATTTAGTGATGCTACCCTGCTGTGCAGGGTAGCATCACTGAATTCACCCTCTGGGACCTCATTTTGCAGATGTCATTCTGCTTATTTTCTGGCTTGGTTATCTCTCCTCGAATCATCACTTATTGATTTATCGGATACTTCGATGTTGATAGCGTGTATTCAGAAATTTGGAGATCCTCACTCTTCCTCATGTACTCCTTTATGAGAGATATTCTCCTTATAGCATTTCAGAACAACAAGCAAACATTATTAAAACATTTACCTAGCAACCTCATCATGATTAGCTGAAGTTCCTTCCTTTAACCCATTGAGGGCCTAATTTTGACTTTTTTCTATTTGATGAACCGATGAGCCAATTTGAACCAAATTTGGTATGTGGTATCGTTGTGTCACAAGTACTTGATTCACACCCAAAAATTCCCAATATCCCTGTGTGAACTCCAGGAGCTAAAAATAAAAATATTTTCAAGCACCCATATTTCCAAAATTACACAGAAAAGCAAACTGTTCTTTCGTATGAAGCATCCTTAGGACTGATGTAGGCAAAAAATGCTATTAGTTGTGTCACTGTGTACTTTAAAACTCTTTGTCTCCAGAACCAGTAGTTAGAATCTTTAGATATATAGTATAAAATCATTATGAGGGTCAGATTTAAGTTTGTTTAAATGAAGCCTATGGTTAATAATTGGGCGCTCTATGCAAGACCAAATTTTAACTTACCGTATTTACTCTGTATATTGGGACACTCTATAATTTGGGACACACATTTTTTCCAGAAAAATATTTTTTTTTTATGCTCCAATGTTTGGGACACTCAGGAGACTTGTTTCCAGTTGGCCCAGTCACCTGAAAACGGTGCAAAATGCTCAATATTAAAGCTAAGTTTGTGTTTAATTTTCCTTTTTAAACAATTAAAAATTGATAATACATACTGATTTGTGTTGTTTTTATTTAAATCTGTTCCTACGTTTTAATATTTATAGTCCGGACTGACATGAGGAAGACTATTTAATATTACATTGTGACAGTCTTCAACCCTTTACTGAATGCTAGTGGCAGATGACACTCATAAAAAGAATTCTTGTGCAACTAAAAATTTTCATTTTTTGCTTCCAAAACATAGTTTATGACCCTGCATTAGAATGAGCGCAATGCGCTTGTTCCAATGAGGGGCATAAGCTATGTTTTGGAAGCAAAAAATGAAAATTTAAAAAAAAATCGGATGGCAATTTTCATATATAGACAGTGATGGAAAACGAATCACACACAACTTGATTCAGCATCAAAACAAGACCAGGTTGTGTTTTTTCCCCATTTTCTAAGATGTGGGACATCTGTGATAATATTTATTTTTAGCTGTCCCAATACATAGAGTAGAGTAGTTCAATATGGGGAATAATCTTTAAAGTCTTTTTCAGATCTGCCAGTCAGAATCTTTTGATATTGGGGTCAGATTTCAGTGTGTTCAAAGCAAGTTCCTTGATTAATATTTAGGCTCCCTATTAGACACCAAATTTTAACTCGGTGCAATAGGAGGAATATTCTTTAAAAATCTTCTCACAAACCCCCCATCAGAATCTTTTGATATACAGTGGGACCCTCTTAATTGGATATCTCTTAATTGTATGTCCCTGTTAATTGAATATAATTTTCAAACACAAAACCATTTACCATACCTTCAGTACAAATTTGATCTGTTAATTGCATATGGGCTGTAGAGTAAATTCCTGTTAATTGTATATAAATTTTTGTAATATATCGAAAAAATTACTGTGACACACACCAAATTCCCCTTATTTATCAACCTTTTTGGCCTCACTACATCCAATACAGGCATTTATTCTATTATATCTTGTTTGACAGAGCTCATAGAGCTCTGTCAAACAAGATATAATAGAATAAATGCTCAGTTTACCTCCAGAACACAGGAAACTGACCAAATCCCTGTTAATTGTATACTCCTGTTAATTGAATAATTTTCACTGGCAAAATGGCTATTCAATTAAGAGGATTCTACTGTATTTTTAAAAAATTCAAAAAATTGCACAAGTTGGAAATACACATTTTTGGTGCACTCAAGAGACCCACCCACCCCCACGTCACGTCTTGCACATTTTTGGTGCTCACCCCCCCCCCCCCCCCTACTCCCCCCCCCCCCCCCCCCCCCCCCTGTAATCTTTTGTTATATTGTATACACCATCCTATGGGAAATCAGATTCAAGTTTATAATAATGAAGTCCCTGGATTAATATTTGGTATCCCCATTGGAGCCTCAGTTTTAACTTACCCCATATGAGGAATAATCTTTGAAAATCTTCTCCAGAACCATTAGTCACATTCTCATGATATATGGTATACAGCATCTATACAGGGGTCTGATTCAAGTTCTTCTGTTGGTTCTTGGCCTTTCTATAGGAGCGTGAATTTTAAATTAGTGTAATATAGGGATAATATTCAAAATTCTTCATAACGCTTTACCTAACTTGAAAAGCAGATGATACTTGCAAAGAAAATTCTTGAATAGGCCACACAAAGTAGAGCTTCTGTTTCTCAGGCCATTATTTGTGAAATTGCATGCGGGCGAGCGTTTTTTTATTTTATTTTTTATTTCAGTAATTACTTCTTAGCCATCAAAAAGTTCATGTTCTTGGTTCAAATTTTAGGCCTCATAATCTACAGAATAGCATGGGTGGTGGTGTATTTCATCTCTTGAGTGCAAGAAGGCTTTGCAATGCTAAAGCATTGCAAAGCCTTCTTGCACTCAAGGGACAAATTCATCAATTTTTTTAACATGGAAAAATATCAGACATAAATCATTTAATTTTAATTTTTTTAAAGTTTAAATTGGTTATAAAAAGAGAGCATGCGGCAGCCAAAAGGACCATGCGGGAGGGCCTGAGAAACAGATTTTTTATTTCTTATCAACCTACTCACAATTGTTTACTACAGGCTTGCACTACAGTGGAAGTCCCCAACTCGGATAAAATACTCTCTATTTTTGTCTTTCCCAAGCAAGTTGGGAAAGAAAAGAGGTGCAAAAGCACCAATAAAAGTAAGCCAAAACTGGGTCGAGTGCAACCGGCGCAGACCCAGTACGGGACGCTCTCTCCCAAGTACAACTCCACGACTTCCGTTGCCAGTGCGCATATACCGTCTCTAAAGACTCATTTTTTTTTAAATCTGCTTCGTGTCGAGATGTTTTTGCACGCTTATCAGTGTTCCTCCAGCTCGATGTTTGATGATTCCTGATTCATTATACCACAGTGTATCCTTTGTTTTCTCAGGAACAGTGTTTTATATATTCTCTTTTCTATTATATGTCCATAATGTATTTTTATTTGCTCTCTCTCGAGTCGCTCGCGAATTTCGCATGCCACGCGGTTCGGACTTAGATTTTTTCACAATTTTTGTTAATGCTTTTTTTGCAAAATTTTCAAATTGTGTTAGAGTTAGGTGTCAGCGGGGGTACCACTCCTGCAGTGTTTCTTCTTTCTTTTGAGAGTAGTCTTCCTGTTGGGTGGTTCCCGGTCGACCTTCTGGGGTCTTTGTTTCTGTCACCTTTCTCTCTTCTTTGGGGGTGTTCTGTTTTCTCATCTCCACTTCTCTGCTCCTCTCACCTCTATCATGCCCAGGACAATTCCCTGTGGGCAATGTCTACTGCCAAAGCATGTGGACGATGTACATTTGTCTTGTTCCTCCTGTAATGGGTGTTCGGCCGAGCGGCCGTGTGGTGTCTGTGGAACATGGTCTTCCACCTTCTGGGCGTCAGTAAACCGTGTCGTTCGTTCTCGTGGCCGTGCCTCCCGCTCCCGCGGGAAAGGAGAACGTGGTCGTTCGGGGCCTCCCGAGTCGACTTTGTCTGGTGAGAGTTATTCCTCCTCCGTGGGGGATGTGCAGTCTTTTCCTGTGGTGGATACTGCGGGAGCCGTTGAGTGTTCTGGTGTAGAGATGCCTGGTTCCGGGACTACGGTCCCCCTCCAGTCGACATCTGAGGCTGTCACTAGGGTTGTGACTCCTCCTTCGAGCCGAGCCGGTGTGCTCTCTCCACTATTTCACCAGCCTCAACGACTCTCGACGTATCTACTACTGCTGCTGGCCCGTCTGCTTCGTTATCTGTTTCAGCCGGCCTCGGCTTTTCGCTGCAGGGGACTGCAGGACTGTCCGATACTGTAGACGTGGGATATCGGCCTCAGCCTTCCCTGACTTCAACTCGGCGAAGTCGGAAGGGGCTGCCGGCCGAGCCCATCGCTGTGGTCTCTTCGCCGTCGAGCACCACAGTTGTGTCTTTGGATTCGGATGTTCGTAGTGGAAACACTATGAACTCCGTGGCGTTTCCGTCTACTCACTCTGGTCACACGACCAGTTTTGGGGGACCAACGCCTTTTGTGCAGCCTGGACCTTCTGCCCCGCAGAGGTCCGCGTTGATTCTCATGAGTTCTCGCAATATTGATCCTCGGGGTGCATCGTACCCCTATACACGTCTGCCTTCAGATGTTTCGGCTGCCCCCCGTCGTCCTGCGTCAGGTGTTTTGGAGGATCGTGACCCTTCGCTGGTTAAGAGGGTCAGAGGTGAAGCCACTTTGCCGGTTCGCTCCCCTGTCGAACCGGTCGGTACAGGCAGTGAGCTTAGGGAGGCCCTCTCCTTACTCACTCAGGTTCTTTCTAAGAGCTTTCCTGTTGCTTCCAGCGAGGCTATGGGTGGTTTCCAGGCGCCTCCTTTGGCGCCGCCTCCCGGGATTGGAAACAGGCCGGTTTCCGATTCCTCTGGTGTCCCGACACCATGGGAGGCGTCGGCTGGTTTGCCCACGATGGGCTATGTGTCTTCCGACTCTGGGGAGGAGTCCGACATGCTTGAGGTCGAGGGCCAGCAGTCTTCGGACTTGGGGGCGGCTCTTGACTTTGTGTTTGGGTTTCTGCCTGAGCTCAAACCTGCTAACCAGCCGACAGTGTCAGCCTGGCCGCGATCATCGGTCGCGCGCCAACAGCCTATGGAGCAACCTGCTTCTGGGCGCCTTCGACCGTGCCAGTTGGTACAGGTGGTTGAGGCTTTTTCAGCATTGGATGCCAAGCTGAATTCCAAGGCTTTGAAGACTTCGTTCTTCACCAGGGTTGACACCTTTTTGCCTCCTGTGCGTTATCGTTCCTACGATTCCGCCAATCCGTCAGTCTGCCAGGCTTTGACGGTTCTGGATCAGGACTTCACTTCCCTCGGGCTTTCCAAGCCCAAGTCTGCCGTCATTCCAATGATGACTCTGGAGTCCACGTTGGGCTTATCTAGAGAGATGCTTGGCATGCTTTCTCTCTCAGATCACGTCGTCTCAGCTTTGGCTGCTTATCTGCCTCCAGATAAGTTTGACGAGGTACAGGCTCCTTTGCGTGTGCTGTCCAAGGCGCTTATGCACCTTACTCACACGCATGCCTGTAACACGGCCAATTTGGAATTAGTTTGAAGGGACGCTGTGCTGGACACAGGACGATCCCTTCCCGAGGAGCAGCGTGCTACTCTTCGATCTGCTTCTTTGGCAGGTCCGCAACTTTTCCATGGTTCCGTGTCGACGGTCCGGGATGACGTCCTACGTCATTCCAAAGATCAGCTGCTGTTTCGTCAGCTTGATCAGCCTTCTCGGGGAGGCAAGGGCCGTTCCAAGCCTAACAAGTACCCTTCTGCTTCCTCTGTGAAGCAAAAGGCTGGTCCTTCTGCCGCCGCCTCTACTTCTTACTCACGGGGTAAAGGTAGGGGTCGGCAGAATCGAGGGAAGTCTCAGGATTCTTCATTTAGCAGAGGAGGTGGTTTCTCCTCTCGCGGGCCTCGTCAGGGCTCGAAATGAAGGTCCTCACCTCGACTCGTCCCAGGTTGGAGGAAGGATAGCAGAGTTCGCAGACCATTGGACCACCATCACATCCGATCCATGGGTGTTAGATGTTGTTCGGTCCGGGCTGCGCATATCCTTCCGACAGCACCCCACTCTGTCAAGGGTGCCTCTTCCAACCACAGTTCCTTCAGACGTTTTACGTCGGGAACTTTTGTCCACGGAGATTGCCAATCTCCTGGCAAAGGGGGCGATCGAGGTCGTCAAGAACGTTCAGTCAGTGGGTTTCTATTCCCGCCTGTTCTTGGTGCCGAAGAAGGACGGCCGACTCCGACCGGTTATCGATCTGAGTATCCTGAACCAGTCTATCATTGCTCCCAAGTTCAGCATGGAGACTTTCAGGTCGGTCCGCCAATCCATTCACCAGGGAGATTTCGCAGCCAGCATCGACCTGCGAGACGCTTACTTCCACGTTCCGATGCATCGGGCGTCACGGAAGTATCTCAGGTTCGCTTTTCTGGGGCGAGTTTACCAGTTCAAGGCCATGCCTTTCGGCCTCAACCTGGCTCCTTGGGCGTTCACCAGACTGATGCCGCATGTGATAGCGTTCCATCGCACACAGTCCAGGGTGACTACTTCGGCATATCTGGACGATATCCTCCAGAGGCATTCCAATGCTGCCTTACTGGAATCGGATGTCGCCACTCTGTTGAGCTTGCTCACGTCGCTAGGATTCAGAGTCAACGAGGAGAAGTCAGACCTGGTCCCTTCTCAGTCGTTTTGTCATCTGGGGATGTCTTTCCAAACCAAATTCAATTTGGTGGCTGTTCCCCAGGCCAAGGCTGTGATTCTCTCACCTTTTGCTCTGACTCTGTCCCAGTCCAGGTCCGCGACCGCTCAGAGTTTTCTCCGGCTGATCGGTCTCTGCGGTTCGGTGACGGATCTCATTCCTTTAGGTCGGCTGCGTGTCAGACCTCTCCAACACTTTCTGCTCAGTCGTTGGAGACCGAATGTAGATTCTCTGGATCAGGTGCTTCCGTTTCCGGACTCTCTGTATCCTCACCTTCTTCCCTGGACAGATGTTGAGTGGATTACGCAGGGTGTTCCGCTGGACTTACCCACGTCCGATCGCATTCTGACGGCAGATGCCAGCGATCTCGGATGGGGTGCGACGTTGGATCCTCTCGGTCTTTCCCTTCACGGGATGTGGGACCAGGATCAAGCAGCTCTACACATCAACCAGAAGGAGCTTCTTGCTCTTCTTCTGAGTTTCAGGCAGTGGATCCCTCACCTGTCGAATCGCCAGGTCCTTCTACTATCCGACAATTCGACAGTGGTTGCTTACATTCGGAACCAGGGCGGCACGCACTCGCTTCCGATGTACGAGTTAGCTCGGGATCTTTTACTGCTCGCTCAGGATGTTCACGCCGGAGTGGTTGTTCGTCACATTCCCGGTCGTCTGAACGTCCTAGCCGACTCCCTGTCCCGACAGGGCAGGGTTATTTCCACCGAGTGGATGCTTCACAGGGCAGTGTTCCAGTCGCTTTGCGATCTCTGGGGACGTCCCCACATCGACCTCTTTGCGACTCGTTGGAACCATCAGGTGGACACTTTCGTGTCCCCATGTCCAGATCCTCTGGCTTTTGCCGTGAACGCTCTGTCATTCGATTGGAACGGTCTAGTCGGCTACGCCTTCCCGCCGGTTCCGATTCTTCCTCAGGTTCTCGCCAAAATTCGAACCTGCAGTTGTCGAATCATTCTGATCGCTCCCCTGTCGCCTCAGCGGGTGTGGATCAATCAGCTCCGCTCGCTGCTGGCGGCGGTTCCGGCACGTCTCCCGCTACGTCGCGACCTTCTTTGTCAAGGTCGCCCGAGGAGGTTTCACGTCGACCCGACTTCATTGTGCCTTCACGCATATCTTTTGTCAGGTCCTGTCTCCTCCGTAGAGGTTTTTCGAGACGAGCAGTGGAGTGCATTTCTTCTTCAAGGAGGCACTCCACTGGTTTAGCTTATGCAGCTAAATGGAAGGTCTTCTGTCGATGGTGTGCTGATCACTCTGTTGATTATGCCAATCCTTCGATTTCACAGATTGCGGAGTTTCTGGTATATCTGTTTGATTCTCGGGGTCTCCAGCCTGTTACCATCAAGGGTTACAGGTCTATGCTTTCAGAGACTTTTTCTTATGTGGGGAAGCGTCGTATCGGCACTAATCCTTACCTCTCCAAGCTTGTTCGGCACTTTTCCTTGAAAACGCCTCAGACTTTGCAGCTTACTCCACGATGGAATCTTTCGTGGGTGCTGCTTTGCTTGGGGGGGGGGGGGGGGGGGGGGGGGGGGGGCGCCGTTCGAACCTTTATCCCAGGTGGATATGCAATTTCTCACATACAAGATGGCTTTTCTGATGGCATTTGCTTCGGCCAGACGGGTTAGTGAGCTTCACGCCCTCTCGGTTGACCCGGCCTTTTTTAGGAGCTCTCCCAGCAGTGTTACTTTTACCACTGATTGCTCCTTTTTGGCTAAGAATTAGTTACCAGATACTACTCCTCCTCCTATCTGTATCAGGGCTCTTCCCTCTGTTGAGGGTACTCGCCCTTTGCTCTGTCCGGTCCGTGCCATTCGCATTTATCTTGATCGGACACGCTTCATACGGAAAGGCAGAAAACGGTTTTTTCTGTCTCTCATTCCGGGTCGACAGAAGATCTCTCCTCAATCCATTTCTCGATGGATTTGTCTTGCTATTCGTACGGCTTATAGTCGTTTAGCAGCTGGCGATTGTATTACCAATCGTATTTCTGCCCACGAGGTGCGGGCACTGTCTACCTCTTGGGCTTATTCTAACTCCGTCAAGTTGTCGGATGTTATGCAGGCAGCCTACTGGAGAAATGCTTCTACTTTCTCCACCTTTTATTTACGCCAGTTGCAGGAGCAGTCGGAGGACCTTTTTGCCCTGGGTCCTCTTTCTTCTGCTCAGGCTGTTGTCTGCCATAGCCATTAGGCTTCTTGAAGGTCAGTTTCAGCCTTGTGCTGTTACTGCCCTTTTTCTGTCTGTGTGTCACACAGGCTCATATGTCTCTTTTCATTGTCCTTTACCAATGATTGCGACATTATGGTTGATAAGCCTCGGGACCTCTTCCATCTACTTCACGGTTCCAGTGCACTGGGTTATGTGGGGGTTGGTTATGCGATTCCCTCCAGCCTTTTGTCTATTCAGCCTGTAGTAAACAATTGTGAGTTGGTTGATAAGAAATCTAAATTTTATAGTAAATTTCCTTTCTTATTATACCTACCACAATTGTTTACATGGAGGCCCTCCCGTCTTCTTTACGGGTAAAGAATCTTTCCTCCCCGCTGATCACATAACTCTAACGTTTACGGATTCAAAAAGAATGAGTCTTTAGAGACGGTATATGTGCACTGGCAACGGAAGTCGTGGAGTTGTACTTGGGAGAGAGTGTCCCGTACTGGGTCTGCGCCGGTTGCACTCGACCCAGTTTTGGCTTATTTTTATTGGTGCTTTTGCACCACTTTTCTTTCCCAACTTGCTTGGGAAAGACAAAAATAGAGAGTATTTTATCCGAGTTAGAGACTTCCACTGTAGTGCAAGCCTGTAGTAAACAATTGTGGTAGGTATAATAAGAAAGGAAATTTACTATAAAATTTAGATTTTTTTAGGCCATAACTAATTATTTTCATTTTTTGTCTCTAAAACAAAGGTTATAATCCCTCATTGGAACGAGCTCGATGAATTCATTTCAACGAGGGCACATAAGCTATGTTTTTGAGACAAAAAATAAAAATATAATGAAAATTAATTGGCGATTTTTGAGAATCGCGCTGGCCGGTTTTGGCCGTTACATTGGGTAAAGGGTTAGGAGAATTTTACTTTAAACTAAAAGGTAGATGGTTCGGTCCTGACCAGCGATTACTGTGTCGTGTCCTAGACACTTAATCCCAATTGCCCTTGTTGGATCATTGTGGCGCTGTGCACTAAGGTGTGTCATTAGTGCACTTGCCTTCAGCTGCTGCTAATTCTGCTTATTTTAGTTAATTGGAGAGACTGACAGTTCTCACTGCTGCTTGGTGGTTCTCTCCAGGGTAGTGCTATGCGGTGTACTGATTTGTCGGTACGGGTTCGGTATTACAGGGATACCGAAAACCGTACCAAAACAAAATCAAAATATCGTTTATTTTGGTACAGTGGAACCCTGTTAATTGAATAGCCACTTTGCCAACAAAAATTATTCAGTTAACAGGAGTATTCAATTAACAGGGATTGTGTCACTTTCCTGTATTCTAGAGATAAACTTAGCATTTATTCTATTATATCTTGTTTGACAGAGCTCCATGAGCTCTGTCAAACAAGATATAATAGATTAAATGCATGTATTGGATGTACTGAGGCCAAATAGGTCTATAAACAAAGGAAAACTTGGGAGAGTCAGGGCAATTTCTCGACAGGTTACAAGATTTTTTATTCAATTAACAGGAGTTTACTCTATCAGGTCAAATTTGTATTGGAGGTATGGTAAATGATTCTGTGTTTGGAAATTTTATTCAGTTAACAGGGTTATTCAGTTAAGAGATATCCAATTAAGTGGGCTCCACTGTATTTATATTTATCTGCGAAATTGACAAAGTCAATTCATCAAAGTGTATCATAAATCTAAAGGCCTGTGGGACGCATCTTTGGATTGACTTGATAAGAAAACATGCAAATGTGAACTTTGTAAGCGGCAGGTAGCAGCAGAGAAATACATCAGAGAAAGAGGTGAAAAAAATACGACAGAAAAACGAAAAATGGCAAGTTGTTAACTTGGCACTTCCATTTCTAAAGAAATACGACTAGGTTTGAGTGTTCCTAACATACAGACGGATTCAATATATTTTCTGGAAATTTCTGTTCGATTTATTCACAGGGGACATTAGGGGTTGGGTGGGTGGTTGACTTGTTGGAAATTGGTTGGAAATAATCCACTGGGCTTGACAATTCAATACGTTGATAACTTGATATACTAGAGCTGTAGGTTAACCGAAACCGAACCGAGGTTTTTAGTTTTTAAAAAAAACGAAACCGTCAACATCCCGTTATCTAAGGTTTTTCATTTTTTGTTAAATACTCTCTTGCTGCAGAAATTCACAGAATGTAGCCATCCCAGAGTAGTGAAAGTACCCAGACACTGCCAATGGCAGTGTCTGGGTACTCTCACTACTCTGGGAAGGCTACATTCTGTGAATGTCCGACATTTCAGTTTAGTTGTGTTTGCAGCTTTCCTCATGTTGCGTGTAGGTGTCAGACCTCGAAAAATGGCCAAGCACAATAAAAGTTCTGTATATTTTTATACTGTACCAATGACCCAGACATAGCTGGTGCTAACTCTTAAAAATATAGGGCCAAACACAAATTTTGCCCCCCAATCCCCAAAATTTGCATCTAAAACCAAAGAAAACATGTCCTGAATGGCCCTCCATACTTCACCTCTACTGCGCATGCGCAGTGTCAAGGACGTCCCGAAATTGGCGCCATTAATCATTCTTTGTTTGGCCCTGACTGATCTTTGTGCTTGTAAATCTCAGTTTAAATGATGCCAGACACATAAATATTAGTGAAATGGTGATTCTAAGGAGGATATAGAAGGAGGAGAGGAAAAATGAGTGACAGAAAATAATCAGGGCTGTAACTTGAAATTTTTTGATGAAATTATGTTAAGTTACCTATTTTCGAGGCAACTGCCTCTTGTGGTCATTCTTGTTATCAAGATTACACTGCTTATTCAGTGTTTTCCTCTCTCCCTTTCCTTTAAGTCCCCTCTTGCTATTCTCCCATGCTTTTGGCATATTTTCTGTAATATTATTACTAAAATTTCTTGGGAGTTTTAGCTGGATAACAGAATGTATTCTGTTCTTTTCCCCATGTTTACGTCTTCACCTATGGGTGGTTAGGCGTAGTGTTCTGCATCTACCATCTGATGTTCTGCAGTTTCTTCCCTGGAAGTCTCTGTTTTGCATCAGATAGTGTATTATTGGTAACTGATTTCGGGCCAGGGTGCCTGGAGTCTTGATTTAGTGTTTTTACACTTATTGTTTACATTTCCAACAGCCCTCTGTGTGAGGGGGGATTTCTTGAAAATAATATCTTGATGTTAATTTAATCATAACTAGACACATTATTATTGTTCGTAAGTGTTGCATAAATTGTTTAAAATATTTTTAGAATTTTTGTCCACACTTAGACTTGGGATCCATTGGGGCTCAACGTTACTTTTCAGAAACTTGGGCTGTTTTGAAAAAATATTTTTTCAAAAAGTTTTTGATTCAATTATTTTTTCTATGTTAATGGATCTTGTTATTATGTATTTTGATTGTCAGGGGTTGGTGCGAGTACTAGGACTTTGTTTTCTTTTCACATTGAAAGGATATTGTTCAATTGTAATAAGAGGAAATCTTCCTCTGACTTTCATAATCATTGTATAATGTAGTCAGTGTACTCACACTAACTCCGGTTCTGTATGTGTTGATTACGATGACAACATGGGAAGCGTGTGTCACGGTATGTTAGTGGGGAATTGGCCATTTTGGTCCTTTCCCCGCAGGGTCACTCTACTTTATCAATCTCTATGTCAGACGATCATGATCAGGGTGATGTATCCGTGATGTCTTCCAAAAAGTGTGCCTCCGTCGTCACAATTAATGAAGAGCTAGCGGAAAAGTGCTCAGGTAATACGTCAATTGCCTAAGAGGACCCTGTTAGGTTTGACGTCCGCTAGCTCGCCTGGTGTAGCATCCATTCATCGAATGGTTCGGCAGCCGGGTTCATCCGTTGCGGTCAAGAAAGGAGTTTTGGGTGATGCGAGCACTATAAATATCCATGTGCACACCCAGTGACGGCGGATTAGAGGGGAGAACGGAGGAAGCCTTTTAGTCCGGTTCATAGCTCGTCCAGGCCCATCCGGGCTGCGAGCGAGAGAGGCCCCTCTCTCGTACATCAACAGCTGGCCCCAGATGTTGTGGTACAAAATGTCTCGCATTCGGAGCATACGTCCGCCACTCGGGACGCTCCGTTATAGAGACAGTCCGGAGAGACTGTCAATAAGGCTTCCTCATTCTCATGGCAGCGCACACGACCGCACCTTCGCTACGTGACCTCCGATATCCAGTCAACTTCGCCAATCAGAGAATCCTCGGCGACCAGGTCATGCCATCCGATAGCCAGGGACACGAGGCCTGCAGACTCCGGACGTTCGCATAAGAAAGTATGCGGGAGTCAACGTATACGGAGCTTCCAGCGGCAAAGCATTGTAAGACCGCTTCTGCACAGGCCTCGGTGACGGACGTGCTATCCCAAATAGTACAACTTATCGCAGCATCCCAGCAATGACAGAATCTCTGTCGCATAATATAATATCCGACGACGCTGGGTCGGGACGCTCCGCGGAAACATCAGGTGCGGACGTCCGAAAATTTCATACGGTCCGACGGGATGCCGAAAGGGATTCGGATGTTTTCGAGCTTTCCCTTTCGGAACAACATAAGCTGTTGTATATGTCATCCGACTTCATCTTCTAGAGGTTCTTCGTCGGACCAGTATGCTGCGATACCGGATAAGCAACTGATAGCGTCGGTGGACTTAGAAATTTTTGGTTCGGTTCAGGGACATCGTCCCTCAGTTCCGACACAGTCCAATAATGTCTCAGATACGTTCGATTTATTGAATGACGCTATATATATTTTTTATATGCTTGCTATGTACAAGCATATCTGGTTTCTTGTTCGCAAAATTACTGAGATGTCTTTCAAAAGTGTGCCTCTGTCGTCATAGTTAATGAAGAGCTAGCGGCAATTAGTGCTCATGGATTACGTCAATCCCCTAAGAGGTCCCTAGTAGGATCGACGGAGTTGACATTCGCTAGCTCACCCGGTGTAGCGTCCATTCATCGAATGGTTCGGCAGTCGGGTTCGTCCGTTGCGGTCTAGGATGGAGATTTGGGTGATGCGAGCACTATAATAGACTTTAGTTCACACCCAGTGACGACGGATTAGAGGAGAGATCGGAGGAAGCCTGTTAGTCCGGTTCCTAGCTCGTCCGGTCCGTCTGGGCGGCGAGCGAGAGAGGTCCCTCTCTCGTGCAACAACATATGGGACCGGATGTTGTGGTACAGACATTTCACCTTCGGAGCGTATGTCCGCCACTCGGGACGCTCCGTTATATAGACAGTCCGAGTGACTGTCGATAATGCTTCCTCATCCTCACAGCAGCACACACGACCGCACATTGGCTACGTGACCTTGAATATCCGGCCAGCTTCGGCATTCAGTGATTCCATGGCGAACAGGTCACGCCATCCAGTAGCCAAGGGACACGAGGCCTGCACACTCCGGTCGCTCGCATAATAGAAGTATGCACGGGGTAACGAACACGGAGCTTCCAGCGGCAATGCATCGTAAGACCGCTTCTCCACAGGCCTCAGTGACGGACGTGCTATCCAAAATAGCACAGCTTTTCGTAGCATCCCAGCAAACGACAGATTCTCAATCGGATCAGGAATAATCTGACAGCGCTGGGTCGGTACGCTCCGCTGTTGCATCAGGTACGGACGACCGAATATTTCATAGGGTCCGACAGGATGGCAAAAGGGATTCGGATGATTTCGAGCTTTCCCTTTCGGAACAACAGAAGCTGCCATACATTTCTTCCGGCATTATCTTCCAGAGGTTGTTCCGTCGGACTACATTGCTGCGATGCTGGATAAGAGACTATAGCATCATTGGACACGGAGTTTTGGATCGGTTCAGGGACATTGTCCCTGAGATTCCGACGCAGTCCAATAATGTCTTTAGAACATTCGAATTATTGAACGACGCTATATATATATAAGCTTGCTATCAACATGCTAGTATAGTTTCTTGTCCGCAATGCTCTATTCTGCCTTTCGTGAATTCTAGGAAATAATTGTTTATTGGCGGAACTGGGCTTACCGAGAGTTCCTTTGCGTCTAAGACGGCGAGACTGAAGACTGCAAATTATCTTTTTCGCCGTCTATGTCAATTCCAACCACGATGTTGGAAACGACAATGATGTATAATAGACTTAACTTAGACGCTTTATCATACGTATACCACCTTACTGAGACGTTTATCATTACGTCTTCAAGAGAAAGAATTCCAGGATGATCCTCAATGAGATTTCTTTCAGGGGCAGTAGTTTTTCCACGTATAACTCCGCCCTTCATTGGCAACCTGGAGTTGGTTAGATGTGATGCAGCCCTAGCTACATCCACGTGCATGGATAGTAAGGTGAAGAACTCTCTCAGAGTCGCTTCGGTCTCGAGACGCTTCTCTTCGACGGCAACCTTTCAGCAATCTTGAATTGCTCGATATACACGTTCTCTTGTTTATCAAGTGTAACAAGAGATTCAGACGTGGGCAAACATTCGGTGGTTGACTTAGAGAGTTCCACTGTAGTTGCCGGATCCGAGTTTTTCGATTATGACGGATGTCAGTCAAACAGGTTGGGACACAGTTTTGATCCCAACGGATTCGAAGTGCCAGGGTCTTTGGGTTCCGCAGTTTTTAGGCAAGTTCCTTACTTCCAAGGAAGAATATTATGTTGGCTTGCACTACGTCATTGGATGAATTTTATTCAGAAACGCATGTTCAATCCTGTCCGATAATACGACAGTAGTTGCGTATATCCGGAACCAGGGAGGCACTCATTCGGTTCTGTTATTAATTTTAACGGAAAGAATCCTTCTGTTTGTTATAGAACACCAAGTTCTGTTTCGGTGCGTCATATTCTCAGTCGTCAGATCGTATTAGCAGACTCCCTTTCACGTAAGGGTCGTTTGTTGCCGTCGGAATGGACTAACAAAAAACAAGTATTCAATCAGATTTGCTATCAATGGGAGCGCCCAGTGATAATTTATTTGCGACACAACTCTCCAATCAATTGTAGACGTATGTGTCACCGTGTCCGGATCCCTGAGCATATGTAGTTAACGCTCTATCGATCTAGTAGGACGCTATGATAGGATATGCGTATCCTCCATCGCTGTTGATTCAGCAAGTATTGCTAGAATTATTCATTCACAATACAATTCTGTTGGTAGCATCTCTGTCCCACAGAGACGGTGGATAAATTTACTTAGATGTCTACTGTGGGACTTACCGCGGAAACTTCCTGCACGAGAGGATCTTTTTTCGCTAGGGAAATCGTGTCAACTCTATCACAACCCGCAAGATCTCAACCTTCACGTATTCCGTTGTGCGGTCCTTCTTGTATAGCAAGCACTGTATAGGACCAGCAGTGGACGCGATACCTAACTGTAGAAGGACCTCCTCTTCGCTATAGTATGCGGCTAAAGTGGAGGTTCTTCCGTCATTGGTGTAGGGATCTTTATGTTGATATTTTTGATTCCTCCATACCAGACATTGCAAACTTTCTAGTATACTTGTTTAACGAAATCATCTGCAGCCAGTTACTTTTATAGGTTATAGGTCTATGTTATCTGATACCTATGCACACCATGATAGTTTACAATGGAGCCTAATGTCTCTTTATCTAAGTTAGTTTGAAACTTTTCGATAAGAGACCTAGAATCGTTTGATTAATTCCTATTTGGAATTTAGCTTGGGTTCTTATTAACTAAAGCAACCATTTGAATCCTTGAGACAGCAGTTTCAAATTCTGGTCTTTTAAGGCAGCGATTCTCTTAGCCTTCTCTTCTGCTGAAGAGTCAGTGAGCTTCATACACTATCGGTGGACGATTCTCACTTTCGTAGTATCGGGAACTCTATTGCCTTTACTACTAATGTTGTATTTTTGGTTAAGAATCAGGCTGCTAATGATATCCGGAACCTATTGTTTTTAAGGTCCTTCCGTCTTCGAGCGGGCATAGGCCTTTACTCTGTCCGGATAGACCTTTATGTATTTATTAACAGATCTCAGTTTATCAGTAGGACGTAAAGCTTCTTCTGGCTCTGATGCCTAATAGAAAGGTCATTACGGTCCATTCTATTACTTAATGCATTCAGTTAACTATCGGTACTGCTTAGGATAATCTATCCTTAACTCAGCAGTCTGTGCTTAAGATTTCGGCTCATGAAGTAAGAGCTCTTCTACATCTTGGGCTGACGTATAGTTTTGCTATTATAGATTAAATAGGCTGCATATTGGTCTCAACCATCCACATTCACGAATTTTTATCTCAGAAATATTGTATCCATTTCTGGAGACCTGCATTGTTTAGGTCCATTATCAGCTGCTCAGAAAGTCGATCACTTAACAATTGCAACTATAGCTATGTAGGCTTTATGTTCCGGCAGTGACTCCGTCCTGCTGCCCTCTTCGCTCTGGGCTATTTGACCCGGGGCAAGAAAAAGGGGGGGGGGGGGAGGGTGTTCCCTTGGGTCACCTGTTTTTTATTATGAAAACAAGGGGATATCTCCTCCGGAGTTAGTATTTCTGAGCTGTTACTGGGATGGTTTCTTAAGTGAAAGTTATGTTTTTAAATTCATTCATGTCATAGTTTTAAAGTATAGCATTTGAATATGTCATGTGTCAAACGGATGTTATTATACTATCCTCGGACACTTTTAAAAGAGTATAAAGAGTCTCAATTCTTTGGACTAACTTTATTTATTGGCTTACTTTAAATATAATTAGTATACGAATTATACTGGATATTAATAGAGAACATGGATGTTATGATGCTCAGTTATAAAGGTATTGTGTCTTTCTAATTTGTCATAAATAAGAAAGATACACGTGAAGCCTATTTCTCCTTTTCTCCTACAGGAGATGACTCTATTTTATATAGTTGAGCTTATTGGATTTTCCTCCATGTCCTGGGCCCTCCAGCCTTTTTTCTATTCAGCTATGTCTGGGTCATTGGTACAGTATAAAAATCTGAAAAAATTTATAGTAATTTATATATTTTTTATACTTACCAATGACCCAGATGGGGATGGCCCTTCCAGGAGTTGGGAACTCATACCTCCCCGGTGAGGACATAGCGCTTACCAGGCACTGATGGTAAGAATGATTAATGGCGCCAATTTCAGGATGACCTTGACACTGCGCATGCGCAGTAGAGGTGAAGTATGGAGGGCCATTCAGGACATGTTTTCTTTGGTTTTAGATGCAAATTTTGGGGATTGGGGGGCAAAATTTGTGTTTGGCCCTATATTTTTAAGAGTTAGCACCAGCTATGTCTGGGTCATTGGTAAGTATAAAAAATATATAAATTACTATAAATTTTTTCAGATTTAGGTAATTATTTTGTTGGCCTTCCTGATTCTTCATGTATTATAGCTTATTTCGGGCATTCATTGAGTTTCACTCAATTTCACTGCCATTCAGTTATGACTCTGGACATAATGAGTTTTATTGAATTTTATTTGGCCTCATGACCAAACCGCAAACTGAACTGAACTGAACCGAGGTTTTACTCCACCTGAAAAACCAAAACCAAAACCGAACAAAAAATTGAAAAACATACAGCTCTATGATATACTACCTGTGGTTATTGCTTCTCGGCAATTTTTTTATAGCATTTCTTTCAATTCGGCATTGCTATTTTAAGTTGCAGATAACTTTTAACAACTGATCATTTATTCTGGACAACTCAAAGCTTGTTTTGTTTTATGTTAACTTTGATTTTAATTTTGAAGAAAATTGATGACTTTTGCTGAGGCATCAGTATTTGTTATCTAATTTCAGCTTTACGGACCAAATGGCGAGTTTTATAAACTGAGTAAAACCTGTTACCAATACAGTTCTGGACCTTATAGATACGATATCTGTCCTTTCAAATCAGTGCAACAGAAGGGGATGTCTTCTTCAAGGACTTCTCAGAACATTGGCAGGCATCCTCACTGGAAAATACAGAAAACAAATGCTTATATACTCCTCATGGGTAGTGGAGATTCTCACTTGTGTCCTGGAGAAATATTCAGAGAAACAACCGTAAGTAGAGTGGAGCTGGGAGGTTTATCGGTTTTCCAGTTTTTGTGTCAAACCGGAAAATGGAACTGCAAGACGCAGCAAAAAACAACCAAATGGTTTAGTCTGTTTGTGCATAAACTGATCAAACTAATTTACTGGGAGGGAAATTGACTAGTGCACTCTCATTACTTAGTCTATCAGGGGCTACACTACTGAGCAAGCGACCGTTACATGAATATCCTAGGTCCGATGTGAGACAAAAGTATTAAACCCACCCGATATTACGCAGACAATGAAAGCAATAATTAAATTGGACAAGACATTTGGAGTGAAAGGGATTAACTCCAGAGAGCATAATCTCGGCATTAATTGTGAAATAGATTAGACCAAATAAACTACTGCATGTTGATGTCACAAAATATCAGAATGATAACCAGCCATCAATAATATTTTTATACTGTACCAATGACCCAGACATAGCTGGTGCTAACTCTTAAAATATAGGGCCAAACACAAATTTTGCCCCCCAATCCCCAAAATTTGCATCTAAAACTAAAGAAAACATGTCCTGAAAGGCCCTCCACACTTCGCCCCTACTGCGGATGCGCAGTGTCAAGGACGTTCCGAAATTGGCGCCATTTATCATTCTAAGTTTGGCCCTTCATCAGTTAACATCTGACTGATCTTTGTGCTTTTAAATCTCAGTTTAAATGATGCCAGACACATAAATATTAGTGAAATGGTGATTCTAAGGAGGATAGAAAAGGAGGAGAGGAAAAGAATGTGTGACAGAATATTATCAGGGCTGTAACTTAAAATTTTTTAATGAAATTATGTTAAGTTACCTATTTTCAAGGCAGCAGCCATTTTGTTGTCATTCTGATTATTTAGTTACACTGTTTTTTCAAGTGTTTTTCCTCTCTCCCTGTCCTTTAAGTTCCCCCTTGCTATTCTCCCATGCTTTTGGCATAGTTTCTGTAATTATTATTACTAAAATTTCTTGGGAGTTTTAGCTGTATAACAGAATGAATTCTGTTCTTTCCCCATGTTTACGTCTTCACCTACGGGTGGTTAGGCGTTGTGTTCTGCATCTACCATCTGATGTTCTGCAGTTTCTTCCCTGGAAGTCTCTGTTTTGCATCAGATGGTGTATTTTTGGTAACTGATTTCGGGCCTGGGTGCCTGGAGTCTTATTTTAGTGTTTTTACACTCATTGTTTACATTTACAACAGCCCTCTGTGTGAGGGGGGGATTTCTAAATAATAATATCTTTATGTTATTTTAATCATAACTAGATACATTATTATTGTTCGTAAGTGTTGAATAAATTGTTTAAAATATTTTTAAAATTTTTGTCCACACTTAGGCTTGGGATCCATTGGGGCTCAACGTTACTTTTCAGAAACTTGGGCTGTTCTGAAAAAATATTTTTTCAAAATATTTTGATTTCAATTATTTTTTCTATATTAATGGATCATATTATTATTATGTATTTTGATTGCCAGGGGTTAGTGCGAGTACCAGGACTTGTTTTCTTTTCACATTGAAAGGATATTGATTTCGATGACAATATGGGAAGCGTATGTCACGGTATGTTGTTGGGGATTTGGACACTCCGGTCCTTTCCCTGCAGGGTCACTCTACTTTATCAATTTCTATTTCAGACGATCAAGATTAGGGTGATGTATCTGTGATGTCTTCCAACAGTGTGCCTCCGTCGTCACAATTAATGAAGGGCTAGCGGAAAAGTGCTCATGTAATACGCCAATTGCCTAAGAGGACCCTAGTAGGTTCGACGGCCTTTGACGTCCGCTAGCTCGCCCGGTGTAGCGTCCATTCACCGAATGGTTCGGCAGCCGGGTTCGTCCGTTGCGGTCTAGAAGGAATTTTGGGGTGATGCGAGCACTATAAAATTAACTTAATGCACACCCAGTGACGGCGGATCGGAGAGAGAACGGAGGAAGCCTTTTAGTCCGGTTCATAGCTCGTTCCGGTCCATCCAGACGGCAAGCGAGAGAGGCCCCTCTCTCGTTCAACAACATCTGGCCCCAGATGTTGTGGTACAATGTGTCGTTAGCGGAGCATACGTCCGTCGCTCGGGACGCTCCGTTGTATAGGCAGTCCGCTGAGACTGCTAAGGCTTCCTCTTCTCGTCAGCGCACACGACCGCACCTTGGCTGCGTGACCGCCGATATATTACCAAGCTTCGCCGATCAAGGATTCTTCGGCGACCAGGTCACACCATCCGGCAGCCAGGGATTCGAGACCGATGGACTCCGGACGTTCGCATAGGAAAAGTATGCGGGAGCCATCTGATGCGGAGCTGCCCTCGGCGAAGCAGCGATAGACTGTGCCTCCGCAGGTCACGACGCCGGACATTCTTGTGCACATAGCACAGCTTATCGCAGCATCCCAGCAGCCGACAGAAACGGTGTCGGATTGAGAATTATCCGACAGCGCTGGGGCGGTAGCCGGGGACTCGAGGCCTGCAGACTCCGGACGTTCGCATAGGAAGTGTGCGGGAGTCAACGTTCACGGAGCTTCCAGCGGCAATGCATCGTAAGTCCGCTACTGCACAGGCCTCGGGAACGGACGTGCTTTCCTTAATAGCACAGTTTATCGCAGCATCCCAGCATCAACTGAATCTGTCGCATATATTTTATCCGACGATGCTGGGTCGGGACGCTCCGCGGAAGCGGGTACGGACGTCCGAAAGTTTCATCCGGTCCGACGGGATACCGAAAGGGATTCGGTGGATTTCAAGCTTTCCCTTTCGGAACAACATATGCTGCGATGCCGGATAAGAAACTGATAGCGTCGGTGGACTTAGAAATTTTTGGTTCGGTTCAGGGACATCGTCCCTCAGTTCCGACATAGTCCAATAATGTCACACAAACTTTCGAATTATTGAACGACGCTATATATATTATTATTTTATGCTTGCTATCCAAGCATTTCTGGTTTCTTGTTCGAAGAGTTATGGAGATGTCTTTCAAAAGTGTGCCTCTGTCGTCATAGTTAATGAAGAGTTAGCGGCAATAAGTGCTCATGGAATATGTCTATCGCTTACGGAGTGACATTCGCTAGCTCACCCGGTGTAGCGTACATTCATCGAATGGTTCGGCTGCCGGGTTCGTCCGTTGCGGTCTAGGAAGGAGATTTGGGTGATGCGAGCACTTTAATTACTTTAGTACTCACCCAGTGACGGCAGATTGAGGACAGATCGGAGGAAGCCAACAACATAGGGGACCGCATGTTGTGGTTCAGATATTTTACATTCGGAGCATATGTCCGTTGCTCGGGACGCTCCGTTATATTGACAGTCCGAGAGACTGTCTTTAATGCTTCCTCATCCTCACAGCAGGGCACACGACCACACATTGGCTACGTGACCTCGAGTATCCGATCAGTTTCGGCATTCAGTGATTCCACAGCGAATAGGTCGCGCCATCCGGTAGCCAAGGGACACGAGGCCTATACACTCCGTTCGCTCGCATATTGGAAGTATGCACGGGGTAACGATCTCGGAGCTTCCTGCGGCAATGCATCGTAAGACCGCTGCTCCTCAGGCCTCAGTGACGGACGTGCTATCCGAGTTAGCACAGTTGTTTCGCAGCATCCCAGCAATTGACGGTTTCTCGGTCGAATCAGGAATTATCCGACGGCGCTGGGTCAGTGCGGTCCGCAGTTGCATCAAGCTACGGACGACCGAACGCTTTATAGGGTCCGACAGGATGGCGAAAGGGATTCGAAAGATTTCGAGTTTTCCCTTTAGTAGTATCGGAAGATGCCTTTCATATCTTCTGGCATTTCTTCCAGTGATTATTTTTCGGACTTCATTGCTGCGATCTTGGATAAGAGACTTATAGCGTCATTGGACTCGGATTTTTCGATCGGTACAGGGACTTTGTCCCTGACTTACCGACGCAGTCCAATATTGTCATTACAACATGTGTTTTATTTTTCGACGCTATATATTTATATATATATACAAGCCTGCTACTAAGCATGATAGTTTAGTTTCTTGTCCGCGTGGCTCATTTCTGCCATTTTATCTTTTTTACATATAGTTTATTTTGGCAGAGTAGGGCATACCGAGAGTTCATATGCGTCTAGACGGTGTGATTAAAGACTGCATATATTCTTTTTCGCCGTTTATGTCTTTTCCAATTTCAATGTTGGGAACGACATTATGTATAGTAGACTTAACTTAGACGCTTTATTATACGTAATCCGCCTTACTGAGGCGTTATCATTACGTCTTCAAGAAAAGATTTACGAGATATTATTCTCAATGTAATTTCTTTTGAGGGCAGTAGTTTGTTCACGTATAACTCCGCCCTTCAGTGGCTGATTGGAGTTGGTTAGACGTGATGCAGCCCTAGCTACATCCACGCGTGGATAGTAGGTTAAGAACTCTCTCAGAGTCGCTTCGTTCTCGGAGGAGCTTCTCTTCGACGGCAACTTTCCGGCAATCCATGAATTGCTTGATTTATACATTCTCTTGTCTATCTAGTGTTACAAGAGATTCAGACTGGGGCAAACTTTCGGTGGTTGACTCAGAGAGTGCCGCCGCAGTTGCCGGACCCGAGTATGGCTGTTATGACGGTTGCCAGTCAAACAGATTGGGATATATTCTGATCCCTACGGATTCGAAGTGCCAGGGTCTTTGGGTTCCGCAGTCTTTTAGCTAGCAGTTTAACTTCCGCGGAATAATGTTTTTTAGGCTTGCTTTATGTCATTGCATGAACATTATTCAGAAACGCATGCCCAAATTCCTGTCCTTTAATTCGACAGTAGTGGCGTATCTCCGGAACCAGGGAGGCACTCTTTCGTTTCCGTTATTCAATTTAATGGAAAGAATCCGTCTGTTGGTTATAGTACACCAAGTTCAGTTTTGGTCTGTCATATTCTGGGTCGTCTGATTGTTTTATCGCACTCCCGTTCTCTTACGGGTCGCTTGTTGCTGTCAGAATGGACTCTCAACAAACAAGTATTTAATCAGATTTGCTATCTATGGGAGCGCCCAATGATGTTTTATTTATGACACAGCTTGCTAATCAATTGCAGACGTATGTGTTGGCTTGTCCAGATCTCTGAGCTAATACTGTTAACGCTCTATTGATCTATAGGACGGAATGATAGGATACGCGTATCCTCCGGCGCTGTTGTTTTAGCAGGTATTGCTAAGATAAACAACCACAATACATTTCTGTTGATAGCATCTCTATCTTCACAGAGATCATGAGTAATTTACTCTCTTGTCTACTGTGGATCTTAACGTGAAATCTTCCTCTATGTGAGGATCTTTTTTCACTGGGTAAATCGTGTCATCTTTATCACAACCAGCAAGGTCGCAACCTTCATGTATTCCGTTGTGTGGTCCGTATTGCATTGTAGGCACTGTACTGGACGAGCTTTGGACGCGATTTCTTACTATAGGAGATCCTCTTCTTCGCTATTCTATGCGACTAAAGTGGAGGCTCTTCCGTCGTGGTGTAGGGATCATGTTCATATGTTGATCCCTCCATACTACTCATTGCTATTTTTTAGTATACTTGTTTCACAAGATCTACTGCAGCCTGTTGTTATTTAGGTTATAGGTTTATGTTACCTCATACCTATGCACTCTACGATAGTTTACAATTGAGTCTTTTGTCTCTTTATCTAAGTCAGTTAGTAACTTTTTGATAAATAGACTTAGAATCTTTAGATTAAATTCCTATACGGATTTTAACTTCGGTTCTTATTTAGCTAAGTAATCATTTGAGCCTCTGGAAACAGTAGTTTTCAAATTCTGACCTTTTAGACAGTAATTCTGTTGGTTTCTCTTTTACTGTAGAGTCAGTGAGTTTCATGCACTATCGATGGATGATTTTCACTTTCATAGTTTCGGAATCAATACTTCCGTTACTATTTAGGTTGGATTGTTGCATAAGAGTTAGGCTCCTATTATCCGGAACCTATTATTTTAAGGTCCTTCCGTCTTCATATGGGCATACGCCTTTACTCTTTCCGGGTACAGTTTATGTATTTATAAACAGATATCTGTTTATTACAAGGGCGTAAGCTTCTTCTGTCTTTGATGTCTAGTAGAAGGACGTTACGCTCCATTTTATTGTTAATGGATTCTATTAACTAGCGTACTGCTTATGGTATATCATTGGCTTAGCAGTTGTGCTTAAGATTTCGGCTCATGAAGTAAGTGTTCTTCTACTTCTTGGGCTTACATTAATAGTGTTCCTATTATAGATTTTTGAAGGCTGCTCATTGCGCTCAGCCATCCATTCATGAATTTTATCTCAGAAATATCGAGTCCATTTCTGGAGGCCTCTATTGTTAGGTCTATTATCTACTTCTCAGAATGTCATTCACTTAACAGTTGCTACTATAGCTAGGTAGGCTGTCTGTTTCGGCAGTGTCTCCGTTTGGCTGCCCTCTTCGCTCTGGGCTATTTGACCCAGGGCAAGAAAAAGGGGGGGGGGAGGGTGTTCCCTTGGGTCACCTGTTTTTACTATGAAAACAAGGGGATACCTCCTCCGGAGTTAGTAATTCTGAGCTGTTATTGGGATGGTTGTTTAGTGAGAAGTTTAAGTTTATAAAATTCATTCAAGTCTTAGTTTTTAAAGTATAGCTTTTGAATATTGCATATGTCAACGGACATGATTATGCAATTCTCACACACTTTTAGGAGTATAAGAGTCTCTATTCTCTAGACTTACTTTATTATTGGCTTACTTTAAAAATTATTAGTATAAGGATTATTGGATATTTATAGAGTACATGGATGTATGAAGCTCAATTTTTGGAAGGTGTTGTATCTTTCTAATTTATCATAAATAAGAAAGATACATGTAAGGCCTATTACTTCTTTTCCCTACAGGGGATGACTCTATTTTATTTTATTGAGCGTATTCCATTTTGCTCTATGTCCTTGGCCCTCCAGCCTTTTTACTATTCAGCTATGTCTGGGTCATTGGTACAGTATAAAAATGTTAAAAAATTTATAGTAATTTATATATTTTTTATACTTACCAATGACCCAGACGGGGATGGCCCTCCCAGGAGTTGGGAACTCTTGCCTCCCCGCTGAGTACATAGCGCTTACCAGGCACTGGTTATTAGAATGATAAATGGCGCCAATTTCGGAACGTCCTTGACACTGCGCATGCGCAGTAGGGGCGAAGTGTGGAGGGCCTTTCAGGACATGTTTTCTTTAGTTTTAGATGCAAATTTTGGGGATTGGGGGGCAAAATTTGTGTTTGGCCCTATATTTTAAGAGTTAGCACCAGCTATGTCTGGGTCATTGGTAAGTATAAAAAATATATAAATTACTATAAATTTTTTAACTTTCCGAATCAAATTTATGTATGTTTGTGTCGGAATGTTGCAATCTGTCAGAATTTGAAAAAATTATGCTTTCGGATTAAAAACATAAATATTTTATGAGTGTTGGTAATGGTAAGGCCAACGTCATTTCGTCGAGTTGAGTTTGTTGCGTTATACATGTATTTCGACCACAAAATTGTGAGAGTCGTGCAAAATGTGACAATAAGTGCATCCCTCTCGTTCAGGTGCCCTAGAAATTAATTACTAGTACAGCTGTAATCTGCTTGACCGTGAATCATGGCGATTTTAATATTGTGTCGGACATTGACTCGAGAAATAATCACCAATATTAGTCGGCGACTTCTCTTAGATCTTGAGTGAAGATATCGTGGACCTGGGATATTCATGTCATGGTCGCTCGCGCAGTAGTGTACATGACACTCCGTCAAAAGACACTTCTATTGTATATGTTAATTGTCAATAATAGTTCGAAACATTTCTACTCACTAATTCAGATTATAGTGGCGAGCTTGTGAATTACTGTTTCGCGTCTAAAGTTGCCTTCTAAACTCTGATCTTTTTGGTTCTTAATGGATTCTGATATTTAAAACAATTAAATACAACAAATTTATCTTTTTGAAAAGCGCTTGGTGTGTAATTCTCTGCCACATTAGAAAGTAATAGGCTAATCCATGGAAATTTCAGTATTAGGAGGTCCTGATGCAATATTTTGTTAGGTTTTGTCAACCACATGTGCATTCGTCGAAGTGTCCTTTCACCCAATGTCCATTCGACCAATTCCTTTTGGCGAAGTGTCTATTCGATCAAGTGTCGTTTTCACGTCTGTCTGTCTGTCTGTCTGTCCTTACAGGAGATACATTGTGGGTCTATTTTTACGTACAATCGACCATTCCGAGGTTTTTTGACGTTGTGGGGTTAACCCCACAAATCAGTTGTGTTGTATGCGCATAATAAGACGTTGTGAGTCGTTTAAAAGCGAACAGAAAATATGTACCCACAAGGGGGTGTCTGTGGTCTGTTGCTTATCTGTTGTTTGTCTGTACTTAAGAGAGATACAGACATTGTGGGTCGATTCTTAAGTACAGATAGACCATTATGGGGTGTCTGTCTGTCTGTCTGTCTGTCTGTCTGTCTGTCTGTCTGTCTGTCTGTCCATCCGCCGGTTGTCTGTTTATACATCCGCTGGTCGTTACTCTGTCTGTCTGTCTGTCATGATTACATATGTTCTCATTGTCACATTTTCTCCCTTATTGAATCTTCCACCGGACTCCACTGACCAGACTCCACCAGACTCCACCGACCAGACTCCACCAGACGAGTCAATAAGGGAGAAAATATGACAGAAGACAACATCGATTACATGAACTTCATTCTCCAGTTCCCCAATTTATGGAGTTTTTTTTTTCAAACTCAGTAGGTGTATCAGTTGATCCCCTAGAACCCCTGAGAATGATCAAAGGAAAGTTAGGCTGAACCCAATACTTACAGATAGATCTTTTTGTGATGTACGGTGTCATATAAACTTTTGCAGGTTTTTTTCAAGTGTAGGAGAGCAGTTATTTACTATATGTTCTTAACTGGGGCTGAAACGGTTGGCTTATTTTCACAACCGACAAACCGAGAGCTATAACCGGATAATGTCCAGTTATCCATGGCCATTATTTCACCGAATATGGGTTCAAAACTACAGGGATTGGAAAGCAGTACTCTGCAGAAACTATTCTGCAGTGTGGACACAAACAAAAGTTGTTGAGTACTCCACAACGTTCATTTGTATACATACTGTGGAATAGAGTCTGTAATTACTCTATACTCACGGAAATTGACGATCATATACAATGTCTTGAACACTAAAGTTGATTATTTCTCAATACAGTGGAGCCCACTTAATTGATATCTCTTAATTGTATATCCCTGTTAATTGAATATAATTTCCCAAAACAAAACCATTTTCCATACCTCCAGTACAAATTTGACCTGTTAATTGAATATAGGTTATAGAGTAGTCTCCTGTTAATTGAATAAAAAATTTAGTAACATGTCGAGAAATTACCCTGACTCTCCCCAGTTTTCCTTTGGTTATAAACCTATTTGGCCTCAGTACATCCAATACAGGCATTTAATCTATTATATCTTGTTTGACAGAGCTCAAGGAGCTCTGTCAAACAAGATATAATAGAATAAATGCTAAGTTTATCTCTAGAATACAGGAAAGTGACACAATACATGTTAATTGAATACTCCTGTTAATTGAATAATTTTCATTGGCAAAGAGACTATTCAATTAACAGGGTTTCACTCTATATCCAACATGGCTTCAAGATGTAATCTATCCCAAAGGAGAAGTGGCAGATGTACTGCGTTTTAATTGTGGAATGATGTTCACCATCAATATTTCAGATAATCAGTTGACTTTTTTTTCTAATCAGTTAGGTAAGTAACTGGTTTCATACCAGTTATCCGGTTAACCCCTTACCCAACGCAGACAGTATCAAAATTTATTATTTTAAATATCATTTTTAGCTCAACTTTGGCGAAGCCAAATTTGAGCTTATGCCATGGCCAGTTGTCCGTCGTCCGTCTGGCCATCTGTCCGTCAACAATTCAATACAGCTTGGGCTAGAGGCTGTATTATGAACCGATTTTTACGAAACTTCTTGTGTACCTTTGTTATGACCGTGGGATGAGAACGAGTGTTTTTGGTTCCGATCTGAAATTCAAGTTGGCTGCTGGCAACTTAGGTGCAATCAGATTTTTGCGCAGAACTTCCATATGAAAGCGCTGATTTGAATAATTTTTTGTATGAATGTTTAGTACCATAGGATACATCACATATAATACGGTTTTTTTTCTCGGGCATAAATTATGCAAATCAGACCAACTTTGATGTATTTATTGTTACTTTCAGCACTGTAAGTGCAAATGCCAATACGGCTCGGGCTAGAGGCCGTATTTATGAACTGATCTTTACGAAACTTCTTGGGTACCTTTGGTATTACCGTGGGACGAGAACGAGTGTTTTGGGGTCCGGTCCAAAATTCAAGATGGCTGATGGCAGCCATTTTGTACAAAATTAGGTGCAATCAGATTTTTGGACAGAACTTCTATATGAAAGCTCTGATTTGAATAATTTTTTGTGTGAATGTTTAGTACCATGGGATACATCACATATAATACGGGTTTTTTTTCTCGTGCAGAAATTATGCAAATTAGATGAACTTTGATTTTTTTAGTGCTACTTACGCACAGTAAGTACACATATCAATACAGCTCGGGCTAGAGTCTGTATTTATGAACCGATCTTCACGAAACGTCTTGGGTACCTTTGCTATCACCTTGGGACAAGAAGTGTGTTTCTTGGTGCGGTCCAAAATTCAAGATGGCTGCCAGTGGCCATTTTGTACCAAAATTAGGTCTAATCAGTTTTTTGTACACAACTTCTATACGGCTCAGGCTAGAGGGCGTATTTATGAAGCGATCTTTACGAAACTTCTTGAGTACCTTTGTTATCACCGTGGGATGAGAACGAGTGTTTTGGGGTGTGGTCCAAAATTCAAGATGGCCACCAGCAGCCATTTTGTACCAAAATTAGTGCAATCAGTCTTTTGTACAGAACTTCTGTATGAAAGTTCTGAGTTGAATAAATTTTTGTATGAATGTTTAGTAACATGGAATACATCACATATAGTACGGGTTTTTTTTCTCGTGCAGAAATTATGCAAATTAGATGAACTTTGATTTATTTAGTGCTACTTACACACTGTAAGTGCACATGTCAATACGGCTTGGGCAAGAGGCGGTATTTATCAACTGATCTTCACGAAACTTCTTGGGTACCTTTGTTATCACCTTGGGACGAGAATGAGTGTTTCTGGGTGCTGTCCAAACTTCAAGATGGCTGCCAATGGCCACTTTGTACCAAAATTAGGTCCAATCAGTTTTTTGTCACAACTTCTATACAGCTCGTATTTATGAACTGATCTTCACGAAACTTCTTGGGTACCTTTGTTTTCACCTTGGGGCAGGAATGAGTGTGTTTTGGGTTGCCTTTGTTATCACTGTGCCATGAGAACAAATATTTTGGGGTTCAGTCAGACCCACTCTGGGACTCAGATTTCTTTTCTAGTTTAGCATCTGACTGTCACCCATCTTTACAATACTTTACCTATACATTTGTTACAGGCTACAGTCAGTATTTACAATACTTTTATATGTACCTTTGTTATCAGGTCATTACCTAGATGTTTTTCATTGCTGTGTCACATACTACACATGTACATGTCTTAACAAGTTGAGCTACAGTGTCATTGACACTTTCATTTAATTTTTTTTCAAAAGATTTCAACAAAGCCATATCATGTGGCCCCCTTTGGAACAAGCTCAACGAGCTCGTTCCAAAGAGGGGTCACATGATATGGTTTTGTTGAAATTTTTCGAAAAATAATATTTTTTCAGCCGCTGAATTTGCATATTACACAGGCGGATGCGGGCGATTCATTAGGTAAAGGGTTCACCATTTCAGTACTATTCTCAACACCAAAAAAATGAACCAAAACCGAGGTTTTTTCCTAAAGCCGAACTGCAACTGAATCTGAAAAATCAAAACATTTCAACTCTAAAGTACATTACTATAATCAAAACAGAAGGCTTTCTTGGTTAGATCACGGTCTGCATGCAGCAAACTTTGCGTCAGTGAATCGAGATTTAAAATACAGAATATTGGGAATTCGAGACTGAATCAAGAAGGAAGAATCTCAATGGGAGATAGAATTTGTTCTCACATTTCCTTTTTGATGGGTGGGGTACTGTAAAAGCCTGAAAATTTGCAATCTGTCATTTGAAGAATGAGGTTCCCAGAGGGTGAATTTGCTGATACTATCCCATACAGTTTATCCTCTGGGTACCACTTTCTGTTTAGGTTTGAGACCTTGATTCAGATTAATGTTCCCAGAGGGTAAATTTAGTGATGCTACCCTGCTGTGCAGGGTAGCATCACTAAATTCACCCTCTGGGAACCTCAGTTTGCAGGTGACAGTCTGCTTATTTCCTGTCTTGGTTCTGTAGTGTCGAGGGGAAGAAACTAGATAGTTAATTTTGACCAGATTGTGACTCAATTGTGATTCAGTAAAAATTCTCTCCCCTTTTTAAGCTCAGCTGACTTCAGTCGCGACTATCTATAGTGATCACTCGCCATCCTGCACGAAGGGTGGCTTTTATTTTTTTTTAAAATATGGAACCAATTTCCAAGAACTTTTAGAGAATTGTTGGTTGTGGGGTTTACATTATGATTATATTCAAATCAAGTCTCCAAGTGGCGAGAAACTTGCATCGATTTTAATAAAAAAGTCTTCTCAAGATCTGATGGATAGAATTTGAGATATTTTGGTATTTAGCTTCCTTTTGGTGTATACACTCAAGTTTATTCAAGGGAAGTTTGAGGGGCAATATTTACAGTTCTGGGAGTGGCAAGATTTTATGTCCTTCTCAAATTTTCTATTTTCTGCACCCATGGGCTGATTGACCTAAATTTGACATGGAATACTATTGGGTCAAAAGTATGTGATTAAGGCCCAAAGAAATTTTCCAGCACCCTCTTGGGAACCCCAGGATATAAAAATAGAAAAAAATTGAACACATATTTCCCTAACCACACGGAAAAGAGAATTGTTATTTGATCTGCAGCATCCTTAGAATCAGAAGAATTGAATGCTCAGAAAAAATTGCCATCAAATGCATCATCAGGTACGGTAGAGAGAATTGAAAAAGCTAAGTCTTTTTAAAAAAAATTCTTCTCCAGAACAACCCATCAGAACTTTTGATATTTGGCATCCAACATCCATAGGGGTGCAAATTGAAATTTGTTCAAATCAGGTCTTTGGGTTCTTATTTGGGCTCCATACATGAGACACTCACTTTAACACTGTACTGTAGGTAATGGGAAAACATAGCTTTGTGGCTCAGTGGTTACTACTTTGGACTTCAAACCGAAAAAGTCCACATTTTGATTCCTGCCAGGGCAACAGCATTGTGTCCTTGGGCAAGGCACTTAATCCTGATTGCCCACCTGGGGGCACGGTGGTGCTGTGTACTAAGGCATACTACACACCTCCTTCAGAAATTTTAAAAGTACTTCACCAGAACCCCTGGTCAGAATCTTTTGATATTTGGAATACAACATCCTTAGGAAGATCCGATTTAAGTGAGTTCAAATCAAGTCTCCAGGTTCAGATTTGTGTTCCATACAGGAGCCCAAATTTTGTAAAAGTCTTTAAAACTCTTCTCCCAAACATGATCTTTTGATATTTGTTGTACATCATCTTTAGTGAGATGAGATTAAAGTTTGTTCGAATCAATTCCCTGGGTTCAGCCCAAATTTCAACTTAGTGAAATATGATGATTATTCTTTAAAAACCTTCTTTTCCAGAACCACTAGTCAGAATCTTTTGATGTTTGGTATACAACATTCTTGAGGGGTAGAATTTTAAGTTTTCCAAATCAAGTCCATAGGGTAATATTTGGGGTCCCTGTGGGAGCCCAAATTTTAACTTAGTGCTGAGTTTGCACAACCTTGAAAAGTCCTGGAATTTTAGCCAAACTCCTTGAATTTGAAATATTCAGAAAATGCCCTTGAAAAGTACTTGAAAGGCAGTCAGGCTCCTTGAATGACCTTGGATTTTTCTATCGTTGCAGCTTCTTTAATTGAGTCCAAGCTTTTGTCAAATTTTCAATTTTATTTGGTTTTAAGTTTTATAAAAAGGTGAGGAAAGAAAACATGGATATCAGAAATAACTGGTAGAGTGCTGAAAGCCACCATCGTAAAACTGGAGTGAGAGTACTTTTTCTATTTCTAGTTTTTCTATTCTTTTCGCAGACTCGGTATGCACTCAGTAGCTTTCTTCACATAAATTTACTTTATTTTACATCATTGGAGAATGCCTGCAGGCACTCTCCAATGATTTTTAATAAAATAAATATTAATAAATTGTAACCACCAAACATAACCGGATATTATCCGGTTATAGCTCTCGGTTAGTCGGTTATGAAAATGAGCCAACCATTTCAGCCCTAGAAATTACACTTAATCGCCCCAGTTTTCCTTTGTTTATAGACGTATTTGGCCTCTTATACACCTATTTGGCCTCAGTACATCCAACGCAGGCATTTAATCTTTTATATCTTGTTTGACAAAGCTCTATAAGCTCTGTCAAACAAGATATAATAGAATAAATGCTAAATTTATCTCAAGAATACAGGGAAATGACACAATCCCTGTTAATTGAATACTCCTGTTAATTGAATAATTTTCATTGGCAAACCTGCTATTCAGTTAACAGGGTTCCACTGTACTTTCTATTGGAGCTTGAAAATTCTTTAAAAATATTCTCCAGAACTATCTGAATCTGTTGCTATTTCGTATACATCATCCTTAGGAGTATAAGATTCAAGTTTGTTTGAATCAGGTCCGTGAGTGTATATTTGGGCTTTGTATTGGAGCCTGAATTTTACGGAAGTGCTAATAATAGTGTTATTGTTCTCTTTTTCAGATTCATTTTATATGTGGTGTGGAAGACAAAGTAATCAGTCTCATAGAAAATGACAGGTGCAAATATAAAGTAAAAATGGCAACGCCAGCAGCATGCTGACCAGAAAGGATATAGCTTGACCATCAGAGAATCAATAACCCAATCAAGCTCTCTAGCCACCAGTCGCATCCTTAATATGATGCTGTTATGGCCTGAAATCAGTCGCTCATTAAATAGCCCATCGCCTATTTTTAGATTCAGTTGCATGGAATATTTCTGTTGGTCAGAAAAGTGAACTGTTGTGATTGAAATATTTCATCCGATTGAATCAAAAAATACTACAAGTATTTATTATACCCCCACTTTCGAAGAGTCCATCTGAGAATATTCATAACTTTCATAACTTAAGTAAATTATTATTTTCTATAATATTTGTTGGTCCTAGGTATGCCCACACTAGTTATTTTTTTTTTTATTGTTTTTATTACTTGTTCACTTAGAAATTGTGTCCATCCGAGCCAAATTTTGTCTGTTCAGCCGGTATCTCTGGTATTGAATATTCTATTGCAATGAAATTTGCCGTGAACACTGTTTATGGTATAGGCTTTAAAAAGAGGATTCAGCGATATTTCTCACATTCTCCTTTTTAGAGTTATCCCCCTTTTTTGACTTGAAAATTGTAGGAAATAGACATTATTTGTCTGTTCAGCCTGTATCTCAGGTATGGGTTATCAGATTTCAGTGAAATATGGCATGCAGTTTGCCTATGACAAAGGCTTCTGCCTCATTGCATAAAACTTTCAAACACCAAACAATTTACCATACCCTTTGACTTAGAAATTGTTGGAAATTGTTATACCCCTACATTCGAAGAAAATGGGGGGGGGGGGGATATACTGGATTACATGCGTCTATTTGTCCGCCTGTGCGTCCATCCATGTGTGAGTCCGTCCGAGAATATTCATAACTTTCATTATTTTCTATAATATTTGTTGGTCATTGGTATGCTCACACTAGGCGAGTCACCATGTGGGGGTATACATCAGACGACAGTCCAGCTCTTGTTTTCTTTAACCCTTTACCCAATGTAACAGCCGAAACTGGGAGAGCCATTCTCAAAAATTGCCAACTAGTTTTCATTATTTTTTCATTTTTTGTCTCAAAAACATAGGTTATGACCCCTCATTGGAATGAGCTCATTCCAATGAGGGGGGTCATAACCTATGTTTTGGAGACAAAAAATGAAAAAGATTACTTATTCAAGAATTTGGTTTGAAAGTGTCGTCTGCTTTTCATGTTACGTGAAGGAGTGAATCAATGAAGAAATGTCTCTAAATCAAAACTTGATTTGACAGAATCTATGATAACTTTTCACTTCACACTTCACAGATTTATTTAGCCATTTGTGCAGAAATATGTGACCTTAAACACCAATAAATAATAATAATAATAATAATAATAATATGCTAACATTACCATTCCTATGTTTGTTCATTAAATATTGTGAATTTCGACTTACCACAGCTCTTACAACTGGAACACAAATGGATGTTCATCTTAATATCTTTGTGAGTAAAGGGACAGAACATTTCATCATCGGTAGTCTATGCGGAAACTCAAGTGGCATCAAATTCTTTACAGAACTTGAGTGGTAACTAGACGGCTTGCGACACAAAAAGAAAATTTGCATGGACCACTAGGTAGTCCATCCAGCAGTCCAATAGCCAGATATTCGCTTGTTGGATTGTCATGTTTCTATTACAGTGGACCCCATGTAATTGGAATAACCATGTTAATTGGATATATGGTGACCATTTCAGCGACTGATTCGCGCTCCCGCGTTGTGTCCTTGGGCAAGGCACTTCACCCCACTTGTCTACATGGGGGCACGAGACGCTGTGTACTGAGGCGTACTTTATGCCGATGGTGCACATGTCTTCAACCAATCTAACCCTGCCTGTGCCGCAGTGCAGAGTTCAGAGTTACGATGTTGGGGAGCTGACAGCTGCTCATCGTTGCTCAGTGGTTCTCTCCGGGTACTCCGGCTTCCTCCACCCGTCAAACTGTCACCGACATGATATGACCCTGGCTGTTAATGTGTCATTAAACACCAATAAAAAAAAAAAAAAAATTGCATATAGCTTCCAAACATCAAACCATTTACCATACATTCAGTACAAATTTGATCTGTTAATTTTCATATGTTATAAACTCCTGTTAATTGAATGAAAAATCATGTAATCAGTCTTGACAATCACTGAATTCCTGATGTTTAGAGACCTATTTCGTCTCAGTACATCCACTGTTCACCCTGGCTCGAAAATGTTTGGTGCCAAGTGGAATTTTGTATGGTGCTAAATGAATTATTTTGTTCCAAATGAAAGATTTTACTGCCAAATGGAATCTGATTGTAAATGAGAACAAATTAACAATGTTTTGGCCTTTTGAGTGCAACAAGGTGCACTCAAAGTATAATATTTTAATTTAGTATTACAGTAGAACCTGTCTTGCGAGACCGCCCTTTGGGCCACACAAAAATGGTCTCTCAAGACAGGTGGTCTTTCATAACAGGTTTCAGGTTTTCTCAAGTCAGTGAATAACCAAGCACAAAATTCAGAAATGGAGAAGAATGGATTTTTGTAATTACTTTGTAGCTGTTCTTTTTTATGAAGTTTTTGTAACAAATTGAAATGGACTGTTATAAAAATTATAAAAATAAATTCGTGTTGAAAATTTTCATTAGCATGGGTGGTGGTGTATTTCATCCCTTGAGTGCAAGAAAGCTTTGCAATGCTGAAGCATTGTAAAGCCTTCTTGCACTCAAGGGATAAATTCACATTTTTTTTAACTTGGGTAAAATATCAGACATAAACCATTTAATTTTTATTTTTTTTAAGTTTAAATTTGTTATAAAAAGAGAGCATGCGGCAGCCAAAAGGACCATGCGGGAGGGCCTGAGAAACAGATTTTTAGCTCACCTGACTGAAAGTCAGGGTGAGCTTTTCTGATCACTTTTCGTCCGTCGTCCATCGTCTGTCGTCCGGCGTCCGTCGTCCGGCGTGAAGGTGGTGTTTGGGTCTTTTTCTTCCAAACCACTGGCCGCATGTTAATGAAATTTCATGTGAGTAGGGGTTATATAGCGGCATTTTGATTTTTGGGCAAATTAGGTTTCGGCTCATATTGAGCAGAGGGGTGGGGCAAAAATGCTCCAATTCTTAAAAAATCTTCTTCTCAAGAACCAGCAATAGCAGAGACTTGATATTTGGTATGCAGCTTCCTTTTGAGGTGTAGACTCAAGTTTGTTCAAGAGAAGTTTGTAGGTCTATAGTTGGCGATGTTATGGGAGGAGCAAAAATTTTGGCCCCACCCCAAATTTCTATTTTTTAAACCGAGAGGCCAATTTGAACCAAATTTTATGTGAGGGCTTATTGGGTCATAAGTACCTAATTTATGCAGAAATTTTTTTTCCTGTAGCCCCGTGGGAACCACAGGAGCTAAAAATAGAAAAAAATTAAAACGCCTATATCTCAAAAACTGCACGGCAGTGAGAATTTTTATTTGGTGTGAAGCTTTCTTGGGACCAACAGAAAGGATTGGTAAAAAAAAATTGCTATCGGTTTTATCATAGGGTACTTTTTCGGGACTCTGAAAAAGTGCTGAGTCAGTATTTTTTAACACAGTAGGCAATGGGAAAAAAATAAAGAATTGTTTTCTTCCAAACCACTGCTCTAAAAGCTTTCATATTTTACATATAACATCTTTGGAACATTGATTCACATATTTGTAGAAATCAAATTCCTCGGTCCATATTTGGGTTCCCTATGGGAACCCAAATGTTCAAATTAGTGCAATATGAGGGATATATTTTAAAAATCTTCTTCTTCGGATCCACAAATCAGAATCTTTTGATATTTGCTATGCATCATCCTTAGGGGGGTGAGATTGATGTTTGTTCAAGCCAAGTCCCTGAGTTCATATTTGGACTCCCTTTGGGAACCCAAATTGTAACTTAGTGCAATACGAGGTATATTCTTTTAAAATCTTCTTCTTCGCATCCACCGGTCAGAATCTTTTGATATTTGGTATACAGTATGCTTAGGGAGGTGAGATTCAAGTTTGTTCAAGTCAAGTCCTTCGGCTCATATTTGGTCTCCCTGTGGGAGCCCAAATTATAACTTAGTTCAATATGAGGAATATTCTTTAAAAAAAATTTTTTTTTCAGATCCACCAGTCAAAATGTTTTGATATTTGATGTACAGCATTCTTAGGGGCTGAGAGTGAAGTTTGGTAAAGCCAAGTACCTGGGTTCATATTTGGGCTCACTGTGGGAGCCCAAATTATACCAAAATTTTTATTTTCCAAACCAAAAAGTCGATTTGAACCAAATTTGATATGAGGGCTTATTGGGTCATAAGTACCTAATTTATGCCGAAAATTGTTTTCCTGTCCCCCACGGGAACTGCAGGAGCTAAAAAATTTTTTTCTTTTTAAATGCCCATATCTCCAGAACTACATGGCACTGAGAATTTTTATATGGTGTGAAGCTTCCTTAGGACCGGAAGAAAAAAATGGTAAAAATTTTATCATAAGGTTCTTTTCTAGGACTAAAAGTGCCGAGTCATCATTTTTTAACAGTGTAGCTAATGGGAATAACGTTGAAGAATCTTCTTCTCCCAAAACACTGCTTCAGAAGCTTTTATTTTTGGGCTCCCTATGGGAGCCCATGTATAACTTAGTTCAGTATGAGAAATATTCTTAAAAAATCTTTTTTTTCTGTTACTCCTGTCAGAATCTTTTGATATTTGATTTTTGATTTTCTTAGAAGTGGCAAATTGAAGTTTGTTCAAGTTCTGCTTTATTGATAAAATTGGGCCCAGTAGTAACCAATTCCTGCATTGAAAGCCCTGTAAAGTGGGCAGTGATAGGCATAAACGATTGACCAAACTTGATATTATAATTACGCCTCTGTAAGATGTAGCCTTAGATGCTGAAAGTGACCTTAAATTCCAATAAATAAATAGATAAATTATTGAGTACCCAATATGGGTATCTAACATATGAACACTTTGGGTTACTAAGTAGGGTAAACAATTTTATGTTGAAAAACTGATAACAAGGCAGAATCCCTTGTTTAAATTATACATGACTACTTTGCGGTAATGACAATCTAAAAGTACAGTATCTTGAAAAGACTTTGTGTTGTTTTTTATTAGTTCAATTTTTAGCTTTTCTTGACAAAGTCAAGCTATGCTATTGTCATGGGGCATGCGGAAGTCTGTGAGTCTGTCTGTCCACAATTTGTTCGGCACAGGCTATAGGCCATAGTTCTTATCTATCATCACCAAATTTGAGATGCATGTTCGCGTTGGTGTCTAGATGAGATCGTCATATTTTGGTTATGACTGGCTGCTTACAATGGCTGCTGCAGCAGCCATCGTGAATTTTGTATGGCGCAGCCTACAGGCCGTAGTTCTCATCTGATCATCACGAAATTTCATCTGCATATTCGGGTTGATGTCCAGATGAGAACGTCCTATTTTGGTCTCAGTTGGCTGCACACAGTGGCTGCTGCAGCAGCCACAGTGTGGGTTGATTTTAAAAATTGTTATCTTACGCAAATTTCTTGAAATTTGGCAGGTTGTCTTAGATTGATGAGTAGATGAGACCTTCCTATTTTGATCGTGGCTGCCCCCAGGGTGGGTGAATTGAGGGGTGAAGTTGTTTTATCTTATTTTTGTTATACCACATTTGGATGAAAAAGACAATAATACGCTGAAAGAAATTGTCTTTGTGTGGTGAATGTAATATGATATTTCAGGCATGTAGGACACTGTTATGACTGCGAGTGTTTAGATCAGCAAGTACATTTTAAATGTGTATATATTTTGCCCACTTGATGAAATTTGATATGCAAGTTGTTTTTTTTTTTGTTTCAACCATGACTACTTTTCCTAAAGTTTGACTTCAAATCCGCCAATGGTAGCATGGCTGCTTCAGCCATGATTTTTTTTCTCCCAATTTCAACGAAATTTCATATGCAGGTTTAGTTTTATCAGTACTTTTCATAATGGTTGGCTTCAAATCAGCCAATGGTAGCATGGCTGCTGCAGCTGTGTCATTTTTCTTCCAATTTTGACCAACTTGGTCTGAGATGGGTAGTTTCACTGGTAGATTAGCCTTGAATGGGGTCGAAAACTAAGAGTCAACCAATGTAGCATTGCTGCTTCAGACATATATTTTTCACTCCAATTTTAATGGAATTACCAAAAAAAAGTCAATAATTATGGCGCAATTTACTTAAATGTTACGTAAGTTAAGTAATTATAACATTACTCTTAGAAATATACCATAAGATCAAGATAAGCTACAGTGTCATTGACACTTTCGAAACTGCACTGGTAAAGGGATTAACACAACATTGAATGCAGTTGGGACCCAAGCCATGTCAATATCCTTGTCAAATTACGCCTGGATGTCAAATTGTATACTGATCAATCCATAAATGGTGAGACTATAGCATAATAAAAAGCCATGTAGAAACTGCACTTTTAAAAGTCTACGCAACATTGCATGCTTTCGGGACCCACCCATGTCATTTTTCGACTCCTCCCATGGGCCAACTTTGTTTGGGGCCAACCTCTCCCTTGGGCCAACTTCTTTTTCGGGTTGTCTTTGTTTTGGGCCGACTTCTCTCGTGGGATGACTTTGTATGGGGCCGACTTCTCTTAATAATAATAACTCTTTGGCCATCCACTGATTTGTGGCTGTTCTCATAAGAGAAGGCCATCATTCCCTCTGCCCCTCACCCCCTCCTCTCCTCCCAGCATTCAGATATAAAGTGTTTAATAGTGTCCCTCACTTCCCCTTTTTCAACTTCTTCAATCAGATCAGCACTCCTACCCTGTCCCTCGTGTCCCCCCCCCCCCCCCTCAGCCATCTATCCTTTGTTTCTCCACCCCATTTCTTTATTATTCTTCCAGTAAATTTTAATCTATGAGGTATATACTATGGGCATTCCAAGAGAAAATGTCCCAGGGTCTTCACTACTCCAGAGTGCCACATTTGGCATCCCTTTTCCCCATCTCTCCCAATTTCCCCCCTAAGCTCCAGTGATCTTGATCTCAGTTTGAACAGTAGTGACCCCCAAAGGTGCCATCTAGGTACTTTTCAAAGTTCTTTATATTGTAACCCCTGCAGTGATCTTTTCACGCTAACTCCTGCTCGCCAGTTTCGATTGCAGTATATGCTCAACCAGCCTGGAAACCTCATACATGCGTCTTGTGGGCCAATTTGTTTTGTGCTGACTTCTCTCGGGGATCGACTTTGTTTGGGACGACTTCTCTTATGTTCAAAAACATGTGGTCAAATGACTTTTTAAAAGACCCAAAAGACCCGGATCCTCACACCTAATTTTGGTAAACATGGCTTCCCCAGGAATTAGGCACGGCAATAGGCAATGTAGTTGTTAAACATGCGGCAATCTAGCATGGGTTCTACCACGATATTGCCGATTGTCGAGGCTAATTTTGATAAACATGGCACCCCAGGCAACTTGTGGTATTTATTAGCTCACCTGACTTTCAGTCAGGAGAGCTATAGTGATCACTCACCGTCCGTCGTCCGCCGTCCGTGAACATGGTGTTTGCGTCTTCTCCTCCCAAACCGCTGAAACAATTTAATTGATATTTGAGATAATAGTTTATGACATCGCAATTTGATTTTGTTCAAATCAAGTTGCCCCGCCCGTGTGTAGGGCCACACCCAAAAAGTGTGCTGAAATCTTAAAAAATCTTCTTCTCATGAACCAGCAGTAGCAGAGACTTGATATTTGGTGTGCAGCTTCCTTTTGAGGTGTAGACTCAGATTTGTTCAAGAGAAGTTTGTGGGGCTATACTTGGCGTCGTCATGGGAGAGGCAAAATTTTTGGCCCTGCCCAAAATTTCTATTTTCCAAACCGAGAGGCTGATTTGAACCAAATTTTATGTGAGGGCTTATTGGGTCATAATTACCTAATTTATGCTGATTTTTTTTTTCCCCGTAGCCCCATGGGAACTGCAGGAGCTAAAAATAGAAAAAAATTAAAACGCCCATATCTCCAAAACTCCACGGCACCGAGAATTTTTATTTGGTGTGAAGCTTCCTTAGGACCAACAGAAAGAATTGGTAAAAAAAAATTGCCATCGGTTTTATCATAGGGGACAGTTTCGGGACATTGAAAAAGTGCTGAGTCAGCACTTTTTAACACTGTAGGCAATGGGAAAAACATTAAAAAATCTTCTCCAGATCCGGCAGGCAGAATCTTTTGATATTTGGTATGCAACATTGTGGGGTGGATCTGATTCAAGTTTGTTCAAATCGGCCCCCTGGGCTTATATTTGGGCTCAGTATAGGAGCCCAAATTTGAACTTAGTGCATTTCAGGCAAATTTCTTTGAAAATCTTCTCAAGATCCAGCAGGCAGAATCTTTTGATATTGGGTATGCAACATTGTGGGGTGGATCTGATTCAAGTTTGTTCAAATCGGCTCCCTTGGTTTATATTTGGGCTCACTATAGAAGCCCAAATTCGAACTTAGTGCATTTCAGGCAAATTTCTTCGAAAATCATCTTCTCAAGATCCAGCAGGCAGAATCTTGTGATATTTGGTATGCAGCATCCTTAGGGGGGTGAGATTCAAGTTTGTTCAAGCCATGTCCCTAGGTCCATATTTGGGCTCTGATTCAAGTTTGTTCAAATCGGCTCCCTGGGTTTATATTTGGGCTCAGTATAGGAGCCCAAATTTGAACTTAGTGCTTTTCAGGCAAATTTCTTAAAAAATCTTCTTCTCCAGATCCAGCAGGCAGAATCTTTTGATATTTGGTATGCGACATTGTGGGCTGGATCTGATTCTATTTTGTTCAAATTGGCTCCCTAGATTCATATTTGGGCTCACTATAGAAGCTCGAATTTGAACTTAGTGCATTTCAGGCAAATTTCTTCAAAAAAAATCTTCTCCAGATCCTGCAGGCAGAATCTTTTGATATTTGGTATGCAACATTGTGGGGTGGATCTGATTCAAGTTTGTTCAAATCGGCCCCCTGGGTTTATATTTGGGCTCAGTATAGGAGCCCAAATTACTGCATTTCGGGCAAATTTCTTTGAAAATCTTCTTCTCCAGATCCAGCAGGCAGAATCTTTTGATATTTGGTATGCAACATTGTGGGGTGGATCTGATTCAAGTTTGTTCAAATCGGCCCCTTGGGTTTATATTTGGGCTCAGTATAGGAGCCCAAATTTGAACTTAGTGCATTTCAGGCAAATTTCTTTGAAAATCTTCTCAAGATCCAGCAGGCAGAATCTTTTGATATTGGGTATGCAACATTGTGGGGTGGATCTGATTCAAGTTTGTTCAAATCGGCTCCCTGGGTTTATATTTGGGCTCAGTATAGGAGCCCAAATTTGAACTTAGTGCTTTTCAGGCAAATTTCTTAAAAAATCTTCTTCTCCAGATCCAGCAGGCAGAATCTTTTGATATTTGATATGCAACATTGTGGGCTGGATCTGATTCTATTTTGTTCAAATCGGCTCCCTAGATTCATATTTGGGCTCACTATAGAAGCTCGAATTTGAACTTCGTGCATTTCAGGCAAATTTCTTCAAAAATCTTCTTCTCCAGATCCTGCAGGCAGAATCTTTTGATATTTGGTAGGCAACATTGTGGGGTGGATCTGATTCCAGTTTGTTCAAATCGGCCACTTGGATTCATATTTGGGCTCACTATAGAAGCCCAAATTCGAACTTAGTGCATTTCAGGCAAATTTCTTTGAAAATCTTCTTCTCAAGATCCAGCAGGCAGAATCTTGTGATATTTGGTATGCAGCATCCTTAGGGGGGTGAGATTCAAGTTTGTTCAAGCCATGTCCCTAGGTCCATATTTGGGCTCACTGTGGGAGCTTGAATTGTAACTTTGTTCAAAATGAGGAATTTTCTTAAAAAATCTTCTTCTTCAGATCCAGCTGTCGGAATGGTTTGATATGTGGTGAGTAGCATCCTTGGGGGTGAGGGGGGGATTCAAGTGTGTTAAAGCCAAGTCCATTGGTCCATATTTGGGCTCCCTGTGGGAGCCCAAATTATAACTTAGTCAATATGAGGAATTTTTCTTTAAAAATCTTCTTCAGATTCAGCAGTTGGAATGTTTTGATATTTGGCATGGAGCAACCTTAGGGGGCTGAGATTCAAGTTTGTTCAAGCCAAGTCCCTTGGTTCATATTTGGGCTCACTATGGGAGCCTGAATGACAACTTAGTTCAAAATGAGGAATTTTCTTTAAAAATCTTCAGATCCAGCAGATGAATGCTTTTGATATTTTTTATGCAGCATCCTTAGGGGGGTAAGATTCAAGTTTGTTCAAGCCATGTCCCTAGGTCCATATTTGGACTGATTGTGGGAGCTCGAATTGTAACTTGGTTCAAAATGAGGAATTTTCTTTAAAAATCTTCTTCAGATCCAGCAGTTGGAATGTTTTGATATTTGGTGTGCAGAATCCTTAGGGGTGTGAGATTCAGGTTTGTTAAATCCAAGTCCCGGGGTTCATATATGGGCTCCCTGTGGGAGCCCGAATTATGACTTAGTTCAGTATGAGGAATATTCTTTAAAAATCTTTTTTTAGATCCACTGGTCAGAATATTTGGATATTTGGTTTCAGCTTTTCTTAGGAGGAGCAGATGCAACTTGTGGAAATCAATTCTCTGGGTTGATATTTAGGCTACCATGTCAGGTGAGCGCCCTCAGGCCCCCTGGGGCCTCTTGTTTATTTTTTTAGGCCAAAAATAGTATTTTTATACTGTACCAATGACCCAGACTTAGCTGGTGCTAACTCCACAAAAAACCAGGGCCAAACACAAATTTTGCCCCCCAATCCCCAAAATTTGCATCCAAAACAAAAAGAAATCATGTCCTAAAGGACCTCCATAGTACGACTCTACTGCGCATGCGCAGTGACGCAGTCGTCCCGAAATTGGCGCCAAATATCATTCTCTGTTTGGCCCTTCATCAGTCAACATCTCACTGATCTTTGTGCTTGTAAATCTCAGTTTAAAGGATGCCAGACACGTAATTCTTGGAGAAAATGTGATTCTAAGGAGGATAGAAGGAGGAGAGGAAAAAAGAAGTGGCAAAAAATAATCAGGGCTGTACTTAAAATTTTTTGTTAAAATTATGTTAAGTTGCCTATTTTCGAGGCAAACGCCTCTTGTTGTCATTCTTGCTAATTGTTGCACTGCTTATTCAGTGTTTCCTCTCCCCTAACCTTCTAAAGTCCCCCCTTGCAATTCTCCCATGCTTTTGGCATATTTTTGAGAAGTTTCATTTCTAAAATTTCCCTGGGAGAGTTGCTTGGTTACAGAATGTTTTCTGTTATTTTCCCCATAGTTACGTTTTCACCCATGGGTGTATAACGTTTGTGTTCTGCATCTTCCATCTGATGTTCTGCAGATTCTCCCCTGGGAGTCTCTGTTTTGCATCAGATAGAGTGTAATTGAGGACTGATTCCGGGCCAGTTTTTTCAGTGCCTGGAGTCATGTTTTCTGCTGTGTTTACACTGTTTGTTTTCATTGGCAACAGCCTTTTTTGAGGGGGGCTGTTTGCCTTTGAGGTAGTTTATCTCATTATAAGATACATTTATATTATCCGAAAGTGTCTCATTAATTATTTTATATAATTTTAAAATTTTTGACCACACTTTGCCATCGGATCCATCGGGGCTCAACGTTACTTTTCAGCAACTTGGGCTTCTCTGAAAAAATATTTTTTCAAAATTATTTTGTTTTGCAATTGTTTTTTCATTTATTAATGGATCATGTTATTATGTATCTTTGTGTCAGGGGTTTTTGCGAGTAACTAGGACTTATTGTTGTTCCTTCACAATGAAAGGAACTTGTTCAAATTGTAATAGGAAGAAATCTTCCTCTGACTTTCATGATTATTGCATAAATTGTAGTCAGTGTTCTCGCATTAATCCCTGTCCTGTATGTGAACATTGGGATGAGAAACATTGGAAACGTGTGTCACGATATGTTGTTTCTGGAGAAAGAGCGATGCCGGCTCTTTCTCCACAAGGTCACTCTACTCTCTCAGTTTCTATTTCAGAGGAACCAGAACAGGGTGATGTTTCCATGTTATCTTCTTCAAGTGTGCGTCCGTCGTCACAATTAAATACAGAGCTAGCGGCAAAAGTGCTCATGGAGATTAGACAAATGTCGTCCGCTAGCTCGCCCGGTGTAGCGTCCATTCACCGAATGGTTCGGCAGCCGGGTTCGTCCGATGCGGTCCAAGAGGAAATTTTGGGTGATGCGAGCACTATAAAAATAATAGATGCACACCCAGTGACGGCGGATAGTGAACGAGAACGGAGGAAGCCTTTTAGTCCGGTTCCTAGCTCGTCCAGGTCCAGCCGGGCCGCGAGCGAGAGAGGCCCCTCTCTCGTACAACAACATCTGGGACCAGATGTTGTGGTACAAAATGTGTCTTTAGCGGAGCATACGTCCGTCGCTCGGGACGCTCCGTTGTATAAGCAGTCCGCAGAGACTGTTAAGGCTTCCTCTTCTCGCCGGCGCACACGACCGCACCTTGGCTGCGTGACCTCCGATATCTTGCCAGCTTCGCCGAGGAAGGATTATTCGGCGACCAGGTCACACCATCCGGCAGCCAGGGACTCGAGACCGATGGACTCCGGACGTTCGCATAGGAAAAGTATGCGGGAGCCATCCGATGCGGAGCTGCCCTCGGCAAAGCAGCGAAAGACCGCTCCTCCGCAGGTCTCGACGTCGGACATTCTAGTGCAGATAGCACAGCTTATCGCAGCATCCCAGCAGCCGACAGAGACGGTGTCGGATCGAGAATTATCCGACGGCGCTGGGTCGGTACGCTCCGCCGAAGCATCGGGGGCGGACGACCGGGAACATCGGGAGGTCCGACCGGATGGTGAAAGGGATACGGATGAATTGGAGCTATCCCTTTCGGAACAACACAAAGCTGCCGTAGACTTCATCCGGCACTTTCTTCCTCAAGTTGTTCCGTCGGGCCAGACTGCTGCGCTTCCGGACAGGAGAATTATAGCGTCATTGGACTCTGATTTTTTCGAGCGGTTCAGGGACATCGCTCCCGAGTTTCCGTCGCAGTCCAATAATGTTGCAAGAACATTTGAATTATTGAACGACGCTATTTTTAAACTTGCTTCCAGGACAGGGAAAGCAGGCTTCTTGTCCGCAAATACTCTCAACCTGCCTTTCATTAATGCAAGGAATAAATTCGACACGGCAGGTCAGGGTATACCGAGAGTTCCTCTGCGTATGGACGACGAGGCGGAAGACTTAGAGCTATCATTACCGTCGTCAGCTTCTATTCCAACCGCAGTGTTGGAAACAGCTATTGCGTCTAACAGAGCCAATTTAGATGCCTTATCTTACGCAGATCACCTTACGAAGGCGTTATCACTGCGTCTTCAAGGGGAAGAGTTTCAGGATATACAATCCTCCTTAAGACTTCTTTCAAGGGCAGTAGCTTATTCCACGTGTAACTCCGCCCTTTCAGTGGCTAATCTGGAGTTGGTTAGACGTGACGCAGCCCTGTCTACATCCACACTAGTGGATTCTAAGGTGAAGAACTCTCTTAGAGTCGCTTCGGTCTCAGGAGATCTTCTCTTTGACGGCAAGCTTTCCGCTATTTATGATAATATTAAAAAGAAAGCTAGTGATTCTCTGTTGTTTAGATCCGCTCCTAAAAGGTCGGATTCAGCAGACACGAATAAGGCAGGCACTTCTGGGTCTTATCCGCCCAAGAGAGGTTCCTATAGAGGTTCCGGTGCGTCCTCTAGCTCTTATTCGAGAGACCGTCAGGATAGCGACTCTCGTTCGGGACGTCCTTCAGGCCGGGACAATCGGTCGGACGCCCCGAGGTCGACGAGGCGAGGTGCGGGTCGTGGAAGACGTGGTTTCTCCTACCGCAGGCCTCGCAGATCCAGGAGGTGATGGCTCAAACCTCTATCGCGTTCCGGTTGGCGGAAGGTTGTCGAGTTTTTCTCAAGAGTGGGCGTCGATTACGGACGACCCTTGGGTGAGAGGAGTGACTTCGGAAGGTCTAAAGATATCCTTCAAACGAAAGCCTCCATTAACTCGAAGTCCAAAGTGGACTCATCTTCCGTCAAACCCTCAGAAAAGAGACGCTCTGCTATCAGAGGTGCAGTCTCTTTTAATGAAGAACGCGGTAGAGGTCGTAGAAAACCAGGAATCGCTGGGATTCTACAGCCATCTGTTTCTGGTTCCGAAACCAGACGGCTCGTTCCGTCCAGTCATAGATTTGAGCTGGATAAACAAGCTGATCATCGCTCCGAAGTTTTATATGGAGACGATTCGATCGGTCAGAGCGAGTATTCGGGTGAACGATTATGCAACGAGCATAGATCTCAAAGATGCGTACTTTCACGTCATGGTACATCCGACATTCCGAAAGTATCTACGCTTCGCAGTCCTAGGAGTGGTGTATCAGTTCCGGGCCATGTGCTTCGGATTGAATCTAGCACCCTGGGCTTTCACTCGAGTAATGAACTCGGTAATGATTTACTTCCGAGCTCATTCGTCTGCGGTAACGTCGGCCTACCTGGACGACATTCTTCAGAGGTACGGCAACGAGTTAACGCTTCAGAACGATGTTCAGAATCTTCTTCTATTGCTCCGACGTCTCGGTTTCATAGTAAACGAGGAGAAGTCGGATCTGGTGCCGTCCAAGTCATTCACTCACCTGGGAATGAGCTTCGAGACGCACAACAATCTCGTTCGTCTGCCGTTAACCAGAGCGAAATTAGTCAGTTGTTACGCTCGCTATTGTCTAAATACAGACAAAGTCACAGCGAGAGAATTTATGAGACTGATAGGTCTGTGCGGAGCCGCTGCGGATCTCATTCCGATGGGACGGCTACGCACACGGCCTCTTCAAATTTTCTTGACTCAGAATTGGAGTGTGAAAATTCATTCGCTCGATGTAGACGTTCTCTTGTCAGATCAAGTGAAACAAGAGATTCAGACTTGGGCAAACATTCAGTGGTTAACTCAAGGAGTTCCGCTGCAGTTGCCGGATCCGAGTTTTACCATTATGACGGATGCCAGTCAAACAGGTTGGGGTGCATCATTAATCCCAACGGATTCGAGATGCCAGGGTCTTTGGGATCCGCAATTCCTGTGCAAGCACATAAACATCAAGGAAATGATGTAAATTTGGCTTGCGTTACGTCACTGGATGGACATTATTCACGATGCTCATGTCCAAATCCTATCCGACAATACGACAGTAGTGGCGTATATACGGAATCAGGGAGGCACTCATTCAGTTCCGTTGTTCAATCTAACGGAAAGAATCCTTCTGTTTGCGTTGGAACATCACGTTCTTCTTTCGGTCCGTCACATACCGGGTCGTCTGAATGTGCTAGCAGACTCCCTTTCTCGAAAGGGTCGCTTGTTGCCGTCGGAGTGGACTCTCAACAAACAAGTATTCAATCAGATTTGCTACCAATGGGAACGGCCAATGATAGACTTATTTGCGACACATCTCAACAATCAGTTGCAGACGTATGTGTCCCCGTGTCCGGATCCAAGAGCATTTGCTGTAGACGCTCTATCGATCCCTTGGGACGGAATGATAGGATATGCGTATCCTCCAGCGCCGTTAATTCAACAAGTATTGCTAAAGATAAAACAATCTCAATGCAAGATTCTGTTGGTAGCATCTCTGTCGCCACAGAGACCGTGGATAAATCTACTCAGGTGTCTGTTGTGGGACCTACCGCGGAAGCTCCCTCCACGAGAGGATCTTCTTTGGCAGGGGAAATCGCGCCAACTGCATCACAACCCGCAAGGTCTCAACCTTCACGTTTTTCCGTTGTGCGGTCCTTCTTGCATGGCAAGCACTTTACAGGACGAGCAGTGGACGCGATTTCTAACTGTAGGAGGACCTCCTCTTCGCTAAACTATGCGGCTAAGTGGAAGGTTTTCCGTCGTTGGTGTAGGGATCATTCTGTTGATATATTTGATCCTTCTATACCAGACATTGCTAACTTTCTAGTATACTTGTTTGACGAAATCAAACTGCAACCGGTTACTATAAAGGGTTATAGATCTATGTTATCTGATACCTATGCACATCATGATAGTTTACAAATTGGATCTAATGTCTCTTTATCGAAATTGGTTAGAAACTTTTCGATAAATAGACCAAGAACTCTTAGATTAATTCCTAAGTGGAATTTAGCTTGGGTTCTCCTTAAATTGAAGGAAAAGCCATTTGAACCTCTTGGGACAGTAGATTTCAAATTCTTATCTTATAAGACAGCTTTTCTCTTAGCTTTCTCTTCTGCCAGAAGAGTCAGTGAGCTTCATGCACTATCGGTGGATGATTCTCATTATCGTAGTGTTGGGAACACTATCACCTTCACTACTAACGTCGGTTTTTTAGCTAAGAATCAGGCTCCTAATAAATATCCGGAACCTATTGTTATTAAGGCTCTTCCGTCTTCAGACGGGCGTAGGCCTTTACTCTGTCCTGTTAGAGCACTACGTATCTATAAACAGAGATCTCAGTTCATCAGAAAGGGACGGAAACGTTTCTTTCTGTCTTTGATGCCTAATAGAAAGGACATTTCAGTCCATTCTATTGCTAGATGGATTCAGTTAACTATCCGTACTGCGTATGAAGATTTATCTTCTTCTCAGCAGTCTGTGCTTAAGATTTCTGCTCATGAAGTAAGAGCTCTTTCTACTTCCTGGGCTTATGCTAATAGTGTTGCTATTACAGATTTAATGAAGGCTGCTTATTGGTCTCAGCCATCCACATTTACTAATTTTTATCTCAGAAATATTGAGTCCATTTCTGGAGACCTGCATTGTTTAGGTCCGTTATCTGTTGCTCAGAATGTCGTCCACTAAACAGTTGCAACTATAGTTATGCAGGCTTTCTGTTCCGGCAGTGACTCCGTCCGGCTGCCCTCTTCGCTCTGGGCTATTTGACCCAGGGCAAGGGGAAGGGGGGGGGGGGCGGGTGTTCCCTTAGGTCACCTGCTTTATAGTGAAAAGCAAGGGAATGCCTCCTCCAAGACAGTATTTCTGAGTCGCTTCCGGGATGGTTTTAAAGTGTAATATTAATGTTTAATTTCATTCATGTCTTATTTTTAAAGTGTAGCTCGGTGTGAAGCATTTGTATATGTCAAGTGTCAAACGGGCTTTAATATACAATACTCGGACACTTTTAAATGATTATAAAGAGTCTCAATTCTCTGGACTACTTTATTTATTGGCTTGTTTTAATAATAATTAGTATAAAGGTTATACTGGATATTAATAGAGAACATGAATGTTATTGTGCTCAATTATTAAGGGTAGTGTATCTTTCTAATTTAAATATTAAATAAGAAAGATACATGTAAAGCCTAATACTCCTTTTCTCCTTAAGGGGTTATCTCTTTATTTTATAATTGAGCTTATTGGATTTTCCTCTATGTCCTAGGCCCTCCAGCCTGTTTACTATTCAGCTAAGTCTGGGTCATTGGTACAGTATAAAAATGTTAAAAAATTTATAGTAATTTATATATTTTTTATACTTACCAATGACCCAGACGGGGATGGCCCTCCCTGAGTTGGGAACTCTTGCCTCCCCGCTGAGTACATAGCGCTGACCAGGCACTGCCAGTAAGAATGATATTTGGCGCCAATTTCGGGACGACTGCGTCACTGCGCATGCGCAGTAGAGTCGTACTATGGAGGTCCTTTAGGACATGATTTCTTTTTGTTTTGGATGCAAATTTTGGGGATTGGGGGGCAAAATTTGTGTTTGGCCCTGGTTTTTTGTGGAGTTAGCACCAGCTAAGTCTGGGTCATTGGTAAGTATAAAAAATATATAAATTACTATAAATTTTTTAACTTTTCACTAAATTATCAAATAAAATCAAGTTGCTCTTACATTTGGTAAAGTGGCTGGGGTACCTTTTTGTGTCAGCCTATGGTGACACTTAGTACAGGGACCGACCTGGGCATGCACCAGTGCGTATTTGGTTCTGAAACATCAGGACCTGGCTCTTAAATCTCATAAATAGGCTTCTCAGTTGGCGCGTAACTTCTCAGATCATATTTTGATATTCTTTCGATGGATAATCGAGAGAGACACTCTTACATGGATTATATATATGATTATCATTTATCATTGTTGTAGAGTGCTTAAGTTGATACTTCAAGTCTTAATTACCAAGCATTAATCTTCACTGTGGTTTCTGATCAAGTCTTGGCTGCCTTATTTAAATAGGCAGCCAAGACTTGATCAGAAACCACAGTGAAGATTAGTGTTTGCTATAGTGTACTAAATGAAAATGATGAGAGCTATTACATACTTACAGTGTGTGTTACAAACAGCAGTGTGACTCCGTAAATTGAAATCTGGCGCATGAATTGAAAAAATAGGCTCCGAGGCTAGAGCGTATTTTAAATAGTCCTGATCGGTCCCTGCTTACTAGTTGTTATGATAATGTCCCAATGGTCTGTAATCTGTCACAAGTCTGTCATCCTTCATCCTTCAACCAGAAATAAGTGTTTCATATCTGTAATGCTATCCATGGTATTGCAGACATGGTATTGCAAGCGGGAGTGTATGCCATCCTCGGCATTGCTCTAGTTCCTTTTATGAAGAATATGCCTGCCCCAATCTTTTGCCATGATTCTTTCACAACACCATGAGATTTCAGAGGTTCTGATAGCCACTTGTTCTTGTATGATGCACATGTTGAACATTGAATAAATCACTTATTTCTGCGTTTAGTTTTGGCCAAAACATAACTTCTCTGGCCTGCTGTCTATACGTTTCTATGCCCAAATGTACTGTGCATATTTTTGAAGCATCTCTTTTTAGCTCATCTTGACAAAGTCAAGCTGAGCTAATCCCATCGCTCTCCATCTGTTGTCTGTCTGTCGTCCATCAACACCATGTTTTGGTCTTCTCCACCAAAGTCACTGGGCCAATTCAAGTGAAAGTTTGTGTGAGTGATGGTCCCAACAGGGGCATTGCATTTTTAGCTTAACTTGACAAAGTCAAGATAAGCTATTGCCATCACGCATGCGAAAGTCTGTAAATCTGTTCACATTTTCCTTTAGCACAGGCTACACCCCACAGTTCTTGTCTGATCGTCACGAAATTTCATATGCAAGTTTGGGGTCATGTCTAGATGAGAACGTCCCCTTTTGGTCGTGATTGGTCAACCGGTATGGCTGCCCGATCCCAAAACCCGAAAACCATTAGCACAGTCTACAGGTCGTATTTATGAAGGGATTTCATTGCAACTTGGTAGGGTGCCTCTGTATAATGCCCAGATGAGAACGTCCCCTTTTGGGCATGATCTGTAAACGGTGATGGCTGCCCAAGACCAAAGCCCAAAAACTTTTAGCACAGTCTGCAGGTCATGTTTAATATGAAGGGCTTTCATTGTAACTTGGTAGGATGACTCCTTATGATGTCTAAATGAGAATTTCCCCATTTGGGCATGATCTGCCAACCGTGACGACTGCCCAAGCCCAAAACCCGAAAACCTTTAGCACAGTTTACAGGTCATATTTATTGAGGAATTTCATTGTAACTTGGTGGGTTGACTTCATATAATATCTAGATGAGAAAGTCCCCTTTTGGACGTGATTGGGCAACTGTGACGGCCCGAAAACCTTTAGCACAGCCTACAGGTCATATTTGTGAAGGGATTTCATTGTAACTTGGTAGAATGACTCCAAATAATGTCTAGATGAGAACGTCCCATTTTGTTCGCGATCATTCAGCCTTGATGGGTGCCCGAGCCCAAAAACCTTTAGCATAGGCAAAAGGTCATATTTATGGAAGGATTTCATTGTAACCTGTTTGGTTGACTCCATATAATGCCTAGATGATGACATCCTCTTTTGGTCGTGATTGGTCAACTGTGATGGCTACAGGTGCCCGAAGCCCGAAAACCTTGAGCACAGTCTACAGGTCATATCTATGAAGGGATTTCATTGTAACTTCGTAGAATCACTCCAGATGATGCCCAGATGAGATTTCCCCTTTGGTTGCGATCATTCAACCATGATGGCCGCCCAAGCCCGAAGCCCGAAAACCTTTAGCACAGTCTACTGGTTATGAAGGGATTTCATTGTAACTTGGTAGGTTGAATTCATATAATGTCTAGATGAGAACGTCCCCTTTTGGACACGATTGGGCAACTGTGATGGCTACAGGGGCCCAAAGCCCGAAAACCTTTAGAATAGTCCACAGGTCATAATTATGAAGGGATTTCATTTTAGCTTGGTAGGATGGCTCCAAATAATGTCTAGATGAGAACATCTCTTTTGGTCGCGATCCTTCAGCCTTTATGGCTGCTCGAGCCGAAAGACCTTTAGCATAGACTATAGGTCGTATTTATGGAAGGATTTCATTGTAACTTGTTAGGTTGACTCCATATAATGCCTAGATGATGACATCCCCTTTTGGTCGTGATTGGTCAACTGTGATGGCTACAGGTGCCCAAAGCCCAAAAATCTTGAGCACAGTCTAGAGGTCATATTTATGAAGGGATTTCATTGTAACTTCATTGGATCACCCCAGATGATGCCCAGATGAGAATGTCCCCTTTTGGTTGCGATCATTCAACCATTATGGCTGCCCGAGCCCGAATACCTTTAGCACAGTCAACAGGTCATATTTATGAAGGGATTTCATTGTAACTTGGTAGGTTGACTTCATATAATGTCCAGATGAGAACAGCCCCATTTGGACACCATTAGGCAACTGTGACGGCTACAGGGGCCTGAAGCCCCAAAACCTTGAGCACAGTATACAGGTGATATTTATGAAGGGATTTCATTGTACCTTGGTAGGATGACTCCAAGTAATGTCTAGATGAGAACGTCCCCTTTTGGTTGCATTCATTCAGCCTTGATGGGTGCCCGAGCCCAAAACCTTTAGCATAGTCTATAGGCCATATTTATGGAAGGATTTCCTTGTAACCTGTTAGTTTAACTCCATATAATGCCTAGATGATGACATCCCCTTTTGGTCGTGATTGGTCAACTGTGACGGCTTCAGGGGCCCGAAGCCCGAAAACCTTGAGCACAGTCTACAGGTCATATTTAGGAAGGGATTTCATTGTAACTTCGTAGAATCACTCCAGATGATGCCCAAATGAGAATGTCCCCTTTTGGTTGCGATCATTCAACCATGATGGCTGCCCGAGCCCAAAAACCTTTAGCACAGTCTGCAGGTCATATTTATGAAGGAATTTCATTGTAACTTGGTAGGTTGACTTCATATAATGTCTGGATGAGAACGTCCCCTTTGGACACCATTAGGCAACTGTGACGGCTACAGGGGCCCAAAGCCCGAAAACCTTTAGCACAGTCTACAGGCCATATTTATGAAGGGATTGCAATGTAACTTGATAGGATGACTCTTTTTGGAATAATGTCACTGTAACTTGGTAACTTTCATTGATATACGTTAACTGTGAGGGCCACATACATTAACAGTGAGGTCATATTAACCCACCCCTCAGCTCTTTAGTACAGTGTACACCTCATATTTTTATCAAAAACATAGCATACAGGGAACAGAAATGAACATATTCCCAATTATCACAATTCTTGTCTTATTTCATAATCCTTTCATAAACATTGAACATTATCCTTTTCATCAAACACAACACACAAGTTAAGCTACAGTGTCATTGACACTTTCATTGTTCAACTCAACATGCCCAGCCCCATAGGGAGAGTTCTGGAAAATGCTCCAAAATATTTTTAAAATCTTCTTCTCAAGAACCAGTGTGTATAATGACTTGATATTTGCTATGGAGCTTCCTTTTGAGGTGTAGAATCAAGTTTGTTCAAACAAAGTTTGTGGAGCAATATTTGGCTTTGTAATGGGAGGGAAATATTTTTGGCCCCACCCAAAATTTCTATTTTCTGAACCAATGGTCTGGTATGAACCAAATTTGGTAATTGGTATTACTGGGTCATAAGTACTTGACCCATGCAAAAAAAAAAATTCCCACATCCCCATGGGAACCCTGGGAGCTAAAAATAGAAATATTTCAAATGCCCATATTTCCCAAACCACACGGAACAGAGAGCTGTTATTTGGTATGAAGTATCCTTAGGACCAGTAGAACTGAATGGTAAAAAAAAATTGCCATCGGTTATGTTAGGGTGTTCTGTAATGGGTATCGAAAAAAAGCTGAGTCACCATATTTGCAAAAATTCAAAAAATTCTTTTGTCCAGAACCAATCATCAGATTCTTTTGATATTTAGTATGCAGCAATCATCGGGGGGTCAGATACAAGTTTGTTGAAATAAAGGTCATTGCTTCATATTTGGGATCACAACAGGAGCCTGGATTTTTAACATAGGGTAATATGGGGAATATTCTTTAAAAATCTTCTTCAGAACCACCAGTCAGAATCTTTTAATGTTTGGTATACATCATTGTTATGAGGGTCAGATTCAAGATTGTTCAAACCAAGTCCCTAGGTTAATATTTGGGCTTCCTACAGAAGCCCAAATTTTAACTTTATTCAGTATGGGAGGTAATTTAAAAAAAATCTTCTTCAGATCCACCAGTCAGAATACTTTCATATCTGGTATGCAACATCTCTAGGGGGTTCAGATTCAAGTGTGTTCAAATTAGATCCCTAGGTATATATTTGGGCTTGCTATGGTAGCCCAAATTTTTACTTAGTGCAATATGAGGAAATTTCTTGAAAAATCTTCTTCTTCAGACCCTCCAGTCGGAATGCTTTCATATTTGGTATACAACATCTCTAGTGATGTCAGATTCCAGTTTGTTCAATTTGAGAGCCTGGGTTAATATTTAGGCTCCATATGGGAACCTGAAATTTAACTTAGTACAATTTGAGGAAATTTCTTGGAAAAATCTTCTTCAGATCCACTAGTCAGAATGCTTTCATATTTGGTATACAACATCTCTAAGGGGTCAGATTCAAATTTGTTCAAATCGGATCCATAGGTTAATATTTGGGCTAGCTATGGTAGCCCAAATTTTAACTTAGTTAAATATGAAGAAATTTCATTAAAATTTCTCTTCTTCAGATCCAACAGTTAGAATGCTTTCATATTTGGTACACAATATCTCTAGGGAAGTCAGATTCAACTGTGTTCAAATCGAGAGCCTTGGTTAATATTTGGGCTCCGGAATTGGCCATTTTGCTGAAGAATTAAAAATTTTGTATTCAGTACCCTCTAGAGGTGTGTAACTAAGATTAATCCACATAGTTTGTATCAAGGGGCTTCATAGGGAAGCTCTACATTTTACTTTATGATCAACTAAAGAAAAGGCATGATGCCCGGATTATTTTTGTCACTCCTGAGGGACTCAAGGATTGACAGTGTAGCCTATGGAGATGGCTTGCTTAATGTACTCTTTCTTGGACTCTGTTTATATTGTGTTCTGTTCATGATGAGTGCTTCAGGCCCCATGGGGACCTCTTGTTTTCTCATACAGTGGAAACCTGTTAATTGAATAGCCACTTTGCTGATGAAAATTATTCAGTTAACAGGATTGTGTCACTTTCCTGTATTCTAGAGATAAACTTAGCATTTATTCTATTATATCTTGTTTGGAGCTCTGTCAAACAAGATATAATAGATTAAATGCATGTATTGGAATGTACTGAGGCCAAATAGGTCTATAAACAAAGGAAAACAGGGACGAGTCAGGGTAATTTCTTGACAGATTACAAGTTTTTTTATTCAATTAACAGGAGTTTACTATATAACCTATATTCAATTAACAGGTCAAATTTGTACTGGAGGTATGATAAATGGTTTTGTATTCAGAAATTTTACTCAGTTAACAGTGTTGTTCAATTAAGAGATATCCAATTAAGTGGGATCCACTGTATTTCAAAATAGTGCACAATACAGTCACGGGACTTCTATATTCAACTGTCTGAGAGAGTCTTATCTCTGTTTATAAACTTCACTAAATTTGAATTCTCATTCACCCTAAGTTCCTGTACATGTATATGAATGATGGTTTGATATACTTATTTTATTTTCCATTTTTTTCTTTTTTTGGACAAAAAGTTGAAATTGTCAAGTATCCCAACTGACAGCAAGTGGAGAGGATTATCGTCAAAACACCTGCAGAGTTGAGATTTCACTTGGGTAAAAAATCTCAAAATGTGTCCAAAAACATGCGTTAAAAGGGTTTCAGTTAAATGAACCTCTGGATTTTAAATGTGAAAGCCATTTCATTGTGTCTGTGACAAACTATTTTGGTTACTGAAGGCTTAGTATTAAAACTAAGTGGAGCCCACTCAATTGGATATCTCTTAATTGTATATCCCTGTTAATTGAATATAATTTTCAAACACAAAACCATTTACCATACCTTCAGTACAAATTTGATCTGTTAATTGCATATGGGTTGTAGAGTAAACTCCTGTTAATTGTATATAAATTTTTGCAATATGTCGAAAAAATTACTGTAACACACACCAAATTCCCCTTATTTATCAACCTTTTTGGCGTCACCACATCCAATACAGCCATTTATTCTATTATATCTTGTTTGACAGAGCTCTATGAGCTCTGTCAAACAAGATATAATAAAATAAATGCTCAGTTTACTTCCAGAACACAGGAAACTGACCAAAACCCTGTTAATTGTATACTCCTGTTAATTGAATAATTTTCACTGGCAAAATGGATATTCAATTAAGAGGATTCTACTGTAACACTATTATTATATTACTATGTTTTGTTCTCTGTCAAAAAATAGAGGATATCTAGTGTTTTTGAGTGGATACCAAAAATTATCTCATGAGTGACTGAGACAAAAGTTCATTTTAGCGCAAAAATAACCATTTGTCTTTTCATGAGTGAGATCATTTTTGGTATTCACTCAAAAACATAAACATTTTATAAGAATGTGATCATTGCTATCAATAATTCCATTTGTTTCAACCTTGAATTGATGCATGAAAGTAAACAGCGCACTGATATGTGGAAGTGATTTGATTAATACTCGGAACAGGTAGCATTTTGCAATCTGATTCAGCTGGCGAGTTTCATTCAACCATTCAAGGTGAATGTGTGTTAAATTATCATTGTAGATGATTGGTATCCACTCAAAAACACTAGATTTTCTTTTCATTATACATTTTTAGAACAAATTGATCATTTCCAGTGAAAATTTGACTTGTATTCACCTTGAAGGGATGCTTTGAAAGCCTCCATTTTGATTGATACCGTGAAAGTGGGGGATACGATTTCTGTCTTTGCGTAATTTTTTCGACAATGTATCGTTTAGCATATAATAAAACTAAAATATTCAGTAAAGTCTTTAACTTGTACTATTGAAAATGTGTACATTAGGCCCCACTAAGTAGATCTTCTGTTTTTTTTCAGGCCATTTTTTCAAAATTGCATGTGAGCAGGTGTTTATTTTATTTTTGTAATTATTTCTTTGCCATCAAAAAGATTATGTTCTTGTTTTGTTTTATGTTTTAGACCCCATAATTTACAGAATAGCATGGGTGGTGGTGTATTTCATCCCATGAGTGTAAGAAGGCTTTCAATGCTAAAGAATTGCAAAGCCTTGTCACACACAAGGGACTTGTTTGTCAGTTTTATTAACTTGGGTAAAATATCAGACATAAACCATTTAATTTTTATTTTTTTTAAAGTTTACATTGGTTATAAAAAGAGAATATGCAGCAACCAAAAGGACCATGTGGGATGGCCTGAGAAACAGATATGTAACTTTTTATTAAGCCTCATCAACATATTTGTTGTTCAGAGATCAAACTATATTCTTTTGAAAGCAGTCTGTGATTTGCGAGATGTCAGTAACCTGAAAAGTAAGGAGAAAAATAATTTGGCTGCGAAAGAGTCTGCACTTGGGGAAGCGACGTGCATTTCATAAGTGGATAGATGTCGGTGTTTTTGTTCCTCGTACACGTACTGCCCGTAGTGGACTGGTGGCTGTTTGGCTGGTCTTCTTTCTACTTCTTGTGTTTCCTCTACTTCTTTGGATTTGGAGGTGACGATTCCTTGATTATTGGTGATGGAGGTTGTGGTATCGTCCTGTTTTGTGCTAGAGATGTTGCTAAAGCAACGTTGGAATGTAGTTTATCCATTGCCTTTCTAAGTTCTGCCAGCTGCTTTTCCATGTTCTTCATGTCGTTCTTGCACTCGATTCGAAACTCATTTTGAAGAGTGGCTTCTTCCATGAGCTCTTTTGTTTGTTTTGGCTCTTCTTCAGTGCCCATGATCTGTGTTCTTCCAGTTCGTGGGCAAGCTTACTTATTTCTTCGTCATCTTCCTGTTTAGCCTGGGGGTCCAGGCTGGAGATGAAACTGGAACTGGAGAGAGAGATGTCTGTTGTTAGTTTCTCCTGCGGGCTAGATGCATGGGCTTCCATCTCCTCTTCCTTCTCTTTGCGGGATTCTTCAGCCTTCTTTTTCTTCCAATCCTTTAACCCTTTACCCTACATGAAAAGTAGACGACACTTGCAAACAAAATTCTTGAATAACTATTTTTTTCATTTTTTGTCTCAAAAACATAGGTTATGACCCCTCGTTGGAACGAGCTCGACGAGCTCGTTCCAACGAGGGGTCATAACCTATGTTTTTGAGACAAAAAATGAAAAAATAATGAAAATTAATTCGCGATTTTTTAGAATAGCGCTGGCCGGTTTTGGCCGTTACGTTGGGTAAAGGGTTAAAGAAGGCAGAAGAATCTTGCAAAGAGAAGGAAGCGCTTGGCATCCCGGCGCTTTGAGGACGGGCATGTCTTCCTTTTCTTGCACTTGGTTTTCTCAGCGTTCTCCGGGTGTGGACCAGAGCCCGACTGGGCAAAGGTGCTACCACTCCACAGAGAGGCCGATGGTCTGGCTGCTGGCTTCTTTTGTCTCCTTGTTGGAGCCATTCCAGGTGGTATTGGAAAGTCCAATATCTCCTGGCAGGTATCTCCAGAAACATGGATGGTCCAGTTTCTGGTGTTGCCCACATTCAGACATGTTAACATGTCAGATTGCTTCTGTGGAAGGTTCATTTTGCTGTGGTTAGTAGTGCTCACCGAAAATCCAGTTGAACGTCCGAACAGATCGACCGTATCGAAAAGTAATTTGTTGACCATTGTCAAATTGTAGGATGAAATGCTCATCCTAAGATGACAGGTGGGGATCTTTTCTATTTATGATCAATGAGTATTCAGCAATCCTGTTGTCTAGAGATCAATAGTGGAACTCCACTCCTTTCTCTGCAGATGTTTTAGTGATATTCCATTCCCCATCTACTTACTGTACACAAATTTTTATGGTAGTTTTTTTTGTTTTTTTTTTATATTTCGTTTTTCTTACATATAGTTGGGTTTTTTTTTATATAATTAATAGAAAAGTGAGCTTTGCCATAAAAGGTTTCAAATGTATTTAAGAAAATATTTTTATATTTTCAAATAATCATAAATTTGGGAAAAGCAGACAGGCAGATTTATCAGAAAGAAGAAGCTGCGTTGAACTTTGTCATTAGAAATTATTATTTATTATACATTTGTGTTATGTTTGTTGATATTCTTCAAAAATATTTGCACTGTTTTCTGCCTTTTGCATTCATAATTTGTAAAGGACCAGGGAAGAGTTGGGCCCTTAAAGCACGGTTCAGAGTCTCTTGTTTTAACCCTTTACGCAACGAATCGCCCGAATCCGCCCGCATAATATACAAATTCAGCAGTTGAAAAAATATTATTTTTTCAAAAAATGTTAACAAAACCATATCATGTGACCCCTCATTGGAACGAGCGTGACGAGCTCGTTCCAACGAGGGGTCACATTATATGGTTTTGTTGAAATGTTTTGAAAAATTTGAAAAAATGTTATTTAAAATAATAAATTTTGATATCGTCAGCGTTGGGTAAAAGATTAATCATTAGTAGGTGTAGAGATGCATTTGCATTGTTTTTTAAACATCTTTCTGCACTATTGGTTTCAGTCCCCCATAAAAGCCATGTAAAGTGGTGCAGTGCTGGTTTACTATGGTAGAGATTTACTCCTTTAAATGATTAATAGAGCCTGGAAATAATACCTTGGAATGTGAATGCTCTGTAGTGAGAAACTTAATCAGACTGTTATACCATTTTGAAATTTTGGTGGGAAAGGTCCTGAAAGGTATGGGAAAACGTCAGTTGAGCCTTGAGGGCATTAAAAAAAGTATGGAAATTAATGTCATCGCACAAACTAAAAATCCTTTGAAATAAAAACAACTCCATTAATATTCAGCATTCTGATTTAAAAAATATCAAGGATGTGTCAGACAGTTTTACCGGAGGAGGAAGCTTGATTACCTGGAGAAAACCACCGAGCAACTGGAAGAAAAACCAAAATACTAACTCCGCTCGTGCAGGGTTAGCATTGGTTGAAGACAAGTGTACCATCAATGAGCAATACGCTTTCGTACACAGCACCACCTTGCCCCCATGTGGGCAGTCGGGATTAAGTGCCTGCCCAAGGACACGATGCAGTTTCCCCTGGTGGGGATCTAACCATGGACCTTTTGGTTTGAAGTCCAATACTGTAACCACTAAGCCACTGCAAGCCAGAAAATAAGCAGACTGACATCTACAAAATGAGGTCCCCAGAGGGTGAATTTAGAGATGCTACCCAGTAAAGCAGGGTAGCATCACTAAATTTACCCACTGTCAGGCCTGGCATTTTCAGGACAGCGATTTATGCACTCGCCTACTACTTGCCTACAAAAATTAAGGAGGGCAAAATCTACCCCACCTGGCCTTAGAAAATAATGATCCACATCTTTTCAGATCTCTGCTATGTTAGTACTCTGTAAGGCGGTCACACCTCCAGTCCTTGCCAAGGACCGAAGGAATGGGGTGGGGGTGCGGCAGTGTAGCCCTCTCACAGAGACTACCTTGTTAGCAATACTAAATGAAATGTACAGAGCGAACAAGGCAGAATTCATTAATAGTAAAACTTCATCTTGCCACTTTTAGCTTTTGTGAGCTTAAGGAGGGCTAATTGCTCCCCTAGGTCAAGCAAGGGGAGTAATTTTTAGCCCTCCTGCATTTTTAAGAATGCCAGGCCTGCTCTGTGAACCTCAATCTTAATCAGGGTCTCATAACAAAACAGAAATAGGTACCCAGAGGATAAATTGGCACACTGTATGGGGTAGCATCATCAAATTCACCCTCTGGGGACCTCATTCTGCAAATGTCAGCCTGCTTATTTTCATGCCAAAGCCACTGTGTTCCCAACCAACCAATTCAATCTTGTTTGACAGAGTTCATTGAACTCTGTCAAACCAGTGTAAATTCTTAGTTGCTTTGTTGGAGAAAATTGTTGCTTGTAATTTTAAATTCTATTTTTACATCAGAGTGAAGAAGTTTAAAATTCCTAGTAATTTAGTACAGTAGAATCCTTTTAATTGAACATCCATTTTGCCAGTGAATATTATTCAATTAATGGGAGTATACAATTAACAGGGATTTGGTCAGTTTCCTGTGTTCTGGAGGTAAACTGAGCATTTATTCTATTATATCTTGTTTGACAGAGCTCATAGAGCTCTGTCAAACAAGATATAATAGAATAAATGCCTATATTGGATGTAGTGAGGTCAAAAAAGTTGATAAATAAGGGGAATTTGGTGTGTGTCACAGTAATTTTTTTGACAATTACAAAAATTTATATACAATTAACAGGAGTTTACTCTACAACCCATATGCAATTAACAGATCAAATTTGTACTGAAGGTATGGTAAATGGTTTTGTGTTTGAAAATGATATTCAATTAACAGGGATATACAATTGAGAGATATCCAATTAAGTGGGCTCCACTGTATTATTATATGACTACCACAAACAGCCCCTCAATACCACTGTAGTTTGCCCATCAAACCCAGCTCTCTAGAAAACAAGAATGTCAAGTTTTCGAGATTGTTATCATGCCTATTTCAAACAATGCGCACCTGAATGGACTAGTTCTACCAGTGACCTATAAATAAATCAATAAATTCCACAAATACATCAGGGAATTCGGCAATGCGTGCTTTCGATCTTGAGTCGTTTATTCATACCATATATAAGAAAACACTGCTCTTGTATGACCAATTACAGAGCTCAATAAAAAACAATTGCACAGTTTGTGTGTTTCACGACATGCAATTGAAAGAGAAATGAGAATCGGTTGCAGTATCATAGCAAATTGAACATACTCGATTTTTGGTTGATATTGTGTCTGCCAATTGCCAAGTGACAAATTTAGATTGTGTCTTGTCAAAAACATTGAAATAAAAGAATAATAGATCTATTCCAAAAAAATATATATGGATGATTTATCTAACTTTGACCTAGAAGAATTATTTCTTGGTGAAATAAATATTCTAGGTGAATTTAAACTTGACAATGAAATCGAAATTGAGATGAATAATAGCATCAAAATTTTGAGGCAATACCTTTGCAAGCACAGAACATGAACACGGGTGTATCCTCATTAAACTCTGTTGACAAACCTTCCAGTCGAGGTCTATTTGAAAATGCTGTGCAGAAGAATTGCAAAATAACAATTAACAACTATTTTCAAGATGCGAATAGAACAAAACATAGGAGAATCTGTGTTATCGAAAGCGATTCCGATTGAAATTAAAGTCTTGCTTTCATTGTTTTGACTTTCAAATTTCATGTTAGAGACAAATGTTCAGTATTACTACGCATTAGGCATTCCTAAATTCCATACATTGTTAATGGCTATTTGGTTAATATAATTCTTGTTGTATTTGATTTTTCAGGTGTTGTGATCAGTTTAAAATACTAATTGTTACAAAAAACAAATTACTACAACAGTCAATTGATCTGTGTTGATGTATTCCGTGGGGTTGGTGAGATGAGAACTCATCTCGTCAACGCGACGGAATACAACAACACAGATCAATTGACTGTTGTAGTAATCTGAATGTCTTTGTCAACTCAGAGTTCTACTGAAGCCCATGAGAAATGACATTCCTGCAAATCTTTTTCTAAAAAAAATGTGAGCTTTGCTACGGATTCTTTCCGTCAAAATCTTCTAATAGTCAGATTTTTGGCAATTTGGTGTACACGAATGGATGTGGAAAATAGCCTATTTGGCTAATATACTTCTTGTTGTATTTGATTTTTCAGGTGTTGCGATTAGTTTAAAATACTAAGTGTCATATAATAAACAAATTACTACAACAGTCAATTGATCTGTGTTGTATTCTGTCGCGTTGATGAGATGAGATCTCATCTCGTCAACTCGACAAAATACAACAACACAGATCAATTGACTGTTGTAGTAATCTGTATGTCTTTGTCAGCTCAGAGTTCTTCTGAAGCCTATGAGAAATGACATTCCTGCAAATGTTTTTTCTTAAAAAAAAAGAAAATAAGGATTTTTTTCCGGGAAGGTGTAAGAACCCTGGGAAGGGATTAGCAAGACATGACTTTACTTTTGTGTTGTGGGTGATTTTGGCATAAATGCTGAAAGGGATCTTGATCTCTGATATAGAAATAACTTTTAGGTTCAGTTATAAAGAGGAATTTATTGCAGTGGGCAGTTTAATCAGTGTGTATTTAACAAATTGTATGCTCACTCCACTGAGGGGGCCGTAGCCTATATTTTGAAAGTAACTTAGTTTTGACTGGTGCTATTCACAAAAAACGTAATTCTAAATATTTTTTTTTTCATCCTTTTCCTTAGAAAAATAATTTATGACTCCTCATTGGAATGAACTTGTTACAACGAGGCTTCATAACCTATGTTTTTGAGGTGAAAAATTCAAATTTTCAGTCTTAAGAATTTTCTTGCAGGTGTCGTCATTTCAGTGAAACTGTATCATGAACGCCATCCAGTGACTGTGTGTGATAAATGGTTAACAATTTTGAATGGTGTAATTGGGTTGTATTCACTGAAGGGTAGATTAACTCCTTACATGCTGCTGGCAGATATTCCTGCCACTCAACCAGTTAACAAATATTGTTTGCACCAATCGGTAGTTGTATGGGAGGTCCTGAAAAGTCCTGGAATTCAATGACGAAATGGCACCAAAGGTCCTTGAATCTCCTGAAATTTTGAATTGGGAAATGTGTGGGGGGGGGGGGGGGTGAGAGGGGGGGGTCCTGTCATTATCTGTCCATCTGTCTGCTTATCTGCCGTCCGTCCGTCCGTCTGCATCTAGGATTCATTGTTTGTCTGGCTAACTCTTCTCACAGTTTTCAAGCTAGGACTTTTTTATTTCACAGGATGTTTGTACATATACCAGAAGTGTGCATATTGTCAGGATTTTGATTTGCTTCAATATTTCACAAAATTACAGGTTGTTGAACTTGGTCAATTTCTTTTGTAGAATTTCACAATTTGCGTGGACATCATATGTGTCTTACAGACACAGCTCATGTATGAGTAACAAATCACAGTTTGCTCTTCAACTTCCTGTGTCCATGTGCTGTGCAGGGTCATACTTCAGTCAAGTTTTTTATCAATTCTGGTCATGGCTGCTAGAGCTGTAGGTTTTTAAATTTCTTGTTTGGTTTCGGTTTCGGTTTATCAGGTGGAGTAAAACCTCGGTTCGGTTCGGTTTTCGGTTTGTTCATGAGGCCAAATAAAAGTCATAACTGAATGGCAGTGAAATTGAGTGAAACTCAATGAATGTCCAAAATAAGCTATAATACATGAAGAATCAGGAAGGCCAATATAATAATTACCTAAATTTTCAGAACTTTTATTGTGCTTGGCCATTTTTCGAGGTCTGACACCTACACGCAGCTTGAGGAAAGCTGCAAACACAACTAAACTGAAATGTCGGAAATTCACAGAATGTAGCCTTCTCAGAGTAGTGAGAGTATCCAGACACTGCCAATGGCAGTGTCTGGGTACTCTCACTACTCTGGGGTGGCTACATTCTGTGAATTTCTGCAGCAAGAGAGTATTTAATAAAAAACGAAAAACCTTAGATTACGGAATGTCGACGGTTTCGGTTTTTAAAAAAACTAAAAACCTCGGTTCGGTTTCGGTTAACCTACAGCTCTAATGGCTGCTTCACAGCAGCCATGACTAGATTTGATAACAAATATTTAGAAAATACCCAGCAGGTTAGGAGACAACACAGCAAGGATGGAGTATGGGAAACTAGAATCAATGACGTGAGTTGAAGTTTTCCCTGTATTTCGTGTGTGCCAAAGACGCACTCCAAATACATAAAGAATAAACTCCTAACAAGGATTGTTGATTCCTGTCCCGTGTACTCTTCCCAAGTTATGTTCTGTAAATATATCACGATTCCACATGAATTAGTGAATGAGGCTGGTATTTTTAACCCTTAAGGGGCTGTACAGTTGTCTTGAATTCACACCTGACCACAGCCTGTACATGTCCAGTGGCTTAGCAGTGGTTTCTGGTTTCCTGTACAGGCAGACAAGACTTGACTAGAAACCACTGCCTAGGTAATTGTTTATTGTCAGCAGGATTTGCTCATGATGGTATGTTGAGGGCACCTGTTCTGAGGTCATAAAACTCGGAAATGGGCCTTTAAGGGTTAAACAAAACATATCACCTTTGGCACTCAGTGTCCGCTCTTGTTTGATATTTTCATTCATGTCATAATGTAGGTCAGATGCGTAACTACTAATCCGTGATATTCTTAAATGTGAGCTTGATTCCTTGCTTCATGAATTTTGCACATTTCTCTATGTTGGTATTGAATCGGGTATAGAGCTGCAGGTTAACTGAAACCGAACCGAGGTTTTTAGTTTTTTTTTTAAAAAACCGAAACCGTCGTCATCCCGTAATCTAAGGTTTTTCGTTTTTTATTAAATACTCTCTTGCTGCAGAAATTCACAGAATGTAGCCATCCAAGAGTAGTGAGAGTACCCAGACACTGCCAATGGCAGTGTCTGGGTACTCTCACTACTCTGGGAAGGCCACATTCTGTGAATTTCCGACATTTCAGTTCAGTTTAGTTGTGTTTGCAGCTTTCCTCAAGTTGCGTGTAGGTGTCAGACCTCGAGAAATGGCCAAGCACAATAAAAGGTCTGAAAATTTAGGTAATTATTATATTGGCCTTCCTGATTCTTCATGTATTATAGCTTATTTCGGGCATTCATTGAGTTTCACTCAATTTCACTGCCATTCAGTTATGACTCCGGACATAAGAATGAGTTTTATTGAATTTTATTTGGCCTCATGAACAAACCGAAAACCGAACCGAACCGAGGTTTTACTCCACCTGATAAACCAAAACCGAAACCGAACAAGAAATTTAAAAACCTACAGCTCTAATCGGGTAACATTGAATACACACAGGAATTGAGGTATAAACACATATACTTGGGGGTGGTGGGGGATGATAATTTAACAATTGTCATGAGAATATTTTTACAAGAGTGGATGATCTGGACTTTTTGTTAGAATGGGGTATCTGAAAAAAAGGATCATATTGGAAAACATGACTCTTAAATGGTGTTGAAAGAGAATGGTGCTTTTTTATGAGGACACATGCAGAATCCTATTACAACCTAGAAATATTATATTTGTAATTTAATATAGAAGTGCAAACCTATTTATTTTTTATATTTATTATTATTACTAATACTAATAAACAGTAGTAATTTTAAAACTGTTAATTTTTTATCTCCAGCTTATCAATTATTCACCCCCATCCTCCAACCCTCCCAGCCAGTTGTGAAAATAAATAACCATTGTTCTAGTGTCTGACCTGGTCAGAGTGGCTCAGAGAACAGAGACCTAATCCTGGTGTTACGTTCATTTACAGCTCTGTTTCGGAGGCACAGTTGCACTGTGTCTGAAGGTGTACTGCACATGTGAACTTGTCTTCAATCAATTCTTACCCTACTTGGATAGAGTTAGTATGTTGTGGATACTGACAGTTGCCCACTGCTGATCGGTGGTTTTCTCTGGGTAGTCTGGCTTCCTCCTCCCCAAAAAATGCCCGACACAAGGTGACATTGGCTTTCAAAAATTTTGCTAACACTCCTACCTCCCCCCCCCCCCCAAAAAAAAAAAAAAAAAAAATATATATATATATATATATATACTTCCGTTGACTCGACAAAATATAACAAGATCAGGCCTTAAAATTCATCCTGATTTGTGAGAATCAGTTTTGATTCTCATGAACATCTGCAAGAATCAATTTTTCAGTTCTTAATTTAAAATTTGAGAGTACAGTGGAGCCCACTTAATTGGATATCTCTTAATTGTATATCCCTGTTAACTGAATATAATTTCCCAACACAAACCATTTACCATACCTCCAGTTCAAATTTGACCTGTTAATTGAATATAGGTTATAGAGTAAACTCCTGTTAATTTAATAAAAATTTTGTAACCTGTCGAGAAATTACCCTGACTCTCCCCTGTTTTCTTTTGCTTATAGACATATTTGGCCTCAGTACATCCCATACAGGCATTTAATCTATTTTATCTTGTTTGACATAGTTCATGGAACTCTGTCAAACAAGATATAATAGAATAAATGCTAAGTTTATCTCTAGAATACAGGAAAGTGACAATTCCTGTTAATTGAATACTCCTGTTAACTGAATAATTTTCATTGGCAAAGTGGCTATTCAATTAACAGGGTTCCATTGTACTATTATGTCCCTGTTTATGAGTACAACCAGTTCATAATCCCAAATAAAAAACAAACCTCATATTTATATATTTATTAGTGTTTTATCCTTATGGGCCTAGCTTCAGTTTTTGTGTTTTTTTGCTCCCGCCATAACATGACCAGGGCCATATAGTGTTTGTCTTGTCCATCCATCATTCCAGTGCTTGTAAGCATGGTAACTTCAATAAATATTATTCGATTGGTTTGATATTTGATATGTGAGTTGTTCTTAACACTTATATGACCGAGTTCGAAAACCAGCCCGACCCGATGATCAGACGCAGAATTATGCCTCCTAATTAATCAATTTTAACTGGTAGAGTGCAAAATTATTTTTGGTCATCAAAATTTGTTCACATGTTTGTGCCATGCTATAGCCACTCTCCCATCAATTGTAACAATACAAGTCCTTACTAACAAAACAGTTTCACTTCAAAGTTGTTATGAAGCACATCTACAGAATGTGGAGCCTTTAAGTTGTGGTAACTGCACATCAGAATAAAGCCCAAATATGTGCTTCCAGCACAGATTTGAACAAAGTTTCTGTTCATTAGCACAATAATTTCAACAAATATTAGTTAATTGGGACAATATTCGATATTTGAGTTTAACCTCAGATTCTACAGATCAAGTTTGAAAACCTGCCTGATAATGAGGGATGGAGTTATGACCCTTATTTAGTCAATTTTACTAAAGTTCTCATTCGTTGGCACAATAACCTCCAACAAATATTCTTGCGATTGCATTGTAGTAACCTTAACTCTCATTTATATGCCAATCATCTGTCACCTACCCCCTTCTGTCAATGTGGGGTGTACGAGATGCCAGAGCATTTTTCCTACATTGTCCAATGTACTCAAATGTCCGTAATAGTACTATCAACCTTCTTCCATTTACTGTAAATGTACCAACACTTCTTTTTGGATCTGAATTCTTGAATAGTCAGGAAAACCATCTTTTTTGAAGTGGTTCATGACTTCATTTTGTCAAGTGGGCGTGGGCCTAATTACGATATATCATAATATAACATTTGTTAGGTATACTTGATAGACCCCGTGTTGGAATATCGATTTATTTTGTGATCTCCGCTGTACCCTGGCCGCGTATTTTCCTAATAACGATATATCATAACATAACATTTGTCTAAACGGGTACTGGTAGCGGTTTTGAAAGAGTTCTATGTGTAGGGCTTACATTTATCCGTGAATCAGTAAACTAATTCTCGTGTTGATTATCGCATCACCTTAGCCCACTGCCTGTGTTCACTCTGTGTAGGAGTGTCGTTTATTCATTGTATCATAATCAGGATAAGTGTAAATAGTTATACAATTTTAGTTGTGGGAAACACTGTACACACTTCTTTAGAGATTCGTGTCAGATCAAGCCATGACTGCTACTAGCAGCCATGGCTTGGTTGGATTTCAAACTCATGTTGGTTTTGAAACATCTGATAGACCACGTGTGGTGATATTGATTTATTTTGTGTTAATATTAATTTATCTTGTGGTCTCTCCTGCTTTCTCTGATCGCCTATTACCATAATAAAGACATCAAGATTAGTTTTCGGATTTTAGCCCTGAGAAACTGTCTATCCACCTCCAAGAGATTGATGTCAGATCAAGTCATGGATGCTTCTAGCAGCCATGGCTTGATTGGATACTAGACTTGTGAAGGTCTTGAAATATTTGGTAGACCGCGCTTGGGAATATCGATTTATTTTGTGATCTCCTGTGCAAAAAAGTAACCTACATCACAGTCCGTTGTTGTGCATTAATCCTCTTTATGCCATTTGATATACTCACACCCTAAACGGTGAAAAAGTTCTATGTGTAGGGCTTAAATTTATACGTGGATCGGTAAACTGATTCTCGTGTTGGCTGCTGCATCACCTTAGCCCGCGGCTCATGACCACTCTGTGCAGGAGTGTCGTTTATTCATTTATCACAATCAATGTATATGAGTAATTACTTATACAATTTTAGTTGTGGGAAACACTATGTACACATTTTAGAGATTGGTGTCAAATCAAGCCATGGCTGCTACTAGCGGCCATGGGTTGGTTGGATTCCAAACTCATGTAGGTTTTGAAACACCTGGTAGATTACGTGTGATAATATTAATTTATCTTGTGTTCTCTGTTTTCTCTGATCGCCTATTACTATAATGTGTGGTAATATTAATTTATCTTGTGATCTCCCCTGTTTTCTATGATCGCTTATTACCATAATCAATGAATTATGTTGTATAATTAGTTTTCGAATTCCAACTCGGAGAAACTGTGTATCCACCTCCCAGTGATTGGTGTCAAATCAAGCCATGGATGCCCCTGCTAGCCATGGCTTGATTGGATACTAGACTCGTGAAGGTCTTGAAAGATTTTGTAGACCACGCTTGGGAATATCGATTCATTTCGTGATCTCCTCTGCAGAAAATTAACCTGCACCACAGTGCGTTGTTGTGCTCTAGTTGTGTGGATACTAGATTTTAAATATTTGCTAGACCTCGTGTAGGAATATCGATTTATTTTGTGATCTCCTCTGTACCCTGACGGCGTATTTTCCTAATTACGATATATCATTTGTTATAGGAATTTAGTTCCGAGAAACTGTCTACCCACCTTTAGAAATTGGTGTCAAATCCAATCAGTGCTGCTTCTACCAGCTATGGCCCGATTGGAAATTGAATGGATAGCAGACCCGTGAGGGTGTTTAAATATTTGGTAGACCGCGTGTGATAATATTGATTAATCTGGGATCTCCCTCGATGCATTCAGCCCATAGCCTCATGTTAGAACGAGGTTTCTTTCTATTCTTGGCCCTGGTCGCGCACTACCATAATTGGGATATACAATTAGTCATAGGTTTTCAGCTCTCTGAAACTGTCTACCCACCACTTAGAGATTGGTGTCAAGTCAAGTCATGACTGCTTCTGGCACCCATGGCTTGATTTGACACCAGACTCGTGAAGGGCCTGAATTATTTGGTCTCAGACAGTCGTGGGGTTATAAAATTCCGCCTGAAGTACTTAGTTGTCCCCCCCCCCCCCTCCCCTTATGGGAGCCGTCTGTCTCCGAACCTTGAAATATCATAAATCCCAGATCCTTCCAAGGCAAATCCTGGTCGTTCTAATCGCTTTCTCTTTATTCTTACTATATATAGGTGTCACTAACTCCTCCCGATGAAAATTGTTGTGAGTATTGATACACGGTGCTGACCATTATGCCTTGAGGGGGATTAATTGTGTATTACTTGGAAATTCTACGTGCGCCAAGCAGAAATAACACAACTATCATTTTGGTAAATATTATAGTTTTTTTGTTTGGTTTTTTTTTTTTTGTTTTTTGGGTTTTTTTTTTTAGTTTCTTTTTTAGTCCCTCCTCACCTTTGGTTTGTTGCTCGTTTCACAATCCACCCAATCCCAAATTATTCTACATGTGATATCCACTATTATTTTGTTTTTCAGTTTGACATTTGTCTTTGAATAAGCAGTTCATTCCTTCAGAATATGAATTGCTTTTCCAGCTTGTTTGCCTTATTTTTATTTACTATTTTCTCTTGCTTGTTTCTTCGAGGTTACTCGCTCCACTTCCATACAAACTCTCGTATAAAGCAACCTGAATTCAATTCGTACCACTGCGAAATGATCTCGTCATTGAAAGTTACCAATCTCTGGGCATCATGCATACGTGTGTATTACCACCCACAGATTACATAATGTATAGTCTTGAGTCTTACCGCGCCCGGATTGGTACATTCAATACTGTAGTTTATGCTCGCGGCCTGAATGAAAAAAAGACTAACAAAACATCACTCCCTTTGTGCTCTTGCGTATTTTATTCAACAAATTTTTCCCATGCTGCCAATGCGGTAATGATCTTTGTACGAATGTTGAAAGACCCAATCTCCGACCGACATTATATATACCAGCTGCAACGCCATCTACTTCAGACACCTGTTATTTCATATATGTTCTGGCATTGGTATTGGCTGTGGTTTTTCTATTGTCCGGAGACATTGAATCAAACCCTAGACCAGGCTCTGTGAACACAGAAAATACCCTCGACGCATTAACAATCTTTCATCTGGACATCCAAAGCCTGAATCCTAAAGTAGACATAATTGAGTACGAATCGTCTTCCCATAATGTCTTAGCATTCACTGAGACCTGGCTTTAATGCACGGACCTATATCAGATATTATGATCCATGGCTTTCAAGAACCCGTACAAACCGGTTTAGCCGTTTGTCGAGGGGAGGTGCCATCTACGTGATGGACGGCTTGTGCTTTCTGCATAGAACTGATCTTGAGGTGAATGACATTGAGTGCATCTGGGCTAAAGTGTTCATGACCCATGGTAAGTCGCTGCTGCTAGGAGTATTTTACCGCCCACCCACTAGTCCCTCAGATGTTTGGGATAAAATTACGGCATCTATTGACAAAGCCAAAGATACCTTAATTTCACACATACTTATTACTGGTGACCTCAATGACAACCAATATGGTTCTCCCAGGGGTCGCTTCCAGGAACTAAGTAATTATTTCGATCTTAGACAGCTTGTGGAAGAGCCGACATGCTTTACCGAATCATCTGCAAATCTAATTGACCTATTTGCTGTTAGCAATACTGTACATGTACTGGAATGTGAAGCCCTAGAACCTCTTGTACCTGACATGACTCTCTATCATTGTCCAATTTATATTTTCATTGAATTCAAGAAAGAAAAGCCTAAAAACTTTACGAGACGCATATGGTTGTATGCAGAGGAAAGCTTTGACGGTCTGAACACTGCATACAATAACATAGACTGCGAAAGATTGCTTGATCATTCGTGCCCGGACACTATAGAATCCACTTTCACCGATCAAGTACTTGAAACGGCATCTAAATTTATTCCCAACAAACTGATAACCTCTAGGGCTAACCAGCCTAAATGGATGTATAACCAAATTCGGTTATTGATTAGGCAAAGAACACGATTATATCGTAGAGCAAAGCGCACTGGTCAACTGCACGACTGGGCGAGATATAAGCATAAACGAAATGAAGTCGTATCAGCTGTTAGGAAAGCCAAATCTCCATACATATCGAAAGTCCAATCAGAACTAAGTTGTCCGGAAACACCCTCGTCAGTGTGGTGGAAAACATTTATCTGTAAAAATGTCCCCGGAATCCCGACTATAAGTCACCTTAACAAACTCTATTCAACCAATCTCGAAAAGGCGGAAGTGTTCAATGATTATTTCTGTTCTATTTCGACATTGGATGACACTAATGAATCCTTGCCAGATTCACCCCTGCCTGCCCTGCAAACGCTTGACAAGATAACACTTGAAAGCAAGGAAGTGAATGAAGCAATCAAGAGTATTAAGGTATCGAAGGCGTCTGGTCCTGATTTTATACGTCCCAGACTTTTAAAAGAATGTGGACACTCATTGTGTGACCCACTTACGACCCTCTTCAATAGATTATTAGACAACTGCTACTTTCCAATTTTGTGGAAAAAAGCCTATGTGACACCGGTGTTGAAAAAGAATCCGTCAGATGTAGTTACTAACTATCGCCCAATATCTTTGCTTAGCTGTACTGGTAAACTACTTGAAAAATGTGTCTTCAAACGATTATGGCATTTTTTATGTGATAACAATATACTGAGCCAGTTTCAGTCTGGTTTTACTCCAGGTGACTCTACGACCCTACAACTGACAGACCTCTATGATGAATTCTGTCATGCTCTTGACGACGGAAAAGAAGTAAGAGTTGTATTTTGTGATGTTAGCAAGGCATTTGATAAAATTTGGCATATTGGTCTTATTCACAAACTCGAGAGAATAGAAATATCTGGCGACTTGCTTTGTTTCCTAAAATCTTACCTGTCTGATCGGTACCAGCGCGTCCTTGTAGCCTCTGAGGCATCTCCTTGGAAACCAATAACGTCTGGTGTCCCACAGGTTTCGATCCTTGGTCCCCTTTTATTCCCGATTTACATCAAAGATATTACTGAAGACCTTCTTAGCAGCATACGTTTATTTGTAGATGATAAATTCCCTTTATCTTATAATTGTGAATCCTGACCAAGGTGCCATTATACTCAACCGTGATTTAGCCACAATTGAACACTGGGCTAAAACTTGGCTCGTTGAGCTCAATCCCCTTAAAACGGAAACCATGACTATATCACGTAAAAGTAACGTTCCGGTGCATCCACCTATATATTTAAGCGGAACTCAAATTTCCGAGGTGAGTAGCCACAAGCATCTGGGTTTAATTTTGAATAAAGGTTGTACATGGAACGACCATATCGATCATGTGTGCGCTAAAGCCTGGACAGGTATTGACATGCTCAGGGCCCATTAGTTTACACTTGACTGAAAAGTCCTTGAAAAGATATACTTCGCATTTGTCCGACCTCTTTTAGAATACGCTGACTCCGTCTGGGACAACTGCTCAGCAACTCAAGCTGCTGACCTGGAGAAAATACAAGTAGCTGCAGCAAGAATTGTTACTGGCGCCACTGTGAGCTGCAGTAAAGACCTTCTCTACACAGAAACCCAATGGGATCCACTGGAAGAAAGACGCCGAAAGCACAAGCTCATCCAGTTTATTGAGATGTATCATAAATTAACACCTCCATATATCTCCAATAAGGTGCCACCAATTATTTCATCTATTACCCAAAGCCGCAATCAATCTCCGATCCGAAAATAACCACCGTGTTCCTTTTTGTCACACCGATTTATATAAGTCCTAGTTTATCCCGGAAGTTACCGACCAGTGGAATGGAATACCCCCCCCCCCCACCTCCCCATCCCCACAGTAAGAGAAAAATGTTCCCTCATAAACTTCAAGACGTTTATAAATAGTGCGAACCTACGACCACCAATTTTCTACTATGGCGCCAAATCCCGCGCTGCCCAAATTTATCATTGCAGGTTACGCTTGCATTGTAGTAATGTCAACGCCCACTTATACGATAGCCATCTCTCAACATCTCCACGTTGCCAGCGTGGGGATCTCGAAACTACTGAGCACTTTCTTGTGCACTGCCCAATCTATGACGATGCTCGTGATTCCAAAATCAGTGCACTGCCATTTACTCTTGAGCTCTCCACACTCCTATTTGGATCCGAACGACTGAATAATAACGAAAACCGTCTTGTCTTCAGAGCTGTCCAGGACTTTATCACACTGAGTTGACGCTTTTAAAGGTAGCAGTGCTCTCTTAGACTTTTCCGGTGCTGCTTGCCACACAAATGGGCCACCGTTACCGATACACCCACTGAGGCTGCCCAATTGAATATTCTTTGGTAGCGAACATTGAATTCAGGTTGTTCCCCTGTTTCCTAGTTAACCCTTTGCCCAATGTAACGGTCAGTATTACCCATGAAAATCGCCATCTAAATCCTTTTATATTTTCAATTTTTGTCTCGAGAAGATGGCTTATGGTCCCCTCATTGGAATGAGCTCGACGAGCTCGCTCCAGTGAAGGGTCGTGAACTGTGTTTTGGAGACTGACATTGGAAATTTCCAATTATTCAAAAATCTATTCTTCAAGTGTCGACTGCTACACGTGTTGGGCAAGGGGTTAAGTTTCCTTTTTCTTTTCATTCTCTCTATTGCTATCCTTACTCTCTCTCTCTCTATTTTTTTAAGTTGAAACAATATTCCACGTAGTGATTGCAGCTACTATCAAACTTCGTCAGTAATCCAAAGGAGACGGCTTATAAAAGCTAAAAGCTTACTGCTGAATCCTTTCAACAAATCTCGTTTTTGACTCATTACTTTAATGCATACCATTGTATTGTATACTTTAATGCATACCAATTATCTGTATGATAATTGTGTTATAGTTTATTATATGTATGAATCATACTTCTCCATGAATAAATATTGTTTAAACTAAGTGGGCATTTCTATTTACTGCTGCATCCACGTACGATTGCTATTACAGGTATGACGAATTTTCCCCCATTCCTATAATCCTTCTCTCCTTTCCGTTTTCTTCGCATGGATCATAGCCGATGGTGTAAAGTAATGTTCCTGAGAACTTTCAACTCAAATATCAAGACGGGTGGATGGTCCAAGTGAGGGAGCTAGTAGAAAACTACTCAATGGAGATCTCGGACCTTGACGTTGGGGCAAACCAGGGCAAAAAGATCGTCAGAAAAAGGGTCATGGAGGATTGTAACCGTAATTGGCGAGAGGGGGTCAAATCAAAGAGATCTTTGGGTGGCCTGCGTGATAAAGAGAAGCCTGGTTTTGAAGAGTACCTTGATGGCACCTTTGGGGGGTCACTGTTGTTCAAGCTGAGGTCGCGGTCCCTGCAGCTGAGGGGAAAATTGGGAAACACAGTGAAAAGGAGTGCCAGATGTGTAACGTGGGCTTGGTGGAGACCCTGGAACACTTTCTTATAGAATGCCCAAAATACCAGTCTAAAAGAACAAGATTCACAGGGAGTATAATGGAGAAGTGGGATGGGAGAATGAAGGACATGTGGTTATGGGGCGACTCAAAGGAGAGGGTTAATATACTAATCGGAGAGATTGGGAAGAATGGGGCAAGGGATGTCATCAAGCAGTTCGTCTCCGAGTGTTGGGAGGAGATAAGAAGCGCGGGAATAGGGGGAGGCAGTTGGTAGAACATGGGTAACCAAGGCCTTCTCATACGAGAACCGCGACAAATCAGCGGCCGACCGAAGTGTTATTATTATTATCACCATCAAGGCTGCTTCTGTCTCATTGCTTACTAACGTCGCTTCTTCTGCTTACTTTCGAATGTACTGAATGTGAAGGCAATGTATTGTGCTCTCAAGCTGGCATCCCCTATTTTCAATTACTCCTCTCCATATTACTTTCTTTTTATCTCTTTCTTCATTCACATGCAAGGTTTAACCATTTACCCAACGTAACGTCCAAAACCGGCCAGCGCTATTCACAAAAAATCGCCAATTAATTTTCAATATATTTTCATTTTTTGTCTCAAAAACATAGGTTATGACCCCTCGTTGGAACGAGCTCGTCGAGCTCGTTCCAACGAGGGGTCATAACCTATGTTTTTGAGACAAAAAATGAAAAAAATAGTTATTCAAGAATATTTTTTGCTCGTGTCGTCTGCTTTTCATGTTACGTAAAGTGTTAAACAGTATCATATATTGACGCCTGTTGTTTGATTCTTTATGCCTACTTTTCTATGGCTAGAATTGCCACCAACTTTCTCACTGGTTTTGTCCCTGGCCGGGGTGTCGTATCCGTGCACTCGCCGTTACCTACAAGTTTGTGTCGACTACGATGCTGACAAATCAACTCTGAATAATATCTCGGGTATTTGCTCTAAGGTCTACGCTCTTAGGGCCTATAGGCATCCCTCACTGTGTACATTGATGCGGGGCCCCGGATTGGCGCGCGGCTGGTGGTCGACCACAAGCTTTGGGTTCCAGGCGGCGATATATGAGACCATCTATTCTATACCACATTTTTGTGTAAATTAATGAATGACCCCGGGAGATGACCAACATAAGCTCCTAGCTTTCTGTCAGATCCCCCATTACATCTAAAATGGTCTTTTGTAAATATATGTTATATTCTTGATGTTCACTATATATACTGTTACTTTTCTTGGTATTCAGTCCTCTAACATATAGCTTACTTGTTGAATATTGTTTAAACTAAATATTAATTGATTGGCCCAATGTTCAGTATTTGAGTTTACCCAAAGAATCTACAGTCCCACCACTCGCTTCCTCGGTTAATCCTTCAATTAGTCTTCGATCAAGTAATAAATAACCGTGTTCCGTTCTGCCGGACTGAACTGTACAGGTCTTCCTTTATTCCCAACGTCACTGACCAATGGAACAATCTACCCGAGGCCGTCCGCGAAAACTCATCAATGACAAACTTCAAGACATTCCTCAATCGTGGCAATCGACGACCTCCAAGGTTCTACTGTAGATCGAAATCTCGCCGAGCCCAAATATACCACTGCAGATTACGACTCGGGTGTAGTAATCTCAACTCTCACTTATACCAAAATCACCTAACACCAAGTCCCCTATGCCAATGCGGTGAGGAAGAGACTTCTGGTCATTTTCACCTGCATTTTCCAATCTTCTCTGATGCCCGTTCCCATACAATAGATCTCCTCCCCTTTACAGTGGATTCCTCCATACTTCTTTTTGGATCAGAATTCCTGAGTTATGACGACAATCGTTACACTTTTGAAATGGTACATGACTTTATATTAACAAGCACGCGATTCCATTGAATGACTCCCATGCGGTGTTGGTCTATCTCCTATACAAAACGAGATGGGTTAATACCGCGTTGGAGTTATTTAATAGCGTTTATATTACTTTGGTGTCAATTAATTAAAATTGATACGGTTACTGACTAAGTGTTTGAATGGTATTTAGTGCCTGTTATAGTAGACTCTAACTCCCTTTTGTTATCAAGAAGACATCCATGGAAATAACAATTAAAGCTAGATTTTGCTAGTACATCGCGAGGATCCCGGGAAGTATAGCAGTGCCTGCTCGCTGTGGTAAAAAAGCTCTGTCCTGCTGGTAGAATAGAACCCATTAATCCATACTTCGGATCAAACTCCCTTAACATGTGTAACATCGGTATGAATGACTGGCTAAACTTGGATTTATATCTATGTTGCGGTCATGATTGGCCATTGTGCCGAAACGCATGATTACAAACTCCAATAAACAAACGAATAAAAAAAACGGTGTTAATATCGGGCACTAATTGGTGATTCAATAACCCAACCACCAACAGGCACATCGGGTTGTAAACGCATGAGTTTCAGACGATTATCTCTTAGTTAGTCATTCTACATAAACATGTGAGCCTGGACATAAATAACAATTCAACACATTGACCGACGAGTGTATCCATCGAACACCTTGCAATTTGGGTCCTGGGAAACTTCGAGATTCGATTCGATTCGATTCGAGAATCACTCTTCCAATTCGATTCGAAATCAGGTGCCATGATTCGTAATTAATCGAGTCTGTCAAATCCCAGAACATCAAAGCACGGGAACTTGTACCTCAATTAGCACCACGGCTCCTGGTCAGTATGGGAACCCGTAATGGGCATCCCACACAGCGCAAAGATGTTGTGTTGTGCGGGGTGCTTATCCGAGGTCTTTATGCGGACTGTGGGATATGTTGCTAATTGTGTTCCAGGTCCGTGTGTCTGTAGCAGATTGCGATGTTTTACAAGTTGCATGTACTGTAGTACAGTGCAGTTTTACATCTTTGAAAAAAGATGCTATGATAGATTAGCATCATTCGATTCTATTCGACTCGCGAATAGTTGATTGATTCGATTCGATTCGAGGTTCGTTTCGAAAACCAAAGTCCCGATTCGCTGGGCCCTACTTGCAACCCTTCCCGCAGCTTTGCCTAATTAGGTTCTTCTCCTCCATTGTTGCGTTCAATATCACTCTCGAAGTGTCGAACACAATTCAGCAATGGCTTCAGGAAGGGAAGGAGAGTAACCGACCATCTTTTCACGCTATCCCAAATGATAGAATCCGCGAAAGCAAAAAAGAAAAAGATGTTTATGGCCTTTTTGGATGTCAAAAAGGCATACGATAGAGTATGGAGGGAGGGTATGTGGCGCAAGCTGGAGGCTCTGGGCTTAGGAGGCGAGTTTGTTGGAATTATGAAAGCATTATATAAAGATGTACAGAGTGAACTTAGCCTGGGAAACATTACAACAAAACGTGTGCCTATGGAGATAGGCCTAAACGGCGGTGTATCCTTTCGCCAATCCTGTTTGCATTGTACATCAAAGGTTTAGGAGATGAACCCCTGCGTAGCGACGAGGGGGTAGCAGTAGGGGACTTGAAGATCCCAGGGCTATTTTTTGCAGACGATATGGTTCTAGTGTCAGAAAGCGAAGAGGGGCTAACGAAAATGCTGGGAATTGTTGGAAAATATGGGAGTAAATGGAGACTCGAACTTAATGAAAGCAAGAGCAAAGTTATACCTGTGGGCCGCAAAGTGGACCCCACTCGAAGGTGGAGAGTGGGTGAGTTCTGCATTCCGGAAGGGAGCAGCAAACTTCTCAGTGTAGGAGAGACAGGTGATTACGAGTATTTGGGGGTAAATATAAACATTACAGGAAGAGGCATCTACCGAAACCACACAAATAAATTGATTCTGAAAGGGAAGCGAATCCTTAACCAAATGAAACTTATAGGGAGAAACAGTTTCAATAAGGTTTTCGTGGGGAAAACCATTTGGGAAATGGTGGGGCTGCCAAGTATAACATACGGTACGGAAGTGGTACCCCTAAACCAGACGGCCGTAAAGAGCTTGGAAATCTTACAGAACGATGCAGGCCGATGGATAACGGGGTCGAGTAATGCCGCAGCGCTAGAAGCAATCAGGGGTGAGCTTGGGTGGATGAGGATCAAGGACAGGATAGACCTGTTGAAACTCGGTTATCTTAATTATTTGGTAAATCTCCCCGACAGCCGATGGTGTAAAGTATTGTTCCTGCGAATTTTCAACTCAAATATCAAAACGGGGTGGATGGTCCAAGTGAGGGAGCTAGTAGAGAACTACTCATTGGAGATCTCGGACCTGGACGTTGGGGCAAACCAGGGTAAAAGAATCGTCAGAGAAAGGGTCATGGAGGATCGTAATCGTAATTGGCGAGAGGGGGTCAAATCAAAGAGGTCTTTGGGTGGCCTGCGTGATAAAGAGAGGCCAGGTTTTGAAGAGTACCTTGATGGCACCTTTGGGGGGGGGTCACTGCTGTTCAAGCTGAGGTCGCGATCCCCGGAGCTGAGGGGAAAATTTGGGAAAGACGGTGAAAGGGAGTGCCAGATGTGTAACTTGGGCATGGTGGAGACCCTGGAACACTTCCTTCTAGAATGCCCAAAGTATCAGTCTAAAAGAATGAGATTCACTGGGAGTATAATGGGGAAGTGGGATGGGAGAATGAAGGACATGTGGTTAGGGGGGAGACTCAAAGGAGAGGGTTAATGTGCTAATCGGAGAGATTGGGAAGAATGGGGCAAGGGATGTCATCAAGCAGTTCGTCTCCAAATGTTGGGAGGAGAGGAGAAGCGTGGGAACAGGGAGGCAGTTGGGAGTTCAGGGGTAACCAAGGCCTTCTCGTCCGAGAACCGCGACAAATCAGCGGCTGGCCAAAGTGTTATTATTATTATTAATTCAAAAATGTGAACAGAATTGTCTTTGGGTACTTGGTGTATTTTGCACTCAGACTGGCTATGCTTTGAATTGATAACATCATTGCTGCTTTTGCACGTCGTGGCTCCGAGTCCCGCGCCCTGGCTTTTCCCGATGGACCAATGACAATACCAGCATTTTGAATACTTCTCGTTTCCGATCTTTTCACTTTTTCAAAACGTAGATCGTGTCCTCTCGGTAGGCGACTCATCGGTCCCGCTCTGACTGGGGACCAGGAACCATGTTTAACGAGTTTTACATTGTAGATAGTTGGTAAATAATGATTTTAGATCTAGCTTTTCCATTAGCCTTACCGACAGAAATGATGTTTACATTGGACATGTCCCTGTGGGAAGTGAAGCGGTGCTTGTTTACCATGGAAAGCATGCCCTGTTTTGCTGGTAGAATAGGATCCAATAACCAATGCTTGGGGTAGACGGCCTCTAAAATGGGCAACATGGGTATCAATGATTGGCAAAACTTGAGTTTATATCTGTCTTGTGGTCATAATTAGCCTTCATGTGCATTCATATATGACCTTAAACACCAATAAATAAATAAATAACATTGGACATGGGAGCCGGGGTGCATGGGCAACGACGTGCGAGCTTAGTTATTATCGTTCACCAGATACTTGTTGTATCATGAAGTATGCGATGTCTGGAACAAATATTCTTGTCTGTCATTGTCATCGATGTATCTCAGCTATTTTTTTAAGTGGAAACGGTCCAATATAAGCTTACAGCTTACTGCCGAATCCACATTATTATTATTAGTAGTATTATTATTATTACACATTAGTATTATTATACTAACTCTTTGATTTTTGGAATAAAATACTGTTTAACCCTTTACCTAACGTGAAAAGCAGACGACACTTGCAAAAAAAATTCTTGAATAACTAATTTTTTTCATTTTTTGTCTCAAAAACATAGGTTATGACCCCTCGTTGGAACGAGCTCGACGAGCTCGTTCCAACGAGGCGTCATAACCTATGTTTTTGAGACAAAAAATGAAAAAAATAGTGAAAATTAATTGGCGATTTTTGAGAATAGCGCTGGCCGGTTTTGGCCGTTATGTTGGGTAAAGGGTTAAACTAATCTACAGGATAAGATTGATAACCAGGATATCAGAAAAATTAAGGATATCCAAAGGATCTTTCGACATAGCTAGGTTTTATAGAACGTATCTTTGTGTACAGTTATAACGGAACGAAAATGCAGTTTACCTTCATTTTATTGTTAAGAAATACATAATTTACAATGAATGAATGAAAGGTTTTAGCGCGCCGAAGGCGCGCAGGGACGATGTGGGATTTACAAATCCCTTGCGACCCGGTTAGCCTTATTTCATTTCACTTGGATCTTGGATCACACAGGCCTAGCTTTCCTATTGCCTCCAATGGGTTCTGAAGGGGTATGCACGCGGTTAGAATTCCCGGCAGTTTGCATTGGAGTGCCACGACTGAATGAATGAATGAAAGGTTTTAGCACGCCGAAGGCGCGCAGGGACGATGTGGGATTTACAAATCCCTTGCGACCCGGTTAGCCTTATTTTATTTCACTTGGATCTTGGATCACACAGGCCTAGCTTTCCTATTGCCTCAAATGGGGTCTGAAGGGGTATGCACGCGGTTAGAATTCCCAGCAGTTTGCATTGGAGTGATAGATTGTCAAAGACCAAACCCTCAACGCCATTAAGACTATTAGAGAGTGGGCTCTATTCGGTTCCAGCTTGGCGATGGTAGAGGTTTGAGTCCCACCATGGTGGCGAGCCAGAATATAATGTTGTGCGATGGCAAATTTAAGGGAAAAAGAAAAAAGAAAACCAAACAGCAACGCCGGTTTGGTAGCGGCCCCGGTATATGACCATAGCGGTTACAAAAAAGGAATGGAGAAAGCTCCAACAGTTTAGTTTGAAAAAACCGGGAGTCATCCATCAAGCCCTCTGGGAGATAGGATGCCGTATGTGATTTTGAGGTATCTGGTTATCCTTCGGGAATTCCAAATGACCTCCAACACCCCCCCCCCCCCCCCCCTCCCACCCACAAAAAAAAAAAAAAAAAAAAAATGGGCTGTTTGCTGGCAAGTTTGTTTCAATCCTTGCCTTGGTCTGTTAGGTTTTCTGCACATCTTTGCTTGAGGATTGTTTCAATCCCTCATAGTTTGTCATTCAGTTTGGTCGTGTGTCTGATGAGACAGAGGAGGTAAAAAAGATAGAGAGCTGGAAATTAGAGCGATTCGGTTTTTAATTTACAACTTTTCCGTCCTTTTGGATGGGGAAGCCAGCATTTTTTCCCCGAGATTTATATCTCAGGGAGGGGAGACCCGGCAGCAGGTGGAGATTTTCCTCGCTATTTGCAACTCCCACTAGTAACAGAGGCAAGCTTTCGTGCGTATCGTGTCACCCGCAGCCAGTTCTAAATTTAGGTCACAGAATGCCTGGCTCACCCCATCACAATGATGTAATCTTTAACCCTTTCGATAGACATGTCCCAGATTATTTAGTTTTCCTATTGGGGACGCGATGCGCATTGAGTTCTATTATTAATTCGCTGTCTTGAAGTCTATTTAGAGTTTTGCTTTGAAGATCTTTTAAGCGCATTGCTATAGTGTCTATTTTTGCTATCTCGTGAAGTTGTTTTATCGATGTCCACGTTGGCTTGCGCAGAGCCACGCGCAAGGCATGATTTTGGACCCGTTGTAGTTTTTCAATGTTGGTTTTATTCAGGTCACTTGTTATTATGGCTCCATACTCTAGTACTGGGCGTATATATGATTTGTAAAGATTGAGGAGAATTTCTTTATTGGCTCCCCAATTTTTACCTCTAATCATTTTCAGGAAATTGATGCGTTTAGTGGCTTTGACGGTGACTGAGTTTATGTGATTGTTTAGATTGAGACTGCTATCCAGGTTGAATCCCAGAAACTTTGCCTCATTACTAGCTTCAAGTTTATGATCGTAAAGCTTAAGCTCAATATTAGGGACAGGCTTTTTCCTTTGTTTTTTATAGAATGTGATTCTTTGTGTTTTCGTGGCATTTAGCTTGATGCGCCACAGAGCGCACCAGTCTTGCAGGTCGCGGATGGTATCCTGCAGGCGGTTTTGTATTATGTTTCCAGACATACTGGCCGTCCACATTCCTTTGTCGATTGAGATAGTTCAACATGGTTCTTCCCTAGTTTGTCAATGTCATTCACATATATTATAAATAGAAGCGGGCTGAGGACCGAACCCTGTGGAGTGCCCGCTTCGAGTTTTACCTCGGCTGACACTTCGCGGTTGACCCTCACTTTGATTTTTCGATCAGATAAAAATGATGATATGATCCTTAGAATTTTGGTAGGTAGCCCCATTTTAGCTAGTTTGTATCTCATGCCATTGTACCAGACAGAGTCAAACGCCTTTTCTACGTCGAGTATTAGCGCGGTTCCTATTTCATTTTGACTGAACGCCGTTTTCATATAATCTACCAGTCTATAAACATGCTCAATTCCCTCTCTTTGGCTCCTGTATGCCCTTTGCCACTTATTGAAAAAGCTAATTGATTCCAGATGGCTGCGGAGTCTAGTCGTGAGAATCCGTTCGAAAATTTTTCCAATACAGCTAAGTAGGCTGATTGGGCGGTAATTAGCTGGGTTGCTCAAATCCTTGTCGGGTTTGGGTATCATGACCCCTGTAGCTACTTTCCAACATTTTGGGAAGTATCCACTAGAGAGACAGCAGTTTAGGAGGTTGGTGAGTCTACCGAAAAAAGTGTTGGGACATTGTTTCAGGATTTTGTATGAGACCTCGTCCCCTCCTGGGGAAGAAGAAGACTTACATTTTTTAATTGTGTTAGCCACTTCTTCTTTGCTTATCGGTTCCGTGAGTTCATGGCCATCCCCGTCCTCGGGCGTTTGGCTGAAGTTGGCATCGTTAAACGTTGTCTTGTTGTCTTGAACAAATTTGTTTACTTTTTCTTTGAACTCGTCATCAAACCTATCGCCCTCATGTGGACGATGATATTTCTTAATGAGCTCAGCAAAGGCGCTAGACTTCGCCTGGTCATCCAGGGCCATAGTTCCATCGCTGATCTTTAGTGCCTTACTGTTGGCGTCTTTATGTTTTTGTCCAGTAAGGGTTTTAAAAGTATCCCAAAACTTTTTAGTCTCCCTGAGTCCATTTAGATTTTCCGTTGCTTTTTCCCATCTCACGCGATTGTCGTTTGCTATTGCTTTTTTAACTTCGCCGTGGAGGCAATTATACACGGCTTTAAGTTCGACCTTTTTAGTTGGAAGTTTTTCTGATTTGTATGCACGGAAGGCCTTTCTTTTTTGTTTTATTATTTGGAGTGTGGTTTCAGTTATTTTGTTGGCCCGCGGTTTAACTGTCTGTTTGGGACAAATTTCATCAAGAGTGTTGTTAATGACTTCACTGAGATTGGTACATGCTTGCTCGAGCTCGCAGGTATTCATTGGGTCGTTTTTGTTTATTTTAACCTGAATTATTTTTCTGAAGAGGTCCCAGTCAATTTTGGACAGATTCCTCCTCCTCATTGTGGGGTATCTTGCGGGTCCGCTGCAACCGAGTAATGTAGCATGAACAGCAGGTGGTCGCTACCTAAATCATCATCCCCCACATATATGTCTTGCATGTGATTAGTTAGTGATTTACTGGTTATAATTAGGTCAAGGATGTCGGATTGGTGGAGGGTGTTGTTACTGACGTGAGTAATGTCGTGGTCGTTATTTAATACAAAAAGATCAAACTGTTCGATGATATTGAAGAGAGCGTCGCCATTGGGCTCCGTTTTATTGCATCCGAAAACCTGATGTTTGGCATTGAAATCACCTAAGAAAATACAGTGTTTGTGATTTATTTTTCACAAAGAATTCAAAGACTTTGCTGTCAACTGTTTTTTTCGGTTCATTATAATATGAGATTACGGCAACTTTTTTATGATCTAGTTCAATCTCAGCGGCAATCACCTCTGCGTTGAGATGATCGCTTGATATCGTTTTATATTTTAAGTCCTGCCTTATGAGGAGAGCGACTCCGCCTCCACGTTGTGTGGGACGGTCTCGTCTAATGATGTTGAATCCACTTAGCAAAAATGTCTTACTTGGCTTTAACCATGTTTCGCTGATACCAATTACATCTACGTTTGTGAAGTAATCGGACATCTTTACAAACATTTGAATACATTATTTATACATATTCTATCGGTAGACCAGAAGTCTCCTCAGAAAACACAAAAATATCTGAACCCATTGTCGTCGGTAGATCAGAAGTAACCAATAATACCATATCGAGAGTGCTATCAACACATACAAACAGTTCATCAATCACTTTTATTCCGAAAAGCTTGTATAAACAAACTCAAAAAGTTCATCAGTAACTTTTAATCAGAAGTGTCAATCAAAGTATTGGCCTTTTGTTTTGTCAAAATAACACTTGCTGGGAAAATCTTGTATTTCATTATTTCGATGCGTTTTCAACATCAGTGAACATACTTTATTTGTGTTTACAAATAATATAAAATATAATTAATTCCTTATTTATTTCAAGGATTTTCACGGATAAATTAATCTTCGATAAAGATAAGTTCGTTTTTTTATTCAAAGACAACTTTTTGTGACCATCAACATGAAGGAAATTAAGTTCCAAAATATGTAAAAAGTAAACAAAAATTCACTAAAACCCGAGACGTTTAGGCCGGATAGGCAGGACGTTTCGGCCCAATTGGAGGCCGAAACGTCAGTAAACCTTATTTCCACTTCTATTTTGAAATTCTATGCTTTTGTGTTCACTTATTGGGAATTTCCCCGATCACTTTGGACAACTCCGTTTTTCTCCTTTCAATGTCTTATCTTCTGGACATTCGTCTGCATTAAACAAAATTAATTTCAGATTATGTAATTTAGTTTTAGCCTTATCCCACTCAGGGTTATAGCAAAAACGGCACCTTGCCAAAACTCAACAAAATTGGCTAAAATGGCACCGATTCGGCAGGTGAAAATGGCACCATGGGCAATAAGATTTTATTTTGTTTTCCCCCTTAATTAAAGTCAAATTAAAGAAAGAAATCTCGGCTCCTGAACCACGAAAAGCGGACAACACGTAACGTTCAGGCATCAGTCCCCTGCTATTCATAAATTTAGTATTTGTGACTGATATTGAAATTAACGCGATATGCAAGGCCGAACTCTCCTAATTTGTGGACGACACGGGATTCTTTACTAGCCACAAGGAATGAACTTCTTAAAAGTGGCTCCAAAATACTCTCAAATGCGTCGGGACTTGATGCAACGAAAGCATCAATCTGAATACCAACAAATTACTAATTGACTTCCATTGGACACTAAATAAACAAGACAGATGAGATGAACGTTAATCTCTCTTGACTTCCTCATTAGAATTTTCAAAAGACCAGGCTAACAATAAGATTCACTGAGAGTATAATGGGGAAGTGGGATGGAAGAATGAAGGACATATGGCTGGTGCCTGACACAAAGGAGAGGGTTAGTATCAGTATGCCTATCAGTAGTTGGGGGTGCCACTGTAGACCCAAGCATATTTAACACGGCGTTTTCCATAGGGTCCATTGCCTTAGTGTTAAATTGTGTGACTTATAGACCCAAGAATTTATAGTTGTGTAACTTATAGACCCAAGAACTTATAGACCCAACATGTATGCACTGGTGGCACAGTGCATACATGTTGGGTCTATAAGTTTTTGGGTCTATAAGTTACACAATTTAACACTAAGGCAATGGACCCTATGGAAAACGCCGTGTTGAAAATGCTTGGGTCTATAGTGGCACCGCATCATGCTTTTATGACCAGATCCTATAGTACATGTTTGCTCATAAGTTTTTTACTGGAGGATAAGGGAACTGGTTTTTTTGTCTTTTTTATAACAAAGACTTGGTTGTGTACATGAGAAGATATATCTCTTTCTAATAGTGTGTAGTATAAGGGCTGTTGTTTTTGGATGTAGTGTAAGTCACTCAACAGTTAGCAATATTTTTCATGTATCGCCCATGACCATCGAATCGTACCCGTTTCTTCTTTTTAGGTTTAACAATATCATCAGATTCTTCCTCACTCTGATTGTCTGGAATAGGTTGTTGAATTACTTTATCTGTTTGTGTGGATGTAGTCACTAACTGTTTTCGTGCTTGACGTCCCCTTTTTCTCATAGGTTGAGGTATCGGTACTGTTAAAGGAAGAGATGACACTTTGAATTTTATAGGAACTGTAATCTTATCAGCTGAGAGAACAATCTTTTGGTGAGATGATTTCATGTCTTGTAGAGTCTCCAGGATTTTCTGTAATAATGTTTCATTTTTTTCATCTTGTGAAAAAGTATTATTCACCCTCTCACTTGGTATGGTATCCTTTTGATTTGGTATTCTCTGCTGTGTCATCAATGAGTTGTCAATACGAATTAAATCGTTAAAATCAGCTAATATATTGTATTCGTCCATGATTGAATGCAGAACAAGCGATTGCTTTTTATCAAATGAATTGTCTGGAAAGTGTGTTAGATTTTATAGATAATGCGAGGATCAGAAATGCAGTGGAGAATGCTCACACGACAATTTTGATTTACTAGCACAGCCGTCCGATGTCAACATTTTTTCCCGCACTCGATCAAAATTGTCGCGTGAGCATTCTCCAGTGCATTTTCGATCCTCGCATTGTCTATAAAAAGAATGTGAGTGGAGGATTTAGATACATTTCATCATCTGAAAATCATCTTTGACAGAGAGGAAAAAGACATGGAGGCAACAAAGATTGATTACAGTTCTGTAGAGAGTTATGAGAGAACCAAGAAACAGAGGGCCGATGAAGAATTCGCCTTGGCTTTGAGAAAGTGGTGGTCGGCAACACTTTCGATGGAAGAACAACTTAAGAAGATTGAAGACCACCCTTTCGTTAAAGCCGCCACACGTCCGTTCGGGGAGATCCAGTACAAGAATCGACCTAAACACTGGTTTGATCTCCCCGTACATTTGCAGGAGGAAGCTCTTGTGGGGAAAAGCTACACATGGGAGCAAGATTGCTTTACAGATGAAGAGATGCTAGCAACAACCATGGACATGTGGGAAGGTAAATTCTTCACCGAAGAAGAGATGGCTTTACCACATAGCTCTCTACGGAACTGAAAATTTTTAAAAACGGACTTTTCAGGGCCAACTACACTATTAGAAAGAGATATATCTTCTCATGTACACAACCAAGTCTTTGTTATATAAAAAGACAAAAAAACAGTTCCCTCCCAAGAGTGTGATCTGATGTCTATATTAATTTAAAAAATCATTTTATATTAGGGGTTATCCATGTGTTTTTGGGTTGTCATCTCTCCACTCTGTGCATACAACTTCTATAAATGGGAAACGGCATTTTGTGTGTCTTCTTGTGTTTTGTTGTGAGTATAAGGAAATTATGCTTACAATAAAACGCAAGAACACATGCACAAAATAAAAAAAACTTAGGGATTCGTGTTGTGGTCGAACTCTCTGTGATAGTTGTTTTTTCTATAGTAAGAATAGTATTCATTGTATGTTTAGCAATCAAAATATTTTCTCTACAGTATAAACTGTATATCAGGTTACACTATAAAAGTTTTTGATAAGTATGCATACAATATTAAAACCTAATACTCTCAGTGAAAAGAGAAGTGACTCTTAACTCTTTTTTACTGTTGGGAAATAATAGGGACACGGTGATAAAAAGGGATTATAGGACTAACCTAACAAAATCGACAAAACTATCACAGAGGTTTTAACAAAACACAAAACTGTATTTAAAGTTGAATCATTATAATGAAATGAAATCTGAACATATATACACCGAGATCTGAGTTTGCCTATCCATGAGAAAACCTATTTACATCAAGATTCTTTTTTATGCTAGTTTTTATTTGACACCCAAGATTTTTTTTCAATTGAAAAAATCTTGAGAGTCAGATAAAAAACTGATATCACTCAAGTGATCTGATTTTGAAACAAATATAAAAAATAACTAAAAAACCCTATCTCTCTGTTACACAAATGTCTGGCGAAAATTATATAACAGATGATTGACTTTAATAAAAAAAAACTTAAAAAACTAAAAAAAAACTCATCAATGTAAAAAATTACCTCTGTGGGATTGTTTTGACACCTGATATTTATTATTATTATAGTTATTTCAAATAATGTCTATAAGTTTGCTCAAACCATCGTCGAACATCTCTATCATTCTCTTGGAAATTTCCTGGATCAAATTTGATAGTAAGAACTGTCTCTAAATCATATCCTCTTGCAAGATAATCTAAAGCAAATATACAGTACATTCCACACACAACAGTAAATTCACTTTGTAGTCTCATTGTATTTATTGTCCAGGAATCTGTATTTTTCACTATGAAATTGTATATGTCTCTATCTATTGGTGGTAAACCATATGAATCAAAGTAGATAGCAGAATGATTGCCTTTAAAATATATTGCTATCCAATGTTCTCCTGGTTCTTTTGATGAGTCTGTGTTCACAATATATGCTTGTCTGTGTTTAGGTTTTTGTTTTGGTAACAAGTCTTTTGAACACACTTTTCCATTTAAGGATGAAAACCTTTGAGAACTGTCAAGTATAGTTTGTAAATGTATGCTTTCCATCTTCTTAGCCTTGGAAAAGGCTTATCTGCCCACTTTTGAATGTCTTTTTGGCAGTCTATTTCAAAGTCCATATGAGCACAATATTCTAATAAGTTTATTTTTCTTGCTCTCTTGTGTAGATTATATAGTATAGTCACTGGACACACTTTCTGTAAACACTCCGCAATGTTTATATCTATTAATATTGTTGTCTTGGTTCGATTTTCTTCAGAGATATTTTTCATTTTCTGTTGAATGGATTTTGTCAGTTCTATCACTACACATTCTTGAAATAATGTTTGTATTTTTTTCTTTACACATCTTGCAATGTTCACACTGACTCATCTTGTTTAATAGTCAAATATCACTTCTCTGAATTTGTTGATTTCTATCTCACTATCAAATTCTGCATAGACAACAACGTTGATCATCTCTGGAAGAGCTTGAGCAAACTGAAGTTCAAACCTAAGATTGCCAGACTTTATTGGGTGAGCCAAGGGCCCACTACTACTCTGATCAGGTGTCAAATCAATACCCCAAAGAGTATTCCCTTTTGCATAATCCTGCAAAGATAAATTAAATGATTGATTTTGTCCAAAATAGCCCATAGCTTCGAACAATGATAAATATGAATTTAGATAAAGTCCACCTTCAAAATTCGGTTCAAAGGGACGTGCTTTTATGGAATGTCCATCTATTGTGATTTCCAACTTATTCAAATCGAAATGTTGAAAATTAAATGGATTAGTGCCAATATCTCCATTTATATCTCGATTACTAACTAAACCAAGAATAATTTGCTTTGGCATCTGTTTATGAAACAGATAGTCTTCTATTTTTGAATGAAGACCACTTCCAATAGTAAAAGTTTTAATTTCGCTACGTCTTATGGGCATTTTATAATTTGTTCGATGTATTTGTGCATTAAGATCATTCGCAAATTTTGGAAATAAATCCAATGCCGGTATTGTGAATATGGCTTTTGAATTTCTATTTTTCAATTTTCACTACCAATCGAACAAAATTTAGTTGGAGCACGATGCAATTTAATTCTCATCTCAACTCCATTTGGTAAATACTTATCTTGCACAAACAGATCTAAATGCAGTTTTCCTCTTAGTTGTACATTTTTGCTACCACCAATTAATTTAGCTCGTTCAGTCAAACCTTTGTTAGACGAAGCTTTACTTGTTTCTGTGTGGTGTCCAGGAGTATCTGTATACCACATCTCACTAGCAGCTAGATGTGTTTTTTTTCACATCTCTTGAATAACTAAGAAAATTCTCAAAAATGCTCTATAAGGATAAAGATCTGTATTGGTGGTGATAAGATTGCCATTCAGTGTAACATCAATTTTACTGAACATGCTGTAAAAAAAATATTGATAGGAGCAATCTGTGTATCTCCAGCCAAAACACTCCCATCTTGTTTTGTAATTTTAAATTGAACTTCAAGTGTAGATGCTGCAAGATCTAACCACTTGGTTTTTTGTCTTGGAATTAAAAATTCTATTGGTGAAGAATTATTTTAAAGATGCAATAGGAAATTGTTCAATTTCACCAATATTTTCTATACCACTTGATGTCGGTGATACATTATCTGGATCAAAACTACTACCAAAATGTTCGCAAGATCCATGTAACATCATGATTTTTTAATCAAATATATCAAGTGGTCTTGATTTTCGTTTTAAATAAGCTTGTCTTTGACGTGTGTTACCTCTACGAGAACGAACCATAGACTGACGTTTGCGTTCTTGTTTTTGTCTTTTTATACCTAAAGCAGATTCACCAACTGATTTCAAAAGATCTTTTCCATGAGTTAATAAAACGTCTTTAGGTGCTTTACGTTTTTTTTATCAATTCATTTTCTATTTCTAAACCATGTTTTAATCCATCTCTCTTTAATGTTTGAAATGCATTTTTGCAATTGGTTTTATAAAGGGTGCAGCTGTTCTTATTGCTGTGCGAAAAATAGACCCCAATCCATATCCATATTGCCGTGGTACACCTTGATACACTGGCATCATTTTTACAAATTTAATTTATGTCTCTGTCTAAAATGCAACTTGACAACTGTCTTCCCACTTGCAAACTGAATGGGTTTACCAGTGTTCCCATTTATATTTATAGTGATCTGATCAAAATAAGATTTTGATACTGGTACGTAATGTACATTATCAAATTCTATATGAGTGTGTAGAGACTCTTTATGTGATTCAAATGGAATCACACGTAAAATAGGTGCTTCAATATGACCTAAAAATGTATAATCTGCTATGTCAACATAAATAAAGATTTGATTGAAATCCACATTTAAGTCCACATTATATTTAAATGCACCTTTTGATGTGTTAGGAAAAATGACAGGAAAAATATCTTTACATCCGAATTTTTGTAATAAACTTTCTGACATTTCAATACCCACTTTCCCAATACTATTTCCTACTATTTTTATACGGGCTTGGAGACTTGAAAATCCAAGATGAAATAATACATCAAATGATTTAAATATGTCTCCAAGTTTTTGAAAATCAAATCTGGCATTACTAGTAACTTTTTTGTTGTACCACTTGATAAAATCTTCCCTGTCTGCTGGAGACATTGAATCTGGCATATACAATGTTGAATCTAAATAAGGGCCAACATAATTTTGATAAGCTTGTGTGTTTGCCAAATGGGGGAAATAACCTTTTGCTAATTCTGTCAAGCCAAATGTTTTAGGAAATTGTGCCAATCTCATTGAAAGAAAATTTAAAGAATCTATAAGTCTAATACCATGAACTTTAAGTGAAAGAATTTTGTTCCCATTCATAATTACATCAGGAGTTGTTGTACCAGTTTCAATGAGGTTCCTTAAAATAAACTGTCCATCAAAACCTGTTAAATTGTGAGCAATAGCTGTTGTCCCTTTATGTTCCTTACTGAAAAGCCAATCACAAAAATCGGATAAAGTAGATTCCCCTTTAAAAATTGATTGCCGATATCCAAATTTGTCACAGGAAATACATTCTTGATCTATAGATTTGCAAATACATTCCCCACATGCACGATGAGCAACACAGAAAATTGGGATATGAACTCCTGAGTCTTGTGTGGTTTCAAAATCAAAAAATACAAATGGAATGTTTGGTAATTTTCCATCCTCGGGTGAAGTGTATTTTGGAATGAAACATTGGTGATCAGAATTAACTACTTGATGACAATATTTGCATTTTTTGAATCCTTCACAGATGTGTTTTCCTTTTGTTGGATATATTAATGAACTGCACTTTTTACATTTTTGAACTAATTGACAAATTACTTTTTCTTCTTTCCCCTTTGTAGTGATATGGTTATTATAGCATGATAAACTTCTAAATTGTCTATTACAACTGTAACAGGTGATGGGATGTTCGGGAATGCATTTTGTCGGAGCATAGCAAACACAACCAAAAGGGCACATGTGATGTTCTCTGTTATTAGTCCCTTTACTGCAAAGTTCACAATAGTAGTGGCATCCTAAAAACCCTTTAATTGATGTGATAGTATCAAAATGCTGGTCATGGTGGTAAATATGAATAACTTTACTACCAGTGGTGGTAATTGGAGGTTTGAATAAAAATTCACTTTTTGCATACTAAGGATGAATTTTGATAACATACTCTGGGTAAAGCAGGGGTTGTATTTTATAATATTCTTCATATCCACAAGGAATATTATAATCAAGACCTGCTTTGTCCATCAGTGCCTTAGCTTCCAATTCTTGTGTTGGTCTATCAGAACGTTTAATATTTTTCCATTTCTTTTGCCAAAGTTCTGAATTATCTCTATCAGCATAACACTTTCCCACAACAATGGCCCGTGCGAGACACAATGAATCATTAACATTTTTAATTTCAATAATACTTTTCTTGTTTCCAACCATTTTATCAACAGATGAAAATGCAGTTGGTGCATGTCGCCCAGACCCTTGTGGTAGAGAAGTGTGAGTTATTTCTAAAGATAATTGCCCATCATGGATAGTAAAGTCATCATTTGATTGTAAAACTTTTTCTATTTCATCTAATATGGTGTTACCAGTGATACCTGAAGCCTTAGTAAATGGGATAAATATACCTATTTCTAATCCTGGGTGGTTAACTGATATTCTCATTGGATCATTGTCTTCAACACCACATTCTTCTTTAATATCTTCTACTACGCTGTCAAATACTTTTCCAAGGATGTCAAATGGATTCTTCTGATTAAATTGTTTAAATGTTATCCTGCAGACACGGGATTTGGAATGGAATTTTCTTGATGTTTTTTTGTAGGAGAGGGTGGATGGTGTATAAGTCTCTTGCTGATTCTACTCTCCGTTTCTTGTTACCTACTTCACTATCTGTCTCACTATATTCTTCAATGGCTCTCTTCATCCTTTCTTCTATCGTCTTTATCAACTGGAAAGCTGTGAATATATGTCTTGTCTTCTTGAAGTCAAAAAACCAAGTGTGAATCAACCTAAGATTCCCCCACATTTTTATACTTTCCTTTAATGTACATTTAATTGTGCATTTAAATGTACATTTAATACCCACTGAATTATACTGTTAATAAATGTTTCTTATACACATTTGAAAAGTCATAAATGTAATCCATTAACGCTATGGGAAAATTCCTATTGTAAATATTTTATATCTTTTATTTGTTAGTGTATCTTTCAATCTGTATTAAAATCACTAAACACATTTTATAACTGGTGTATAGTATCCAGAGGTTATTGAGTGCAAAAGATAGCATAACTGTTTGTAACCAAATGCATTTATATTTAAACAATTGTATGCAAATGCATGTTATTGAACATTTAAATGCACAATTAAATGTACATTAAAAAGGTATAAAAGGAGGGAGAATCTTAGGCTGATTCACACTTGCTTTTGACTTCAAGAAGACAAGACATATTTTTGAAATGCTCCAAAAGTTAAAGATGGATAAAGTTACAGATCCAAGATTAGAAAAAGCAAGTGATGCTAAAAGTATTTACTATAAACCATCTAAATGGGGAGAAGTAAAAAGACTTGTGAATGTACTTTATAAGTTGATATCAACACCTAAAGAGATGTTTTGTTCCATTTGTCATCAGAAAGGGTGAATACATGTTCAGACAAAGGGCCATGTTTTTATTGCAAGCAGAGAGGACATTGGATTAATGAATGTAGATTGAAAAAGCTATCGAATAACTCTGTGTCTCAACCAGGATGGGGTGAACCAGCTGTTGTTCAACGAGAACCGGTGAAAGTTTATCCATGGTCAGAATACATAAAGCATACAGAAGATAGATTACTGATTACAGGTTTCAACTTAACACTTGATGAAAAAGACATTGACAACCACACTTTACAGGGGATGAGCATGCTACCACTACCGCCTCAACAAATAAACTTTACAAATAAGAAAGTTGACTTAGCAGAACCTGTGTTACCAGAGTTTGATGATAATGATGATACATTATTATATAATATGGATATACCCAAAGAAACAAAAATGGAAATCGATGATGAGTTAGAAGTATTATTTCCAGAGAAAGAGGAACCACCAAAGAAAGTTACAAGAAAACGAAAAGCTAAAGACAATAATTCTAAAATAGGAAAACTTGCCAAGAAACATTGAAAACAGTTTTTGAAAGTGACATTTTCCTAAAAGACATTTACAAATCTGTAAATATTCATGGAATAAAATTTTCGGATTTGAAAAAAGGTAATAATATTTTGTTGTTATTTAAATAGGGGAGAATGTTTTTCCAACTCAAGATTTTTATTTTATAAAAATAAAAAAACTTTTTCATAACATTAATTTGCAAACAGAAAAATATTTTTGTGTTTGTAAATTAATGTTATGAAAAAACTTTTTCCTGACATTAATTTGCAAACACAAAATATTTTTCTTATAAAATAAAAAACTTGCAAGACAGAAAAATAATTTGCAAACAGAAAAAATATTTTTGTGTTTGTAAATTAATGTTATGATAAAAAACTTTTTCCTAACATTAATTTACAAACACAAAAAATATTTTTCTTATAAAATAAAAACTTGCAAGACAGAAAAATAATTTGCAAACAGAAAAAAATATTTTTGTGTTTGTAAATTAATGTTATGAAAAAGTTTTTTCATAACATTAATTTACAAACACAAGAAGTATTTTTTTATAAAATAAAAAACAGAAAAATAATTTGCAATACAAAAATTATTTTTATGTTTGCAAATTAAGTTTGTTTTTACCTAAATGTTTTCACACAAAAACATTTAGGTAAAAAACAAACTTAATTTGCAAACATAAAAATATGCCATCGCAGCGAAATCTAGTGTGAGAGCTATGAGGTTATGAATTGAGCACTGAAATGTGCCACTCAAGTGTGTAAACGTGATATCTCTTTTTAAGAATATGGTGGCCCTTATAAGGGCCGTTTTTTACTAAATAAAAAATGTTTAGTTCACCAACTTTATTCCATTTCTCTTTGCGGCTCTCTTGACATCCTTTTGATTAACGAGATGTTGTGATCCTCTTCCCCTAATTGTTGCATAATGATAGGTATCTCTTATCAGTTTTTGAACAAAACAGTGTAAGGCTTCTTCAGCTTCATCAAGTGACAATGGTGAGATATTATTCACCCCAGCTTTTCTTGCCAATCTTCGCAGATTACTCCTTTGAATAGTAATATGCTCCTCTCTCTGCATCTTCACTTCTTGTGGTGGAATAGCATTGCATTCCTCTCTCTCTCTTTCTTCACTTCTCGGCCCCCACATTCACCTTCTAGTAATGGAATCTTTACCTCTATGGATAGCTCAATTCTCATGACTGATGACAAGAAAAATGACGTTATGATATCTCCAGCAGTGTTTTTATAGACAATGCGAGGATCGAAAATGCACTGAAGAACGCTCACGTGACAATTTTATCGAGTGCGGAAAATAATTGTTGATAACAGACGTTTACTATCACAGCCGTCCAACGTCAACAATTTTTGCGGGAAAAAATTGTTGATAAGAGACATTTACTATCACAGCCGTCTGACGTCAACAATTTTCGTGGGAAAAAAATTGTTGATAACAGACGTTTGCTATCACAGCCGTCCGACGTCAACAATTTTCACAGGAAAAAATTGTTGATAACAGACGTTTACTATCACAGCCATCCGACGTCAACAATTATTTCCCGCACTCGATAAAATTGTCGCGTGAACGTTCTTCAGTGCATTTTCGATCCTCGCATTGTATATAAAATCTAACACACATTCCAAACAATTCATTTTGAGACAACATGAAGTACTCACTAGAGATGAATGAATACAGAATGTGGAGGTCCGGAGAAATGTCTGACGCTGATTGGAACCGCCGATTAGAAGATGAAGCTATCAGAGTAGAGAGAGAGAAAGCACGGAGACGCCAATTAGCTGAAGATATTTTCGGTCATATGAGGAGAAGTGGCGGACCTCAGAAATACACTCGACAGTGGGGGCAGCAGATTATTGATGAGTTGGAGCGAAAGGCAGGGATAAGACAGTTCTTAGCTGCCCGTGGTTATGAACTGGAGAAATACCGGGTGAAGAAAGTTGACTTGTATCCTGATCTTAATTGGCAACCAGAACGACGGTATAAAAAATGTGAGGTTAAATCCAATAACCTGTCTCCAGATTTAAGTGAAATCTCATGAGGATTCCTAAAAAATCTGGATACAAGTTATTGAATTTTAGCTAGACAAAAAAATCAGGATACAACTTAAACTCATTTATCCTAATTCTTATTATCTCTGTTTGTCATTCCAACCTATCAATAATTTGTTACTCTCACAAATGAGTGTGATTTCAAAATGTGCCTTCGTGGCAGCCCTTATAAGGGCTACCCACACTATTAGAAAGAGATATATCTTCTCATGTACACAAACAAGTCTTTGTTATAAAAAAAAGACAAAAAACAGTTCCCTTATCCTCCAGTAAAAAACTTATAAGCAAAAATGTACTATAGGATCTGGTCATAAAAGCATGATGCGGTGCCACTATAGACCCAAGCATTTTTAACACGGCGTTTTCCATAGGCTCCATTGCCTTAGTGTTAAATTGTGTAACTTATAGACCCAAGAATTTATAGTTGTGTAACTTATAGACCCAAGAACTTATAGACCCAACATATATGCACTGTGCCACCAGTGCATACATGTTGGGTCTATAAGTTCTTGGGTCTACAAGTTACACAACTATAAATTCTTGGGTCTATAAGTTACACAATTTAACACTAAGGCAGTGGACCCTATGGAAAACGCCATGTTAAAAATGCTTGGGTCTATAGTGGCACCCCCAACTACTCTTATCAGAGAGATTGGGAAGAATGGGGTACAGGATGTCATCAAGCAGTTCGTTTCCAGTGTTACGGGTAGAGAAGTGGCGTGGGCATAGAGGGCATTTGGGAGAATGGATAATCAAGCCCTTCTCATCTGCGAACCATGACAAACCAGCGGCTGACCAAAGTTTTATTTGTTATATAGACCCAAGAACTTATAGACCCAACATGTATGCACTGTGCCACCAGTGCATACATGTTGGGTCTATAAGTTCTTGGGTCTACAAGTTACACAACTATAAATTCTTGGGTCTATAAGTTACACAATTTAACACTAAGGCAGTGGACCCTATGGAAAACGCCATGTTAAAAATGCTTGGGTCTATAGTGGCACCCCCAACTACTCTTATCAGAGAGATTGGGAAGAATGGGGTACAGGATGTCATCAAGCAGTTCGTTTCCAGTGTTACGGGTAGAGAAGTGGCGTGGGCATAGAGGGCATTTGGGAGAATGGATAATCAAGCCCTTCTCATCTGCGAACCATGACAAACCAGCGGCTGACCAAAGTTTTATTATATTATTGTGTAATGCTTGAGGAGAAACTTGGCCCCAATACCCAAGTTCAAATCTAATATACAAAGAAAAACAACGCCTTTGCCCTTATTTGGAACCTCATGCTACCGGTATTATTAGATACCCAATTTTCAGCTTCCTCCGATTAAATATAATTTTGACATTTTTTTTTTGCTCCTTGTCTTTATGATGCCTTGCTTAACGATATCAAAATTTATTATTTTAATTACTATTTTTGAAACTTCCGAAAAAAAAATTCAACAAAACCATAACATGTGACCCCCTCAATGAGGGGGTCACATGATATGGTTTTGTTGAAATATTTTGAAAAATTTCTTTCTTTCATTAGCTCAATTTGTAAATTACGTGGTGGATGCAGACGATTCGTTTGGTAAAGGGTTAAACATTTTAGAGTATGGATTTCCAAACGTTACTCTGCTTCATATTATTGGGAAATTCCATGTGTTGTTTTTGTAATATTGTTCGGATATCCAACAAGTTCTGCTATTGAGTGTTTATTACTGTTAGACATTTGGAATACCTATGGAGGCGTTTTGGTACCAATGTAGTGTAATGTTTTCGGGAACTTATCTCCTAATTAGGACTTAAGTATCACCTAATTAAGAGATATTATCTCCTAATTAGGACTTATTATCACCTAATTTGGAGATATTATCTCCTAATTAGGACTTATTAGCACCTAATTAGGAGATAGTATCACCTAATTAGGACGATAGTATCACGTAATTAGGACTTAAGTATCACCTAATTAGGAAATATTATCTCCTAATTAGGACTTATTATCACCTAATTAGGAGATAAGTATCACCAAATTAGGTGATAGTATCACCTAATTAGGAGATAGTTAACGTTACTCTACTTCATATTATTAGGAAATTCCACGAGTTGTTTTTGTAATATTGTTCGGATATCCAACAAGCTCCGTTATTGAGTGTTTATTACTGTTAGACATTTGGAATACCTATGGAGGCGTTTTAGTGCCATTGTGGTGTAATGTTTTCAGGAACTTATCTCCTAATCAGGACTTAAGTATCACCTAATTAAGAGATATTATCTCCTAATTAGGACGTATTATCACCTCATTAGGAGATATTATCTCCTAATTAGGATTTATTAGCACCTAATTAGGAGATAGTATCACCTAATTAGGACGATAGTATCACCTAATTAGGAATTAAGTATCACCTAATTAGGAAATATTATCTCCTAATTAGGACTTATTATCACCTAATTAGGAGATAAGTATCGCCAAATTAGGTGATAGTATCACCTAATTAGGAGATAGTATCAACTAATTAGGACTTAAGTATCACCTAATTAGGAGATATTATCTTCTAATTAAGACTTATCATCTAATTAGGAGATATTATCTCCTAATTAGGACTTATTATCACCTAATTAGGAGATAAGTATCACCTATTTAGGAGATAGTATCACCTAATTAGGACCTAAGTATCACCTAATCAGGAGATAAGTATCACCTAATTAGGTGATACTTAAGTCCTGATTAGGTGATACTATCTCCCAATTAGGTGATACTTATCTCCTAATTAGGTGACAGACAAGTCCTAATTAGGAGATAATATCTCCTAATTAGGTGATAATAAGTCCTAATTAGGAGATAATATCTCCTAATTAGGTGATACATACATTTTGGGGTGTAGACTCACCAATTAGGTGATAATAAGCCCTAATTAGGAGATAATATCTCCCAATTAGGTGATACTTGAGTCCTAATTAGGTGATACTATCTCCTAATTAGGTGATACTTAAGTTCTAATTAGGAGATAAGTTCCCTAAAACATTACACTACATTAGCACCAATACGCTTCCATAGTACCCCATAAGTGTATAGACAGAACGGGATGTGTGTTTGACTCGGTTGGTGTTTTAGATGACGAGTTAGAATGGGGTAGTCATATTTCGCGAGAGCCGTACACCCACCGATTAAAAACACACATCGCGTTCTGTGTTTATTACACATCCCATGCATTAAAATTAATTAAAACAAACAAATTTTAATTCCGATGTTTAAACCCAAAGGTGAAGAGTCCGTTTATTTTTTTGAAGCTATACTGATCAAAATGATCAATAAAAAAATCAAAAAACCTTTTGGGAACCAATCTAAATTACATTCGTTATCTTTTCTAATCATTTGTATCGCCCTTTCTATAATAGACTCTATAGCTGGTATCCATTCACGCCTAACCATTTGGTGGCTATTGCTATTAGTAAAAATATAAGTACAAATTTGGGCAGATTTCCAAAACAACTGGGAGAAACTTTTTAAAATAAGTTCGATGCATATCAGGATGTCTGAACATTTATCGAAATAACGTTGACCAACTTAGATATAACCTCATCCGCAGACGAGACGGCCACGGGGCTGGGTTAATGTTGTGCCGTAAACATACATAAACTAATTCAGTTCTTCAAAATGTATCATCATATGTCACCCCCATATATTTCCAACAAACTCCCCCCACTTATCTCCTCGACGAACTCATCACATAGTCTCCGATCCAGTCAAAACCATCGAGTACCTTTCTGCCGAACGCATCTGTATCAGTCTTCTTTTATCCCCAGCGTTACTGACCAATGGAATAAAGTACCGTTACCTGTCCGGGAGAACTCATCACTGATTAACTTTAAAACGTTTCTCAGTAATGGTAACCAAAGACCACCAAAGTTCTATAGTAATGCTAAATCGCGTAGGGCTCAAATATACCACTGCAGACTGCGGACGCATTGTAGTAGTCTCATTTCCCATATTTTCGACAATCACTTATCATCCAGTCCCTTCTTCCAGTGTGGTGAACGTGAAACTACTGATCACTTCTTCCTCTATTGTCCTTTGTTTTCTAACGCCCGTAATTAAACGCCCGTAATTACACGATTAATTTACTCCCGTACGTTGCCGACACATCCATGCTTCTGTTTGGCTCTGAATTCGTGAATAACGATGACAACCGCCTAATTTTTGAAGTGGTACATGACTTCATTTTGTCAAGCAAGCGTTTCGAATAAGTCGAAACTCAACACTGCGCCCCGACCACTGTTCCTTGTGAAAAGTCAGTACTGAAATCGCGACTGTTCAGAGCATCAAACACGTTTTGTTCAGCTGGCATAATAGGACCCATTGACCAATGTTTGTTGTGGAATTCCCTCCCATGTCTTTCAACTCCTTACACCTCGAGGTCTACTTACACCCAACTTGCAACTAAGTGAACTAGAAGTTATCATGTTATGTCTTCGACTCATCGTGAGCTGTTATTGGAAGCCTGAGCGTGACTTCTATGTATGCTTTTTTGCATCCGCTTAACGGTGATAATCTCTATCTATCATGTATTCAAGCTGATATCGTCATATTAGTTACTTTTTCACTTCTTCATCTCTCAGTTTATAAGTTCTCTTCTCAACTCTTCTTCCTTTCCTTTCATTTCACCCTGGAGTTTAAACAATCTCACACTGCATTAGAGCTGTAGGTTAACCGAAACCGAACCGAGGTTTTTAGTTTTTTTTAAAAAACCGAAACCGAAACCGTCGACATCCCGTAATCTAAGGTTTTTCGTTTTTTTATTAAATACTCTCTTGCTGCAGAAATTTACAGAATGTTGCCATCCCAGAGTAGTGAGAGTACCCAGACACTGCCAATGGCAGTGTCTGGGTACTCTCACTACTCTGGGAAGGCTACATTCTGTGAATTTTCGACATTTCAGTCTAGTTGTGTTTGCAGCTTTCCTCAAGTTGCGTGTAGGTGTCAGCCCTCGAAAAATGGCCTAGCACAATAAAAGTTCTGCATATTTAGGTAATTATTATATTGGCCTTCCTGATTCTTCATGTATTATAGCTTATTTCGGGCATTCGTTGAGTTTCACTCAATTTCACTACCATTCAGTTATGACTCCGGACATAAGAAGGAGTTTTATTGAATTTTACTTGGCCTCATGAACAAACCGAAAACCGAACCGAACCGAGGTTTTACTCCACATGAAAAACCAAAACCGAAACCGAACAAGAAATTTAAAAACCTACAGCTCTACACGGCATCGCCTGGCGGTCGAGGCGCCTTCCTCTACTCTGTATCTGTTATCACGGGACGCTTATCCCACTTGATCTCCAATCGTCGTATGTAAATTGTAACCTAAGTTACAATCGAGGATGGGGTGGGCTCGGCTGTCATGTGATGACGTGTGGGTTCTTCCGCTGACCTGAACCACCTACAGGAGTACGTTATATGATGATAGGGAGACGACTTACATAAGCTTTAGCTTTCTGTCGAATCTCTCTTTTACATAGTATTCTGATTTCCTTGTCATGTGTATACTGCTGTAACTAGTGTTGTTCATATTCTTTGTTATCCATATGTTATTGTGAAATGTACACACATGTTAATTACTGAATAAATATTGTTTAAACTAATGTTATGGTTGGAAATGATTGTTTATTTCAATATTATCTCATTTTTGGTTAACGAATTTTTTGTGAACCGACTGTATTTTGTTTTGGACATTTTCGTTTTAACCAACGCGACAGACGATCGATAATTGGATAATGAAATTTGGAAACTTTTCGAAGCGTAACTAATGACTCGACGGGAATGGAACCAGCATAAACGATGATGGGAAAAAAGTTCCGGCTTGTACATCACCAGCTGAATACAGAAACATTTATGTCATAGCGGCGATCCTCTTAAATACAAGAGCTTAAAGTTTAATGGATGTGTAATAAAAATAAGTCTCAAATGGACTCAAGAAGATAAGACTTTTAACGAAGAATGTAGAAAATAGGATAAATTTCAAAGTAACGTTAAATCGAAAAAAACCCCAAAATAGCTATCTCCCAGGTTTTTTTTTTTAGCTCTGCAGCACATTAAAATTTAAAAAAAAAACCGACGCATTTTAATTTTTGACCCTATGTTGGGCAAAAATGGTTGGGACTTTTTTAGCTCACCTGAGTGAAGCTCAAGGGGAGCTTTTCTAATCACTTTCCGTCTGTCGTCCGTCGTCTGTCCATCCGGCGCCCGGCGTTAACTTTACATCATCGACTTCTTCTAACAAACTACTGGACCAAATTCAACAAAATTTGCTGTGCATGTATCTTATCATATGTCAATTCACGTTTGTTCCAATCAAGTTGACCCGCCCCTTGGTAGGGCCACGCCCAAAAAGTGAGCCTAAATCTTAAAAAATCTTCTTCTCGTGAACCAGCAGTAGCAGAGACTTGATATTAGTTGTGCAGCTTCCTTTTGGGGTGTAGACGCAGATTTGTTCAAGAGAAGTTCTAGGGGCCACCAGACCATAGGTATCCTCAAATATTGAAACGAGGCTAAGAGTCGTAGTAAATTATACCTCATTGAGGGATTTTTCATGGCCCTCATAACCTCAAAATTCAATGAGGCTATGAGGGATAGTAAATGAGGACCCATTAAGGGCTTTTACATAGCCCTCATGGCCTCATACGACAAAAAAGGGATTCCATGGACACAGGTGTTTCCCCAAAATGGGATTCCATGGGATATGACTGTTAAATACCGAGCTGATGCTAAGAGGGATAGTAAATTATTGGGTGATTTTTCATGGTCCTCATGACCTCAAAAGAAAATAAGGCTATGAGGGATAGTAAATGAGGCCTCATTGAGGGTTTTTACATGGCCCTCGTATGGCCTCATACGACTAAAAAGGGATTCCTCAGACACAGGCGTTTTCCAAAATGGGATTCCAGAGGATATACCCGTTAAATCCTGAAGTGAGGCCGAGAGTCGTAGTAAATTATACCTCATTGAGGGATTTTTCATCGCCTTCATGACCTCCAAAAAAATGAGGCTATGAGGGATAGTAAATGAGGTCTCATTGAGGGCTTAGACGACAAAAAGGGATTCCATAACCAGAGACGTTTCACAATAAGGGATGCCATGGGATATGGCCATTGGATATAGAGGTGATGAGAATCGGATAGGCCTTTACTGTAATAAGGGGATATAACTCGGCATAGAGATTATGAGAAATCAAGCAGTCTGATTGGTTAGCTACAATCTATATAAAGGATCTAGATAAAGGAAACTACAAGAGCACTCGGAATAGGGTCAGAACTAAAAAGAATAGACCAGAGATTGCTAAATATAGTAATAATAAGGTAAACTGTTCCAACTGATAGGCTCTTCTACGCTACTGGAGTAAACTCCAAAACAAAGGAACATCGTCAGGTTGATGAAAATTATTGCATATATAGATATAAGCAGAGAATTCTGAAGGAATTCGAAACAGTAAAACTTGTCGGTTTGTTTGTGGTAATTCGTGATACTCCGATTCAATCGAACACACCATCCGAACATAACTCTGTCTTGTTGTAGGCCTTTGGGCAACATAGCAACCATGTGCTACCAAAGAAACCAAGATGGCGGCCTCCAGTATACAAAATGAATGACGGAAACACGTATCACCCTAACAACACGCGCTGCGCATGCGCACTAACACCACGTATCACTATGGGAATGACGTCACAAGATGGCCGCTCACGCGGATTACCATGACAACATAACGTGGCCCCGCCAGGGCACGTGACATGATGTCACGCCCGGGGTCCTGCCTGGGGTCCTGCCAATGTTGCCCGTCCGGGTACATGACATAATACTGTCCACCGGGAAAATTCCCGGTAGTACCTCCCTCCCCATTGGGTCCTCCCGAGGACCCCCAAAATTGATGCACCTCAGTGTACGTGAAATTTCGTGAAAATGACTGAAAGGCGAAAGGACTCTGATTACACAGACTGCCTGTATATCGAAATGTTCTCAATGTGGATTGCCATTGACAGTCCACATAGAGGACATTTCGATCATACCAACTGTCCGGTCTGCCATTGATCGCTCGGATGAAATGAAGCAACGTTCCGTGAATTTAAAAAAATACAAAATCGGCTGATGATCCCAATAAGTCATTCCAACTTCACTGAATGACTTAATCAAGAAAAACTAAATTGGCCAGGTGATTAGTTAAGGCAGTTACTGAAAATAGAGCGTAGAAACTCATAAAAATATAGATCCGCACTGAAATTAAGGGAAATTAAATGGACTAAGTGGTCAGTCAGTACCGTTACTAAATATAGAGCGTAGGAATATATAAAAATGTAGTTACGAGTAGAGGCAGAAAGAAATGGGATTTCGTGGGAAATCCGAACCAAATCAAGTCCGTTTCGGTGATTTGGAGTGATTTGGGGAAATGTTCGAGTTGTTTGTGGTAATTCTGGGAAGAAACCAAGGCGTGGGGGATAACCAGAACCAGTAAAGTTACTCTTATACAAAGGAACGCGACTTATTATTGGACAAAAAGAGAGCTGTGGGGGAATTCGAGTGCGTTTCGGTGGTGCTGGGTGGGTTTTGGATGATTTGGGGTGATGATGTGGTCTATTTTTTTACTATCAATCAAACACACCCCTAGAACACATACCCCTTTCTTTATTAAACCATTGGGTCACAAAGCCATAGAAGCCAAGATGGCGACCTCCTTTAAACAAAATGGACGACGGAAACTCGCATCACCCCAACACGCGCGTCACATGACACCACATATTACTATGGAAATGACATCACAACATAGCCGCTCACGCGGGCTATCATGACAACCAAACGTGATGTAACTGAGTCACGTGACTATGACGTCACTTCCCACTCCGGCTCTCCCGCCGATCAAATAGTCTGATCTCCACATTTACTACTCATCATGATCAACATCATCATCACCATTGGCATCATCTGTATCACAACCTACAATTAACTACAAGGCATCACCTCCAATACGAAAAAGCTCGTACTATACTTTAGTCTTGAAGCCACGAATTTAGAAAATCGCAGAAGCATCGAAAACCGGCCACATTAAAGGCCCGCACGTCCCTGCCCATGCGCTTACGGCGCCTAAACCAACAAACTAATTGACTTCTAGGTCTTTTCATGTTTGGTGTGTACTCCGCGACCTGTTAAGAGGTTTGCTTGACTGTTCTCTTCACAGGTGTCGCAAGTCAATTAAAAATCCCATAGCTTTGTTAGTTTTATCGTGTGTATGTTCGTCTCTTTTTGGTCAGTCGTCCGGTATCTTCATTGATTGGTCAAACCCAAGAACCTAATGAATGGGAAGTCAAAATTTAGGATGGCGAGGCGGACTGGTCATACCCTCCCACCCACCCCCACCCCCCGCCCCCTCCCCCCGCCGGTGGAGGTGCGTTGAAGACATCATCATTCTGCCTTTTCATTTCGAGAAAACAACGCCTCAGGGGTTAACATAGAAAGGCCATATCCTTAGATTTGCAGGAAGGATTTTTACAACAGTGTAGTTGTAGGTTAGAATGTAATATACTGAGTCAAAAAATAGACAAATGTGAAAAAAATAGTACAAAGGATGAAATATAATATACTACTCAAAATTTCTAAACACGAAGTATATCCAACTACCTGTTTTACGTTTTAGTTGAAATATTGTTATGAAAAGTGTATATATTTTTTATTTAATTATAAAATTTAATGATTTAAGTACAGAAATTAAGATTTTCTTTGTGTTTGACATTATTTTTTAGCTTTCGAAAACGATAACCATGGAAAATGGATATTAAAAGAGGAAATTTTTCAAATTTGCCAAAAAGTTGACGGAGCAAACTGGTATGGGTTCAATATCGAGTGTGAGACCCATTACTGTTAATTACAGCTTGACAACGCCTTCCCGTGCCCCAACCAGGTTCTTGGTGGTTATTTGTGGGATATTGTTCCATTATTGGACCATCATAGCACCAAGCTCCTGAACACTTCTTTGCCGGACTGGACGGGCTGAAATTGCAAGCTGCAAATCATTCCAGACATATTCGGTTGGATTGAGGTCAGGGGATCTTGCTGGCCAGTCCATACGCTCAAGCCCTTCCCCTGCTAGTACTCCCGGTCAGCACAGGCAACATGGGGACGGGCATTATCGTCCATCATAATGAATCTATCACCCACTGCACCTGCAAACAATCTGACGTGGGCATCCAGGATCTAATCAATATACCGCTGTGTAGTCAGCTTGATGTACTACGGTCAAGGACACAGAGCTCTGTATGTTCATCCCAGCTGATGCTGCCCCAGACCATTATTGATCCTCCACCATAGCGGTCATGTCCAGCAATGTTGGGTGCATGGAGTCGCTCTCCATACCCTAGAACGCCTATCTGTGTAGTCGAGGCAGTACCCTGACTCATCTGTAAAAAGGATAGGTCGTCAATCTTCTCTGGTCCATCCAACGTGACCCATGGCCCATTCATATCGTGCCTGGCGGCGGTTCTGGGGCAGCTGAATGCGAATACATGGTCTTTTCGATCGGAGACCACCTGCGTGCATCCTTGCCCGGATAGTCTGCGTCGAAACATTTACCCCGGATGCATTCTGAAGGTCACTGCGAAGCTGGGTTGCTGCGGCAAAGCGGTTCCAACGGGCCTGAATGATCAAAAACCGGTCTTCAGCTGCAGATGTTGCCCTGTCTGTGCCACCACCATGCCGTCTAACTGGTGTGCCATACTGCTGAAATCTTGCCCTGGCTCTGGTGATCGCCGTCTGGTGCACACCAAGGGCTTCACCAACCTGACGATGGGTAGCCCCTTGTTCCACCATCCCTACAGCCCACCACATTTCTGCTTCAGACAAATGTCTTCTTACATTTGCATTTGCCATATTCAATCATTAAATCACAAGGGCTTGTGTTGAAATGAAGACTGAATACCCTACACATGTCATCTACATGTAGACAGTACACGAAAACATCATGAAAATCAAGGGGTACATGCATTCCACGACTGTCACGAAAAGTCTACCTGTCAAGAGAACTAGTGTAAACACTGGGAACCATCACAATACATTCCTCGATCATAATCCACCAAAAATATCGCAAGTATGTCACAAGCAAATTTCACAATGATGTGTTTAATATTTGGTGCTTAGCAAACTTTGAGTAGTATATAATGTTGCTAATTTATCTCTTCGTCTCCGTCTTTTCAGTGTTATATAACCAGTTTCCTTATATAATAATTCATGGCTTGTCCCTCGGAGGACACTGCATAAGCGCATATTGTTCTTAAATCATTGGGAGATCTTCTTGCTGTTGTTGTTTGACATTTCGTTGGCTGAGTACTAGAATGTTCTTAGAACATTCTAGCACTCAGGGGACGATTTGTACAGTTATCCCAGCTGACATCCGCGTAGTCAAAAAGGGGCAGGATATAATAGCTGTACATCGTTTCTAATGTTAATTTTGACTGTAGGTATTTTAGTTTGCGATTACAACCTATGACGGGGCTTACTCTACTAATAATGTTATCTATAGATGTTTCTCCCATGAATCATTGTAATGAAACGTGAGACCCAGATGTTTAGGATAAGACACTTCTGTAACTGGATTATCAAGTAGACAAAGGGGTGTTGAGCAATATTTCGTGTTGTACATACCGATACTGTTTTCTCCGTACTAGTATGGACCTGTCGTGCCTTTGCCCAACCGCCTGTGTGTCTAAGATCAGTATTTAATATATCTGATGCAAGAGAGGTGTCTTCTACAATTAACTCTTTACCTAACGAATCGGATGCATCTGCCCGCGTAATATATCAATTCAGCAGCTAATAAACAATATATTTTCCAAAACATTTCAAGAAAACCATATCATTTTACGGAGTCGGCTAGGAATCCCATTTATGGAATCCCTTTTAAGAATCCCTTTCAGGATATGTCTGTGGCTACAGAATCCTTTTTTCCGAAATGAGGCTAAGAGTCGTATGTGCGAGTCACTGGATCGAGCAATTGCTCTAACGCACATTTGCTCCATGGGATTCGAGTCGTTCGAGTAGTATGTGCGAGTCACTCGAGGTAAGACGGAATCCCACTTATGGAACCCCTATAGAATCCCTTTTTGGGGTATGTCTGTGGCTACAGAATCCCTTTTCTCCGAAATTGGGCTAAGGGTTGTATGTGCGAGTCACTTGATCGAACAATTGCTCTAAAGCAAATTTGCTCTATGGGATTCGCGCCGTTCGAGCCGTAGATAGATAGATAGATATTTTATTTAACGACATATTTTTTAAATACATGTAGTTGCATTTCTTACTGTGTAATACATATACAGAAGTAATAATTTATACCGTTGGGAGATGACATAGCCAGATTGGCTGTCTTCCTGTCATACCCGTAATACATTTGACTCCAACACTGACTACATGACTACATGTTCTGCGTCTTAGGCGTTGATAAAAATGATCTATGGACAGTTATATGTAAATCTTTAACTCTTAGCAGTATGTGCGAGTCACTCGAGATAAGACGGAATCCCACTTATGGAAACCTTTTTGGAATCTCTATCGAATCCTTTTTGGGGGAAAACGTCGTATGTGATAGAATCCCTTCTAGTCGTATGTGCCTATGTACTAGTGCACAATGTGTCACATTGTACATTTTCAGATATCGGCGCATCCAGCATGTGCCTATGTGCATCATGTAATGTGTACAGTAGAACATAAACACATTTAGGGAAGTCAGAATAAATAGAACAAAGAAGTCTTAACAGAGCTTGTAGATACATTGGTAGAAACCGAGAATTTACTGGGAAATCAGAGCCAAGTAAACAATTATGGGGCTGTTAGTGATAATTCTACGAAGTAAATATGGATTCTGGGGAAAATCAGAGCCAGAAAAACTACTCTAGTTCAATCAAACTTACCCCCGGGGGCCCCCTCGGTACCGGGATGGGGGTGGGGGAGGCTCTCGGTACCATGGCATGGCGGTCCTAAAAGGATTCGGGGGAATCCGTAGTAAATAAAGTCAATTTCGATAGTTTGGAGTGGATTTTTGGTGATTTGGGGGGGGGGGGGGTTGTCGGGTTGTTTGTGGTAATTCTGGGAATCGGGAAATTACTCTTGTATAAAGGAACACACCCTCCGACCATACCCCTGTCCTGTAAGAAGCCTTTGAGTCACATAGCAACCACGTGTTACCATAGAAACCAAGATGGCGGCCTCCAGTAAACAAAATGGACTGCGGAAACCCGTATCACCCTAACAACACGCACTGCAAATGCCCACTAACACCATGTATCAATATGGTGATGACGTCATAAGGGAAACACCCAAACCTTCCGTTGGCCGAGCCGTCCTCTGCAATTTGACCCAAACCGGTCGCCACATTTAGCCCCGAACCGTCCTCCACAGCACCCGAACCATCCTCTACAGTGCCCGAATTTGGCCCATACTGTCCTCTAGAAATTGTGGTGTCCATTAGGCATATGTGGGAAACAAAAAAAAAGGAATAATATTTTCACAATATTTGCTTTCATTTTTTTACACTTCCTCCGAAAAGTATACAAACATATGATATATTGTCAACAAAAATGTTCTGAAAAATATAGTAACATATAATACATTTGATAACATAATGATATATTTATGAACTATCGCTACGTTAGATATAAATAATGTTTACTCAATAACTACTAGGACAATAAAAACAAGTACACAGAGATAACGTAACAAACATTTCACAGTTAATCACAATCAATTAAATGTACTCAAATAATGTTTCCTCAACTAATAGGACAATACAAACAAGTACACAGAGATAACGAGAGGCAAACAACTTTTGATAAGTAATTATCGAAAACAAAGATGAAAAATGATTTTGAAAAACTCTCAAAGTTAACTTATCATTTACTCAAAATTATTTATTGGTGTTTAAGGTCATATATTAGCGGCCGGGTTGAGTCAAAATGTAGCGGCCGGTTTGGGTTAAATTGCAGAGACTGTTCGGGACAGCGGACGGTTTGTGTGTAATTCAGCCAAAAAATGGCCGCTCATGTGGGTTACCATGACAACACAACATGGCGCCACTAGGTCACGTGACTATTACGTCACATGAGGTCCCCGATGAGATCCTCCAAACTATACCTGTCCCGGTACATTACATAGGCCTACTACTAATGGAGATGACAAATATCAAGTGAGTGAAGTTTGGTCTGCCGTGCACAAGCGCGGGTACAACCTAGCAGCTGAGTGCAAGCACAGAGAGCCTGGGCCTTTTAGGCTGACTTCCCATATGCCGATGTACGCCTCAAGCAACTATACTATAGTAGAGGCCTGGAACGATAACCCCATGTATTTCTTAGAGAACCAAACCAACTGTGCTGTCTGGAGCGCCACGACAGATTCCGACGTATCCGCGGTACTTAAAGGCCATCTTTCTCACAGAACCAGGTTAATTTTGCTCTCTGTCGTGCCACAGAAGGATACGGTGGTGAATCTGCCAAAGACTATCTGGCTGCAAGCTCCTTCGTGAGAGCCGTATACTTATTCCACGTCTACTAGCAGATCCGACTAATCTTCACCGAAATCAAGGTGCCGCTGTCTCAAGACCAGGACCAGGTTACACTTGACAACCCATATGCCCCAAAGCATACGAGTGGATTTGTGAGCTCTTGGTTTTTTTCCATACATATACTGGCAGATGAAGAAGCTAAAACGCGAGATGGGAAGAGTTTACAACTACGGAATAAGCGATGACTTCCACCCCATAGGCTGTAATGGTGTTTATGATTCGAAGTGTATGTCATTTGCAAAAAGGACGACAAACCTGAGTGTGCATGTTTTTTTATTTTACACAAGATGATCCTGAATCCAGTGGTGTCTGGGCCACAAATAGTCTAGACAATTAGGGGCGGGGGGGGGGGGGGGGCGGGTTACGTAGCCTGGCATTAAGAGGCCATACGATTCCGTCCAAACTGATCAAATGATCTCCCATCAGAATTTGTAGGCTGTTACAACTAAACGTCATAATCCATAATTTAGGACCGGTTGGGTACATCTTATAAAACACGTCATGTTTCCTGATTCCTAATGCATGCTCATTTTTAGCCCAATATTTGCAAATATCAAATGATTGCCCATCAGAAACTGTAGGTCACAGCAACTGGAAATCTGGTTCAACAGCGATCACTGATTCATGTGAAAACGAGCATTGCGGTGAAACATCTCGTAACAACACTAGTGAACAAAAGTCCGGTCTGATAGCCTTTGATTATTTTGTTTGCTGTAAATCAATTTGCTAAACTGTGGCTGGTCCAGACCGTCAACTCTTTAGGTTGGCCACGTTAACTCTCGATGTGGATAGACAGAAAGGATTACCGTGCATACGATCGCATACGTTGCTATTCTATCAATTTGCCCGTCTGTCTGCCCGTCTATTTGCCAGTCTCTCCTCACATCCGCCTGTCTGTTCGCACGCTTCGTTCACCACACTGCCCGGTGGTATTTACAGTTAGAATACGGTATAAGACGCGCCTTTTCAAATCCCGTAATTCTCTTATTGACCCCTTATATAACAGTCCACTCAGTGGTGCAATACATGCATCCAGCAAAAATTCGTGTCTTCACTTTATAGAGTCCAATAGTCTGATAGCCTTTGATTATTTTGTTTGTTGTTAATCAATTTACTAAACTGTGGCTAGTTCAGACCGTCAACTCTTAAGGTTGGCCACGTTAACCCTTTACCCAACGTAACGGCCAAAACCGGCCAGCGCTATTCTCAAAAATCGCCAATTAATCTTCAAAATATTTTCATTTTTTGTCTCAAAAACATAGGTTATGACCCCTCGTTGGAACGAGCTCGTCGAGCTCGTTCCAACGAGGGGTCATAACCTATGTTTTTGAGACAAAAAATGAAAAAATTTAGTTATTCAAGAATTTTTTTTGCAAGTGTCGTCTGCTTTTCATGTTAGGTAAAGGGTTAACTCTCGATGTGGATAGACAGAAAGGAGTACTGTACATACGATCGCATCGGTTGCTACTCTGCCGCTGTACCCGTCTGTCTGCCCGTCTATTTGCCAGTCTGTCCTCACATCCGCCTGTCTGTTTGCACGCTTCGTTCTCTACGCTGCCCGGAGGTACTTACAGTTAGAATACGGTATAACACGTGCTTTTTCAATCTCGTAATTCTCTTATTGGCCCATTATATAACCGTCCACTCAGTGGTGCAACACATCCATTCAGCTATAATTCGTGTCTGCACTTTATAGAGTTCGGGAGAGGTTCCATACTGTGGCTATCTAACTATCTGTCTTTCTGTCTGTCTGTCTGTCTAACTATTTGTCTGTCTATCTATCTGTCTGTCAGTCTGACAGCCTGCCTCCCCCCCCTCTCTCTCTCTCCCTCTCTCTCTCTCTCTCTCTCTCTCTCTCTCTCTCTCTCTCTCTCTCTCTCTCTCTCTCGTTCTCTCTCTCTCTCTCCCTTTGAGACTGATAAGAACTTTAGTCTCTCTGGGATAATCGACATTCATGAAACCTTGTCCACGTGATAATCGACATTCATGAATCCTGGTCCATGCGATAGAGATGGGAGCTCTCTCTCTCTCTCTCTCTCTCTCTCTCTCTCTCTCTCTCTCTCTCTCTCTCTCTCTCTCTCTCTATCTCTCTCTCTCTCTTTGAGACTGATAAGAACTTTAGTCTCTCTGGGACAAACGACATTCATGAAACCTTGTTTACGTGATAATCGACATTCACGAATCCTGGTCAACGCGATAGAGATGGAAGCTAGACATGCTTTTCGGCGTTGAAGCGTCCAATACTTACACACATACATTCACACATACATGTATATTCCTTCAAAAAACACAAGAATATTCTTACAGCAAGCAAACTTGATATTCCTGTGGTGGCCGGGGAAATTTCCCCCAATAGAACAGTATACCATAAATAAATGTATACATATAGTAAACTTTTTGTTTCTTTTATATTATTATGTATATATGTTATATTTATAGTTTTTGGAATTTCAACAACCCTAATGCTCCTCTGTTGCATAAAAAAATGTCTCGCCAAAAACATATCTTTTCTGGTAGATTGCTGCTTCACTTTATCATTAGTAATCATAGACCCAAAAACGGCTGCCATCCCAATCCATACCATTGTCTTTCAAGTTATAGGTAACAGAAGCGGTCTTACAATGCTCTCTAAACCATACATTTGCAAGCATGTCGAAGGGTAGCGTCACACTTGACGAGGTTCAGGATAATGATGAGTACAACTTTGTTAATCAGTACCTGGATCAAACTCTAAATACTCCCAACACTGGAGACGTATTTGATTCATCATACACAAACCTTAATAATAACTGTAGATACTACATGCCACAAGAATTCTCGCAAAATATATGTGGTCTTAATAGAACCCTCACTGTCTTTAACTTAAATTGTCGTAGCCTTAATGCTCATTCGGAAGACCTGGTCGAACTTCTATCCGAAATGCAATCGAATGACAATGCCTTTGACATCATAGGACTGACTGAAATTTTTAAGGTCCAGTCCAATACTTGTTTGAAACTTAAGGGATACCACGACATACTAACTAACGTAAGACAAGATGACGGGAGGGGTGGGGTGGGCCTTTACATAAAAGATAACATAAATTACAAAATTCGCCTAGGTTTATCAGTTTTTATTCCCCATGTATGCGAAACGCTTTTTGTAGAAATAAGTGGCAAACATAACCACTCGACAATAGTGGGAATAATCTATCGCCCAAATACACAACCCAAAGCAGACCTAGAACAATTTATTACAAACATTAATGACATCTGCGGTAAAATTAATGCAGAAGACAAACGGTGCCTCCTGCTTGGGGACTTTAATATAGATCTATTGAAAATCTCTCATCACAAACCAACCGATGACTTCATTAATAATATGTTTAGTAGTGGTTTTCTCCCCGTTATTACTAAGCCGACTAGGATCACCGAACATTCAGCCACGCTTATCGGCCATATTTACTGCAATACCATAGAACCAATAAAAACTGGAATTATTATTACAGACCTAGCCGACCATTTCGGAACTTTCTATTGTGAACATTCCAACTCCAAACAAAATGTGGAAACGGAAAAGAAGGTATTTTATAGAAACACGAATGTAGAAAACATTAACACATTTAAAACAAAACTCTCACAATATAATTTCAACGATGTATTAAACTCACCGTGCCCCAATGAAGCATACAATAATTTTATAACGTCATATCTGCGGTTATTCAATGAAAGTTGTCCACTAATAGAAATAAAAAAGTCAAAAAAATATATACAAAAACAGCCTTGGATCACCAAGGGTATATTGACATCTTCGAGAAACAAATTAAAGTTATACAAAAACAAATTAAAAACCCAACTCCTGCAAACAAAAGTAAATACAAAGCTTACTGCAAAATGTTTAATAAAATCAAAAGGAAAAGTAGAACTCTACACTACGACAGGATTCTTACAGAGAACAAACATAATATTAAAAAAACTTGGCAAATAATAAATGACGTAATTGGCAAATCTAACGCTAATAAAAAGTTACAATCGAATTTTACCGTGAATAACGAAAATATCACAAATCCAAGTATAATTGCAGACGAATTCAATAAGTTTTTCACAAACATTGGCAAGGTAACGAGCTCTCAAATTAAAAGGCCTGATACACATTATTCACAGTATTTAACAGGAAACCATCCGAACAGCTTTTTTATCTCCCCAACTACACCGATGGAGATCGTAGATGTAACTAGAAAATTAAAAAGTAAAACGAGCAAAGACTGTGATGAAATCTCTACTTCTCTCGTAAAACAGACTATTTTTGAGGTAGCCATTCCACTATCCCATATCATTAATCTATCCATTGAGTGTGGACACGTTCCCGACAGAATGGAAATCGCAAAAGTAATACCATTATATAAAGCAGGTGACGCTGAGATCCTCAACAACTACAGGCCAATAAGTTTGCTACCGTCATTTTCAAAAATCCTTGAAAAAATTATATTGAATAGACTAAATAGTTTTCTTTATGAAAATGACATTCTTTATCCTCACCAATATGGTTTTCGAAAGGGTCATTGTACTATACATCCAATCCTTCAGTTTCTTCAACATATAGGTGAAAATAATAACAAAGCATCGAAGGACAGTACACTAGCGGTTTTCCTAGATCTATCAAAGGCCTTTGATACCATACAGCACGATATTTTGATTAAGAAATTAGAATTTTACGGCATCCGCGGCATTGCGAACGTCTGGTTCCAGAATTATCTCACGGGAAGAATGCAGTATGTTAATTACCGAAGCGAAAATTCGTCTTATTCGAATATTCGATGCGGAGTGCCACAGGGATCTATTCTTGGCCCTATATTATTTCTAATATATATGAATGACATATCAAATTCAACCAGTCTAAATCTGTTATCATTTGCTGACGACACTACTGCATATACTTCAGATAATAACACTGACGCCCTATGTGACACGGCTAATAATGAGCTCAGTAATTTGGAAACATGGTGCTCAGCTAATAGCCTGCTACTGAACACTAGAAAGACGAATTATATTATCATTAACTCTCCTCATAAATCAAACCTTAATCCCAAAATAATCCACATAAAGAACAACCACATACAGCTAGCTGACCCAATAAAATTCCTGGGAATATATATTGACGAAAAACTAAGCTACACCCAACACATATCTGCAATATGCTCCAAGGTAGGCAGAGCCATTTACTCACTAAATAAAGTTAAACATATTTTATCACCAAGGGCCCTCCTATCGCTGTATTACACGCTTGTACATAGTCATCTCTTATATGGGATTGAGATATGGGGTCACTCGCGATCGGTAAACAAACTACTTAAATTGCAAAAACGAGCAATACGAATCGTGAATAACAAAAGATATAATTCGCATACTGACCCGCTATTCCTTAAAAACAGAGTTATAAAGATTACCGATCTTCACAAAATCCGTTCATTGTTATTTGTGCATGACTGGCACACTGGAAAGTTGCCATCCTCCTTTCAAAGTTACTTAAGAGTTAATGTAAATCAAGCAGGGGTAAACACCAGACAAACAGGATTACTGAAAACCGATATCGCTAGATCCAAATTACTTGAAAGCCTTCCATCATATAGTCTCCCAAAATTATGGAACTCCCTAGAGAACAACATCAGGTGCATACCTAATAGGAAACAGTTCAAGAAAGCCGTAGTAACCCAGACAATCATGGGCTACTCATCATCAGTAACGTGTACGAATCCATATTGTCCAGATTGTTCTGTATGATTGGAAATATTACAAACATGAACTCCCATTTCAACAAACTTATACCGTCATCCCGACTCTCGTCAAATTTCCCTGTTTTAGATTTTTTGTCTTAACTGAATGCAATAACGTATCACAATGAAAGACCGTTGCCCTGAAGAAAATTCCGAAAACAAATAAGTAATCAAGTATGTATATATAATATTGGCTCCATGTATGCATATACATGTATGTATGTGTGTCTGTGCATTACATAGGTGTATAGACATATAGGTATATGTATGTGTATGAATGCGTGGTTTCAGTGTATTTTGAATACTATTGCAATCTACCAGAATTATAACGACAATCCTAGAGGGGGTGATTACAAAACAGCCAGCCTGGCTATATCGCCTCCTTGCAGTTGTTTTCCCCATACTTATTACATGGTGTCTTTTATGTACAATCACTTATTATATGCTTAATTCATGTATCGTCTTTGTAACAATAATACTGCAGAAATAAACTATCTATCTATCTATCTACCACCGAGCAGCTGCCAGCTCCCCAACATCGTAACTCCGCACTGCAGCACAGACAGGGTTACACTGTTTGAAGACATGCGTACCATCGACTTACAGTACGCCTTAGTACACGGCGTCATCGTGCCCCCATGTGGACAATCGGATTAAGTGCCTTGCCCAAAGACCGTGACAACGCGGGAGTCCGAATTGATCGCTCAGACGGTCACCCATCCGGCGATTAACCGGGCTCGACGTTGCTTAACTTCGGTGATCTGACGCGAACCAGTTACCGCAACGCCACCGCGCCCCCATTTACTCAAAATAATAAAAATTCAGTTTAAAATATTAAAAAAAGATGGGAATAAATAATTTTTGTACAGGACGGTTTGGGTCCATTAGCGGCCGGGTTGAGTCAAAATGTAGCGGCCGGTTTGGGTTAAATTGCAGAGACTGTTCGAGACAGCGGACGGTTTGTGTGTAATTCAGCCACAAAATGGCCGCTCATGTGGGTTACCATGACAACACAACATGGCGCCACTAGGTCACGTGACTATTACGTCACATGAGGTCCCCGATGAGATCCTCCAAACTATACCTGTCCCGGTACATTACATAGGCCTACTACTAATGGAGATGACAAATATCAAGTGAGTGAAGTTTGGTCTGCCGTGCACAAGCGCGGGTACAACCTAGCAGCTGAGTGCAAGCACAGAGAGCCTGGGCCTTTTAGGCTGACTTCCCATATGCCGATGTACGCCTCAAGCAACCATACTATAGTAGAGGCCTGGAACGATAACCCCATGTATTTCTTAGAGAACCAAACCAACTTTGCTGTCTGGATCGCCACGACAGATTCCGACGTATCCGCGAAACTTAAAGGCCATCTTTCTCGCAGAACCAGGTTAATTTTGCTCTCTGTCGTGCCACAGAAGGATACGGTGGTGAATCTGCCAAAGACTATCTGGCTGCAAGCTCCTTCGTGAGAGCCGTATACTTATTCCACGTCTACTAGCAGATCCGACTAATCTTCACCGAAATCAAGGTGCCGCTGTCTCAAGACCAGGACCAGGTTACACTTGACAACCCATATGCCCCAAAGCATACGAGTGGATTTGTGAGCTCTTGGTTTTTTTCCATACATATACTGGCAGATGAAGAAGCTAAAACGCGAGATGGGAAGAGTTTACAACTACGGAATAAGCGATGAATTCCACCCCATAGGCTGTAATGGTGTTTATGATTCGAAGTGTATGTCATTTGCAAAAAGGACGACAAACCTGAGTGTGCATGTTTTTTTATTTTACACAAGATGATCCTGAATCCAGTGGTGTCTGGGCCACAAATATCCTAGACAATTCGGGGCGGGGGGGGGGGGGGGGGGCGGGTTACGTAGCCTGGCATTAAGAGGCCATACGATTCCGTCCAAACTTACGTAAGTAGTATGTCGGGGGTTGGACATGCCTTATTGGAGTGATCTCATGTGACGCCATAGTCACGTGTCTCAGCGACGCCATGTTGGGTTGTCATGTTACCCCGCGTGGGCGGCCATGTTGTGATGGCATTACCATGGCGATACGTGGTGTCACTGCGCATGCGCAGCGCGTGTTGTTAGAATGATAGTGTTTCCGTTACTGACTTGTAGCACTACTACAGTCTTAGTACCTTCCCTCGATTCTGTCCTAGCCACATCTTTAATTGGCTGAATTAGATCGGTCCATTCATACACGTTTGTACCAGTCTATACAATGCTTAGACCTAGTGCAAGCTCAGATACCTTGCATAGACACATGTATGTTGATCGTACCGAACTATGATTATGTGCCAATACGCAATGTGTAGCACTGTGTACATATCACATTCAGCACGTGCTGGATTTGTAGATGTCTGCTTGTGTGCGACACATAGGTACATATTATGAAGAGGGGATTCTATAGAAGCATAGTCGAACACTAGAATGCTGTTCCATGGAACGCGGGGCAGGTAGTTGATGGAATGTGCATGTATGCTAGAGTACAATGTGCACTCATCGCATGCAACATGTGGGCACATGCTTTGTGTGCCAATATGTGCATCTCTAGAACCCCCCCCCACCCCCCCCCCCCCCCCCGCCCACATACACACACTGGGAACAAGAAATGTCCATACTTCAAAATTTTCGGGTTTCATTCCATCACGATATCACTTCAAATGAAATAGATCAAAATATAAAAAGTAAATAAATAAAATGTTAGCGCCGTTCGCGAAATCCCAACTAGTGCTATTCTAGGCGATCCATATGGTATCGCTTTCACTTGGTGCAGCGTGAACGGGGGATACATTTACCTGAACTATATGACGTAATCTCCCGCCGAAGAGGAAGTGATTTTCCAATTCCAGGAATTCGTGTGTTTATGCAACAGAATGATTCCGTTTAAAAATGTATTGTCATTTTTTCAAGCATCTTGAAGAGAAGGCGGCATTATAAAGAAATAACCATTTCATTAAACCCGTTTTCGCGTGATACAAATGTTAAGTAAGCAATGTTCAGTCTGTGTTGGAAAAACCGAAAGTCTACTTTCGATTTCAAAAGGTTGTGTTTCAATGTTTGGGCTTTTCGCTTTCAAGTGATACTGCCTTGGCGACACTCAGTTGACATTACAGAGTTGTATACAATCATTGGGGCTAAGTTCGTTAAAAGTATATTAACTTTGCAATATTGTCGGAATAATAACAAGTGATCAAGTTACATGAAATGTGTTGAAACATTTTTGTGCCAACGTTGGTCATTTCAAGATCGGGTCCACTTGTGTAAAAAAGTGAATGTGGTACAACTGGTAGTGGAAGGTTATGCGTTAACCGTAAAACGTAGTTCGCCCATTTTGACACCTTGGTTTCATTATCATGTATGATTGTGCAATAAATTGCTATTTTGATTTGCTGTTATCAGTTAGTTTAAGGACATCACATCAGCCCTATACATATATTTTGTGATTGGAATATTCCAGTAAAGTTGAAGTTGCAGAAAAGTTTTTATTTGGAGAGAGGACACTTCTTATTTCAGCTTGAGGTTAAAATACACACATTCCTTTTGCAACACAGTTAACTGTTAATACTTGGGAAAGCTTTACACATATAGAGGTAGAAATTCCATTCTTACTCCAATGACCCAGGACACTACACCAAATGTATATTAATACAGAAAGACACCAAGATAAAAAGACACTTCACCAAAAGTATATTTTGCCCAAAATAATTATAAAGTTTTATTGTGGATTTATGGTTTGTTTATTAGAAAAAGATGAAAAAGTCTTTGAAGATTGATTACGGTATTATTGAATGAGGAAGTTATTTAAGAAATTATAATTGGAAGTGTTGAAACCCTCAGTTAATTAAGGTGTTATATCTGGGTACAGGAAGAGGTTTCTAGACAAGACGTACCCACGGCAACTCGTACCAGTCAAGTCGTACCCAAAATTGGATGACCCATCCCCATTTTCAGCTGGACAACTCGTACCCACAGTTGGACAACTCGTACCCAAGGTTGGACAACTCGTACCCATGGCTGGTCAACTTGTACTTGGTGTTTAATTGTATGGGCGAAGGCAGTTAATGGCCTAAGAACTATAGAAGCGGGGTTTTTGCTTTTGTTTGATCCGTTTAAGGTGCTGTAATAGTAATGGAAATCAGTTTACTTTGAAATTCCTTTGTCAGATATTCCACGAATATGAATGAAATATGCACAAAGTTTACGTCTAAATGACGGCTGTGATACACAGAACAGGAAACATATATTCATTGACTGTACTTTGTTGAAAGCAGGCACCAATGGTTCCTGGAAGTCTCCAATCGTATTCGTACGAGAACTGGGGTGAACGACACCCCCCCCAACCCGACACCCGGTTCCTGCGCATCAATATTGGGAAAAAGAGTACTGGAAAAAACTAAAAGGCCTTGCATCTAGGCCTAAGCTCTGCAAATTATCAGGGTGAAAACCATAGCCTTCGTTGCATTAACTCTTGCCTTTCCTAATTAATAATGCCACTCTCCACCTTTAGATTATTTTTCGTGTGGCAAAGTTACGTCACTGGTGAGGCACCACTCAGGTCAGGCGAGAAAGGATTTCATTGTAAATTGAGAGTCCAGCTGGATTTTGTACTTGAAGCGTAGCACATTTACCCGCTCGGAAGAAAAACGGCAAACAATGACCAGTGATAGACTGAATCACGAAGATCACAAATGATGTTCATTTAAAAAATAATCCAAGTAAAAAGCTCTAATACATCTCTCTCTATGAGTCCACCAGCTCGCATCAACTGATTTCTGTCAGAAATTTTATGGTCAACACCGACTGATTTATGTCGGAAATTTTATGGTCAACACCGACATACCTGAAAACTCGACAGTCATTTAATTTAGACCTTCGCGGCAGAGACAGGTGTGAGATCCTGAAGAATTATTTTCTATCATCTATTACCTTATAGTCGATTGGTTTTTAATTTTCTTCCAACTATCTGTGCATATTATTATCGCCAATTAAGTTAATATTCCAGTTGGGAGGTGTGTTTTTCTAACAATTATCTTCAATGACAATCATGAAAATTGAATGATAATTAGCATTTTTGTAAGGTTTGCAATTGGACTATAAAAGTGAATAAAAGTCAATCTCTCTCTCTCTCTCTTTATAGGCACCTGACTCTCGTGCCTCAACCGATCGAAACAAAAATTGGCACACGTCTATGTAGATGTACTACAACAAAATATGACGTAGAAAAGCCCTCAGACGTTTAACGAAGAGCCAAAGATTACCCAATTTTTTTTTTGGGGTGGTGGCGGGGGGTGGGGGGGGGGGGGGGGGGGGGGGGTCGTCCCCCGTATCTACACCACTGTATTAATATATAATTTAAATATTTCCTGTTTCCTTTGAATTGCTCTCTTGATGAAATGTTCATACCGACGAAATTGACTTTCGGCGAAGTCTGTTCAGACTGTTCTGCTGAGATAAATGCTAGAAATGGAAAGTTTTTGCCTTTATGCACACCCATTGAAAGCAGACACTCATCTTCTCAAGTCCTTCAGCCAATATTCGCCTTCGCCTATACAATTAAAGACCAAGTACAAGTTGATCAACTGTGGGTACGAGTTGTCCAACCTTGGGTATAAGTTGTCCAACTGTGGGTATGAGTTGTCCAGCCGAAAATGGGTATGAGTCGTCCAATTTTGGGTACGACTTGACTGGTACGAGTTGCTGTGGGTACGAGTTGTCCTGATACCCAGGAAGATTCGGTCTCTGGAAGATTCGGTCAGGAAGATTCGACCCCCAAAAGGGCTGAATCTTCTCACTTCGGCACATTTAGGGGGCTGAATCTTCTCACTGCAGAGCATTTTTTTCTGTTAAAATTTGATGTTTTTTATACTTTTTATTTGGAAATACATATTGTTTTTTTTTATTTCTAATATGTTTTGTTGGTAATGCTAAATATTTAATATGTACATAATTTTCATGTCGAAAAATGTTTTTATGCTGATACTGTTTGTATTGCTTAAGATGTTTTTGTTGAAGCCAATTATATCAGAAGATAACAGCAGGGGATTGACTGACATATTTGTGACAGATGGAAACATCGACTTTGCCACACTGGAATAAAAAAAACAAAACAACGTTGATGCCATGAAGAACATTTGCCTCCAATTCTTCTGGGCCTACTGTAATCCAACAAAAGTGGCGACACTTACCATTTGTCTTCTACAAGTTAGTGCCCAGGGTATTATTTGTTTCTAAAAATTTGATTAGCAATTTCCATCTTGGTTTCAAAAAGTGATGATAAAAATAGTTAATATAAGGCCACACAAAGTAGATCTTCTGTTTCTCAGGCCATTATTTGTGGAATTGCATGCAGGCGAGCGTTTTTTTATTTTATTTTTTATTTCAGTAATTATTTCTTTGCCATCAAAAGTTCATGTTCTTGGTTCAAGTTTTAGGCCTCATAATCTACAGAATAGCATGAGTAGTGGTGTATTTCATCCCTTGAGTGCAAGAAGGCTTTGCAATGCTAAAGCATTGCAAAGCCTTCTTGCACTCAAGGGACAAATTTATCAATTTTTTTAACTTGGGTAAAATATCAGACATAAATCATTTAATTTTAATTTTTTTTAAGTTTAAATTGGTTATAAAAAGAGAGCATGCGGTAGCCAAAAGGACCATGCGGGAGGGCCTGAGAAACAGATTTTTTATTTTTTTAGGCCTAAGGCCAATATGAAAGAAAAATGATTAGCATTTGGACATTTTTGTATAGCATTTTGCGATGCGAATCCAGTCATCAAATACCCTGGTGCCAGTATTACGAGAAGATGAGAGACACGTAGAACTGCTGTGCATCTGCCCGCGGTCTAGAAACAGACATCAGAAGGAAATGCAAGTGGTGATGTTTTGATAATCTAATAAAAGTGATATTGATATAACCATCTTGTTTTAATTTGTATATCCCATACTGTTCCACGACAAACAAGTTGTCCTCCAAGTTGATAAAATTTTATTTATTTGCCTATAATAAACAGCAATATACGCATAATAGAGTTTTAAATTTTATATTTATCCTTTAATGATAGCAGGCAACGAGCCCGCTTTCAATGAACGATAAATATAAAATAATTTGGTTCAGTTATACTACAATTTATTTCTAACAAAACTGTAATCCCCTATTAAATGAAAGCCCTAAAACCATGGGCAGATAAGCTTAATTAAGACATCAAATACCGAGGCCGAATCTTCTTGACCGAATCTTCCTGAGGCTGAAAAAGACAAGGCTAAATCTTCCCGAGGCTGAATCTTCCTGTTCCCTTATATCTATCTGAGTAATGGAAATTTGTTTACTTTGAAATTCCCACCTCTGATATTCCATAAATTCAAATTAATTGTACACAAATTATATATCAAAATGAAGGTTGTGATGCATAGAAAGTGAAAAATACATGTATATGCAATCAGCTCACAAACTTGCTATCAGGCACCAATGATTCCTGGTAGTCTGCTACCATATTCATACTAGAACTGATGAAAAAATGATATTTCAGGCAAATAACTCATGGACATTTGCGATTTCTGTTGGGGACCGACTCCCTAGGTTTTTCCATTCCAGACATTTGGGACCCCGAGCAAGCAAGCCTTCATATCACCCAGAGGGACCTATTAACTCTCCTTCTTAGTTTTTGACTCTGACTCTCGTATCTGATAATTTGACGGTTATAGGCATAATAGCCTACATCTGTAATCAGGAGGGCACTCACTCTATCCCGATGTACAAGCTTCTTCAGAAACTGCCGCTTCTGGCAAGACGTGTAGTGATCAACCAACAACTGATTATATCATAGGCCAATGAACTGCTTACTGATCATTCAGTCCTGATCGGCTGATTACGATACTGATTCCGATTATAAATTGAGTACCTATCTTGTGTGGTCCCTATATTTTCTAAACTCTTCTAGACGCTGCCTGACCTTGAAAATGTATTTGAAGAGTTGGACGTGGAACTGAAATGGCAGTGTGTTATACTGTTTATTTGTCACGGCTCTGGTGTCTGCAGCCTTTAATCCTCACATGCAAAAGATATTTTCTTTGAAGTTTACATGAGAGACGCGGCTCTCACACTGACCAAGAAATTCTCAGCAGGCCTGCCCATTTGTAAAATGCAGGAGGGCAATTTGTCGCCCGCCTTAGAATGACTTCACGAGGGCTAATTTAATTTAAGTGTTCATGAAGCAAAGTGCTCATTTTTGATAGCACAGTATGACCTAAAAATAGAATAAGACTGACAAGTGTGCTGTAATTACTAATTGGTTGCCTGCAATATGTTAACAGCAGTGCTGTTAACATATTACAGGCAACCAATCAGTATTATTTTATTTTGTGCAAGAATAGATATTACCAAGGCTAGGCAATTTGGTGACAATGAACAGTAAATGATTTGCCCGGTAGAAATAATTTGGAAAAAATTTTACCCTTTACCCAACGAATCGACCGCATATGCCCGCGTAATATTCAAATTCAGCAGTTGATAAAATATTATTTTTCAAAAAATTTCAACAAAACCATATCATGTGATTCCTCGTTGGAACGAGCTCGTTCCAACGAGGGGTCACATGATATGGTATTGTTGAAATTTTTTGAAAAATTAAAAAAAATGATATTTAAAATAATAAATTTTGATATCGTCTGCATTGGGTAAAGGGTTAATGCTTGGGCATGGTATCTGTGTAGCTTCCATTTGTGAAGTATAAATACTGTTATCTATGTTATTTTTAAGTATGTTTTTCTGTGATGAATTTGAATGATTCCAAACTAACACTGACATTCCACATGACTATTTGACAGAAAGGTGCACGCGTGTTGCATGTGAGCCTCGTTTCCCGACTCTGACTGCATGGAACCAAATGTAAATTCTTATCTGTTCAATTATGAGTCCACAATATTTCCAAAGCATTGTTCATTCCGTAAATTGTGCAACCGCCACATCATAATGTTAAGGCAATTTCAGAGTTTATCACATGGATGTGGGTACACGGTTTTACGCTCGACTTTATTAAGGAGAGCGATTTCTTATTCCTATCAGCAGGCACTTTGCGAAATTGCCGTCCATGAATTGTAGTTAAAAAAAAAATTACAATCAGTGAAAACCAATATACTGGTGGTGCCGATCCATTTCCGATACCCTATAATCGGCTGATTATATATCAGCTGATTCAGTTAACTTTGATCGCTAGAAGGGGGTGGGGAGGGGGGGGGGGGTGCAGTGGCATTGTTTTAACCGGTTCTCGTCAGATCACCAAAGTTAAGCATCATCGAGCCTAATGAGTCCTTGGATGAGTGATCATCAGAGCGATCAATTCAGACTCACGCGTTGTGTCCTTGGGCAAGGCACTTACTGGTAACCCCGATTGTCCATATGGGGGCACAATGATGTCGTGTACTAAGGCGTACTGCACGTCGATGGTGCATCCAGTCTAACTCTGCCTGTGCTGCAGTGCATTGTTGTGGAGCTGGCAGCTGCTCATCGTTGCTCGGTTCTCTCCGGGTACTCCAGCTTCCTTCACCGACACAATATGACCTTGGCTGTTAAAGTGTCGTTAAACCTTAAATAAATAAATCGATCACTAGAGATGTGGCCTCCTGGGTGTTGATCCATTACATTTCAGGTCATCTCAACATCCCAGCTGACTGCCTGTCCCAAAGAGACAAGATGTTTCCATTTGACTGAATGCTTCCAACCAAGTGATGCTTCAAGGAACAGTCTTTCAGGGTCTTTGTGATCTGTGGGATTGTCTTCGCAATATTTGTGACCCATGGAATCAGCAGGTCAAAACATTAGTTTCTCCTCACCTGGATCTTCAGACTTTTGCAGTAGACACTCTTTTCTTTAATTGGAATGGAACAGTGGGTTATGCCTTTCCATCAACACCAACTCTTCTGCAGGTTCTAACCAAGATTCGGAACTTGCGCATCAGCATCATTTTGAGCGCTCCACCCTCCGTACATAAGGTTTTGGATCAATCAGCTCAGAGGGTCAGACCTCTCTTGGCTGCCCATCCAGTCTGATTCCCTCTGTGTCTCGACCTGTTATTTCAGGGTCGACTGAGCAAGCCCCATGCCTGTCTGGCATCACTTTGCCTTCATGCCTTTCTTTTATCAGGGCCAGCCTCCTCTGTCAAGGTTTTTTTTGGACAAGCAGTAGACTGTGGCAGGGCACAAAATACTTTTTTAACAGTGTATAGCAAAATGCTATACTAAATTGGTTTTTGTATAGCACAGGCCTGGCAATCTAGAAAATCAAAGGGTGCAAAACAGTTGCCCTCCTCAAGATTGCTTGGGAGTGCAATTGCACCTGAAATTTTTAATTCAAAAACATGAATGAATATTTTGGTTATATTCACTTCAAGGTATCAATATTGTGACTGAAAAATTGTACTACATTCAGCTACATAATGGAAACATTGGTACACACATCTTCTCATTATTAGCTCCACCTGACAAAGTCAGCAGAGATTTTCTGATATTGAGTTGTTCATCGTCTGTCCGTCTGTCGTACAGCGTCAACATTTTGTTTGTCCGAGTCATAATTTCTTTACCACTGGATATTTTTTAACAAAACTTTATAACAGTATGTATTGTCAATAGGCAGTGTGCCATCAATCACAATAAGGTCTGTATCCATCAAGGTCAAGGTCACAGGCAACATGGTAAAGGTAACACTCAGGAAAACGTCAACATTTTGTTTGTCCGAGTCATAATTTCTTTACCAGTGTAATCCAACAGATACTGTTTCTTTATGGTTGATTAGTCATGACTAGAGGATGGTTCCTTTCGATAACCAGCCTTCTGGCATATCCAATATGGCCACCATGGCAGCCATCTTGGATTTTCAGGGACTTTTGATTGTCCAGCGATAACTTGAAAACTATGGATCTAACAGATACTGCTTTTTATGGTTGATTAAGCATGACTAGAGGAGGGTTCCTTTCGATAACCAGCATTCTGGCATAACCAATATGGCTGCCGTGGCAGTCATCTTGGATTTTCAGGGACTTTTTATTGTCCAGATACTGTTTTTAGCTCACCAACTTTAGTTGTGGGAGTTTATAGCATGGCTCGATTGGTTGGCATCATCGTACGTGTCCAATAATGTTAAAGCTTCTGTTTAGATCACTTACTCGCCCTATTTCCATATCAAGGCCTTTATAATACTGCTATATGATGATTATTATCATTCTACCATGATTTAACCCCTCATACCCTGCATTTTAAACATTTTTCTTGACATTTTTAGTTGCATTTAGTTTTCTGTTTAGCTCAGAATTTCATGTTTAACTAAGTGTTTAGGTCAGCTGCTGTGCTCCTTCTCTTCCCATGGCACCTGTATTCATCATACATGTTCCTCAGTATCATTGTTCCATGATTAACCCCCCATACCCTGCATTTTAAACATTTTTCTTGACATTTTTAGTTGCGTTTAGTTTTCTGTTTACCTCGGAATTTCATGTTTAACTTAGTGTTTAGGTCAGCTGCTGTCTCCTTCTCTTCCCATGGCACTTATATTCATCATACATGTTCCTCAGTATCATTGTTCCAGGATTAACCCCTCATACTCTGTATTTTAAACATTTTTCTTGACATTTTTAGTTGCGTTTAGTTTTCTGTTTAGCTCGGAATTTCATGTTTAACTTAGTATTTATGTCAGTTTCTGTGTTTTACTTTTAAGAGGTTGTGTTTAGGTCAGCTTTGTCACATGTTATGAGCCTGTTTGATACAGTTCTTGTGTTTGCCAAAGTTACTATCAAAGAGGAATGTTGGTGAGCTATAGGGCGTTGGCGTCCTTCTTGTTTTATGGTTGATTAGTCATGACTAGAGGATGGTTCCTTTCGATAACCAACAGCAATGTCCATCCATCCATCTGTCTGTCCGTCTGTCTGTTAACTTTTGTTTGTCCACACAATAACTTGAAAACTATACATCCAACAGATACTGTTTTTTTATGGTTGATTAATCATGACCAGAGGATAGTTTCTTTCAATAATCAGCATTCTGGCATGTCCAACATGGCAACCATCTGGGAGTTTTGGTGACTTTTGATTCTCCACACAATAACTTGAAAACAATATATTCAACTTTAATGGGTCGTAAGCCTGGAATGTACAATTATTTTTGAAGGAATTATTGACCTTTTGTTCAGCTAAAAATTTCTTCACAAGTGCAATTTCTTCATAGGCGGCCGTATATTGATCCACCACCAGGTGGTGCACTTGTAGAATAAGGTCCCCAGAGGGTGAGTTTGCTGACCCTAACCCATACGGAGGGCTACAATCCCACAATTTATCCTCTTGAGTACCTCTTTCTTGTTAGGCCTGAGAACTTGATTCAGACAGGTTCCCAGAGTGTTCCCAGACACACACACGAATACTTTACATCACCTTTATATCATCCTCAGTTGCACTTGTTAACTGGTAGAGTGCTGGAAGCCCTATTTTGGGCTTTACTAAAAGTGACAGGCAATAACTGTCTGTAGCTACATCTGCCTGAGGAAGCCTTTATTGTCCCTGATATGGATCAGATTTTTTATACAATACCTTGCTCTCTGACATTTAATTGGATAGTGCCTATAAGGCACTATCCAATTAAATGTAATAGAGCAGTATATGATGAGCTTTGATTTGTTGTCAGAAAAAACTCAGCACTTTACCAGTTAAGGTCTGAGAATCAATGAAATTGCATTTCTGTGGTTCATTTTCAGATTTTTGTCACACCGAACCATGGTTGCCCTGTGCATCTTGTGTTTTTGTGCTTCCCTACTTGCATCTACCTTAACATTCCACCACTTATGATAAATTCCAGTCATAATAAACATTGCTTTTTTCTATTTCAGTGTACCGTCTTATCTTCTACAAATCCAGTGCTTTTGAATAGATAAACACAGTTATGGCTTTTCGCGGGCCTCCTTGGTTGCCACCTGAGGCCATGCCAGCTTTTGGTGACTTTTCTCCAGGTACTCTAGGTAAGAATTCAGTATAAACAAACTATTAATTGAAAATAGATTATGTTTTCATTATTTGAGTTTGCTTTAACCCTTTACCCAACGAATCGCCCGCATCCGCCCACGTTATATGCAAATTCAGCAGTTGAAAAAATATTATTTTTCAAAATTTTTTAACAAAACCATATCATGTGACCACTCATTGGAACGAGCTTGTCAAGCTCGTTCCAACGAGGGGTCACATGATATGGTTTTGCTGAAATTTTTTTTAGAAATTTGAAAAAATGATATTTAAAATAATAAATTTTGATATTGTCTGCATTGGGTAAAGGGTTAAAAGACTTTCCAAAATCCAGTGTAAGTGTTTCCATTAGTTTCTTGAATCCTTCACCTTATGTAACATGCAACAAACTAAAAATAACATTGTGCATTTTTACAGACTCAGTCGGGGGGTTGGGGTGCCCTTCTAGTAAAGAATGTACAGTGGATCCCACTGAATTGGATATCTTAAGAGAATAACCCTGTTAATTATACCCCTACTCTCAAAGAGAATGGAGTGTATACTAGATTACATGAGTCTGTCTGTGCATGCATCTGTGCATCCATCCGTCAGTCCATCCGTCCGCATTGAGTGGATAGATTTCAATGAAATTTGGTATTGGGGATCCTTGTGACAAGCCATTGCTTCCCATGAAAAAGTTCCTCCCATTTTTTTCACCTAAGTTATGTCCCTTACTTTGTCAATGTTTCATTTTTTTTAACCCTGACTTTAATTCATTTATGCTTCATTGATCGAGCACTGCAGTTAGGGTATCATTGCCTTAGCAATAGCACTTGTTGAAAATAATTTTCAAACACAAAACCATTTACCATACCTTTAGTACAAATTTTATCTGCTATTTGCATATAGGCGATTGAGTAAAACCCTGTTAATTGATTAAAGCATATTGTCATAAAGTTGAGAAAAATTTGTTTGACAATTACAGTGTTTCTGCCAGGGGAAAATAAATGGGGTAGCAATAGTGTAAACAAGGGTCTTCACTCCTACTGTAGGGCAGATCATGGTCTTGGCCCACAAAACGATAGGTGATTTTTTGCCAAAGATAATTAGCCAATTTCGATCTGATTTCAGATTATTGAGTTCAGTTTACACCTATTTGTCAAAACATTACTTAACCCTTTACCCAACGTAACGGCCAAAACCGGCCAGCGCTATTCTCAAAAAGCGCCAATTAATTTTCAAAATATTTTCATTTTTTGTCTCAAAAACATAGGTTATGACCCCTCGTTGGAACGAGCTCGTTCCAACGAGGGGTCATAACCTATGTTTTTGAGACAAAAAATGAAAAAAATTAGTTATTCAAGAATTTTTTTGCAAGTGCCGTCTGCTTTTCATGTTAGGTAAAGGGTTAACATGTTATGATGCATCAAATATGTTAACAGCGTGTAATTTATCTTTCTAGTCACTATTGTTTGTGTACTTAATACCAGTGGTACATATACAGATACAGGAACAGTACGGGGCACGGTGGCTTAGTAGGGAGAGGTGCAGGCTGCAAGCCGAGAGGTCCTCGGTTCGAATCTCACCTGCAGCATCCCCGTTGTGTCCTTGGGCAAGACACTTCACCCCCCCCCCCTCCCCCCCCATTGCCCATGTTGGGGTATGGTGGCATTATGTACTAAGACATACTGCATGTCGATTGTGCACTTGTCTTCAACCAAGTGCAAACCCTGCTTGTGTGGAGTTAGTATGTTGGGGAGCTGACAGCTGCTCGCCATTGCTCGGTAGTTCTCTACAGGTACTCCAGCTTCCTCCAAAGGTGTGGTAATGATTAGCCATTGTGCAGAAGTATTTGACATTGAACACCAATAAATAAATAAATAAATAAATAAATAAATAAATAAATACAGGAACAGTCTTTCACAATTCCATGCTTTGTATACAGTCAGAAATAATAGTTCTATCTCAGCCTCTGTAAACATTGCTTCATGGGTAAAATGTAAGTAATTTTGTGACTTGTTGTAAGCACACCTTAACCTTTAAAGCCCAATTTTAGGCGTATGCAATATTAGAGCATGTGCCCTGACCATGTCATCTTCAAGAGGTCCAGCTAACAATAGACAAAGTACCTGTGCACTGATTTCTAGGCAAGCCTTGGCTGCCTGTTAAGGCAGCCAAGACTTGGCTAGAAATCACTGCTAAGCAGCTGGACATGTATAGGAAGTAGTCTAGTAAGAATTCAGGACATTAGCCCCAGGCCTCTGAAGGTTAACAAAACTGAAAAGAAAATCTGCCACTTCTTTCATCAAAATGAACTCTTCAGCTTGCATCAAGTCTCAACAAAACCTTATAAAAAGTGAATACTGAAAAATGTGAAAATTCGTACAGTTTCGGTATTCAATCATTGCATTAGTTTGATTTTTCAGTATGCCCATATCGGTTGTTTCATTTTGGTTTTGTTTTTCGGTATATTGTGCTCATCTCGATCCATAATGGTCTATTTGATGATGGTTAGGCCTAAAAAAATTAAAAATCTGTTTCTCGACCCCCCCCCCCCCCCCCCCCTCCCAAATGGTCCTTTTGGATGCCGCATTCTCTCTGTTTATAACCAATCCAAACTTAAAAAAATCAAAATCAAATGGTTTTGGCCTGATATTTTACCCAAATTAAGAAAATTGTTCCTTGAGAGCAACAAGGCTTTGCAATGCTTTAGCATTGCAAAACCTTATTGCACTCAAGGGATGTAATACACTACTACCCATCCTATTCTGTAGATTATGGGGCCTAAAACCTAAAACAAACCAAGAACATTTAACTTCTCAATGGCAAAGAAATAATTACAAACATAAAATAAAAAATCGCCCGCCTGCATGCAATTTTACAAAAAATGGCCGGAGAAACAGAAGATATACTTTGTGTGACCTTATGTAACAAAAATTATTTCTATTCAAGCTGTAAGAATGATGTTGGAAATCCAGATGTTCAAAGGTCTTGCAGAAGAAGCTTTGATGAAAAATGAACTTTCTGATGCTCTGGGTTATTATTCAGAGGCAATAGAGTATTTGCAGCAGCTTGCAGGGGATTTTGTGGAGCTTGGTATTAACTTGTCAAACAGAGCAATGGTCCTGATCAAAATGAAGAAATATGAGGAAGCTGTCGCAGATGCAGTGGAAAGCATACGTGTGCATCCAAATTTTCATGAGGTATCATCATGATATTGTTGAAATATTACCTACCCTCTTGGGCCATATTCAAGAGATTTTTTTGTTTCAAACTACAGTGGAGCCCACTTAATTGGATATCTCTTGACTGAATAACCCTGTTAATTGAATATAATTTCCCAACACAAAACCAGTTACCATACATCCAGTACAAATTTGACCTGTTAATTGAATATAGGTTATAGAGTAAACTCCTGTTAACTGAATAAAAAATCTTGTAACCTGTCGAGAAATGACCCTGACTCTCCCAAGTTTTCCTTTGTTTATAGACCAACTTGGCCTCAGTACATCCAATACAGGCATTTAATCTATTATATCTTGTTTGACAGAGCTCATAGAGCTCTGTCAAACAAGATATAATAGAATAAATGCTAAGTTTATCTCGAGAATACACGAAAGTGATACAATTCCTGTTAATGGAATGCTCCTATTAATTGAATCATTTTTAATTGGCAAAGTGACTATTCAATTAACAGGGTTCCACTGTATTATAATTTTACATGTACAATGAAGACCAGCTGACTGGATATCTCTTTATTGATTAACCCTTTTAATTCTTTAGAACTTCCAAACATCGAACCCTTTACCTGCAAGTGCAAATTTGTCATGTTAACCCTTTACCAAACAAACTGGCCACATCCACCCACGTAATATGAAAATTCAGCTGTAAAAATACTATATTTTTATACTGTACCAATGACCCAGACTTAGCTGGTGCTAACTCTAACAAAACCAGGGCCAAACACAAATTTTGCCCCCCAATCCCCAAAATTTGCATCCAAAACCAAAAGAAATCATGTCCTATAGGACCTCCATACTTCGCCCCTACTGCGCATGCGCAGTGTCAAGGACGTTCCGAAATTGGCGCCAATTATCATTCTCTGTTTGGCCCTTCATCAGTTAACATCTCACTGATCTTTGTGCTTGTAAATCTCAGTTTAAAGGATGCCAGACACGTAATTATTGGAGAAATGGTGATTCTAAGGAGGATATAGAAGGAGGAGAGGAAAAAGGAGTGACATAAAATAATCAGGGCTGTACTTAAAATTTTTTATGAAATTATGTTAAGTTGCCTATTTTCGAGGCATGGGCCTCTTGTTGTCATTCTTGCTAAAAAGTTGCACTGCTTATTCAGTGTTTCCTCTCCCCTGGCCTTCTAAGTCCCCCCTTGCAATTCTCCCATGCTTTTGGCATATTTTTGAGAAAGTTCATTTCTAAAATTCTCTTGGGAGAGTTGCTTGGTTAAAGAATGTTATCTGTTATTTTCCCCATAGTTACGTTTTCACCCATGGGTGTATAAACGTTGTGTTCTGCATCTTCCATCTGATGTTCTGCAGATTCTCCCCTGGGAGTCTCTGTCTTGCATCAGATAGAGTGTAATTTTGATGACTGATTCCGGGCCAGTTTTTTCAGTGCCTGGAGTCATGTTTTCTGGTGTTTTACACTGTTTGTTTACATTGGCAACAGTCTCTTTTGAGGGGGGGCTGTTTGCCTTTGGTGTAGTTTATCTCACTATAAGATACATTTTTATTATCCGTAAGTGTTGCATTAATTATTAAATATAAATTTAAAATTTTTGACCACACTTAGCCATCGGGGCTCAACGTTACTTTTCAGAAACTTGGGCTTCGCTGAAAAAATATTTTTCAAAAATTATTTTGATTTGCAATTGTTTTTTCATTATTAATGGATCATGTTATTATGTATCTTTGTGTCAGGGGTTTGTGCGAGTAACTAGGACTTGTTGTTGACTTTTCACAATGAAAGGATATTGTTCAAATTGTAATAGGAAGAAATCTTCCTCTGACTTTCATGATCATTGTATTAATTGTAGTCAGTGTTCTCGCACTAATCCCTGTTCTATATGTCAATATTGGGATGACAAACATTGGAAACGTGTGTCACGGTATGTTGTTACTGGAGAAAGGGCTATGCCGGCTCTTTCTCCGCAAGGTCACTCTACTCTCTCAGTTTCTATTTCAGAGGAACAAGAACAGGGTGATGTTTCCATGTTATCTTCCGCAAGTGCGCTTCCGTCGTCACAAATGAATACAGAGCTAGCGGCAAAAGTGCTCATGGAGATTAAACAAATGTCGTCCGCTAGCTCGCCCGGTGTAGCGTCCATTCACCGAATGGTTCGGCAGCCGGGTTCGTCCGATGCGGTCCAGGAGGAAATGTTGGGTGATGCGAGCACTATAAACATTCAACGTGTACACCCAGTGACGGCGGATAGTAGGCGAGATCGGAGGAAGCCTTTGAGTCCTGTTCCTAGCTCGTCCAGGTCCAGCCGGGACGCGAGCGAGAGAGGCCCCTCTCTCGTACAACAACATCTGGGACCAGATGTTGTGGTACAAAATGTGTCGCAAGCGGAGCATACGTCCGTCGCTCGGGACGCTCCGTTGTATAGGCAGTCCGCGGAGACTGCTCAGGCTTCTTCTTCTCGTCAGCGCACACGACCGCACCTTGGCTGCGTGACCGCCGATATCTTACCAGCTTCGCTGATCAGGGATTCTTCGGCGACCAGGTCACACCATCCGGCAGCCAGGGACACGAGGCCGATGGACTCAGGACGTTCGCATAGAAAAAGTATGCGGGAGCCATCAGATGCGGAGCTGCCCTCGGCGAAGCAGCGAAAGACTGCGCCTCCGCAGGTCTCGATGCTGGACGTACTTGTGCAGATAGCACAACTTATCGCAGCATCCCAGCAGCCGACAGAAACGGTGTCGGATCGGGAATTATCCGACGGCGCTGGGTCGGTACGCTCTGCCGAAGCATCGGGGCGGACGACCGGGAGCATCATGAGGTCCGACCGGATGGTGAAAGGGATACGGATGACTTGGAGCTATCCCTTTCGGAACAACATAAAGCTGCCGTGGACTTCATCCGGCACTTTCTCCCTCAAGTTGTTCCGTCGGGCCAGACTGCTGCGGTTCCGGACAAGAGGATTATAGCGTCATTGGACTTTTTTTTTTGAGCGGTTCAGGGACATCGCTCCCGAGTTTCCGTCGCAGTCCAATAATGTTGCAAGAACATTTGAATTATTGAACGACGCTATATTTAAACTTGCTTCCAAGACGGGGAAAGCAGGTTTCTTGTCCGCCAATACTCTCAACCTGCCTTTCATTAATGCAAGGAATAAATTCGACACGGCAGGACAGGGTATTCCGAGAGTTCCTCTGCGTATGGACGATGAGGCGGAAGACTTAGAGCTATCATTACCGTCGTCGGCTTCTATTCCAACCGCGGTGTTGGAAACAGCTATTTCGTCTAAACAGAGCCAGTTTAGATGCCTTATCTTATGCAGATCACCTTACTAAGGCGTTATCACTGCGCCTTCAAGGGAAAAAATTTCAGGATATACAATCCTCTTTAAGACTTCTTTCAATGGCAGTAGCTTATTCCACGTGTAACTCCGCCCTTTCAGTGGCAAACCTGGAGTTGGTTAGACGTGACACAGCCCTAGCTACATCCACACTAGTGGATACTAAGGTGAAGAACTCTCTCAGAGTCGCTTCGGTCTCCGGAGAACTTCTCTTTGACGGCAAGCTTTCTGCTATTTATGATAAAATTACAAAAAAAGCTTCGGATTCTCTGTTGTTCAAATCTGCTTCTAAGAAGTCGGATACGGCAGACAAGAATAAGACAGGCACTTCTGGGTCTAATGCGCCCAAGAGAGGTTCCTATAGAGGTTCCGGTGTGTCCTCTTGGTCTTATTCGAGAGACCGTCAAGGTAGCGACTCACGTTCGGGACGTCCTTCAGGCTGGGACAACCGGTCGGACGCCCCGAGGCCGACGGGACGAGGTGCAGGTCGTGGAGGACGTGGTTTCTCCTACCGCAGGCCTCGCAGGTCCAGGAGGTGATGGCTTAAACCTCTATCGCGTACCGGTTGGCGGAAGGTTGTCGAGCTTTTCACAAGAATGGGCGTCGATTACGGACGACCCTTGGGTGAGAGGAGTGACTTCGGAAGGTCTAAAGATATCCTTCAAACGAAAGCCTCCATTAACTCGAAGTCCATAGTGGACTCAACTTCCGTCAAATCCGCAGAAAAGAGACGCTCTATTATCAGAGGTGCAGTCTCTTTTAATGAAGAACGCGGTAGAGGTCGTAGAAAACCAGGAGACTCCGGGATTCTACAGCCATCTGTTTCTGGTTCCGAAACCAGACGGCTCGTTCCGTCCAGTCATAGATTTGAGCTGGATAAACAAGCTGATCGTCGCTCCGAAGTTTTATATGGAGACGATTCGGTCGGTCAGGGCGAGTATTCGGGTGAACGATTATGCAACAAGCATAGATCTCAAAGATGCGTACTTTCACGTCATGGTACATCCGACATTCAGAAAGTATCTACGCTTCGCAGTCCTAGGAGTGGTGTATCAATTCCGGGCGATGTGCTTCGGATTGAATCTAGCACCCTGGGCTTTCACTCGGGTAATGAACTCGGTAATGATCTATTTCCGAGCTCATTCGTCTGCGGTAACGTCGGCCTACCTGGACGACATTCTTCAGAGGTACGGCAACGAGTTAACGCTTCAGAACGATGTTCAGAATCTACTTCTATTGCTCCGACGTCTCGGTTTTATAGTAAACGAGGAGAAGTCGGATCTGGTGCCGTCCAAGTCATTCACACATCTGGGAATGAGCTTCGAGACGCACAACAATCTCGTTCGTCTGCTGTTAACCAGAGCGAAATTAGTCAGTTGTTACGCTCGCTATTGTCTGCACGCAGACAAAGTCACAGCGAGAGAATTTATGAGACTGATAGGTCTGTGCGGAGCCGCTGCGGATCTCATTCCGATGGGGCGGTTACGCACGCGTCCTCTCCAAATTTTTTTGACTCAGAATTGGAGTGTGAAAATTCATTCGCTCGACATAGACGTTCTCTTGTCAGATCAAGTGAAACAAGAGATTCAGACTTGGGCAAACATTCAGTGGTTAACTCAGGGAGTTCTGCTGCAGTTGCCGGATCCGAGTTTTACCATTATGACGGATGCCAGTCAAACAGGTTGGGGTGCATCATTGATCCCAACGGATTCGAGATGCCAGGGTCTTTGGGATCCGCAATTCCTGAGCAAGCACATAAACATCAAGGAAATGATGTCAATTTGGCTTGCGTTACGTCATTGGATGGATGTTATTCACAATGCTCATGTCCAAATCCTATCCGACAATACGACAGTAGTGGCGTATATACGGAATCAGGGAGGCACTCATTCAGTTCCGTTGTTCAATCTAACGGAAAGAATCCTTCTGTTTGCGCTAGAACATCAGGTTCTTCTTTCGGTCCGTCACATACTGGGTCGTCTGAATGTGCTAGCAGACTCCCTTTCACGAAAGGGTTGCTTGTTGCCGTCGGAGTGGACTCTCAACAAACAAGTATTCAATCAGATTTGCTACCAATGGGAACGGCCAATGATAGATTTATTTGCGACACATCTCAACAATCAGTTGCAGACGTATGTGTCTCCGTGTCCGGATCCAAGAGCATTTGCAGTAGACGCTCTGTCGATCTCTTGGGATGGAATGATAGGATATGCGTATCCTCCAGCGCCGTTAATTCAGCAAGTATTGCTAAAGATAAAACAATCTCAATGCAAGATTCTGTTGGTAGCATCTCTGTCTCCACAGAGACCGTGGATAAATCTATTCCGGTGTCTGTTGTGGGACCTACCGCGAAAGCTTCCTCCACGGGAGGATCTTCTTTCGCAGGGGAAATCGCGTCAACTCCATCACAACCCGCAAGGTCTCAACCTTCACATTTTTCCGTTGTGCGGTCCTTCTTGCATGGCAAGCACTTTACAGGACGAGCAGTGGACGCGATTTCTAACTGTAGGAGGACCTCCTCTTCGCTAAACTATGCGGCTAAGTGGAAGGTTTTTCGTCGTTGGTGTAGGGATCATTCTGTAGATATTTTCGATCCCTCTATACCAGACATTGCAAACTTTCTAGTATACTTGTTTGACGAAATCAAACTGCAGCCTGTTACTATTAAGGGTTATAGGTCTATGTTATCTGATACCTATGCACATCATGATAGTTTACAAATTGGATCTAATGTCTCTTTATCTAAGTTGGTTAGAAACTTCTCGATAAATAGACCCAGAACTCTTAGGTTAATTCCTAAATGGAATTTAGCTTCTTCTTAAATTGAAGGAAAAGCCCTTTGAACCTCTTGGGACAGTAGATTTCAAATTCTTATCTTATAAGACAGCTTTCCTCTTAGCTTTCTCTTCTGCTAGAAGAGTCAGTGAGCTTCATGCACTGTCGGTGGATGATTCTCACTATCGTAGTGTCGGGAACACTATCACCTTCATTACTAATGTGGGTTTTTTAGCTAAGAATCAGGCTCCTAATAAATATCAGGAACCTATTGTCTTTAAGGCTCTTCCGTCTTCAGACGGTCGTAGGCCTTTACTCTGTCCTGTTAGAGCGTTACGTATCTATAAACAGAGATCTCAGTTTATCAGAAAGGGACGAAAACGTTTCTTTCTGTCTTTGATGCCTAATAGAAGGGACATTTCGGTCAATTCTATTGCTAGATGGATTCAATTAACTATCCGTACTGCTTATGAGAGTTTATCTTCTTCTCAGCAGTCTGTGCTTAAGATTTCCGCTCATGAAGTAAGAGCTCTTGCTACTTCTTGGGCTTACGCTAATAATATTGCTATTACTGATTTAATGAAGGCTGCTTATTGGTCTCAGCCATCCACATTCACGAATTTTTATCTCAGAAATATTGAGTCCATTTCTGGGGACCTGCATTGTTTAGGTCCGTTATCTGTTGCTCAGAATGTCGTCCACTAAACAGTTGCAACTATAGTTATGCAGGCTTTCTGTTCCGGCATTGACTCCGTCCGGCTGCCCTCTTCGCTCTGGGCTATTTGACCAAGGGGAAGGGGGGAGGGGGGGTGGAGGGTGTTCCCTTAGGTCACCTGCTTTATAGTGAAAAGCAAGGGAATGTCTCCTCCAAAGTCAGTATTTCTGAGTCGCTTCCGGGATGGTTTTAAAGTGTAATATTAATGTTAAAATTCATTCATGTCATATTTTTAAAGTGTAGCTCGGTGTGAAGCATTTGTATATGTCAAGTGTCAAACGGGCGTTAATATACAATCCTCGGACACTTTTAAAAGATTATAAAGAGTCTCAATTCTCTGGACTAACTTTATTTATTGGCTTACTTTAAAAAATAATTAGTATAAAGGGTTATACTGGATGTTAATAGAGAACATGAATGTTATTGTGCTCAATTATGAAGGGTATTGTATCTTTCTAATTTAACATTAAATAAGAAAGATACATGTAAAGCCTAATACTCCTTTTCTCCTTAAGGGGTTGCCTCTATATTATATAGTTGAGCTTATTGGATTTTCCTCTATGTCCTAGGCCCTCCAGCCTTTTTACTATTCAGCTAAGTCTGGGTCATTGGTACAGTATAAAAATGTTAAAAAATTTATAGTAATTTATATATTTTTTATACTTACCAATGACCCAGACGGGGATGGCCCTCCCAGGAGTTGGGAACTCTTGCCTCCCCGCTGAGTACATAGCGCTGACCAGGCACTGCCAGTAAGAATGATAATTGGCGCCAATTTCGGAACGTCCTTGACACTGCACATGCGCAGTAGGGGCAAAGTATGGAGGTCCTATAGGACATGATTTCTTTTGGTTTTGGATGCAAATTTTGGGGATTAGGGGGCAAAATTTGTGTTTGGCCCTGGTTTTGTTAGAGTTAGCACCAGCTAAGTCTGGGTCATTGGTAAGTATAAAAAAATATATAAATTACTATAAATTTTTTAACTTTTAAAAAAAATTCAACAAAACCATATCATGTGACCCCTCTATGGAACGAACTCGTCCAGCTCGTTCCAATGAGGGGTGACATAATATGGTTTTGTTGAAATCTTTTGAAAAATTAAAAAAAATGATGTTTAAAATAATAAATTTCGATATCGTCTGCATTGGGTAAAGGGTTAATAGCATGTTGGTTAAGAGTGAACTCCTACAAATCTTAGGATTTAGGCCATAAAACTTCAACAAACTTTATCAAAGGGCCCTTCATTGGAACAAGCTCATAAGGCTTGTTCCAGTGAGGGATCAAAATGGTTTTATTGAAGTTTTGTGAAAAAAAAAAAAAAAAAATGTTGATATCTTGTGCATTGGGAAAAGGGTTATCCATTTACCAAATGAAATTGCCATTCATAAAAGGGGGTGGGGGGAGGGTATACTGGAATCATCTTATTCTTCTGTCTTATCGTCTACCCATCCATCTGTTGACATAATTTTGCCCAGAAATTTCTCAGAGTTTATGGACCATTTTCTCGAAATTTAGTATGAATGTTCTCCACCATGGGAACCTGTGCACCTGCAGTTATAGTTCAGGTGGGACTATTTTTGTCAAAGTTACACACCTTTTCGTGTTGTCTTAGAATTATGCCCCTTTTCGTCTTAGAATGCCTGTATTTTGTCCGGAGATTTCCTCAGATGTTTATGGGTCGATTCCTTTGAAACATGGTATGGATATTCACTACCATGGGAACCTGTCCACCTGTGATTATAGTTTTGATCATACTTTTTTGCCAGAGTTGTGCCCCTTTTCATCTTAGAATAATCATGGCAGCTGGAGTTTGGACAGGCCCATCTGGGACAGTCACACCTCCAGTTTTGTAAGTGTAGTCTTCCAGTCATGTTAGGTGAAGAAGTTACTGCCTTGTATATTTCAGAGTTACTGGAGAGGAGGAATTGCCCTAAAGGAACTGCATAACACAGTTGAGGCATTCAGTATGTTCATGGAAGGTCTTCGAATAAGCCCACCAGAAAGAAGAGCAGATTTTTTACTTGAAGTAATATCCTTGATTCCACAAATACCAGGTAATATTTTTGCTACATGCAAATATTTATAGATACTCCATCTTAACCCTTTACCCAGCGTAATGGCCCAAACTGGCCTGCGCTATTTACCAAAATCCCTATACAGTTTTTAGTATTTTTTTCATTTTTTGTCTCAAAAACATAGGTTATGACCCCTCTATGGAATGAGCTTGTCGAGACAAAAAATGAAGAATTAATTATTCAAGAATTTTGTTTGCAAGTGTCGTTTGCCTTTCATTTTAGGTAAATGGTTAACCGGTAAGAGTGCTAAATTATTTTTGGTTCTTCAAATTTCTTCATGTCTTTGTTATGATTTATGGGAGAGTACCTGCATTGTAACAAGGCAAATTCATACATACTGAATAATTTCACTTCAGAGATACTATGAAGCATATCCGTGTAATAATAAACCTGTAAGTTTTGACACTTCCACTTCAGAATAAAGCTGAAATATGAGCTTTCACCACTCTGCCAATTAAGGTTACTTAGCAGTTATTGAAATGATTAATCAATGATCAACATCTTGACTGATCCAAAATGTAATTGACCCATTAATCTTTACTTTTGCAGTACTGTATAGGGCTGTCGCGATTATTCGACTAACCGTCGACTATTGAAGTAGTCGACATTTTTTATTTTTAGTCGATCGACGTTCATTTTCAGGGTGGTACACGTCTACTACACGTCGGGGCTAAATTGCATTGTTTTGTGAGGTGAATGATCAATGAAGGTGAATAACCTTAAATATCTAACCATAGTTAACATTCATATCCGGAAGACTGTACGACTGTCACTGACTGTGTAAGAAAGAACACTCACAGTTACTCGAGAAGAATAGATTCTTTTGAATTTCTCCAGTCTTGTACACACGAATGCACCCATTGGAAAACCCAAAGCGCGGAAGTGACAAAATTATGACGAAGTCGAAAGTCAGAACATCGGATCACTTCTCAAAGTTCGGAACTTCAGACTAAGATCCAATTTTAACAACTGACGAGGGAATGCATAGATCTCAATGTTCAAAATTTCGAGAAACTTATTGCAGAAAGGAAACATATGCAGGAACGTTCTTTGGTAAATTCATTTTAATTCATCGGCTTCAATCTAGTTCAAACTTGGACCCGCAGTGAGTAATATTATTTTTGGGGTTGGTACGTCCAACAGGACGTACCAACCCCCAAAATTATATTACGGACTGTGGGTCCAAGATTGGACTACATGTAGCTTCAGTCGGGACCGATTTGTTGTTCCCACGACCCCACTTCGTCTGAACACACTGGTGCCATTGTCATTTTCAGAGTTTTACGAACAGAAGAATGATTTGCTAAAAAATCATGGGAAGCGACTATTAATTGACTAACCGTCGATTACTGGTCACAATTAGTCGATTACAAAAAATGATAGTCGCGACAGCCCTAGTACTGTATTATATGGGTTAACAAAGGAACAAACTTGCTCCAAAACAGGCAAACATTGTCACACTGACTCACATCAGTTATATGAGACAGAGTAAAGCATGTAAGTTACTTGTTGACATACTTCTTTACTTGCATGAGCATCATACTGTATCAGTAGCTGGAAATGGTCATTCTTAACCCTTTACCCATTGTGGGTAGCAGACGATACTTGCAAAATAAATTGATGAATTACTAAAAAAATTTCAATTTTTGTCTCAAAAACATAGGTTATGACCCCTCATTGGAATGAGCTCAAGGAGCTCGTTCCAATGAGGGGGCATAACCTATGTTTTTGCGACCAAAATTGAAAACAGAATAAATTTGAATGGAGATTTTTGTATATAGGCGTAGTCGGTTTTGTTTGTTATGTTGGGTAAAAGGTTCATGCTGTAAATCATGAATGGTATGGCAATTATTCAGATATCTATTTGGACAAGTGATTAGTCCTCGGATGGGTGACCATCTGAGCCATCGATTTGGACACTCACGCTGTGTCCTTGGGCATGGCACTTAACCCCCGTTGTCCACATGGGGACACGATGATGCCGTGTACTAAAGTGTACTGAACTTCGATGGTGCGCATGTCTTCAACCAATCTAACCCTGTCTGTGCTGCAGTGCGGAGTTACGATGTTGGGGAGTTGGCAGCTGCTCGTCGTTGCTCGATGGTTCTCTCCGGGTACTCCGGCTTCCTCCACCTGTAAATTGTCAAGGTTATGATTAGCCATTGTGCATAAGTATGTGTCCTTAAACACCAGTAAATAAATAAGTAGTACTGAAATGGTTAACGAGATAATCGTTTTGAAACCAGTTAGCTACCTAACTGATTAGAAAAACCATCAACCGGTTATCCAAAATATCGATAGTGATCGTCATTCCACATTTAAAACATAAAAAATCTGCCACTTCACCTTTGTGATAGATTACACCTCGAAGCTGCATTGTATATATTGAGAAATAATTGACTTTGGCGTTCAAGACTTCGTTAATGATCCGTGAGTACTGAGTAATCGCAGAAACTATTCCGTTGTATGTATTACAAACGAATGTTGTCAAGTACTCGACAACGTTCGTTTGTATACGCACTACGGAATAGTTTGAGAATACTGCTTTCCATTTCTTATAGTTTTGACCCCATATTCGGTGAAATAATGGCCACGGATAACCAGATGTTGTCCGGTTATAGCTCTCGGTTAGTCGGTTACGAAAATGAGCCAACCGTTTCAGCCCTACCATTTTCATTATATGGTGTAGACCAGTCAATATTTTCAATGTGCAGCCTTGGGGCTGCACGTTGAAAATACTGACTGGTCTACACCACACATTTTACTAAAAAGCCATCCTTTTTAACGATGTTATGACGCATCATGTTTCTGGCCAGAAAAAGCTGCCGATCAGGTTCAAAGGGTTAATAGAATCTCCAGCTACAGAAATAGCAACCAACATGCAGTCTCTGTTTTGCGAAATCACATGTCAATTGTTACAATTTAATTTGGAGGAAATTCTGTCAAGATATAAACAGCATACCAATCTATTGGTGATGCTCAACCTTTGAGTCAAGTTAATTGTAAATGATCGTCAGTCAAAACATGCAGGTTTATGAATTTTGAAAGTCATGGGAACTTAAGTGATCTCTTACAGTCTGTCGTCCAACCATCTTCCATCGTCAGTCCTTCATCCATCCAGCGTGGACTTTGCATTTTCAGCTTCTACTCATAAACCACTGGGCCGAATTGAACCACTTAGAAATGCATGTTTCTCATCGTATGTCAGTTCAAGTTTCTTAAAACAAAGTTGCCATGCTCACAGGGGGCATCAGAAGGGGAATAATTTTGTTAACATCCCACAAAATTTTTTTTTTAAACTAAAAAATCTTCTTCTCCAGAACAACCAATCAGAATGTTTTTGGATACTTGGTATGTAACATCCTTCCAGGGATCAGATTCAGGTTTGTTCGCTTCAAGTCCCTGTGTTCATATTTGGGCCACCTACGTGAACCCAAATTTTAACTTGGTGCAGTATGAAGAAATGTATTTAAAAATCTTCTTCTGCAGATCTGCTCGTCAGAATCTCTTGATATTTGGTATACTGCATCTTCAGGGCAGTCAGCTTGAAGTTTGTTCAAATCATGTCCCTGGAGGCATATTTGGGCTCTCTGGAGGAGTCTGGAATTTAAATTGGTGTAATATATCTGGTGGTTTACTCAGTCTTGTTTTAACCGATCATCTCCAAACTTGCCTTGAATAATAAGGAAAGTGGAAACCTGTACTTAAGGAGCTCATCCGATTAACTCTTTCAAAGTTATGGCCAGGTGGGCTTCGCTTTTTCACTGCTCCCAGAAGAAAAATGCTAGAAATCAAATTGATCAATGTGCATATTTAGCCATGTTGGGCATTGCTCTTGTTTTACAGATGTTCACAATAATGATATAATGTGAAATCGTGTGTGGAATTTTGTAACTGTATATTCTATAGTTTCTGAGGTAGGCTGGTCACAAAATACCAGTGGGTACCTTGTTGATATTTATGTCATACTTCCAGTCAGGCCTGAAAATAAGCAGTCTGACATTTGTAGAATGAGGTCCCCAGAGGGTGAATTTGATTATGCTATCCCATGCAGTGGGCAGATTTATCCTCTGGGTACCTCTTTCTGTTTAGTTTTGAACCCCAAGCCAGAAAATAAGCAGACTGACATCTGCAAAATGAGGTCCAGAGTGGGTGAATTTAGTGATGCTACCCTGCACTGCAGGGTAGCATCACTAAATTTACCCTTTGTGAACCTCAGTGTGAATCAGGGTCCCAAAACGAAACAGAAAGATGTACCCAGAGGATAAATGGCCCACTGTATGGGATATCATCATCAAATTCACCCTCTGGGGACCTCATTTTGCAAATGTCAGACGGCTTATTGTCAGGCCTGTTGAGCCCCTGATTCAGATTGAGGTTCACAGAGGGTAAATTTAGTGATGCTACCATGCTGTGCAGGGTAGCATCACTAACTTCACCCTTTGGGGACCTCATTTTGTAGATGATAGTCAGCTTATTTTCTGGTTTGCTTCCAGTATTTGGAGTCAGGACTTTAGAATGTTTTCAACATTCTTTTTGACGTTTTATGCCCTCAGTCGCTTTTATTGTCATAGTGTTAATTATTTTACGTCAGTACAAACAGAAATTTGACATTTCATGCCTTCAGTTTATTAAATCATCAACCTATGAAATATTAAGCCTGAAAATAAGCAATCTGTCATTTGCAGAATGAGGTTCCCAGAGGGTGAATTTGTTGATGGTGACCCATACAGAGGGCTAGAGTCCCCCAGTTTATCATCTGGGTTCCTCTTTCTGTTTAGGCCTGAGACCCTGATTCAGACTGAGGTTCACAGAGGGTAAATTTGGTAATGCTACCCTGCTGTGCAGGGTAGCATCACCAAATACACCCTCTCGGTACCTCATTCTGCAAATAACAGTCTGCTTATTTTCAGGATGTTACAAATTGGGAAGGGGTTCCCAGCAGCATTTACGTCGATTTCACATCATTTGAAGTTAGCTCATTCCATTTGGGATCATAGGTGTTAAAAGGTCACATGGTTTAACCCTTTACCTAATGCAAAATGCAGACGTCACTTGCAAACAAAATTCTTGAACAACTAGTTTTTTCATCTTTTGCATCAAAAACAGGTTATAAACCCTCATTGGAATGAGCTCAATGAAATTGTTCCAATGAGAGGTCATAAGCTATGTTTTGGGGACAAAATATGAAAAAAAGTATTGAAAATTGAATGGTAATTTTTGTGAATAGTGCTGACCAGTTTTAGCCGTTACGTTTGTTAAAAGGTTAATTTTTACCCAATGTAGACAATATCAAAATTTGTTACTTTAAATCTTATTTTTTCAAATTTTTCAAAAAATTTCAACAGAATCATATCATGTGATCCCTTCATTGGAACGAGCTCATTGAGCACATTCTAATGAGGGGTTCCATAATATGTTTTTGTTGAAATTGTTTGAAAATTCTTTTTTTTGTCAACTGCTGAATTTGTATATAATGCTGGCAGATGCAGACAATTTGTTAGGTAAAGGGTTATACTTTCTTGTATCAAATTTACTTTTCATCTTTTTGCACATATTCTCCTCAAAGTCAGTGTTAAATATTTTTTGACTATCAAATTAATAATGTGATATTGCATGTTTTCAGCTCTGAATTCAACAGGCAGTGAAATATTATGGCAGTATCTTTTATAGTTCCTGAGGTAAGACTGTGACAAAATGGGAGGGTATTATTTTGCAGGTTTCTTGGCACTAGGAGCATTATGGCTTCCAAGGTTTTAAGTCAATCTGAATTAGGCATGTCAAAGTACCGCCGGTTCCAACATACCCGGTACTGGGATGGGACGGAACCTGTACCGCCGAAACCGGTACCAGGACAAGTCAACAATTGCGTGACATATCTCTATCAGATGGGATAAATTCGCATTTAAACCAACCCAGTCCCCAAGATCGTGAAGACAAACATAGCATCGTACCAATTATTCTGCGGCGATATCAAAGTAATCATAAAGCAAGAAGATCATGCTTTATGATTACTTTCATGTCACCACAGAATAATTTCTTTGAAGTAGCCGACGACGGTGCTTTTATTGTCTTTGATGCCACATTTGTGAAGTCAAAATGGCCGGCCTTATCGAGGTTGTGGTGCAGACAGAACATGCACCTTTAGAGAATTTTGATATATTCATTCACAGACAAGCCACAAAATAACCAGACTGGCATCTGCAAAATGAGGTCCCCAGAGGGTGAATTTAGTGATGTTACCCTGCACAGCAGGGTAGCATCACTAAATTTACCCTCTGTGAACCCCAATCTGAATCAGGGTCTCAAAACTAAACAGAAAGAGGTACCCAGAGAATAAACTGTCCCACTGTATGAGATAGCATCATCAAATTCACCTTTTGGGGCCCTCATTCTGCAAATGTCAGACTGCTCATTTTCAGGCCTGTTCACAAATAAGATGAAAGAATGTCTTGCAAGTGTGCCATACATGATTATCAGTATGTTAAACTCGTTCAGTTAGGAATTTCCCCATAAAATAAGTTTGTCCCGATACCGGCAGGACTGATCTGAATGGAATCAAGACACCGCATCGCATTGTTTACAAATATGACTTTTGGAGCAATCTAGTTGTTGGAGTTTTTAGTATTTCTGAGGTAGGTTTGGGCTGTCACAATGTGGGAGTGCATGTAGGAGCATACCAGAAAATAAGTGGTTGGACAAGGACAGTGTCAGGTACAAAAAGGCCAATGTCTGACTGAGGTTTAAAATCATCAGTCAAAATGTCTGATGTCAAAATTATCAATGAAGTTCAGTGGTCAGAACATCATGCATGCTGGAAATCAATCATGTACATAACTAGCAAGCCTAAAATTAATGATTATTGTAATTTGTGGTCATGGCAAGTTGGGAAGTGTGAAGAAAGTGACTGCACAGCTCATCAGTATTAACCGCATGTGAAGGAATATGATTTGTTATAGTCATAAATGTATCTAAATTATTTCTGAAGGGTAATTCTGTTCCAAGTCAGAATGAAACCAATCATATCTTGTTTGGCAGGGCTCATTGAGCCCTGCCAAACAAGATATGGTTGGATGAATTCTGAGCAGTTTTAAGATGAAAGTACATGTACACCCCAAACACATTATTTCGAATACTAAAACTCCATTTTTGTAATGTGCCGGATATCATTCTAAAATGACAGACATGATGCATTTGGTGTCTGACATTTTGTCTGGAAGTGCAGTGAAAATTATTTTCAGGCTTGTGTAGGAGAGCATGATTTAAAATATTGTACAAAAGTCCTCCATTTTTTTCTCTCAGGAGTGTATGAATCCTGCTGATATTTTACAGTTTGTTTATTGCAGAGGAATTGATAGTTCTTGATGACCAGGAATTCACCTATCATCAGGGGACATGGTCAAGAGTCATTTCTCAACTAGCATCGAAAAATAAGTGGCTGACCATCAAACTACTTGTACTTGGCACACAGGAGTCACGTTGGAGTAATTTCAGTGGTATTGCAAAAAACTGTTCTAAAGAAGGAATAAAGGTACAGTTTGTTATCCCTATTGTAAAGTTGTGCCGAAACTTTTAGTCAGATAACTGGTTAAGAATAGGGTTTAATCCTGGGCACGGGAATTCCCGGGTTCCAGTTTCCCGTTCTGAAAGCCGGCCCCGATTCCCAGCAAATCTACAGCTCGGAACAGGGAATGAAGCATGGCACTGTTTGTGTATTGAACTGAAGTTTTCTGAATTGAAACTTTGTAGGATTTCGTGAGCCCTTCCACGCCCAAAATTTTTACAGTCCTGCTTCCAGACCAACCATTTTCAACAAATCACTAACTCACAACCAGTTCTGGAGGAACCCCATTCCCCACCCTCCTCCCCTTCAACAGCAAGATCTTTCTTCTTCACCTGCGTCAAAGTTCAAACTTGTCTTCATTTTCAGAATCACTAGTATCACTATTCACTACCTCCTCCAACATCAACATCCTCTTCACAGCCGTCAACAGTCTCCTCTGCTTATTGGTGACGGCAGTGAAGAGGGTGTTGATGTTGGAGAAGGCAGAAGTGATAATGCAAGTGATTCTGAAAATAAAGATGAGATTGAAGTGGGTTTGGGTTTTCATACTTATCTTAGGAAAAGAACTTTTCTGTTTGGAGATGGGAGATTGCCAATGAAATATGCTCATTATCATTAAAATAAATGCATCATGTTACCCTCATAAATTTGCTTGATATTACCAGGGAAATTTGCCGGTTCCCGGTTCTGAGAGTAATTTCATTCCCGTTCCCAGTTCCTAGAAAACCAGGGAATATATTAAACCCTAGTTAAGAAAACTGTCAACCAGTTATCAATAGCAATTGCCATTCCAAAGGTAAATCATATTAGGCCCCCAAAAATTAATGGTAACGTTGGTTACCAGACTGACTCAAATTTTGCACCCTGATCCTTACACTTTTGTTTATTGAAATTGAAAAAGAAACAGATAAAAAATGCCAAGGGTCACTTACAAAGACAACACAACTAGTGCTGGGTGGTTTTTAGCTCACCACAGGGATCTTAACTTATCACTTGCCGTCCGTCGTCCGTCGGCATCCGTCATCGTGAACCTTTTTCAAACGACTCCTCCTCTGAAACCACTGGTCCGATTTTCACAAAACTTCATGTGGATGTTCATTACTATATGGCAATTCAGGTTTGTTCAAAGGAAATGGCCACGTCCCTGGGGGGCTCTGTATGGGGCATAATTGATAGCACTGTATGAATTATAGAAAAATTATTAAAAAATCTTCTTCTCCAGAACCAGTGGGCAGAATCTTTTGTTACTTGGTATGCAGCATCTTGGTATGGGTCTGATTCAAGTTTGTTCAAATCGGCCTCCTGGATTCTTATTTGGGCTCACTATAGAAACACAAATTCGAACTTAGTGCATTTCAGACAAATGTCTTAAAAAATCTTCTTCTCAAGATTCAGCAGGCAGAATCTTTTGATATTTGGTATGCAACATTGTGGGGTGGATGTGATTCAAGTTTGTTCAAATCAGCCGCCTGGATTCATATTTGGGCTCAGTATAGAAGCCCTAATTGGAACTTAGTGCATTTCAGGCAAATTTCTTAAAAAATCTTTTTCTCAAGATCCAGCAGGCAGAATCTTTTGATATTTGGTATGCTACATTGTGGGGTGGATCTTTTTCAAGTTTGTTCAAATCGGCCTCCTAGATTCATATTTGGGCTCAGTATAGAAGCCCAAATTCGAACTTAGTGCATTTCAGGCAAATTTCTTAAAAAATCTTCTTCTCGAGATCCGGCAGGCAGAATCTTTTGATATTTGGTAGCAACATCGTGGGGTGGATCTGATTTAAGTTTGTTCAAATTGGCCCCCTGGATTCATATTTGGGCTCACTATAAAAGCTTGAATTCGAACTTAGTGCATTTCAGGCAAATTTCTTAAAAAATCTTCTTCTCTAGATCCAGCTGGCAAAATCTTTTGATATTTGGTATGCAACATTGTGGGGCGGATCTGATTCAAGTTTGTTCAAATTGGCCCCCTGGGTTCATATTTGGGCTCAGTATAGGAGCCTAATTTGAACTTAGTGCATTTCAGGCAAATTTCTTTAAAAATCTTCTTCTCAACATCCAGCAGGCAGAATCTTTTGATATTTGGTATGCAACATTGTGGGGTCGATCTGATTCAAGTTTGTTCAAATCAGCCCACTGGATTCATATTTGGGCTCAGTATAGAAGCCCAAATTGGAACTTAGTGCATTTCAGGCAAATTTCTTAAAAAATGTTCTTCTCAAGATCCAGCAGGCAGAATCTTTTCATATTTGGTATGCTACATTGTGGGGTGGATCTGATTCAAGTTTGTTCAAATCGGCCCCCTAGATTCATATTTGTGCTCGGTATAGAAGCCCGAATTCGAACTTAGTGCATTTCGGGCAAATTTCTTAAAAAATCTTCTTCTCAAGATCCAGCAGGCAGAATCTTTTGATATTTGGTATGCAACATTGTGGGGTAGATCTGATTCAAGTTTGTTCAAATTGGCCCCCTGGATTCATATTTGGGCTCACTATGAAAGCTTGAATTCGAACTTAGTGCATTTCAGGCAAATTTCTTAAAAAATCTTCTTCTCCAGATCCAGCTGGCAGAATCTTTTGATATTTGGTATGCAGCATTGTGGGGTGGATCTGATTCAAGTTTGTTCAAATTGGCCCCCTGGGTTCATATTTGGGCTCAGTATAGGAGCCCAATTTGAACTTAGTGCATTTCAGGCAAATTTCTTTAAAAATCTTCTTCTCAACATCCAGCAGGCAGAATCTTTTGATATTGGGTATGCAGCATGCTTGGGGGGGTAAGATTCAAGTTTGTTAAAGCCAAGTCCCTTGGTTCATATTTAGGCTCACTGTGGTAGCCCGAATTATAACTTAGTTCAAAATGAGGAATTTTCTTTAAAAATCTTCTTCTTCAGATCCAGCAGTCGGAATGTTTTGATATTTGGTATGCAGCATCCTTTGGGGTGAGATTCAAGTTTGTTCAAGCCATGTCCCTAGGTCCATATTTGGGCTCACTGTGGGAGCCTGAATGATAACTTAGTTCAAAATGACGAATTTTCTTTCAAAATCTTCTTCTTCAGATCCAGCAGTCGGAATGTTTTGACATTTGGTATGCAGCATTCTTAGGGGGGTGAGATTCAAGTTTGATCAAGCCATGTCCCTAGGTCCATATTTGGGCTCACTATGGGAGCTTGAATTGTAACTTAGTTCGAAATGAGGAATTTTCTTAAAACATCTTCTTCTTCAGATCCAACAGTCGGAATGTTTTGATATGTGGTGTGTAGCATCCTTAGGGGGGTGAGATTCAAGTTTGTTAAAGCCAAGACCCTGGGTTCATATTTGGGCTCCCTGTGGGAGCCCAAATTATAACTTAGTCAATATGAGGAATTTTTAGCTCACCGAAGGGAGCTCAACTTATCACTTGCCATCCGTCGTCGTGAACATTTTTCAAACGACTTCTCCTCTGAAACCACTGGTCCAATTTTCACGAAACTTCATGTGGATGTTCATTACTATATGGCAATTCATGTTTGTTAAATGAAATGGCAATGTCCCTGGGAGCTCTGTATGGGGCATAACTCTGATAGCACTGTATGAATTATAGAAAAATTATTAAAAAATCTTCTCCAGAACCAGTGGGCAGAATCTTTTGATACTTGGTATGCAGCATCTTGGTATGGGTCTGATTCAAGTTGTTCAAATCGAGTTCCTCAACCAATATTGGGACTCACTATGGGGCGTGAATTTTTACTTGGTGCAATTTAAGAAAATTTTTTTAAAAATCTTCTTCTCCAGAACCAATGGGTAGAATCTTTTGATATTTGGTATGCAGCACTTTGGTATGGGTCTGATTCAAGTTTGTTCAAATTGAGTCCCTTGATCAATATTGGGGCTCCCTATAGGGGCATGAATTTTTCCTTAGTGCAATTTAAGGAAAAATCTTCTTTCTCCAGAACCAGTGGGCAGAATCTTTTGATATTTGGTATATAGCATCTTGGTATGGGTCTGATTCAAGTTTGTTCAAATGTAGTCCCTTGATAAATTTTGGTGCTCACTATGGGGACCATAATTTTTACTTAGTGCAATTTAAGAAAAAAAATTTAAAAATCTTTTTCTCCAGAACCAATGAGCAGGATCTTTTGATATTTGGTATACAACATCTTGGTATTTGTCTGATTCAAGTTTGTTCAAATTGAGTCCCTCGATCAATATTGGGGCTAACTAAAGGGGTGTGAATTTTTACTTAGTGCAATTTAAGAAAATTTCTTTAAAAATCTTCTTTTCCTGAACCGATGGGCAGAATTTTTTGATATTTGGTATACAGCATCTTGGTATAGATTTGATTCAAGGTTGTTCAAATTGAATCCTCCGTTCAATATTGGGGATCACTCTGGGGTGAAGAAAAATCTTTAACAATCTTCTTCACCAGAACCAGTGGGCAGAATCTTTAGATATTTGGTATGCAGCATCTTGGTATGGGTTGGATTCACGTTTGTTCAAATTGAGTCTTTTGATCAATATTGGGGCTCACTATGGGGGCGTGAATGTTTACTTTGTGCAATTCAAGGAAAATTCTTTAAAAATCTTCTTCAGAACCATCATGCAGAATCTTTTGATATTTGATCAGCAGCATTGTCCCATTCAGTCCTGTTGATGTTTTAGCTCCACAGAGAGTATAGGTTTACTCTGTAGAACCTTAAGAATACAGTTAAAACTAGAAGTCCTGTCATGAAATGCGCACAAATAGCACGTTGATATGCGCGTTAATGTGCGCGTTATGACCCAATTAAAGCTGTCATATTCTGTACATATGGCCTGTGCACAGGCAATGTTTCAGCCAATGGACCTCCGGGTAACCCGGAGGTCCATTGACAGAAACATTGCATGTGTTTGCTATGAGTAACCAGGAGAACCTGCCGTGCTTTGGATGCCATTCGATATGGCAATTGCGCGCAATTCCAACACGCAATTAAGTCTGGATAAGCGCACTATTCGTGACAGGACTTCTAGTTTTAACTGTAGCTTTTGATAAAATTTGTGTCTTAACAGTATGGAACATTCGGTGAGCGCCTAAGTCCCCCTGGGGCCTCTTGTTGGGTATACTGATTATAATTTGTACAATTTTCAGTCCCATCATTGATACTGGCAAATTAAGTCATAATTGGTATACCATAAAGTTTGTTACCCCGGTATGCAAATTTACACTTGCCTATCATGGTTTACAAATGAATTTACTGCATTAACCTTTTACACAACGAATCGGCCACATCCGCCTGCCTAATATGCAAATTCAGCATCTGAAAAAATATTATTTTTCAAAAAAATTTCAACAAAACCATATCATGTGACCCCTTTTTGGAACGAGCTCATTCCAATGAGGATTCGCATGATATGGTTTTGTTGAAATTGTTTGAAAAATGTATAAAAATGATATATAAAATAATAAATTTTGATATTGTCTGTGTTGGGTAAAGGGTTAATTGGTGCAGATTATTGTTGGTTTAAGTTTGGGTATTTTCCCTTTTGACCTCTGTCTGCCCTTACAGACCATGGAGCGTTTCTTTATTACTTTTTTTCTTTCCCAACTGTTCAGATGGTTTGTCTCAAAAGTCACCATTATTACGTAAGCGATAGAATATTGTTTGCTTCGAATTTGAAACAAGTTGTGGTGAAAAGATGACACAATCATATGTACTATATTACACTAAGTATGTGTACATAGTCATATTGGACATTCGACCAATCGCATTCCTGCTATTTAAAACCTGGAAATTTTTGTCGGGTAATGCCAAGGGATTTCCTATAGTTTTACACTTACTTCAAAGTGATTAGCTGTTTGCACACGCCAACATCATGATATCATTTGTCAGTTTATTTTGTGTGCTGAGATGCGCTAATTTTAACACTTCCCACAGTAAAGTGAGGCGTGCGAATGAACACTTCACTTCAGAATCTGAGGATAGCTGAAGATAATATTATGAAGACACCTCTGAGTCCGTTTTGTTTCATTTTGAAGTTGCAGAATTACACCTGAAATGTCCACTAGAATCGCGAATAAGGCATCTGATAATAAACTGCCATTTTAGGTGAAATTTTGAAATTCAGATACAACAGAATATCAAAGCAGTATATTTCAATCATAACTCTTGCTCTTGGAAGAATTTGGTCCTAAAAAATAATTCAAGCAGAAATTCCCAAATTTGCATAAAAAGACTGCTGAATTATAGAATGCTCCCAGTGATGTAAGAAATCTACAGTTCAGGTTTAGAGACTCCCCCAGATTAGGTCATTTAAAACTGTTTTGCAGTTTTTACATTTCTTCATTACATTTTCTTTCAACAAAAGAGTTTTACATTTCTTCGTTACATTTTCTTTCAGAATTTTTCTTTCAATTTTTGTGAAGCCACAGACCACAGAATGTATATTTTAGTGTGACAGTTATTTTTTATTATTATTATACACCCATTTGAAAAATGGGACGTATTATGTGAATGGTGTCACCGTCCACCCGTGTGTCCGTCTGTCCATCTGTGGACACATTTCGTTTCCTGGTGATAATTTTAGTTGTAATGGTTTGAGCTGAGTTAAATTTGGCTTGTGGATTCAGTATAACAAAATACAGGATGGGTTCGATTTCTGTTTCTAGTGGCCAATTTGCAGTAGAGTTATGGCCCTTTATTTATGGAGAATTTAGCCCCCCAAGTTCTCGTTTCTGGACGATAACTTAGATTTTGTACACAGAATGGAAAGAAATTTGGTATGAGGGTTTATTACAACAAAATACAGGATGAGTTTCATTTTGGGTTTTAAAAGCCTTTTTGCAGTAGAATTATGGCCCTTTGTTTATGAGAATTTAGCCCAATTTTTTCGTTTGTGGATAATAACTAGAGCTGTAGGTTTTTACCTGCGTTGCCAGTGGCAGAGCAGGTCTAGTAACCGCTCGACTCCGTCCGTCAGTCTGTCTGTCCGTCCGTCAGTCCGTCCGTCCATCTGTCCGAAACACTTTTTCCGTCAAAGTTTTCTTGGCTTCTATGAAAGGGAATGATTATATATTTGGTCTGCTGCTTCATAATGATGAGTTGTATCGTGTAAGCAATTTTCAGATCTGCCGTGCAGCCACTTCCTGTTTGCCGATACTTTGAAATTTTACTGTACCCACTGAACATTGAAATTTTCCGTCAAGGTTTTCTCAGCTTCTATTGAAGGGATTGATTTTATTTTTGCTCTGCTGCTTCATAATGATGAGTTGTATCGTGTATGCAATTTTCAGGTCTGCCGTGCAGCCACTTCCTGTTTGCCGATACGTTGAAATTTTACAGTACCCACTGAACATTAAAATTTTCCGTCAAGGTTTTCTTGGCTTCTATGCAAGGGATTGATTTTATATTTGGTCTGCTGCTTCATAATGATGAGTTGTATCGTGTAAGCAATCTTTAGTTCTGCCGTGCAGCCACTTCCTGATTGCCGATACTTTGAAATTTTACTGTACCCACTGAACATTGACATTTTTCGTCAAACTTTTCTCGGCTTCTATGCAAGGGATTGATTTTATATTTCATTTGGAGCCTGATAATGATCAGTTGTATCATGTATGCAATTTTCAGATCTGCTGTGCAGCCACTTCCTGTTTGCCGATTCAATTGCATGCAGCAACGCAGGTCCAGACCCGGTATTGGTCTTGGCTTGTTAAATTTCTTGTTCGGTTTCGGTTTGGGTTTTTCAGGTGGAGTAAAACCTCTGTTCAGTTTGGTTTTCGGTTTGTTCATGAGGCCAAACAAAATTCGATAAAACTCATTCTTATGTCCGGCGTCATAACTGAATGGCAGTGAAATTGAGAGAAACTCAATGAATGCCCAAAATAAGCTATAATACATGAAGAATCAGGAAGGCCAATATAATAATTACCTAAATATACAGAACTTTTATTATGCTTGGCCATTTTTCGAGGCCTGACACCTACACGCAACTTGAGGAAGGCTGCAAACACAACTAAACTGAAATGTCGGAAATTCACAGAATGTAGCCTCCCCAGAGTAGTGAGAGTACCTAGACACTGCCATTGGCAGTGTCTGGGTACTCTCACTACTCTGGGATGGCTACATTCTGTGAATTACTGCACCGAGAGAGTATTTAATAAAAAACGAAAACCCTTAGATTACGGGATGTCGGCGGTTTCGGTTTTTAAAAAAAACTAAAACCTTGGTTTGGTTAACCTACAGCTCTAATAATAACTTCAGTTATAATGGATCGAATGGAAAGAAGTTTGGTTTATACACCTGTTTGAAAAATGGGACGTATTATGTGAATGGTCTCGCCATCCGCCTGTCTATCTGTCCGTCCATCTCTGGACACATTTCGTTTCCACAGACAAAAAAAAAAAACGGGCATATTCTGCCATGCCTCAGTTTTGCTCATGTTACTTATACAGTGGAAGACTGTTAATTGAATAGCCACTTTGTCACTGAAAATCATTCAATTAACAGGAGTATTCAATTAACAGGAATTGTGTCACTTTCTTGTATTCTAGAGATAAACCTAACATTTATTCTGTTATATCTTGTTTGACCAAGCCGCATGAGCTCTGTCAGACAAGATATAATAGACTCAATTCCTGTATTGGATGTACTGAGGTCAAATAGGTCTATAAACAAAGAAAAACTGGGGAGAGTTGGGGTAATTTTTCGACAGGCTACAAGATTTTTTATTCAATTAACAGAAGTTTACTCTATAACCTATATTCAATTAACAGGTCAAATTCAGGTTTGTCATTTTGAGGCAGGCGATCGCCCTGGGCCGCAGTCGCCCACCTGAGTTCAAAATTCCGTGGACGGTAAACGTCCGCCTAACCCCGATTTCTGGGGCCCATTAATTCGATCGAAGGCACCTCAAAATCGGCCACCTCAAACGGCAATTTTCATGGATTGAAGGAGGTACATGTAACAAAAGCGCAGGTTGTGAAGTTTGTAGTGTGTCGTCAACGCAGTCACCCAGAGACAGTAAATAACTTTCCAAATATACATTACGTGATGGCGTACATCATAATTACACAAACCATGTACCTTAAAATGATATTAGTTGTCTACCCATCAGGCTGAAACAAAATGGCCCCCGCAAATCATAAATGACCCTCCTGGGGTCATTTTATGTGAACCCAAAATAGCCCTCCTGTGGTGATTTGAGGCGAACCATAATGACCCTCCTGCAGTATTCAAAAAGACAAGCCAGCAAATTTGTACTAGAGGTATGGTAAATGGTTTTATGTTGGGAAATTATATTCAATTAACAGGGTTGTTATTCAGTTAAGAGATATCCAATGAAGTGAGCTCCACTGTACATTAGAATGCTGTTAATTGAACAGACTATTCAAGTGAACACTATTCACTTAACAGGCGTATTCAGTTAATAAGTAGTTAGTCACTTTGTATATTCTAGAAATAAGCTGAACATTTGTTCTTGGGGCTGAAATGGTTAACCAGTTAATAATTTGTTCCGAACATGACCGGTTATGATTTCCATCATAACCAGTTAACCCTTTACCCATCCTTTACCTTTACCGCATCCGCCCGCGTAATATGCAAATTCAGCAGTTGAAAAAATATTATATTTTTATACTGTACCAATGACCCAGACTTAGCTGGTGCTAACTCCACAAAAACCAGGGCCAAACACAAATTTTGCCCCCCAATCCCCAAAATTTGCATCCAAAACAAAAAGAAATCATGTCCTAAAGGACCTCCATAGTACGACTCTACTGCGCATGCGCAGTGACGCAGTCGTCCCGAAATTGGCGCCAAATATCATTCTCTGTTTGGCCCTTCATCAGTCAACATCTCACTGATCTTTGTGCTTGTAAATCTCAGTTTAAAGGATGCCAGACACGTAATTCTTGGAGAAAATGTGATTCTAAGGAGGATAGAAGGAGGAGAGGAAAAAAGAAGTGGCAAAAAATAATCAGGGCTGTACTTAAAATTTTTTGTTAAAATTATGTTAAGTTGCCTATTTTCGAGGCAAACGCCTCTTGTTGTCATTCTTGCTAATTGTTGCACTGCTTATTCAGTGTTTCCTCTCCCCTAACCTTCTAAAGTCCCCCCTTGCAATTCTCCCATGCTTTTGGCATATTTTTGAGAAGTTTCATTTCTAAAAATTCCCTGGGAGAGTTGCTTGGTTACAGAATGTTTTCTGTTATTTTCCCCATAGTTACGTTTTCACCCATGGGTGTATAACGTTTGTGTTCTGCATCTTCCATCTGATGTTCTGCAGATTCTCCCCTGGGAGTCTCTGTTTTGCATCAGATAGAGTGTAATTGAGGACTGATTCCGGGCCAGTTTTTTCAGTGCCTGGAGTCATGTTTTCTTCTGTGTTTACACTGTTTGTTTTCATTGGCAACAGCCTTTTTTGAGGGGGGCTGTTTGCCTTTGAGGTAGTTTATCTCATTATAAGATACATTTATATTATCCGAAAGTGTCTCATTAATTATTTTATATAATTTTAAAATTTTTGACCACACTTTGCCATCGGATCCATCGGGGCTCAACGTTACTTTTCAGCAACTTGGGCTTCTCTGAAAAAATATTTTTTCAAAATTATTTTGTTTTGCAATTGTTTTTTCATTTATTAATGGATCATGTTATTATGTATCTTTGTGTCAGGGGTTTTTGCGAGTAACTAGGACTTATTGTTGTTCTTTCACAATGAAGGGAACTTGTTCAAATTGTAATAGGAAGAAATCTTCCTCTGACTTTCATGATTATTGCATAAATTGTAGTCAGTGTTCTCGCATTAATCCCTGTCCTGTATGTGAACATTGGGATGAGAAACATTGGAAACGTGTGTCACGATATGTTGTTTCTGGAGAAAGAGCGATGCCGGCTCTTTCTCCACAAGGTCACTCTACTCTCTCAGTTTCTATTTCAGAGGAACCAGAACAGGGTGATGTTTCCATGTTATCTTCTTCAAGTGTGCGTCCGTCGTCACAATTAAATACAGAGCTAGCGGCAAAAGTGCTCATGGAGATTAGACAAATGTCGTCCGCTAGCTCGCCCGGTGTAGCGTCCATTCACCGAATGGTTCGGCAGCCGGGTTCGTCCGATGCGGTCCAAGAGGAAATTTTGGGTGATGCGAGCACTATAAAAATAATAGATGCACACCCAGTGACGGCGGATAGTGAACGAGAACGGAGGAAGCCTTTTAGTCCGGTTCCTAGCTCGTCCAGGTCCAGCCGGGCCGCGAGCGAGAGAGGCCCCTCTCTCGTACAACAACATCTGGGACCAGATGTTGTGGTACAAAATGTGTCTTTAGCGGAGCATACGTCCGTCGCTCGGGACGCTCCGTTGTATAAGCAGTCCGCAGAGACTGTTAAGGCTTCCTCTTCTCGCCGGCGCACACGACCGCACCTTGGCTGCGTGACCTCCGATATCTTCCCAGCTTCGCCGATGAAGGATTATTCGGCGACCAGGTCACACCATCCGGCAGCCAGGGATTCGAGACCGATGGACTCCGGACGTTCGCATAGGAAAAGTATGCGGGAGCCATCTGATGCGGAGCTGCCCTCGGCAAAGCAGCGAAAGACCGCTCCTCCGCAGGTCTCGACGTCGGACATTCTAGTGCAGATAGCACAGCTTATCGCAGCATCCCAGCAGCCGACAGAGACGGTGTCGGATCGAGAATTATCCGACGGCGCTGGGTCGGTACGCTCCGCCGAAGCATCGGGGGCGGACGACCGGGAACATCGGGAGGTCCGACCGGATGGTGAAAGGGATACGGATGAATTGGAGCTATCCCTTTCGGAACAACACAAAGCTGCCGTAGACTTCATCCGGCACTTTCTTCCTCAAGTTGTTCCGTCGGGCCAGACTGCTGCGCTTCCGGACAGGAGAATTATAGCGTCATTGGACTCTGATTTTTTCGAGCGGTTCAGGGACATCGCTCCCGAGTTTCCGTCGCAGTCCAATAATGTTGCAAGAACATTTGAATTATTGAACGACGCTATTTTTAAACTTGCTTCCAGGACAGGGAAAGCAGGCTTCTTGTCCGCAAATACTCTCAACCTGCCTTTCATTAATGCAAGGAATAAATTCGACACGGCAGGTCAGGGTATACCGAGAGTTCCTCTGCGTATGGACGACGAGGCGGAAGACTTAGAGCTATCATTACCGTCGTCAGCTTCTATTCCAACCGCAGTGTTGGAAACAGCTATTGCGTCTAACAGAGCCAATTTAGATGCCTTATCTTACGCAGATCACCTTACGAAGGCGTTATCACTGCGTCTTCAAGGGGAAGAGTTTCAGGATATACAATCCTCCTTAAGACTTCTTTCAAGGGCAGTAGCTTATTCCACGTGTAACTCCGCCCTTTCAGTGGCAAATCTGGAGTTGGTTAGACGTGACGCAGCCCTGTCTACATCCACACTAGTGGATTCTAAGGTGAAGAACTCTCTTAGAGTCGCTTCGGTCTCAGGAGATCTTCTCTTTGACGGCAAGCTTTCCGCTATTTATGATAATATTAAAAAGAAAGCTAGTGATTCTCTGTTGTTTAGATCCGCTCCTAAAAGGTCGGATTCAGCAGACACGAATAAGGCGGGCACTTCTGGGTCTTATCCGCCCAAGAGAGGTTCCTATAGAGGTTCCGGTGCGTCCTCTAACTCTTATTTGAGAGACCGTCAGGATAGCGACTCTCGTTCGGGACGTCCTTCAGGCCGGGACAATCGGTCGGACGCCCCGAGGTCGACGAGGCGAGGTGCGGGTCGTGGAAGACGTGGTTTCTCCTACCGCAGGCCTCGCAGATCCAGGAGGTGATGGCTCAAACCTCTATCGCGTTCCGGTTGGCGGAAGGTTGTCGAGTTTTTCTCAAGAGTGGGCGTCGATTACGGACGATCCGTGGGTGAGAGGAGTGACTTCGGAAGGTCTAAAGATATCCTTCAAACGAAAGCCTCCATTAACTCGAAGTCCAAAGTGGACTCATCTTCCGTCAAACCCTCAGAAAAGAGACGCTCTGCTATCAGAGGTGCAGTCTCTTTTAATGAAGAACGCGGTAGAGGTCGTAGAAAACCAGGAATCGCTGGGATTCTACAGCCATCTGTTTCTGGTTCCGAAACCAGACGGCTCGTTCCGTCCAGTCATAGATTTGAGCTGGATAAACAAGCTGATCATCGCTCCGAAGTTTTATATGGAGACGATTCGATCGGTCAGAGCGAGTATTCGGGTGAACGATTATGCAACGACCATAGATCTCAAAGATGCGTACTTTCACGTCATGGTACATCCGACATTCCGAAAGTATCTACGCTTCGCAGTCCTAGGAGTGGTGTATCAGTTCCGGGCCATGTGCTTCGGATTGAATCTAGCACCCTGGGCTTTCACTCGGGTAATGAACTCGGTAATGATCTACTTCCGAGCTCATTCGTCTGCGGTAACGTCGGCCTACCTGGACGACATTCTTCAGAGGTACGGCAACGAGTTAACGCTTCAGAACGATGTTCAGAATCTTCTTCTATTGCTCCGACGTCTCGGTTTCATAGTAAACGAGGAGAAGTCGGATCTGGTGCCGTCCAAGTCATTCACTCATCTGGGAATGAGCTTCGAGACGCACAACAATCTCGTTCGTCTGCCGTTAACCAGAGCGAAATTAGTCAGTTGTTACGCTCGCTATTGTCTAAATACAGACAAAGTCACAGCGAGAGAATTTATGAGACTGATAGGTCTGTGCGGAGCCGCTGCGGATCTCATTCCGATGGGACGGCTACGCACACGGCCTCTTCAAATTTTCTTGACTCAGAATTGGAGTGTGAAAATTCATTCGCTCGATGTAGACGTTCTCTTGTCAGATCAAGTGAAACAAGAGATTCAGACTTGGGCAAACATTCAGTGGTTAACTCAAGGAGTTCCGCTGCAGTTGCCGGATCCGAGTTTTACCATTATGACGGATGCCAGTCAAACAGGTTGGGGTGCATCATTAATCCCAACGGATTCGAGATGCCAGGGTCTTTGGGATCCGCAATTCCTGTGCAAGCACATAAACATCAAGGAAATGATGTCAATTTGGCTTGCGTTACGTCACTGGATGGACATTATTCACGATGCTCATGTCCAAATCCTATCCGACAATACGACAGTAGTGGCGTATATACGGAATCAGGGAGGCACTCATTCAGTTCCGTTGTTCAATCTAACGGAAAGAATCCTTCTGTTTGCGTTGGAACATCACGTTCTTCTTTCGGTCCGTCACATACCGGGTCGTCTGAATGTGCTAGCAGACTCCCTTTCTCGAAAGGATCGCTTGTTGCCGTCGGAGTGGACTCTCAACAAACAAGTATTCAATCAGATTTGCTACCAATGGGAACGGCCAATGATAGACTTATTTGCGACACATCTCAACAATCAGTTGCAGACGTATGTGTCCCCGTGTCCGGATCCAAGAGCATTTGCTGTAGACGCTCTATCGATCCCTTGGGACGGAATGATAGGATATGCGTATCCTCCAGCGCCGTTAATTCAACAAGTATTGCTAAAGATAAAACAATCTCAATGCAAGATTCTGTTGGTAGCATCTCTGTCGCCACAGAGACCGTGGATAAATCTACTCAGGTGTCTGTTGTGGGACCTACCGCGGAAGCTCCCTCCACGAGAGGATCTTCTTTGGCAGGGGAAATCGCGCCAACTGCATCACAACCCGCAAGGTCTCAACCTTCACGTTTTTCCGTTGTGCGGTCCTTCTTGCATGGCAAGCACTTTACAGGACGAGCAGTGGACGCGATTTCTAACTGTAGGAGGACCTCCTCTTCGCTAAACTATGCGGCTAAGTGGAAGGTTTTCCGTCGTTGGTGTAGGGATCATTCTGTTGATATATTTGATCCCTCTATACCAGACATTGCTAACTTTCTAGTATACTTGTTTGACGAAATCAAACTGCAACCGGTTACTATAAAGGGTTATAGATCTATGTTATCTGATACCTATGCACATCATGATAGTTTACAAATTGGATCTAATGTCTCTTTATCGAAATTGGTTAGAAACTTTTCGATAAATAGACCCAGAACTCTTAGATTAATTCCTAAGTGGAATTTAGCTTGGGTTCTCCTTAAATTGAAGGAAAAGCCATTTGAACCTCTTGGGACAGTAGATTTCAAATTCTTATCTTATAAGACAGCTTTTCTCTTAGCTTTCTCTTCTGCCAGAAGAGTCAGTGAGCTTCATGCACTATCGGTGGATGATTCTCATTATCGTAGTGTTGGGAACACTATCACCTTCACTACTAACGTCGGTTTTTTAGCTAAGAATCAGGCTCCTAATAAATATCCGGAACCTATTGTTATTAAGGCTCTTCCGTCTTCAGACGGGCGTAGGCCTTTACTCTGTCCTGTTAGAGCACTACGTATCTATAAACAGAGATCTCAGTTCATCAGAAAGGGACGGAAACGTTTCTTTCTGTCTTTGATGCCTAATAGAAAGGACATTTCAGTCCATTCTATTGCTAGATGGATTCAGTTAACTATCCGTACTGCGTATGAAGATTTATCTTCTTCTCAGCAGTCTGTGCTTAAGATTTCTGCTCATGAAGTAAGAGCTCTTTCTACTTCCTGGGCTTATGCTAATAGTGTTGCTATTACAGATTTAATGAAGGCTGCTTATTGGTCTCTGCCATCCACTTTTACTAATTTTTATCTCAGAAATATTGAGTCCATTTCTGGAGACCTGCATTGTTTAGGTCCGTTATCTGTTGCTCAGAATGTCGTCCACTAAACAGTTGCAACTATAGTTATGCAGGCTTTCTGTTCCGGCAGTGACTCCGTCCGGCTGCCCTCTTCGCTCTGGGCTATTTGACCCAGGGCAAGGGGAAGGGGGGGGGGGCGGGTGTTCCCTTAGGTCACCTGCTTTATAGTGAAAAGCAAGGGAATGCCTCCTCCAAGACAGTATTTCTGAGTCGCTTCCGGGATGGTTTTAAAGTGTAATATTAATGTTTAATTTCATTCATGTCTTATTTTTAAAGTGTAGCTCGGTGTGAAGCATTTGTATATGTCAAGTGTCAAACGGGCTTTAATATACAATACTCGGACACTTTTAAATGATTATAAAGAGTCTCAATTCTCTGGACTACTTTATTTATTGGCTTGTTTTAAAAATATTTAGTATAAAGGTTATACTGGATGTTAATAGAGAACATGAATGTTATTGTGCTCAATTATTAAGGGTAGTGTATCTTTCTAATTTAAATATTAAATAAGAAAGATACATGTAAAGCCTAATACTCCTTTTCTCCTTAAGGGGTTACCTCTTTATTTTATAATTGAGCTTATTGGATTTTCCTCTATGTCCTAGGCCCTCCAGCCTGTTTACTATTCAGCTAAGTCTGGGTCATTGGTACAGTATAAAAATGTTAAAAAATTTATAGTAATTTATATATTTTTTATACTTACCAATGACCCAGACGGGGATGGCCCTCCCTGAGTTGGGAACTCTTGCCTCCCCGCTGAGTACATAGCGCTGACCAGGCACTGCCAGTAAGAATGATATTTGGCGCCAATTTCGGGACGACTGCGTCACTGCGCATGCGCAGTAGAGTCGTACTATGGAGGTCCTTTAGGACATGATTTCTTTTTGTTTTGGATGCAAATTTTGGGGATTGGGGGGCAAAATTTGTGTTTGGCCCTGGTTTTTGTGGAGTTAGCACCAGCTAAGTCTGGGTCATTGGTAAGTATAAAAAATATATAAATTACTATAAATTTTTTAACTTTTCAAAAAATTTCAACAAAACCATATCATGTGACCCCTCGTTGGAACGAGCTCATCAAGCTCATTCCAACGAGGGGTCACATGATATGGTTTTGTTGAATTTTTTGGAAAATTTTTTAAAAATGATATTTAAAATAATAAATTTTGATATCGTCTGCTTTGGGTAAAGGGTTAACCATCACCACATATATATATAGTACATACCAACTCAAGAGGAGTTAAAAGGATTGTGAAGAAGCCAGTGAAAAACATCAATGTTGTTACTCAATTAGCTATTTAAACTAATGCACACATTTTATTTCTTCGTTGCAACGATGTTTTGACGGCTTGTCGATGTTAACTTTCTCTAAACAGTTGAGATACATACAGACTATGGAGGGGGATAATGTTTGGGGTGGAAGTCCTCTAAAATGGGCAACATGGAGTATAAACGATTGTCTAAACTTGACTTTATCTCAATATTGTGACACGATTAGCCATTGTGCATAAATATGTGATGTTAAACACCAATAAATAAATAAATAAATAGGTAACAATTTAGTATTGTATTTTGTACAAAGCAATGAGACAAGTTCAGACATGGAATTCGAACCTTGATAAAAATACCGGCAAGTCCTTGGTAAGTAAGAATTTAACTATTTTTTTACAATCCTCAACATGTGGTTAAAACTCCGTAGATGTCCGTCGGCTTCACTTGATAAAACATTTAATGTTTTGACACTACATTTGGGAAGAAGAACTGATGGAAATGTATGTCGAAGTGACACTGGTGTGTACTTCGTGAATTTGCGAGTGCTTGATTTCTCTGAACACGAAAAAAAAGCTAAAGCGTCTGAACTTTATGGAATATGGACGATTCAGACCATGTACGATTCGGACCAGATTTTTTTTTTTGGGGAGGGGGGGATTTTTTGGGGGATGATTTGGACCATATTACTGTGCCATTCGAACCATGTTTATGGAAGATTCGGACCATGTTTGTGAATGATCTCAAAGCCTGTTCCGAATTGTTCGTAAATATGGTGTGAATCATCCACAGGCATGGTCCGAATCGTCAAAATCTTGTCCGAATTGTCCAGAAATCTGGGCTGAATCGTCCATAGGTCTGGGCCGAATCGTCCAAAAAAAGAGTGATCTGAATCGTACATGGTCCGAATCAGTCAGATACCAAAATTTACGCACTTGAAGCGCTTGAAGAATAACCTAAATTGAGATTACTTCTTATTCCAGAAACACAAACATGCCTGTATTAACTGATACGTGTCCAGCAAAACGCAAAACGTGTTTTGGAATGTGTGGAAATGCGAGTTACCCGTGCTCCTCAAATTTTTGGACCAAATACTTGGCGGTTTCACATTTAAAATCAGCTGTTTTTAGCTCAACTTGACAAAGTCAAGCTGAGCTATTGCCATCACTTCTCGTCCGTCGGCGTACGTACGTACGTACGTTAGTATGTTAGTACGTTAGTACGTACGTCCGTTAGTATGTTAGTACGTTACTACGTACGTCCACAATTTCCTTTGGCACACCTCACAGGTCGCATTTATGATCAGATTACTTTGAAACTTGGTATGCTTGTTTGGGGTGACCTCTAGATGGGAGCTGTCGATTTTCTCCAATTTCCGTCAAAAAATGTTGCCGCGGCCAACTTTCTTAGAACTTAGTTTAGTCAAACCACAATATTTCCCTTTGGCACACCCTACAGGGCACATTTATGATTTGATTGCTTTGAAACCTGGTATGCTTATTTAGGGTGACCTCTAGATGGGAGCTATCGATTTTCTTCAATTTCCGGCAAAAAATGTTGCCACGGCCAACGTTCGTAGAACTTAGTTTAGTCAGACCTCAATATTTCCCTTTGGCACACTCTACAGGGCACATTTATGATCAGATTGCTTTGAAACCTGGTATGCTTGTTTGGGGAGACCTCTAGGTGGGAGCTATCGATTTTCGTCAATTTCTGTCAAAAAATGTTGCCGTGGCCAACGCTCTTAGAACTTAGTTTAGTCAGAAGACTCAATATTTCCCTTTGGCACACCCTACAGGGTACATTTATGATCGGATTGCTTTGAAACCTGGCATGCTTGTTTGGGGTCACCTCTAGATGGGAGCTGTCAATTTTCTTCAATTTCCGTCAAAAAATGTTGCCGCGGCCAACGTTCTTAGAACTTAGTTTAGTCAAACCACAATATTTCCCTTTGGCACACCCTACAGGGCACATTTATGATTTGATTGCTTTGAAACCTGGTATGCTTATTTAGGGTGACCTCTAGATGGGAGCTATCGATTTTCTTTAATTTCCGGCAAAAAATGTTGCCGCGGCCAACATTCATAGAATTTAGTTTAGTCAGACCTCAATATTTCCCTTTGGCACACCCTACAGGGCCCATGTATGATCAGATTACTTTGAAACCTGGTATGCTTGTTTGGGGAGACCTCTAGATGGGAGCTATCGATTTTCTTCAATTTCTGTCAAAAAATGTTGCCGCGGCCAACGTTCTTAGAACTTAGTTTAGTCAGAAGACTCAATATTTCCCTTTGGCACACCCTACAGGGTACATTTATGATCGGATTGCTTTGAAACCTGGCATGCTTGTTTGGAGTGACCTCTAGATGGGAGCTATCGATTTTCTTCAATTTCCGTCAAAAAATGTTGCCGCAGCCAACGTTTTTAGAACTCAGTTTAGTCAGACCACAATATTTCCCTTTGGCACACCCTACAGGACACATTTATGATTTGATTGCTTTGAAACCTGGTATGCTTGTTTGGAGAGACCTCTAGATGGGAGCTATCGATTTTCTTCAATTTCCGTCAAAAAATGTTGCCGTGGCCAATGTTCTTAGAACTTAGTTTAGTCAGAAGACTTATTATTTCCCTTTGGCACACCCTACAGGGTACATTTATGATCGGATTGCTTTGAAACCTGGCATGCTTGTTTGGAGTGACCTCTAGATGGGAGCTGTCGATTTTCTTCCATTTCTGTCAAAAAATGTTGCCACGGCCAACGTTCTTAGAATTTAGTCTAGTCAGACCACAATATTTCCCTTTTGTACACCCTACAGGGCACATTTATGATCGGATTGCTTTGAAACCTGGCATGCTTGTTTGGGGAGGCCTCTAGATGGGAGCTATCGATTTTCTTCGGTTTCTGTCAAAAAATGTTGCCACTGGCAAAAAAAATGACATTGGTACCAATGATCTTCAATTTTGCTTTTTCATTTATAACTTACCAAGTGGGGAGCATGGTGGCTCAGTAGGTAGAGGTGCAGGCTGCAAGAGGTCCTCGGTTCGAATCCCACCTGCGGCAACCGCGTTGTGTCCTTGGGCAAGACACTTCATCTCCATTGCCCGCGTGGGGGCACGATGACGCCGTGTACTAAGGCGTACTGTACGTCGATGGTACGCATGTCTTCAACCAATCTAACCCTGCCTGTGCTGCAGTGCGGAGTTACGATGTTGGGGAGCTGGCACCTGCTCGTCGTTGCTCGGTGGTTCTCTCCGGGTACTCCGGCTTCCTCCACCCGTAAAACTGTCACGGTCATGATTAGCCATTGTGCATAAATATGTGACCTTAAACATAAATAAATAAATAATAATAAATAAATAACTTACCAAGTTCAAGTTTGTCAAGTTGAGCTACAGTGTCATTGACACTTTCATTAAGAATGGTGGACAACTCGCCCCAAAGACAACTTGCCATTGGACAAGTCGCCATAGCTCTGGACCACTCACCCCAAACCAAAGAAGACAACTTGCCCTAAAATGTGGACTACTCGCCTCAGCTTTGGACAAAGTGAACGGAGAAATTTGGCTTCCACCAGTATTACTTGTGCTGCATCTACACCAGGTTCAGAAAATAATGCTACAGAGTTGGATGGTGACTCGACTCCCGTAAATAATTTGGAAAACATCAGTGCTTTGCCAGAAAGGGAGGATGAGGCGGCTGTAATCTCTGCAAAATACATTGTTAAGAAAATGTGGGAATTTGTATGGCTCAGTTCGCCAAAAGCTGTTGAATCATTGCATTATTTCTATTTATAAATGTTGTTTATGTCTCCTTGTTGTATATGCGCTTGTTATAAATGACACAGGCTTTTTTTCACTTGGTTACAAAATGTTATTTTTTTTTTCGACTGTGTTAATCCAAAACCAAAAAATGTAATTGAGAAAATGACTTCGTGTTTGATATATAAGAATGTCATATATTACTTGAAATCAGAAATCTATGAATAAATGTTAATTTTTTTTAGCCGTGAGTTAGTTCTTTTTCACAGATACTAATGCCCAATTTAGTTTGTCACAATTTTTAGGCTAGCAGTCCAAAATATTTGTCAATGGCAGTATAAATTTTCTGGGTCGATTAGTCCAAAACTTGGGGCGAGTAGTCTAATTTCTGGGGTGAGTTGTCCAAAATTTGAGGTGAGTAGTCCAGGCCGAGGGCGAGTTTTCCAATGGTAAGTAGTTTTTGGGGCGTGTTGTCCACTTACCGTTTTTAACCAAGTGGGTTCTGTGTTTGTTTTGAAAATTCGCTTGGAAAATCATTTGAATTGGAAATATTTTAACTATAAAGTGATCACTGAATGACTCTGTCAGAGAAGGATATAAGGGTAGCATTGTAAGTGAAGAGTTTGACAATGCGTCACAATGCATTTCTACAACAAAAGGAAATAACAAAAAAAAATTCAGGTCAGTTCAAGTCAGTTGGAGTTAAATTTAAATGCTTTTCTGAAGTTATCAATTACATTTGATCTGCCTTTTCATATCATCATTGGGTTTTCTCAACGGTGTTCTCAGACTGCAAGGCCGACGCAATCCAGGGTCATGACCGATTGCTCATAAATTTCCCCATGACCAAAACGACCCCATCTTTTTAGTAATTTTACCCTAGCGGAAACACTTCCTATTGCTCCTTCCTCCATCATTACGAAGTGGACACTTTCAGGTTTGTGTCCCTGACAATCAAGTTTCATTTTGTAACAGTTTAGCCACAATTTTAATACTTTTCTCAAAGAAATGAGTGGATTAAGAGACGAATTTTGGGTAAATTTTATTGAATAAAAATCGGTATCGGAATCGGCCGAATATGGTTTTCTATAATCGGAAATCGATCCATGGGGTCTTTGTATAATCGGTCGATCACTAGTCACTGGCCATCTTAGATTTGGCATATAAATTGTCAAAAATTCCATTAGCACACCATACAGGCCACATCTCTCACCCAGTCTTTTTCAAATTTCATCCATAGTTTTGGTGTCTAGATGGGAGCTGTTGAATTTTTCTGAATTTTGTTGAAAAATATGGCTGCCAGCAGCCATCTTGGATTTGGATATAAATTGTCCAACAATTCCTTTAGTACACCATACATGCCACGGCTTTCACCTGATCAGTCCCAAATTTCATATGTGGCTTTGAGGCAATGTCTAGATGGGATCTATCAAACTTTTCCGAATTTCATTGAAAAACATGGCCGCCAGTGGCCATCTTGGATCTGGCATATAAATTGTCAACAATTCCATTTCCACACCCTACAGGCCACATCTCTCACCCAAGCTTTTGCAAATTTCATCCTTAGCTTTGGCTTGAAGTCTAGATCGGAGCTATCGAATATTGCTCAATCTTGAAACACATGTCTGCCAGCAGCCATCTTGGATTTGCATATAAATTGTTAACAATTCCATTAGCACATCCTATCCTGTTCACTGTGATAAACAGGCTCTGTTTTACTGGTAAAATAGGACCCACTCACCAATGCTTGGGAGGTGCAAACCCTCTCTGAAATGGGCAACATGGCTTATTAACGCTCATCCCTAGTCTTGAGTTGATACTCATGTTGTGGTCAGGATTAGCCATTGTGCAAAAATATGTGACCTTAAACACCAATAAATAGTAATAATAATAGCCAGGGACCGACCTGGGTATGCGCCAGTGCGTATTTGGTTCTGAAACATCAGGACCTGGCTCTTATCTCAGAAATAGGCTTCTCAGTTGGCGCGTAACTTCTCAGATCATATTTTGATATTCTTTCGATGGATAATCGAGAGAGACACTCTTACATGTATTATATATATGATTATCATTTATCATTGTTGTAGAGTGCTTAAGTTAATACTTCAAGTCTTAATTACCAAGCATTAATCTTCACTGTGGTTTCTGATCAAGTCTTGGCTGCCTAAATAGGCAGCCAAGACTTGATCAGAAACCACAGTGAAGATTAATGTTTGGTATAGTGTACTAAATGAAAATGATGAGAGCTATTACATACTTGCAGTGTGTGTTACAAACAGCAATGTGACTCCGTAAATTGAAATCTGGTGCAGGAATTGAAAAAATAGGCTCCGAGGCTAGAGCGTATTTTAAATAGTCCTGATCGGCCCCTGAATAGCACATCCTATAGGTCCCATCTCTCACCTGATCTTTTTTGAATTTCTTATATAGCTTTGGTGTGATGTCTAGATGGGAGCTATCAATTTTTTTTGTATATATGGCCGCCAGTGCTAGTCATCTTGGATTGGCATATCAATTGTCAACAATTCCATTAGCACACCCTGCAGGCCGCATCTGTCACCCAATCTTTTTCAAATTTCATATGGAGTTTTATTGTGATATCTAGATGGGAGCTATCAAATTTTTCTGAATTTTGTTGAAAAACATGGCGTGCAGTGGTCATCTTGGATTTGGCATATAAATTGTCAACAGTTCCATTAGCAGCCCTGTAGGCTACACCTCTCACCTGATCTTTTTCAAATTTTATATGTAACTGATATGATGTCCAGATGAGAGTTACCAAATTTATCTTCATTCGATTGAAAAAGATAGCCGCCATTGGCCTTCTTGGATTTGACATATAAATTGACCACAATTCTATTAGTACACCCAACAGGCCCCATCCCTCACCTAAATTTTTATCAGATTTTATATGTAGCTTTGGTGTGATGTCTTTTCTGTAGAAACTTGAGTGAATGACATGGCATTACTTTCTATTTAGTTCAGTCTCTGCTTGGACAAGTTGAGCTGCAGTGGCATAGACACTTTCTTTTCTAGTGTTTCAGCTCTTTTTCTCGACTTGTTCCAGCACTGACGGCTCCGTGTTTTCTGTTGCTTCCAACTTTTTCAGTTTTCCTACTGAAATTTACCAAGGTTTTAAGAAACTGGTTACTATTGGTCCACTTCAATTCACTTTGCTAGCCAATGAAATGGAGATTTAGAATTTCAGAAACATTCTCTGCCTTTTGTGATTGTTTCTTCACCATTCAGTTGAATACAAAGAGAATAATGAACAGTATACAATTTGCGGATAGAAAGACCGACTTAATAAGCGAAATTGACAGAGATGTTAAAAATGCTTACAAATGGAACTGGCTTCTAAAAATAGATCAAGATATCATACTGTAACATTAGGAATAAAGTCGAACAGCCTTGAAAAACATAGCATGTGGTGCACGTCTCAAACATTGGTCAAAACGCGGGACATCAAATTACCTCTAACAAAGAGCGACTTAGAAATGGCATAGAAGCTTACGCCTCTCAACACGGGTCACTGAAGTCTAGAAAGGTATTTGTTTTTTATATTGAGAGTAATTGCTTGACTGGACTGGCTACGTGAAATAATTCATGAGAGATGAGGGACATTGTACAAACAGGAGAGTGCAAATGCACAAGAGTGTTTTACAATATAGTCCCTCGCCACAAATGAATTATTTCATGTAACCAGTCCAGTCAAGTGATTGCTCTGTTTATTACTTTTCATTATTAACGATAATTATATTATTTAACCCTTTACCTAACATAACTGCCAAAACCAGCCAGTGCTATTCAACAATATCGCCAATTTTTTTGTCTCTAAAACATAGATTATGACTCTCATTGGAACGAGTTTGTCGACCTCGTTCCAATGAAGGGTCATAACCTATGTTTTTGAGAAAAAAATGAAAATATACTCTCCCAAAAAAGAAAGTGTGCATGCTAAAAAATAACACTAAAAAAAGATATATATCATTTTCATTCATGGAAATTTTATTCAATCACAGATGAATCAATTTGTGATCAACACGAGAAATTTCATTACGCTACGACGAATACTCTTGGTGCCATGGAGAGTCAAACACAAAAGTCACACACTCAATATCTGGTATGACCTCCGTCTGCATCGACTACTGCTGTGCATCTATGCCTCATGGAAGCGAACAAGTTAGCATGGAAGTGTTGTGGGATGTTGTTCCATATTCTGATAAGCTGTCTTTGGAGTTCCACAAGCGTTGACGGTGTATGGGGAAGCCGGCGTAGTTTCATTTCGTCCCATACGTGCTCAATGGGTGAGATATCGGGCGAATTTGCGGGCCAGGGAAGAATATCCACTTGTTGTTGCTGCAGATACTGTTGAACAACACGAGCAGCGTGGGGTCGGGCATTGTCCTGCTGTAGAATGACGCCGGGGCCGTGACGTTGCAGAAATGGGACAACAGGTGTAAGCACTTCATCACGATATCTGGCTGCATTGAGATTGCCATCAATAATGACCAGCTCAGTTCTGTTACGGGCAGTGATGCCACCCCACACCATGAGAGACCCTCCTCCATTAACGGTTTCGCTCCACGACACATGGATCTGCGTAGCGTTCGTTTCGACGTCTGTACACTCTCTGGCGGCCATCTGATGATGAAAGATGGAAACAACATTCATCTGTGAATAAAACATGTCACCACCAGTGTAAGGGATGCCTGAGATGTTGTCTACACCACTGCAGTCGAGCACGACGATGACGTAACGTCAAATTCGGATGAATTGCAGGTCTTCGAGGACGTAAGCCGTATTCTCTCAGCCGGTTGATTACTGTTTGAGGATGTATCCGTCTCAGGTTAGGGATGTTCCTGGCTGTTGTCAGTGCCATTTGTTGCCGGTGTTACACGTCATCTTCCCCCCCTGGATATCTTCCCCCGTGGGGGAAGATATCCTAGGATATCTTCCCCTCCGGGGGGGAAGATATCCTAGTATATCTTCCCCCCCCCCCCCCCACCCTGAATATCTCCCCCCCCCCCCCCCCCCCCACCACCACCACGAAAATTTTTTTTGGATTAATTTAACATTATTTGATGATGAAATGGCGAGAAAAATGGGTTTTTTTTGGCAAAATGTTGGTTCTTTTCAGGTTCAACCTGGTTATCTTGCTCTCATCCAGTTGAAAACCTGTGACAAAAAATCATTTCAGTATTTTCTCAACTATTCTGGTTCATGTTGTCATGTGACATGAAGTGTAACTGTTTTGGGTAGAGAAATTGGTTTCGGATATAAACACTAAGTTAGGGTTGGTTGGAATGGGAGATGGGGGGTGGGGAGGGGGGGGGGTGGAGATATCCAGGCCTGGATATCTTCCCTCCACCATGACAAAAATTGTTTTGTCAAACATTTGACATTAATTGATAATGAAAGATATCCAGGCCTGGATATAAACAATGAGAAAATTAACTACCCACAAAAGATTTGATATTTTTATTCACTCCAGACTATATCAACAACAACAACAACCTAACAAAGCAATGTAATTTTTTATAGCACTTAAACAATAAAAGTTGTTATAGCACATGAAACATTGTATACAAACAACAGGAATGATGCAGCTTGAAGCTACTTCCCATAATTTTCCATCTTTGACACTGCCATGGTCAATTTTCAAGGTACATGGGTAACCCTTTGGTTAGAATGGGAGGTGGGGGGGAGAGATATCCAGGCCTGGATATCTCCCCCCCCCCCCCCCCCCCCCACCATGACAAAAAAATTTTTGTCAAACATTTGACACTAATTGATATTGAAATGGTGAGAGAAATAGATTTGGGACTTTAAAAATAGTTTCGGATAAACACAGAGTTAGGGTTGGTTGGAATGGGAGGTGGGAGGGAAGATATCCAGGCCTGGATATCTTCCCCCACACCATGACAAAACCATTTTTGTCAAACATTTGACACTAATTAATAATGAAATGGTGAAAGAAAGAAATTTGGGACTTTAAAAATGGTTTTGCATAAACACTGAGTTAGGGTTGGTTGGAATGGGTGGGGGCAGGGAAGATATCCAGGCCTGGATATCTTCCCCCCCCCCCCCCCCCCCCCCCCACCCCCCACCATGACAAAAAAAACTTTTGTCAAACATTTGACACTAATTGATAATGAAATGGTGAGAGAAATAGATTTGGGACTTTAAAAATGGTTTCGGATAAACACTGAGTTAGGGTTGGTTGGAATGGGAGGTGAGGAGGAAAATATCCAGGCCTGGATATCTTCCCCCACACCATGACAAAAATTTTTTTTGTCAAACATTTGACACTAATTGATAATGAAATGGTGAAAGAAATAGATTTGGGACTTTAAAAATGGTTTCGGATAAACACTGAGTTAGGGTTGGTTGGAATGGGAGGTGGGGGGGAAAATATCCAGGCCTGGATATCTTCCCCCCCACCATGACAAAAAAATATTTGTCAAACATTTGACACTAATTGATATTGAAATGGTGAGAGAAATAGATTTGGGATTTTAAAAATAGTTTCGGATAAACACAGAGTTAGGGTTGGTTGGAATGGGAGGTGGGAGGGAAGATATCCAGGCCTGGATATCTTCCCCCAGACCCCCCACACCATGACAAAAACTTTTTTGTCAAACATTTGACACTAATTGATAATGAAATGGTGAAAGAAATAGATTTGGGACTTTAAAAATGGTTTTGGATAAACACTGAGTTAGGGTTGGTTGGAATTAACGTTAATGCAATTTTAACGGGGAAAGCTGTTTTTGTGTTCAATATAACTTATTCATGAACAGTGTTGTTTACACCTACGAAATTATTTTTTTGGAGTTTGATCAATTTCTGCAATGCACACTTTCTTTTTTGGGCGAGTATAATAGTTATTCAAGAATTTTGTTTTGCAAGTGTCGTCTGCTTTTCATATTTCATGTTAGGTGAAGGGTTAAAAAAACAAAAAACAATGAAGTCCCCATTACACCCAAGGCAAAGCATGTTCGTTTGTGCGCATGGATACATGACCCAATTGTTGATTGCATAATTCACTTGTGAAGTTATTGTTTATAATCAAACCTGGAAATCCCAGTAAATCACACTTTGGAATGTAATAAAAGGTTATTTGAGTAAAAAATGTGACCACAAGCACCAATAAATATAAAGAAAATAAATAAGAACAAACAAAATGATGGTTAGTTCTCAAAGCAGATTGAAGTTCCAGTAAACTGCTTAGATTGCAGGAAATTACTTCATTTACCCTTTGGCTTCAGGGAGCTGAGGCCCCCCCCCCCCCCTCCCCCCCCTCCCTCCTGCAGACCCCTGGTCTAATGCCGCTTGCTTTACAATTCCAAAAATTTCCTGCCAATTGGATGATTGGACACGCTCATGCCTGACAATACCCAACAATTACAAAAGTCAAAGAATGTAAAATGTTCTTGGAAGAAGAATAAACCTGATCACAGCATTGAAAAAAATGCACAGTTTATAATCGACACATTGCATATGTAATTACATCATGTGGTTGGGTTTGGAGACCCCACCTTACAGATCAGTAAGTGGGGGCTCAGTTTATCTGTTCATATGGGCAGTGTTCATGACATGAAGGTTTGAACATGATGTGACACTAAAACTGTAAGGAAATGGTCTGTTAAATAAAAGTATGAACAGCAAATTTATTTTTACTCAGCAGGATTACATACAATAAATAGATGGGCAATATACTGAATTTTCCTACATTCCCTATTTATAAGGCCATGTTGAGGCCTGATACCAGTTGAAGTGTTCATTTTCATAGAAGAATATTGATTTTCTTTTCAGTTTTGTTAACCCTTAAGGGGATGGACAATTGTCCTGAATTCCCACTACACTACACCCTGTACATGTCCAGCTGTTTATCAGTGATTTCCCCCATGGGAACCTCGGGAAGTGAAGCAGTGCTGTGGTAAACAAGCTCTGTTTCACTGGTAAAATAGGACCCAGTCACTAATGCTTGGGGTGCGAGTAGGGCTGTCATGATTTTTCAATTTAGGAATCGATTAATCGTCACAAATAATCGATAATAATCGATTAATCGTACCTAGATGACCCCTCTCCCTCTCTTTGAAGTCGATAAAAATGAAGTTCAAGTCAGCTAACCTACCCCAAGTAAACAACGAAGACGATCAACTTTTAGGTACATTCAAAGCTTTGATGTTCTGAACTTTTGAACCGTCAGTGTAATAATCAAGACAGGTCGGCAGTTGCGATCTTCGCAACTGCCAACCGGTCTTGATTATTACACTGACGATTCAAAGATTCAGAACATCAAAGCTTTGATAAAGGTACCTGAAAGACAAATGCTTCCAACGGCTTCTTGGGGTTTAACATCGATGTTCTTAACTCAATACCTTTAGAAACAATAGTTTTTTCATCAAATTTTCTTTTAATTATTAAACATCTAAAATGGGATACAATTTACCGATTATTCGACAATGAAAAATACTAATCGATTTCGCCGTGACCGATCAACAATCGATTAATCGATTGATCGTGACAGCCCTTGGTGCGAGTCCTCTAAAATAGGCAATATGGGGTATAAACGATTGACTGACTATAACTTTATCGCCATGTTGTGGTCATGATTAGCCATTGTACAGAAGTATGTGACCTTAAACAACATTAAATTAAATTAATTATCAGTGATTTATAGACGAGACTTGACTAGAGCTGAAACGGTTAACCAATTAATCAGTTAATCAGTGATCAACATCCTGATCGATCCAAAAAGAAGTTGATCGATTAATAGTTACTTTTGAACTGCTGTATTATATGGATTAACAAAGGAACAAACTTGCTCCAAAACAGGCAAACATTGTCACACTGACTCCCATCAATTATATGAGACAAAGTAAAGCATGCAAGTTACTTGCTGACATACTTGTTTACTTGCATGATCATCAAACTGTATCAGTAGCTGGAAATGGTCATTCGTAACCCTTTACCCATTGTGGGTAGCAGACGATACATGCAAAATAAATTCATGAATTACTAAAAATTTTCAATTTTTATCTCAAAAACATAGCTTATGACCCCTTATTGGAACGAGCTCAATGAGCTTGTTCCAATAAGAGGTCATAAGCTATGTTTTTGAGACAATAATTGAAAACATAATAAATTTGAATGGAGATTTTTGTATATAGGCCTAGTCAGTTTTGTTTGTTACGTTGGGTAAAGGGTTCATGCTGTAAATCATAAATGGTAATTATTCAGATATCTATTTGGACAAGTGATTAATCGGTTAACCAAGTAGAGCCGTAGGTTAACCGAAACCGAACCAAGGTTTTTAGTTTTTTGTAAAAACCAAAACCGTCGACATCCCGTAATCTAAGGTTTTTCGTTTTTTATTAAATACTCTCTTGCTGCAGAAATTCACAGAATGTAGCCATCCCAGAGTAGTTAGAGTACCCAGACACTGCCAATGGCAGTGTCTGGGTACTCTCACTACTCTGGGAAGGCTACATTCTGTGAATTTTCGACATTTCAGTTAAGTTGTGTTTGCAGCTTTCCTCAAGTTGCGTGTAGGTGTCAGACCTCGAAAAATGGCCAAGCACTATTAAAGTTCTGTATATTTAGGTAATTATTATATTGGCCTTCCTGATTCTTCATGTATTATAGCTTATTTTGGGCATTCATTGAGTTTCACTCAATTTCACTGCCATTCAGTTATGACTCCGGACATAAGAATGAGTTTTATTGAATTTTATTTGGCCTCATGAACAAACCGAAAACCGAACCGAACCGAGGTTTTATTCCACCTGAAAAATCAAAACCGAAACCGAACAAGAAATTAAAAAACCTACAGCTCTATAACCAATGTCAGTCCATGTGATTAATCGATCAAGAAAACCCCTTAACTGTTTCAGCTCTAGTCTTGACTGCTTGCCAAGGCAGCCATGACTCGACTAGAAATCGCTGCCAAGGTGATTTGTCTATTGTTAACAGGACCTCCTATTGATGTCTTGTTAGGGACATATGCTCTCAGATTGTAAAGCCCTGAAATAGGCCTTTAACTGGTAGAGTGCTAAATTATTTTTGCCCATCCAAATTTGTTCGCTTGTCTTTGCCTTGTTACAATTTATGGGAGAGTGCCTGTGTGCCTGTGTGCACTCTCCCATAAATTGTAACAAGGTAAATCCTAACAGACTAAATAATATCACTTCAAAGATAATACGAAGCACAGCTACTGAAATTGAAGCCTTTAAGTTGCAGTACCTGCACTTCATAATAGAGCCCAAATATGGGCTTCCAGCACTCTACCAGTTAAAGGTTAACCCTTTACCCAATGCAGATGATATAAAAATTTATTATTTTAAATATTATTTTTTCAAATTTTTCAAACAATTTTAACAAAACCATATCATGTGACTCCCCGTTGGAATGAGCTCGACGAGCTCTTTCCAGCGAGGGGGTCACATGATATGGTTTTGTTGAAATTTTTTGAAAAATAATATTTTTTCAACTGCTGAATTTGTATATTACGTGGGCGGATGCGGGCGATTTGTTGGGTAAAGGGTTAAGGTGTGTTTGGGACAAGTCACAAAATTACTGTATATGTTATCTGTGTTGACAAAAGAATACCAGTGTTAATCTCACCAGCTGTAACATTGTTGTGCTGTGACTGAATGACTCAAGAACAACTTATTCTGTATTTTCCTGATGTAAATTCCCCTTTGGTACCAATTCCCCTTTGGTCTCCGTCAAGTCAGGTACTGAACACTGAACCGATACTGCGGTACACCCCCCTAAGAATACCAAAACCAGTACCAAATTCAAAATTTCAATACCACCCATCTCTAAATGAATAAAATATATGAGTTTGGACTTAATGCCAGTGCCGAAACTGAAATTGACAGGGAGCAAATTGTTTTGAAAATTTTGCGTAGCAGTTTTTTCTTGACAGTCACAGCAGATGACACGAAGCGTCATCTGAACTGCGAAGCAATTCGCTGGGGTGAGCATGAGAGGAGGTTCCCGCTCTTGTCGGTGTCCTCCGGGAAAATTTGAAATTTCAGAGGCCAGGACACGCATTCTGATTGATTCTGAGAGTATAAAATGTTATGTGACGAGAGAGGAATGAATCAACTTTCTTAGGAATTCAGGCCTATGCGGGAAAGGCACGCCATTGCGCTCGCGCCCCTATACGCGCCTGCATTTAAAATGGGGCGAGCAATTTTATGCACGCCTCGATAATCATTTGCAATGAGCACAACTCAGATTGCAAACATATCAGAGATGCCACAAATTAGAAACTTCCAAAGTTGATGCTATTCTCTAAAATGTTAATGTTCAAATTACCTCGATTTTCGGATAAATAATCCCTTGAATCAAAAGAATAGTTGCTCCATCGATTTACCTGCACATGCGCAGTTGTGTCTGTTACCAAATATTTACAGAGATTTCCCAAAACGTGCACGCGTCTTGGAAAATCCTGGCCAGTATTTGGTAACAGGCACAACTGCGCATGTGTACAGCACAATTGTCTCTTTAGAGGGAGTCTGAACAAATGAATGACATTCACTCATTGAGACCCTTCCGGGTTCCCCGCTGGTGAATGCGACAGCGTGCAAAGTTAAACAGATTTTTTGGAAATAAATTAATCCGGCCTCGTAATTTGCATTGGCACTTTGCGATTCGTAGACCTAAAATTGTATCGCTATGTGTGGATGTTGCATCGCATTTTGCGATGCGATTCCAGTCATTTTGCTCCCTGATTGACTGTCACTCCTCAATAAATCAAAACGGACACCGAAGCTGAAATTTGAATAGTGCTCACTTCTAGTTTTTGTGATCAGAATAATGAAAATTTCCTGTTAAAGGTTATCTGCAAATTTAAACAAATTGAATAACAATCAGCCAAGTAATTCCACATTTTTCCCTGTGGTAACCCCGGGAACTGAAGCTGTGCTTGTTTACTGTGGTAAACAATTTTTGTTTTACTGGTAAAATAGGACCTGGTAACCAGTGCGTGGGATGGAAGCCCTAAAAAATGGACAACATTGGTATAAACGATTGGCTGGACTTGCTTTATATCCTTCCATGGCAACCCTGGGAAGTGAAGCAGTGCTTGTTTACTGTGGTAAACAAGCTCTGTTTTACTGATAAAATAGGACCCCGTCAGTAATGCTTGGGATGGAGGTCCTCTGAAATGGTAACTGTTAACATGAGTATAAACGATTCACTAAGCTTAACTTTATCTCCTTGTTGCAGTGATGATTAGCTATTGTTAGAGCTGTAGGCCAACCAAAACCGAACTGAGGTTTTTAGTTTTTTAAAAAAAACGAAACCGAAACCGTCGACATCCCGTAATCTAAGGTTTTTCGTTTTTTATTAAATACTCTCTTGCTGCAGAAATTCACAGAATGTAGCCATCCCAGAGTAGCGAGAGTACCCAGACACTGCCAATGGCAGTGTCTGGGTACTCTCACTACTCTAGGAAGGCTACATTCTGTGAATTTCCGACGTTTCAGTTTAGTTGTGTTTGCAGCTTTCCTCAAGTTGCGTGTAGGTGTCAGACCTCGAAAAATGGCCAATCACAATAAAAGTTCTGTATATTTAGGTAATTATTATATTGGCCTTCCTGATTCTTCATGTATTATAGCTTATTTCGGGCATTCATTGAGTTTCACTCAATTTCACTGCCATTCAGTTATGACTCCGGACATAAGAATGAGTTTTATTGAATTTTATTTGGCCTCATGCACAAACCAAAAACCGAACCGAACCGAGGTTTTACTCCACCTGATAAACCAAAACCAAAACCGAACAAGAAATTTAAAAACCTACAGCTCTAGCTATTGTGCAGGAAGATGTGACATTAAACGCCAATAGATAATAATAAATAAATTTTCTTTATATCCATGTTTCACAATTGTACAGAAATGATTCCACCTTCTGCCAGTTTGGTCTGTCTGTTTAAGATCAACTATCTTTCAACCCACTTCCTGACATGCTATGCACACCCGAGTGTACCCAAGTACAAAATATTCAAAAAATAATTTCTCAAACCACCACCATGCAAAGGTATATCCTTTATTTGTGTTTCTTATTGTGTTCACAAATGACTGGCAACCATGTATATCACTTTTAGATCAATCCAGAAATGTAGTTCGCATTTATTATGCCCCTGACTTGAAAAGTGCAAGGGGTAACTAGTGGATACCTCTGTCTGTCTATACCAACATTTTCCATTGTTTCTCAGCCACTGCTACTTCGATTTGTATGATATGGGGGTTGTGAGAGAGCATAATGGGGGAATGATGCCAGTGTAGCGTGACTTTCTTCCACACATTTTTTCTAGAGTTGCAACCTTTTTTCACTGTTTTGACGTCTGTCCATCCGTACCAACATTTTCCCTTGTATCTCAGCCACTGCTACTCCAATTTGAATGATATTTGGTGTTGTGATAGAGTACCATGTGATACAATACCTGTGTAGCATGAGTTTCCTCTACACATTTTTAGCTCAACTTTGACGAAGTCAAATTTGAGCTATTGTCATGGCCCGTCATCCGTCTGTCTGTCCGTCCGTCTGTCCGTACGTCAACTATTGGCTATGGCTCGGGCTAGAGGTCGTATTTATGAACCGATCTTTACGAAACTTCGTTATGACCCTGGGACGGGAACGAGTGTTTTTAGGTGTGGTCCGAAATTCAAGATGGCTGCCAGTGGCCATTTTGTACCGATGATGCAAAAATCAGTTTTTTGTACAGAACTTCTGTATGAAAGTTCTGATTTGAATAAAGTTTTGTATAAATATTTAGTACCATGGGATACATCACATATAATACAGGTTTTTTTCTTGTGCGTAAATTATGCAAATTAGACTGACTTTGATTTATTTAGTGTTACTTTCAGAGCTGTAAGTGCCAAGCTGCTATGGCTCGGGCTAGAGGCCGTATTTATGAACCAATCTTTATGAAACTTCTTGGGTACCTTTGTTATGACCGTGGGATGAGAACGAGTGTTTTTGGGTGCGGTCCGAAATTCAAGATGGCTGCCAGCAGCCATTTTGTACCGACGTTGCAGAAATTTTTTTTTTGTACAGAACTTCCACATGAAAGCTCTGATTTGAATAATTTTTCATATGAATGTTTAGTACCATGGGATACATCACATATAATACGGGGTTTTTTTTCTCGTGCAGAAATTATGCAAATTAGATGAACTTTGATTTTTTCAGTGCTACTTACACACTGTAAGTACACATGTCAATACAGCTCGGGCTAGAGGCTGTATTTATCAACCGATCTTCACGAAACTTCCTGGGTACCTCTGGTATCACCTTGGGACGAGAACGAGTGTTTCTGAGTTTGGTCCGAAATTCAAGATGGCTGCCAGTGGCCATTTTGTACCGAAATTAGGTCTAATCAGTTTTTTGTACACAACTTCTATACGGCTTAGGCTAGAGGCCGTTTTTATGAACCGATCTTTACGAAACTTCTTGGGTACCTTTGTTATCACCGTGGGATGAGAACGAGTGTTTTGGGGTGTGGTCCGAAATTCAAGATGGCCACCAGCAGCCAGTTTGTACCAAAATTAGTGCAATCAGTCTTTTTTACAGAACTTCTGTATGAAAGTTCTGATTTGAATAAATTTTTGTATGAATGTTGAGTAACATGGAATACATCACATCTAGTACAGGTTTTTTTCTCGTGCAGAAATTATGCAAATTAGATGAATTTTGATTTATTTAGTGCTACTTATACACTGTAAGTGCACATGTCAATACGGCTCAGGCTAGAGGCTGTATTTATCAACCGATCTTCACGAAACTTCTTGGGTACCTTTGTTATCACCTTGGGACGAGAACGAGTGTTTCTGAGTTTGGTCCAAAATTCAAGATGGCTGCCAGTGGCCATTTTGTACCGAAATTTGGTCCAATCAGTTTTTTTGTCACAACTTCTATACAGCTCGTATTTATGAACAGATCTTCACGAAACTTCTTGGGTACCTTTGTTTTCACCTTGGGACAGGAATGAGTGTGTTTTGGGGTGCCTTTGTTATCACTGTGCTATGAAAACAAATATTTTGGGGTTCAGTCAGAGACACTCTGGGACTCTTCTCTAGTGACTGTCACCCACCTTTACAATACTTTACCTATGCATTTGTTACAGGCTACGGCCAGTATTTATGTACAGACCGTTACAATACTTTATATGTACCTTTGTTATCAGGTCATTACCTAGATGTTTGTCATTGCTGTGTTACATACTGTACATGTACATGTCTTGACAAGTTGAGCTACAGTGTCATTGACACTTTCATTTTCCAGAGTTATGTCCCTTTTTCTCTCTTTCAACTTATAAAAATATTTTGTGGGTTGTTGGCCCACGCTTTGCATTGCCCCTCTTGTTATATCATTTATGACTTCGTAAAAATGTGAGATAATTGCGCTTTTGCTACAGCTACTATTGCCTTGTAGTAAACACCTGTATTAGGCCTAAAAAAATAAAAAATCTGTTTCTCAGGCCCTCCCGCATAGTCGTTTCGGCTGCCGCATGCTCTCTTTTTATAACCAATTTAAACTTTAAAAAAATAAAAATTAAATGGTTTATGTCTGATATTTTATCCAAGTTGAAAAAATTGATGAATTTGTCCCTTGAGTGCAAGAAGGCTTTGCAATGCTTTAGCATTGCAAAGCCTTCTTGCACTCAAGGAATGAAATACACCACCACCCATGCTATTCTGTAGATTATGAGGCCTAAAACTTGAACCAAGAACATGAACTTTTGATGGCAAAGAAGGAATTACTGAAATAAAAAATAAAATAAAAAAATGCTCGCCTGCATGCAATTTTACAAATAATGGCCTGAGAAACAGAAGATCTACTTTGTGTGGCCTTAAGCCACAAGTCTTGTAAAAGTTGAAGGTTTTCAAGTTGAAACAAAGATATCTGTATTTGAAATTATCGTCTTGGATTAACTTGGCATGTAACAAATGAATGAGTTAAACATTTGAAATATATCGAAAGTAAATGAATATTGTTAGGCCCCACAAAGCAGATCTTCTGTTTTTTAGGCCATATTATTAGTAAAATTGCATGAGGGTGAGCGTTTTTTTATTTTATTTTTTATTTCTGTAATTATTTCTTTGTCATCAAAAGTTCATGTTATTATTTTATATTTTAGGCCTCATAGTCTACGGAATGGCATGGGTGGTGGTGTATTTCGTCTCTTGAGAGCAAGAAGGCTTTGCAATGCTAAGGCATTGCAAAGCCTTCTTGCACTCAAGGGACAAATTTATAATTTTTTTTTAATTTGGGTAAAATATCAGACATAAGCCATTTACTTTTTATTTTATTTAAGTCTACATTGGCTATAAAAAAGAGAGCATGCGGCAGCCAAAAGGACCATGCGGGAGGGCCTGAGAAACAGATTTTTAATTTTTTTAGGCCTTATGTTTCTAATTTTTTTTCAGCTCCAGAAGTTATTGGAAAATGTTGGTGACATAGAAATGAGGAATTGGGGTGTCAAATTACTTGTTTTGTTGATTGAGCATGGAGCCTCCCTAGAAGAACTGGAGAATGATTTGAACCAAAACTGTCTGCATTATAGTGTTGATCTTTCACTCAAAACTGGTAAGATATAGAAAGTAATCGCTTGGCTGGACTGGTTATGTTAAATAATTCATGAGAGGTGAGGGACGTTGAACAATATTTATTATACCACCCCCAAACAAAGTTTGGGGGGGTATATAGGAATCACCCTGTCCGTCCATCTGTCCATCCTTGTAAGCGCAACTCCTCCTAAACCGTTTGAAGAATTTTCATGAAACTTTACACAATGGAAGAACTCCATATGAAGATGTGCATGAAGCAATATAATTCCGTTCTGACTTTTCCAAGGTGAGATAATCTAACTTATATCGTCTGTCCATCCTTTTAAGCGCAACTCCTCCTAAACTGTTTGAAGAATTTTCATGAAACTTTACGCAGTGGAAGAACTCCATATGAAGATGTGCAGGAAGCAATATAATTCTGTTCTGACTTTTCCAAGGGGAGATAATCTAACTTATACCGTCAGTCTATCCTTGTAAACGCAACTCCTCCTAAACCGTTTGAAGAATTTTCATGAAACTTTACACAATGGAAGAACTCCATATGAAGATGTGCATGAAGCAATATAATTCTGTTCTGTCATTTCGAAGGGGACATAATCTAACTTATACCGTCTGTCCATCCTTGTAAGCGCAACTCCTCCTAAACCGTTTGAAAAGTTTTCATGAAACTTTACACAATGGAAGAACTCCATATGAAGATGTGCATGAAGCAATATAACTCCGTTCTGACATTTCCAAGGGGAGATAATCTAACTTATACATTTCAAGCGCGGGGAGTATCACTTTGTGAGTTTGCTCACAGTACCTCTAGTTTATTTATTTATTTATTGATGTTTAAGGTCACATACTTATGCACAATGGCTAATCATGACCTTAACAGTTTTATGGGTGGAGGAAGCCAGAGTACCCGGAGAGAACCCCCGGGCAACGACGAGCAACTGCCAGCTCCCCAACATCGTAGCTCCGAACTGCAGCACAGGCAGGGTTAGATTGGTTGAAGACATGCGTACCATCGACATGCAGTACGCCTTAGTACACGGCATCATCGTACCCCCATGCGGGCAATGGAGATGAAGTGTCTTGCCCAAGGACACAACGCGGTTGCCGCAGGTGGGATTCGAACCGAGGACCTCTTGGCTTGCAGCCTGCACCTCTACCTACTGAGTCACCGCGCTCCTCATTTGTTTATTACTTTTCATTATTAACGATAATTATATTATTAAACTCTTCATCTAATGTAACGGCCAAAACCGGCCAGCACTATTCTCAAAAATCGTCAGTTAATTTTCATTATTTTTTCATTTTTTGTTGCTAAAACATAGGTTATGGCCCCTCATTGAAACGATCTCATCGAGCTCGTTCCAATGAGGGGTCATAACCTATGTTTTTGAGACAAAAAATGAAAATAATAGTTATTCAAGAATTTTTTTTGCAAGTGTCGTCTGCTTTTCATGTTAGGTGGAGGGTTAAAAAAAACCCCAAAACAATGAAGTCCCCATTACACCCACGGCAAAGCGTCTTCATTTGCGCGCACGGATACATGACATGATTGTTGATAGCATAATTCACATGTGAAGATATCGTTTATAATCAAACCCAGAAATTCCAGTAAATCACACTTTGGAAAGTAATAAATGAGGAATAATAACCCCCAAAGCTGCTTCTTTTAACCCTTTATCAAACAAATAAGTCGCATGTACATCTGCTTATGTAATTTACAAAGTGATCAGTTAACCCTTTATCCAACGCAGAGAATATCAAAATTTATTATTTTAATTACAGTGGAGCCCACTTAATTGGATATCTCTTAATTGTATATCCCTGTTAATTGAATATAATTTTCAAACACAAAACCATTTACCATATCTTCAGTACAAATTTGATCTGTTAATTGCATATGGGTTGTAGAGTAAAGTCCTGTTAATTGTATATAAATTTTTCTAATATGTCAAAAAAATTATTGTGACACGCACCAAATTCCCCTTATTCATCAACCTTTTTGGCCTCACTACATCCAATACAGGCATTTACTCTATTATATCTTGTTTGACAGAGCTCTATGAGCTCTGTCAAACAAGATATAATAGAATAAATGCTCAGTTTACCTCCAGAACACAGGAAACTTACCAAATCCCTGTTAATTGTATACTCCTGTTAATTGAATAATTTTCACTGGCAAAATGGATATTCAATTAAGAGGATTCTACTGTACTACTTTTTTAAATTTTTCAGAAAAATTTCAACAAAACCATATCATGTGACCTCTTCATTGGAATGAGCTTGGTGTTCTTGTTCCAATGAGAGGTCACATGATATGGTTTTGTTGAAATATTTTTCAAAAATGTTTCTTTGGAACTTCTCAATTTGCAAATTACATGGGCGGATGTGTGCGATTCGTTAGGTAAAGGCTTAAAAAAAATGTTTTTCAAAAAATTTCCCCAAAACCATATCATGTGACCCCTCATTGAAATAAGCCCTTTTGTGCTTATTCCATTGAGGGGTCGCATGAGATGGTTTTGTTGTATTTTTTTGAAAATTGGGTAAAGGGGGAATGACATGCACAGGGTTTAAAAAAGTTACCACGTTATCGGTTTGTGTTCTTCCATATAATTATACCCCCACATATTGTCAACATCTTCTCTGTTCATCCATCCCTTGGAACATTCTCATGTATGCAACTACTCCTATATTTTTAAACATATTTTGCTGAATCATCTCAAACAATTTGACAAGCAAGTGAGCAAGCGCATATTCTTATAATTTTCATCTGCGATAATTTTAACTAGGTTATCTCCCAAGTACAAGTTTGTTAAAATGAAGCCCCTTGATTCATATTTGTGTTCAATATCTCCCCGTCCCGGGCGACCCGTGTTGTGTCCTTGGGTAAGGCACTTCATCCCGGTTGCTTCAATTGGGGCACAATGACACCATGTATTAAGGCGTACTGCACATGGATAGTGACATGTCTTCAACTGCTGTAACCCAGCTTGAGCTGAGCTTGAACAGAGTTAGAATGTTGAGGAGCTGACAGTTGCTCATCTATGCTAGATGGTTCCCACCGGGTATTCTGGCTTCCTCCACCCGTAAAATGGTCACTGTCACTATTAGCCATTGTGCATAAGTATGTGACCTTAAACACCAATAAATAAATAAATACTATGTGCTCAATACAGGTGCCCGAATGTTTAACTTAGGGCAATATGGGGAATAATCTTTAAAAATCTTCTTCAGAACCACCAGTCAGAATCTTTTAATCCTTGGCATACACCATTGTTATGAGGGTCAGATTCAAGATTTTCAAACCTTGTCCCTACAATATGGGGGATAATTTTAAAAAATCTTCTTCTCAGATCCACCAGTCAGTATGCTTCTGCATTTGGTATAGAACATCTCAAGAGGCGTCAGATTCAAGTTTGTTCAAATTGGATCCCTAGGTCAATATTTGGGCTCGCTATTGTAGCACAAATTTTAACTTAGTGCAATATGAGGAAATTTCTTTAAAAAAAATTTTCTTCTTCAGATCCATCAGTCAGAATGCCTTCATATTTGGTACACAACATCTCTAGGGCTGTCAGATTCAACTTCTTCAAATCAAGTGCCTGAGTTAATATTTGACCTCCCTATGGTAGCCCGAATTGTAACTTAGTGCAATATAAGGAAATTCCTTTAAAAATCTTCTTCAGATCCACCAGTCAGAATGCTTTCATATTTGGTTTTCAACATCTCTAGTAAGAGGGGATGGGGGGGGGGGGGGGGGGGGGGGGGTTGGTGAGTGGGGGAGGGTAGGGAAGGGGGGAGTAAATTCAGGTTTATTCAATTCTGAGTGACTGGGTTAATATTTCGGCTCCCTATGGGGACCCAAATTTTAACTTAGTGCAATATGAGGAAATTTCTTCAAAAATCTTCTTCTTCAGATTCACCAGTCAGAATCCTTTCATATTTGGTTTACAACATCTCTAAGGGAGTCAGATTCAAGTTTGTTTAAATTGGGTCTCCGGGTTAATAGTTGGCCTCCCTATGGTAGCCCAAATTTTAACCCTGTGCAATATGAGGAAATTTCTTTAAAATTTTTCTTCAGATCCACCTGTCAGAATGCTTTCATATTTGGTATACAACATCTCCAGGGGAGTCAGATTCACGCTTGTTCAAATCGGGTAGGTAGGTTAATATTTGGGCTTGCTGTGGTAGCCCGAATTGTAACCTGGTGCAATATGAGGGAATTTTAAAAAAAATCTTCTTTAGATTCACCAGTCGGAATGCTTTCATTTTTGGTATACAACATCTCTAAGGGAGGGGCAGATTCAAGTTTGACCAGATCGAGTACCTCGGTTAATGTTTTGGCTCCCTATGGGAACCTTATTTTAACTTAGTGCAACATGAGAGAATTTCTTCAAAAATATTCTTCAGATTCACTAGTAAGAATCCTTTCATATTTGGTTTACAACATCTCTGGGGAAGTCAGATTTTCAAGTTTGTTCAAAGTGGGTCCCTGGGTTAATATTTGGTCTCCATGTGATAGCCCAAATGTTAACTTAGTGCAATATGAGGTAATATATTTAAAAATCTTCTTCAGATCCTCCAGTCGGAATGCTTTCATATTTGGTATACAACATCGTAGAGTGGTGAGATTCCAGTTTGTTCAAATCGAGTGCCTGGGTTAATATATGGGCTCCCTGTGGAAGCCGGAATTGGCCCTTTAGCCGAAGAAAGATGAAATTTTTTATTAAGTACCCTCTAGAGGTGTGTAACTAAGATTATTCCACATACGTTGTATCAACGGGCTCCATATGGGAGCTCCACTTTTTACATTATGATCAGTTGAAGAGAAGGCATGATGCTTGGACTATTTTAGTTACTCCTGAAGGTCTCAAGGATTGACAATGTATCCTTTGAAGATTGACTGCCTGATGTAGATTCATTCTTGAACTCGAGTTATATCTGTTCAAAGTGAGTGCTTCAGGCCCCATTGGGCCTCTTGTTTTAAAATCTTTTTGTAAACCATCAGTCACAAGGCTTTAATATTAGGTTTGCAACTTCCATTAGAGATCAAGATTCCAAGCATTTCAAAGAATGCAGTATTTGGACTTACCACAGGAGGAGCAAAATTCAAAATTCTGTTTCAGATTTCAATTTTTATTGTGATTGATTCATTTGGGGGCGCGGTGGCTCAGTTGGTAGAGGTGCAGGCTGCAAACCCAGAGGTCCTCTGTTCGAATCCCACCTGCGGCAACCGCATTGTGTCCTTGGGCAAGACACTTCACCCCCATTGCCCATGTGGGGGCATGGTGATGCTGTGTACTAAGGCGTACTGCACGTCGATGGTACATCTGTCTTGAACCAATGCTAACCCTGCTTGTGTGGAGTTAGTATGTTGGGGAGCTGACAATTACTCGCAGTTGCTCGGTGGTTCTCTCCGGGTACTCCGGCTTGCTCCACCCATAAAACTTGTGGTCATGATTAGCCATTGTGCAGAAATATGTGACCTTAAACACCAATAAATAAATAAATAAATAAATAAATTGATTCATTTAATTTCGGCAGTGCAGTATTTGTGGGTTTCATGTTATTTGTATGCCAAAAAAAGCAAAAAAAAAAGGATTCCCATATCCCCTTGGGAACTCATGCAGTTAACCTTTTACCTAACGAATCGCCCGCATCCGCCCCCGTAATATGCAAATTGAGCAGTTGATAAAATTAAATTTTTCAAAATATTTCGACAAAACCATATCATGTGACCCCTCATTGGAACAAGCTCATTGAGCTCGTTCCAATGAGGGGTCACATGATATGGTTTTGTCGAAATATTTTGAAAAATTTTAAAAAATGATATTTAAAATAATAAATTTTTATATCGCCTGTGTTGGGTAAAGGGTTAAAATAAAAAAAAAAGATTCCATATTCCTGTACACTCTAAACTGCAGATATTTGTCGTGCTCAGAGACCTAATGACCCCTATTATGCAACTACCCCACCTTCCCTTCCAGGTCTAAACAAACCAACTTTATAATTTTCCTGATGTATTCTCAAACACAAGATGTTAACCCTTATGGGGGTTAATTCTGATTTTGGTCACATCCAACTCCAGCAAAACAGGTGCTCCAACTTATAGTCTTTGGGTAATCACAGAACTTTTCTAAATCCCTTGGCAGTTGATCCTAGGCATGTCTTGGCTGCCTATGTCCATCCATACATTCCTCTGTTCATCACAATTTCTTTAGCACTCCCTACTGGCCGCTTCTCTCACCCGATCAGTTTCAAATTTTATACGTGGCTTTGGGGAATTGTCTAGATGAACACTATCAAATTTTTGTTGAAAAGCATAAATTCTCAACAATTCCATTAGCACAACCGTCGGGCAACATCTTTCACCAAATCTTTTTCAAATTTCATATGTAGCTTTGGTATAATGTCTAGATGGGAACTGTAGAATTTTTCTGAATTTCGGTGAAAAACATAGCCACCAGCCTCCATCTTGCATTTGGCATATAAATTGTCAACAATTCCATTAACACACCCTCCAGGCAGCACTTCTCACGTGATCTTTCTCAAATTTTGTATGTAGCTTTAGTGTAATATCTAGATGGGAGCTATCAAATTTGTAGGAATTTTGTTGAAAAACAATGCCGCCAGCAGCCATCATAGATTTGACATGTTAATTGTTCATTCCATTGGCACACCCTACAGGCTGTATAATATCTCACTCAATCTTTTTCAAATTTCAAATATAGCTTTGGTGTGATTTCTAGATGGAGCTATGAATATTTTCTTAGTTTTGTTGAAAAGCATGGCTGCCAGCTGCCATCTTAAATTAATAATTCCATTGGTGTGATATCTAGATGAGAGCTATCAAACTATTCTGAATTTTGTTGAAAAACATGGCCCCCATTGACTATCTTGGATTTGGCATGAATTGTTAACAATTCTATTAGCTCACCCTTGGCATGATGTCTTCATAGCTATTGAATTTTTCTGAATTTCGTTGAAAAATATGGCTACCAGCAGCCATCTTAGATTTGGCATAAAAATTGACAACAATTCCGTTAGCACACCCTACAGGCCGCATCTCTCGCCAGGTTTTTTCTATGTGCTAAGAACATACAGTAAACAATACTTCAGGGTCCCTAACTTGGAAAAAAATGCAACAGTTTTTTGGCACCACTCATGACAAAAAGTTCTGTCTTAAAATCTTCATGGGTTCATACCTTAGGCCAAATAAAAAAAAGGAATTGATTCTCAGGCGATTTTTTTTTCAAATCAGTGAGGGAGGGAGGATTTTATTATTTTTATTTTTTCGTGTAAAGGGTTGAGTATACTCAGTAAATCTTTTTGCTGTCTTTCCACTTGAAAAAGAGAAAAGGTTGTATTTTAGTGTAATTATAGTATACCTTTTATAACTAACTGCCATAACAATAGCTAAAGGATTTGTATTTTATTGTTCTTTTTAATGCTATAGATCTGTCAAGCATCATGATCCATTAACATAGGCCCCAGTAACCAATGCTTGGGGTAGGAGTCCTTTAAAATGGGAAACATTGCTCTGAATGATTGGTTAAACTTGAGTTTATATCAGTGTTGCGGCCATTATTAGCCATTGTGCAGAAAGGCCAAAACCGGCCAGCGCTATTCTCAAAAATCGCCAATTAATTTTTATTATTTTTTTCATTTTTTGTCTCAAAAACATAGGTTATGACCCCTCGTTGGAACGAGCTCGTCAAGCTCGTTCCAACGAGGGGTCATAACCTATGTTTTTGAGACAAAAAATGAAAAAAATTAGTTATTCAACAATTATTTTTGCAAGTGTCGTCTGCTTACACCAGAAAATAAATAAATAATTAAATCATGATCCAGTATATCAGAATTTGCCTTGTTACAGTTTATGGGAGAGTGCCTCTGGGCACTCTCCCATAAACTGCAACAGGAAAAACCCAATTTACTGCAAACACAGCTAAATAATTATATGTCGAGAAATGTGAAAAAATGACCATTCCAAGTTTTCATAAATTCTTTAAAAAACATGACCTAATAAAAATGTCTAATGAGGAGGTTCAAATTCAACGAGGGAGGGCCTGAGAACCAAAACATTATTTTTTTTAGCCTTACTTACTTTTGATAATTCTTTAAGGGTTCTAGGGGACCTATTGAGTCAAAAAAACCCTGTTTTTCAAATAATTTCAGCAAAACCATATCATGTGAACCCTCATTGAAATTAGCTTGAATAGCTCATTCCATTGAGGGGGTCACATGATAGAATTTTGTTGAAATTTTTGGAAAAATTTAACATAAGGCCATTAAAAAAAATGTCTGTGTTCTCGGGCAGTTGTGCCTCAAATTTTTAATGATGGCAGGAGGCTTTTTATTTTTAGCTCAACTTGACAAAGTCAAGCTGAGCTATTGCCATCACTTCTCGTCCGTCGGCGTACGTACGTTAGTACATTAGTACGTACGTACGTATGTACGTTAGTACGTTAGTACGTACGTCCACAATTTCCTTTGGCACACCTCACAGGTCGCATTTATGATCAGATTACTTTGAAACTTGGTATGCTTGTTTGGGGTGACCTCTAGATGGGAGCTATCGATTTTCTTCAATTTCTGTCAAAAAATGTTGCCACGGCCAATGTTCGTAGAACTTAGTTTAGTCAGACCTCAATATTTCCCTTTGGCACACCCTACAGGGTACATTTATGATTTGATTGCTTTGAAACCTGGTACGCTTATTTAGGGTGACCTCTAGATGGGAGCTATCGATTTTCTTCAATTTCCGGCAAAAAATGTTGCCACGGCCAATGTTCGTAGAACTTAGTTTAGTCAGACCTCAATATTTCCCTTTGGCACACCCTACAGGACACATTCATGATCAGATTGCTTTGAAACCTTGTATGCTTGTTTGGGGAGACCTCTAGATGGGAGCTATCGATTTTCTTCAATTTCTGTCAAAAAAGGTTGCCGCGGCCAACGTTCTTAGAACTTAGTTTAGTCAGGAGACTCAATATTTCCCTTTGGCACACCCTACAGGGTACATTTATGATCGGATTGCTTTGAAACCTGGCATGCTTGTTTGGAGTGACCCCTAGATGGGAGCTATCGATTTTCTTCAATTTCCGTCAAAAAATGTTGCCGCGGCCAACATTTTTAGAACTTGGTTTAGTCAGACCACAATATTTCTCTTTGGCACACCCTACAGGGCACATTTATGATCGGATTGCTTTGAAACGTGGCATGCTTGTTTGGGGTGACCTCTAGATGGGAGCTATCGATTTTCTTCAATTTCCATAAAAAAATGTTGCCGCAGCCAACATTCTTAGAACTTAGCTTAGTCAGACCACAATATTTCCCTTTCGCTCACCCTACAGGGCACATTTATGATTAGATTGCTTTGAAACCTGGTATGCTTATTTATGGTGACCTCTAGATGGGAGCTATCGATTTTCTTCCATTTCCGTCAAAAAATGTTGCCACGGCCAACGTTCTTAGAACTTAGTCTAGTCAGACCACAATATTTCCCTTTTGTACACCCTACAGGGCACATTTATGATCGGATTGCTCTGAAACCTGGCATGCTTGTTTGGGGAGGCCTCAAGATGGGAGCTATCGATTTTCTTCGGGTTTCTGTCAAAAAATGTTGCCACTGGCAAAAAAAATAACATTGGTACCAATGATCTTCAATTTTGCCATTTCATTTATAACTTACCAAGTTCAAGTTTGTCAAGTTGAGCTACAGTGTCATTGACACTTTCATTTATTCTGAAATCTGAAAATATACCCTAAAAAATATATTCACTTTTCATGAAGAAATCTTTTACAAATGGCGGACTTGTATTTTATTATAACAATAACATGTTCTTTTGAGGGCGTTATGGTTCATTAACAGCCCTAGAAAAATGATTAACAGTCCGAGGGTCACTTAAAGGCCCGAGACGAAGTCGAGGGCCATTAATGGTCCCGAGGGCTGTTAATCATTTTTCAAGGGCCATTAATGTACCATGACGCCCGAAAAGGAATATGTTATTACTATTATTACCACTTACCAAAGAACGCCATTTCAAGCCACTGCAGACATTTTTGATTTAGAAATAGAAGAACGCCATTTCAAGTCACTGAGACATTTGTGATTTAGAAATAGAAGAATAGGATTGTCGTCTGTTTATTTACACAAGCAAAGGTCAAAGTTCAAAGTTGAGTACAATTTATTTGGATGACTCGAAAATAGGATTGCTGAATTTGGCTGAAGCACTTTAACAACAAACTCACACCGTTATTAACAAAATGAGATTATTTATCGTATCAATACTCACCACCACTTTTAAATCATAAATGAAGTTAATAATCCGAAATAAATCATGGTTTAATCCGTTTTATTGGAATAAATGAACAACAAAATTTCGAGCACATTAGTGTAATTTTTCCGGAACATAAATTACCCACAATTCTGGGCTAGCAGGCCGTTTTCATTATTAACGCTATTTTTGCGGGCTGTTATTGAGTCTTATCGTCCACCTCAGATCATTTTAATAACCCAAGGAGTGCCCTATAAAGTGGTAATGATATCGCATATATTGCGAAATGCTTCATTCAACTTGGCAGTTGACGACATGCCAAAGACACTCCATTGCAAGATTACGTTCAGTCCGGCACTAATTTGAAAAGATAATAGAGGCATTTTCCTCAAAAGATGTTATATGTACCAACATAGAAAGCCTTTATATAATAGTCAGAAATTCGAAGCATGAAAATATGGAGGAAAATGGGAATAGGAAGTTGAAATACATGTACCGGTGCTGGTGCTCAAAATTTTGATCCGAAAATACTGACCGGGGAAATTTTTTTTTGAGTGGATGGAATTTTTTTCTTGTTTTTTTTTAATTGGTACTAAAAGTTTGGTGCAGCAGAATTTTAATGACTTGGGCTGTGCCTGAGAACATAGACTTTTCACATCACTTGGCGTTCGGCATCTGTAAACTTTTCACATTTTCATCTTCTCTGTAACCACTGAGCCGGTGTGAACCAAATTTGGCAGGAATGGTCTATGAGAAGTCCTCTACAAACGATCGTCATTTTGTTCCCGTCGAATGAAAAACATGGCTTCCAGAAGCCTTTTTTGATTCTGGTTGGTGGATTTTCAAAAATCTTCTCTGAAACCGCCTGGCCAAATGTTTTGAAACTTCACATAAATGATGACTTGGACCCCCTCTACCAACAATCCTCATCTAATGTTGATCGAGTTACAAACATGGCCGCAATAGTGGCTTATAGTTACTGTAGAAATGCCATGAGAAATCACATTTTCATCTTCTTCTCTGGAACTACTGAGCCGATGTGAACCAAACCTGGCATGGTTAGTCTATGGGAGGGGGAGGTCTTCTATAAACAATCATCATTTTGTTCCCATGGGTTTGAAAACATGGCTTTCCAGAGGCATTCTTTGATTCTGATTGGTGGATTTTGAAAAATCTTCTCCTTTGAAACCACAGGGCCAAATTTTTTGAAACTTTGCATGGTTGATGACTGGGACACCCTCTACCAACGATTCTCATTTAATGTCGATCGGGTTGCAAATATGACTGCAGTTGTGGCTTATAGTTACTATAGAAACCCTATGGGAAACCACATTTTCGTCTTCTTCTCTGGAACTACTGAGCTGATGTGAACCAAACCTGGCTGGGATAGTCTATGGCAGGTTCTCTACAAATGCTCATTTTGTTACCATGCATCAAAAAATATGGCTGCCAGAAGCATTTTTTTATTCTGATTGGTGGATTTTGAAAAATCTTCTCTGAAACCACAGGGCCAAATGTTTTGAAACTTTGCATAGTTGATGACTTGGACACCATCTACCAACGATCCTCATTTAATGTTGATCGTATTGCAAACATTACCACAATTGCGGCTTATAGTTACTATAGAAACCCTATGGGAAATCATTTTTTCATTGTCTCTGAAACTACTGAGCCAACGTGAAGTAAGCGTTGCAGGAATCGTCCATAGGAGGCCCTCTACAAACAGTCCTCTTTTTGTTCCCGTTGGTTGGAAAATATGGCTGCCAGAGACATTCTCTTATTCTGATAGATGGATTTTGCAAAAATCTTCCCCACTGAAACTACAAAGTCAAATGTTTTGAAACTTCACATGATTGAGGACTGGGACACCTTCTACCAATGATCCTCATGTAATGTTGATGTAATGTTGCAAACATTGTCACAATTGCAGCTCATAGTTATCATGGAAAGTCTATGGGAAATCACATTTTTATATGTAGTTCCAGGTGAGCGATTACAGGCTCTTTAGAGTCTCTAGTTTTTAGTAGGCAAATTAGGGTAACAAATGAATAAAGTTTATCTAATCAATATTGTGTTCTCATTGCCATATTTTCTCCCTTGTTGACTCGTCCAGTGGAGTCTAGTCGGTGGAGTCTGGTCGATGGAGTCCGGTGGAGTCTGGTCGGTGGAGTCTGGTCGGTGGAGTCTGGTCAGTGGAGTCCGGTGGACGAGTCAATAAGGGAGAAAATATGACAATGAGAACACAAACTATTTGCCCTTTTTTGCAGGATGGACGAAAGTCTGTAGGGGCCACAAGTCCAGTCATCTCCAAGCAAGCCAGAAAATAAGCAGAATGACTTCTGCAAAATGAGGTCCCCAGAGGGTGAATTTAGTGATGCTACCCTGCATAGCATAAAATGTCAAAAAGAATGTTGAGAACATTCTGAAGTGCAGGCTCCAAATACTGGAAGCAAGTCAGAAAATAAGCAGACTGTCATCTGCAAACTGGGGTTCCCAGAGGGTGAATTTAGTGATGCTACCCTGCATAGCAGGTTAGCATCACTAAATTTACCCTCTGTGAACCTCAATCTGAATCAGGGTGTCAAAACTAAACAGAAAGAGGTGCCCAAAGGATAAATTGACACACTTTATGGGATAGCATCATCAAATTCACCCTCTGGGGACCTCATTCTGCAAATGTCAGACTGCTTATTTTCAGGCCTGTCTTCAAGTAAAGGAATTTGATCAGTTCATGCACAAACACAGGAAAACCATTTGACCGTTTGTTGCTGGGTCTTGCTGTTCAGTTTTCCAGTCTGTTGCAAAAACTGGAACCGAACGGAAAAAATGCCCAGCTCAATTGTTTATGTGATAACTTGACAAATAGTCATCAGATTCAAGGTTATATAAATATTTTTACTCCATTGTAATAAGATAACACATTGAATTAGCAGTGGTGTTTAACCCCCTAACATTGATGTCAAAATACCAAAATTTTAAGCAGTCATATTTCCCATAATGCATCTAGAAATTTAGCCAATTCAATCTTGTTTGACAGAGCTCATTGAGCTCTGTCAAACAAGATTGAATTTGCTAAATTCCTAGTTGCATTATGGGAAAATTTTGCACCTGAAAATTTTGGCACATCGACATCAGTGTGCAGGGGGTTAATGAATGCTTGGATTCCTGTACAGACAGCCAAGATATCACTAATTACCATGGACAAGTAGGGTCACCGAGAGGGATGGCAGGCCCTGAGTGAATGTGTAGAATGGGCATTTTTGGGGCCTGCGAGCGCCGAATGTGCGAAGCAATAAATAGGGGATGTGAGAGTTCTCCCTGAAAAAATTTTTCTGAAGTAGTGCTATGAGCAGCATTCACCTGCATTTTCTTGACAATATCTCCTCAATTATGTCCATACAATTTGGGTAATTTATTAACTGTATTTCTGTGTGTATGGTGCATTTTTCTCGTATAAGATAATTGTAACCACTACAATGCAGGAAAGACTGGTGGAGACCAACAAACTGGAACAAGTGTTTTTTTCTCTATGAATGATACCTGGTCAGTAATGCAACTAAACACTTGCCACCTCCACCAGCAACTGATGCCCGAATCAAAAGCCATCTCACAACTTTCAGCTCAGACACATCAATAGGTCAACCTACACTTTTTCAAAACACCCAAAATCCTTTCCCCACCCCCCTCCAGTGCTAATGTGGACAAGGTACTGTAACTTCCATCAGCATAAAGGCCTGTATATGTTTGAAAATGTACAGTTGCCGTGGACTGGTCATAATCCATGTGTGGTTAGTGATGTTCACGCATTTATTTACTCGGTAATAAAAAGCATCAGCAGCAAAATGTTACTTAGCACTTTCCCAACGTAACATCAAAAACCGGCCAGTGCTATTCACAAAAATCGCCAATTAATTTTCATTATTTTTTTTCATGTTTTGCCTCAAAAACGTAGGTTATGACCACTCTTTGGAACAAGCTTGTTGAGCTCATTCCAATGAGGGGCTCATAACCAATGTTTTTAGCTCACCTGACTTTCACTCAGGATAGCTATAGTTATTACTCACCGTCTTTCGTCGTCCGTCATCCCTGAACATGGTGTTTGCGTCTTCTCCTCCCAAACCACTGAACCAATTTAATTGATATTTGAGATAATAGTTTGTTATGACATCGCAATTTGATTTTGTTCAAATCAAGGTGCCTCACCCCTTGGTAGGGCCACGCCCAAAAAGTGTGCTTAAATCTTAAAAAATCTTCTCATGAACTAGCAGTAGCAGAGACTTGAGACTTTGGAGTGCAGCTTCCTTTTGAGGTGTAGACTCCGATTTGTTCAAGAGAAGTTTGTGGGGCTATATTTGCCGTCGTTATGGGATGGGGAAGAATTTTTGCCCCTCCAAAATATTTTCCAAACCGAGAGGCAGATTTGGACCAAATTTGATATGAGGGCTTATTGGGTCATAAGTACTTAATTTATGCCCCAGTTTTTTTCCCGTTGCCCCATGGCAACCGCAGGAGCTAAAAATAGAAAAAAATTAAAACGCCCATATCTCCAAAACTTCACGGCACTGAGAATTCTTATTTGGTGTGAAGTTTCCTTAGGACCAACAGAATGGAATGGTCAAAAAAAATTACTATCGGTTTTGTCATGAGGTACTTTTCTGGGAAAAAGTGCGGAGTCAGCATTTTTTAACACTGTGGGTGATGGGAAAAACATTTAAGACTACTTTTCTCCCAAGCCACTGCTCCAAAAGCTTTCAGATTTCACATATAACATCTTTGGAAGATTGTTTCACATGTTTATTGAAATCAATTCCCTGGGTCCATATTTGGGCTCTCTATGGGAGCCCAAATGTTTAAATTAGTGCAGAATGAGGAATATTCTTTAAAAATCTTCTTTTTCAGATCTACCAATAAGAATCTTTTGATATTTGGTATGCAGCATCCTTAGGGAGGGGGGGGGGGGGGGGGTGGGGGTGAGATTAAAGTTTGTTCAAGCGAAGTCCCTGGGTTCATATTTAGGCTGAAAATTTGGGGTCCCGTTCTGGGCTTAGAAATTTTGGACCAAAATCCGGAAATTTTTTTTTGTTTTTTTATGCATTTCGGTCAATTTTAAGACAAAATTCTTTTTTTTACACTGAAAATTTGGGGGCCGGGTGGGTCCAAAATCCAGAAATTAGTTTTTTTTGTTTTTTATGCGTTTTGGTAAATTTTAAGAAGAAAAAAAAAATTTAGGCTGAAAATATTTTATTTGGGACTTCGAAAATTTCCAAACAAAAATAAAAAAAAAATCTGTTTTTTATGTGTTTATCTCAGTTTTGGGACATAAAAGTGCAGGAACTGAGAAACGCCCTAAAATTGATTCTCACAGCAGGTGTTTGTAAGGATCAATAGCTATACTCACAGACCCAAACAAATTTTAAGGCCTGAGATTTCAATTAATTCAGTGTGCTGCTGTATATCAAGAATATTTTGCATAAGTTCAGTAACCACCATTAGGCCAAAACAAAGTAAAACTCTGTTTCTCAAACATGGTCATTTTGTGTGCTGCATGCTCTCTTTTTATAACCATTGCAAACTTAAAAAAATAAAAATTAAATGGTTTATGTCTGATACTTTACTCCAGTTAATAAAATTGATAAATTTGTCCCCATGCACTCAAGGGATGCAATACATCACCACCCATGCTATTCTATAGCTTATGAGGCCTAAAATATAAAAAAAAACAAGAACTAATATCTTGGATAAGTTCAGTAACTACCATTATCTGATAGATATTAAGGGAGTTATTGCCCCTTTATTGAATTTTGTCCCAAATTTCATTGTTCATTGTTTGTGCAATAACAAGACAGAAGACCTCAGACTTTAATAAAGTTTGGTGGACTGCTTTATATTAACTGGTGGGTGCTAAATTATTGTTCAAAGGTGATTTGTAACATGAGTATTTTTTTCATCAAAGATACCATACCACCAGCAAGGGGAGGCTTAGTTTTGCAATTGTAACAAAGCAAATTTATATAGAAAATATTCTTTCTGCAATCTAGCAAACAAGCTATTTGTGGGTATTAATCTTTTACCCACAAGAAAAACGCCTTTCATTCTTTTTTATATTTTCACTTTTTGCTTCCAAAACATAGGTTATGACCCATTGGAACGAGCGCGACGAGATCGCTCCAATGAGGGGTCAGAACCTATGTTTTGGAAGCAAAAAATGAAAATTTTTAGTTATACGAGGATGTTTTTCCAGGTGCCGTCTGCAACTCAAGTTAGGTGATGGGTTAAAAAGTCAAACTAAGTGGCTAATTTGTGTGTGTGTGTGTGTGTCATATGATAAATAAAATATGAAATGAGTGTTTTTCTCATATAATATTTATGAAATGAGTCTTAAGAATTTTCCGTTTTGGCGAGTCCAAGCGGAGAATTCGGACGAGTTTCATAAATATTATATGAGAAAAACACTCATTTCATATTTTATTTATCATATGACACACACACACACACACAAATTAGCCACTTAGTTTGACTTTTTAACCCATCACCTAACTTGAGTTGCAGACGGCACCTGGAAAAACATCCTCGTATAACTAAAAATTTTCATTTTTTGCTTCCAAAACATAGGTTCTGACCCCTCATTGGAGCGATCTCGTCGAGCTCGTTCCAATGGGTCATAACCTATGTTTTGGAAGCAAAAAGTGAAAATATAAAAAAGAATGAAAGGCGTTTTTCTTGTGGGTAAAAGATTAATACAATATAACCCACCCAAAATAGGACAGATAACGTAAATTCTCCCTACTGAAATTAGGCTAAAGTGACCCAGTTGTAGTTTGTTTAGCCAATCAAATTGTCCAGTTTTGAAATTGACCAATGAAAGCTCCCAACTCTAATTATGCAAATTATGAAAATGTGGCCTAGTTGTATTTTGTTCAGCCAATCAAATTGTCTAGTTTTGAAATTGACCAATGAAATTGACAGAAGGCTTTATTTATCACTGATTAATATGAAAACAAAATATCAAATGTTTTAAAGTGAACAAAACGGACGAGTCATATGATAAAGTGTAATGCCACTGAAGTGGCTTTCAGCACTTTTCAAGAGAGCCATGCTATTATAAGTTATGGGGCTTTCAGTGGGCAGATATGGTGTGATATAAGGTGAAGTGAGATCAATATTAGGCGAGGCCGAAGGCCAGGCCTAATTTTGATCTTACCGAGCCTTATATCACACCATATCCACCCACTGAAAGCCCCATAACGTATTTATTATGCCTGTCCTTTGAAAGAGACACAACCATAAGTGTACCCAGATTTCTAGCACAAATATTCTGTTATCACTATCAGGGAATTCCCGGTTTTACGTCACGTGAAGGTCACGCTAGCAGCAGGCGCTGAAACAGAGGAGTTTTCTTCTCAATAAACAGGAATTTATATTAACAATTCACAACATTAATTCAGTGTTAAGTACTTGAAAAATAAAACAACTGGAGCAAATGGATTAACAATTCTTTCAAGAAGGTAAGTGGGAACAGTTTCATTCATTATTTGTTGTTAATGTCAATAATGGTGTTAATGTTTCCGACTCGGCAGTTCGCAAACACAGGCATATTTCCAGTAAAGTTTATGCATGTCATTTCTTTTTGTTAACCACACGAGTTTCAGAATCTTCAATGGGCATGAATAACTGTTCAATGTCAAAATTCCTGTCATCTTTATCCAAATCACTCAAAAATATTTGCATGAACTGAGAAGGGCAGATTATTCGGATAAGGATTCTCGCTTGAGTTCATCTCAGTCAGTGCCAGTTGGCTTCTATACATGTTGTTTTAGTGGTTTATTTATTGTATTTATTAGCTCACCGAAGGGAGCTTAACTTATCACTTGCCGTGCGTCATCGTCCATCGTCGTCCTTCATGAACTTTACATTATCGACTACTCCTCACAAACTACTGGATCAAATTGAACCAAATTTGGTGTGCATGTTCCCTATCATGTGCCAATTCAAACTTGTACAAATAAACTTACCGCACCCACAGGAGACACCACAAGGGGCATAACTCTGATAGCACCCATGAATTTCTTTCCAAAATTCAAAAAAATCTTCTTCTTCACATCCACCAGGCAGATTTCTTTTCTATTTGGTATACATCATCTCTAGGGGGGTCAGATTCAAGTTTGTTCAAATTGAGTCCCTGGGTTCAAATTTAGGCTCCCTATGGGAGCCCAAATTTTAACTTAGTGCAAAATGAGAATTATCCTTTCAAAATCTTCTTCTTCAGATCCACCAGTCAGAATCATTTCATATTTGATATACAACATCTCCAGGGAGGTCAGATTCTGGTTTGTACAAATCGAGTTCCTGGGTTCACATTTGTGCTCCCTATGAGAGCCTGAATTTTAACTTAGTGCAGTATGAGGACTTTTCTTTCAAAATCTTCTTCTTCATATCCACCAGTCAGAATAATTTCATATTTGGTATACAACATCTCCAGGAAGGTCAGATTCAAGTTTTTATAAATCGAGTTCCTGGGTTCACATTTGGGCTCCCTATGGGAGCCTGAATTTTAACTTAGTGCAATATGAGGACTTTTCTTTAAAAATCTTCTTCTTCAGATCTACCAATAAGATTCTTTTGATATTTGGTATGCAGCATCCTTAGGGGTGAGTTTCAAGTTTGTTCAAGCCAAGTCCCAGGGTTCATATTTAGGCTGAAAATTTGGTCCTGTTCCAAAATCCTGAAATTTTGTTGTTGTTTTTTTTATGTGTTTTGGTCAATTTTAAGACAATAAAATTTTTTTTTTTTACATTGAAAATTTGGGGACCGGGTGGGACTTGAAATTTTTGGACCAAAATCTGGAATTTTTTTTTTTTTTATGCATTGTGGTCAATTTTAAGACAAAAAAAAGTCTTAGGCTGAAAATATTTTGTTTGGGACTTCAAAAATTTCCGAACAAAAATAAAAAAATCTGTTTTTTATGCGTTTATCTCAATTTTGGGACGTAAAAGTGTAGGAACTGAAAATAGAAGGAAAATCCTGTGTATTATGTGGGCACAATCGCTTAATCTAGTTGGTATATGCTTTTCTTAGGAGGGACGTGTGCTGCTTATTCAAGTCAAGTCCCTGGTTTCATATTCAGACTACCATGTCAAATGAGTGCCCTCAGGCCCCCTGGGGCCTCTTGTGTACATTTGTTTATTAAAATTTCTCAAAGACTGGAAGAAACGTATTATAGTTTACGTTGCTCAACAGACACACACGCGAAATTATTTGTTGTTCGTTGAAAAACATCGAAGCGAGCGTTGGATGTAAAAAAACCCAAAATGTCAGAACTGACTGTATATAAGTTCTATATACGGTCAGCTCGATGATACACAGTCTCATATACGGTCACTAGATATTGAAGCTGATTGGTCAATAACAAATACTGGCATAATAATATTATTTCAGGTTGTTTAGATTTGTTAAAATACATAACAGAAAACATTGCAAGATCACCAGATGAAAAAAATGTGCTTGATGAAAATGGTCAAACAGTTCTACATCGACTTGTTACATCTGGGCAAGTGAATACAACCAACGGAGAGAGCGTACTCAGATATCTTTTGGCCAATGAGTTTTCAGTGTTGTTGAAAGATTCCAGTGGTAAAACACCCATAGAATACGTGAGAAAAAATGAGTCTGCATATGGTATTATTAAAAGTGCATTACCCAAAACAGGTATGTTCACAGGTGTCGAGGCTAAACATGGCTACCACTACAAGAATCGACCGGTACATGTACCACCGGTTCCCTCATGCTCAACCGGTATCTTTACTGAAGCTTTTGTCATACTGGTACTGGGACAAAATTATTTTGAACAGGCTGATAATCATGTATGACACACTTGCAGGATATACTATTACCGTATTTACTCTATGTATTGGGACACTCTATGATTTGGGACACACATTTTTCCAGAAAACTATATTTTTTTATGCTCTAAAGTTTGGGACATTCAGGAGATTTGTTTCCAGTTGGCTCATCGCTAGTAGCAGACGACACTCATAAAAGAAATTCTTGAGTAACTAAAAATTTTCATTTTTTGCTCCCAAAACATAGCTTATGATCCCTCATTGGAATGTGCGCATTAGCTTATGATCTCTCATTGTAACGTGCGCAAAGTGCTCGTTCCATTGAGGGATCATAAGCTATGTTTTGGAAGAAAAAAATGAAAATATAATAAACAATTGGACGGTGATTTTCGTATATAGTGATGGAAAACAAATCACACACAACTTTATTCAGCATCAAATCAAGACCAGGCTGTATTCTTTCCCCATTTTCTAAGAATTGGGACACCTGTGAAAATAATTATTTTTAGCTGTCCCAATACATAGAGTAAATACGGTAACTTATTTCTGAATGAACATTTTAAAACACTCTACAGGTGCATGTTCTGTCTGCACCACGACCTCAATAAGGCAGACCATTTTTACTTTTCAAAAGTCACATCAGAGACAATGAAAGAGCCGTCATCGGCTACTTCAAACAAATTATTCTGTGATGATATCAAAGTAATCATAAAGCACAATCTTCATGCTTGATGATTACTTTGGAGTCGCCTCAGAATAATTGGATATTTGTCTTGCAGTCTTTGGGACCGGGGTATTTTCCATGTGAGTTTCTGTCATCCGATTATGATATGCCATCCAACTGTTGATTTGTCTCGGTACAGTACAGGTTTTGGCGGGACAGGCTTTGTCCCGCCCCGGTACTGGTTACGTTGGAACTGACTGTACTTTGACATTCCTAGTTGAGGCCTGATTTAATCTAGCTCTCTTTTTAGGCAGATTAACTCTTTGACCCACCCCGAATAGCAGATAGAACTCGCAGCAGAATTATTTAATTAAAAATTTTCATTATTATTTCCCCAAATGAAATGCAGAAGGCATTAAGCATTATTCTTGTCCATTCTTTCAACTTGCCATTGGTCAATACGTACATCCGTAGGACCCAGATTTTGGTTTCAGTATGTATCCTTATTTTTTTTTCTAACTTTAAGATATCATCTAGAATAACAACTTTGGTCAGGTTTGCATTTGGCCATTTTCACATCCTGTTTTCTCAAGTTATTCCCTTTGATTTAGTGAAAAATTGTACATTTTAAAGTTTCCGGATAATAACTTGAGTATGCATTAACCCAATCAGATGATATCAAAATTTATTATTTTGAATATCATTTTTTAAGTTTTTTACAAAAATTTCAACAAAACCATATCATGTGACCTCTCATTGGAATGAGCTTGATGAGCTCGTTCCAAAGAGGGGTCACATGATATGGTTTTGTTGAAATGTTTGGAAAAATAGTATGGAATAATAGTATTTTTTCTGCTGCTGAATATGCATATTACGTGGGTGGATGTGGGTGATTCGTTGGGTAAAGGGTTAAAGCAAGATCACCCCACTATTGAAGCCGTTGAGAAGAAAGCACTCTGGTTGCTATGGGGATCACATGGGTCGTTTGTCATGTAGTTCGTATAGTTTTTGGCTAAGTTGTGAGGCTATATATTAATTTTCACCAAAACCAGCTCAAATTACCCATTTTCAAAGAACACATCCCAGTTGCTATGGAGCTCACGCAAAACTGGCCTTAAACTATTAGTTTCATTTTTTGTTAGAATTTAGTCCTAGACATACAATAAGATGAAAATATATGATATGTATATATGATAAGGCCTAAAAAAATTGAAAATTTGTTTCCCAGGCCCTCCCCATGGTATTTTTGGCTGCCACATACTCTCTTTTTATAACCAATATAAACTTGAAAAAAATTAAAAATTAAATGGTTTATGTCTGATATTTTACCTAAGTTAAAAAAATTGATAAATTTGTCCCTTGAGTGCAAGAAAGCTTTTCAATATTTAGCATTGCAAAGCCTTCTTGATCTCAAGGGGTTACAATACAATGTTTTCGTGCAAACCTTTAATGGAGGTTGAAAGTTCCTGGAATTATCAGATTGGTAGAAAATGAACTGAGCTTGGAAGTGTGAATAAAATTTTAAAGTGCATGTTTTGGAAAAGATATAAAATATTTTGGTGACTCTTGTCTTCTGAAATGTGTGAGAGAAGATTAAAATTGTGTGGGGGTAGGTAAAAATATGTCTATTTCATTCAGTGAGAAACTGGATGGGAATACAGGAAGCTCCAAATTTAAAGGCAAAATTCAAATGGCAAACTATATTTTTTTTTCAGTATCTTTTTTTTTCATGAGATGATAAACTAAGTGGATGGATGGTTGTTTTTGCCTAAATCAGCTTGATGAGATGTGGAGAGGAGGAAAGATTAGTACTGTCGTCAGTGGAAAAAAAATTCTGTATTGTAACCTAAAGCGGTATTTCTTGTGATTTCTGTCGAGTGATTTTTTTAGCTCAACTTTGGTGAAGCCAAATTTGAGCTTTTGTCATGGTCCGTCGTCTGTCTGTCCGTCTGTCCGTATGTCAACAATTGGATACGGCTCGGGCTAGAGGCCGTATATATGAACCGATCTTTACAAAACTTCTTGGGTACCTTTGTTATGACCGTGGGACGAGAACGGGTGTTTTTGGGTGCGGTCCGAAATTCAAGATGGCTGCCATCCGCCATTTTGTACCGACGATGCAGAAATCTGTTTTTTGTACAGAACTTCCATATGAAAGCTCTGATTTGAATATTTTTTTGTATGAATGTTTAGTACCATGGGATACATCACACATAATACTGGGTTTTTTCTCATGCGTAAATTGTACAAATTAGACTAATTTTGATATTTTTTGGTGTAACTTTCAGCACTGTAAGTGCAAATGCCAATACGGCTCGGGCTAGAGGCCGTATTTATGAACCGATCTTTATGAAACTTCTTGGATACCTTTGGTATCACCGTGGGACAGGAACGAGTGTTTTTGGGTGCGGTCCGAAATTCAAGATGGCTGATGGCAGCCATTTTGTACAAAATTAGGTGCAATCAGATTTTTGCACAGAACTTCCATATGAAAGTGCTGATTTGAATAATTTTTTGTGTGAATGTTTAGTACCATGGGATTCATCACATATAATACTGGTTTTTTTCTCGTGCAGAAATTATGCAAATTAGATGAACTTTGATTTTTTCAGTGCGACTTACACACACGGCTCAGACTAGAGTCTGTATTTATGAACTGATCTTCACGAAATGTCTTGGGTACCTTTGTTATCATCCTGGGACGAGAACGAGTGTTTCTGGGTGCGGTCTAATATTCAAGATGGCTGCCAGTGGCCATTTTGTACCGAAATTAGGTCTAATCAGTTTTTTGTACACAACTTCTATACAGCTCAGACTAGAGGCCATATTTATGAACCAATCTTTACGAAACTTCTTGGGTACCTTTGTTATCACCGTGGGATGAGAGCGAGTGTTTTTGGGTGTGGTCCGAAATTCAAAATGACCACCAGCAGCCATTTTGTACCAAAATTAGTGCAATCAGTCTTTTGTACAGAACTTCTGTATGAAAGTTCTGATTTGAATAAATTTTTGTATGAATGTTTAGTAACATGGAATACATCACATATTGTAAGGTTTTTTTTTTCGCGCAGAAATTATGCAAATTAGATGAACTTTGATTTATTCAGTGCTACTTACACAATGTAAGCACACATGTCAATATGGCTCAGGGTAGAGGCTGTATTTATGAACAGATCTTCACAAAACTTCTTGGGTACCTTTGTTATCACCTTGGGACGAGAATGAGTGTTTCTGGGTACAGTCCAAAATTCAAGGTGGCTGCCAGTGGCCATTTTGTACCGAAATCAGGTCCAATCAGTTTTTTGTCACAAGTTCTATACAGCTCGTATTTATGAACTGATCTTCACAAAACTTCTTGGGTACCTTTGTTTTCACCTTGGGACAGGAACGAGTGTGTTTTGGGGTGCCTTTGTTATCACTGTGCTATGAGAACAAATATTTTGGGGTTCAGTCAGACCCACTCTGGGATTCAAAGATTTCTTTTCTAGTTTAGCATCTGACTGTCACCCACCTTTACAATACTTTACCTATACATTTGTTACAGGCAACGGTCAGTATTTATGTACAGACCGTTACAATACTTTATATGTACCTTTGTTATCAGGTCATTAACTAGATGTTTGTCATTGCTGTGTCACATACTATACATGTACATGTCTTTGTCTTGACAAGTTGAGCTGCAGTGTCATTGACACTTTCATTTAAAAAAAGTTTTGAATGTTGGGTCTATGGTGTTATTACTTTGATGACTGAAGCCAAGTCGGTTTGTACTTGGATGAGAATTTTAGAAAAAAGGTAATTTTGAAGATGTTGTACGCTCATTTTTAGCTTAACTTGACAAAGTCAAGATAAGCTATTGCCATCACACGTGCGGAAGTCTGTTAGTCTGTTCACATTTTCCTTTAGCACAGGCTACACCCCGCAGTTCTTGTCTGATCGTCATGAAATATCATATGCGGGTTTGGGGTCATGTCTAGATGAGAACGTCCCCTTTTGGTTGCGATCGGTCAACCGGTATGGCTGCCCGAGCCCAAAACCCCAAAACCATTAGCACAATCTACAGGTCGTATTTATTAAGAGATTTCATCGTAACTTGGTAGGATGCCATTGTATAATGCCTAGATGAGAACGTCCGCTTTTGGTCATGATCTGTCAACCGTGATGGCTGCCCAAGCCTGAAACCCAAAAATTTTTAGCACAGTCTGCAGGTCATATTTTATATGGAGGGATTTCATTGTAACTTGGTAGGATGTCTCCGGATGATGTCTAGATGAAAACTTCCCCATTTGGTCGCGATTTGTCAACCATGACGACTGCCCAAGCCCAAAACCGAAAACCTTTAGCACAGTTTACAGGTCATATTTATGGAGGGATTTCATTGTAACTTGGTAGGTTGACTTCATATAATGTCTAGATGAGACAGTCCCCTTTTGGATGTGATTGGGCAACTGTGATGACTACAGGGGCCTGAAGCCTGCAAACCTTTAGCACAGTCTACAGGTCATATTTATGAAGGGATTTCATTGTAACTTGGTAGGATGACTCCAAATAATATCCAGATGAAAACATCCCCTTTTGTTCGCGATCATGCAGCCTTGATAGATACCTGAGTCAAAAAACCTTTAGCATAGTCCATAGGTCATATTTATGTAAGGTCCCCGTGGGAACCCCGGGAAGTAAGCAGCACTTGTTTACTGTGGTAAACCAGTTCCGCTTCACTAGTAAAATGGGACCCAGTCACCAATGCTTGGGGTGAAAGTCCTCTAAAATGGGCAACATGTTGATCAACGATTGACTAAACTTGACTTCATCTCCATGTTGTGTCACGATTAGCCATGGTGCATAAATATGTGACGTTAACCACCAACAAACAAACAAACATTTATGTAAGGATTTCATTGTAACTTGTTAGGTTGACTCCATATAATGTCTAGATGATGACATCCCCTTTTGATCGTGATTGGCCAACTGTGACGGCTACAGGTGCCCGAAGCCCGAAAACCTTGAGCACAGTCTACAGGTCATATTTATGAAGGGATTTCATTGTAACTTTGTCGGATCACTCCAGATGATGCCCAAATAAGAATTCCCCTTTTGGTTGCGATCATTCAACCATGTTGGCTGCCTGAGCTCAAAGCCTGAAAATCTTTAGCACAGTTTACAGGTCATATAAATTTTATGAAGGCATTTCATTGTAACTTGGTAGGTTGACTTCATATAATGTCTAGATGAGAAAGTCCCCTTTTGGACACGATTGGGTAACTGTGATGGCTACAGGGGCCCGAAGCCCGAAAACCTTTAGCACAGTCTATAGGTCATATTTATGAAGGGATTTTGTAGTAGCTTGGTAGGATGACTCCGAACAGTGTCTAGATGAGAATGTCCCCTTTGGTCGCGATCATTCAGCCTTTATGGCTTTCCGAGCCCAAAAACCTTTAGCATAGTCTATAGGTCGTATTTATGGAAGAATTTTATTGTAACTTGTTAGGTTGACTCGATATAATGCCGAGATGATGACATCCCCTTTTGGTCGTGATTGGTAAACTGTGACGGCAACAGGGGCCTGAAACCTTGAGCACAGTCACCAGGTCATATTTATGACGGGATTTCATTGTAACTTTGTAGGATCACTCCAGATGATGCCTAGACGAGAATGTCCCCTTTTGGTTGCGACCATTCAACCATGATGGCTGCCCGAGCCCAAAGCCTGAAAACCTTTAGCAAAGTCTACAGGTCATATTTATGAAGGGATTTCATTGTGTCTTGGTAGGATGACTCCAAATAATGTCAAGATGAGAACGTCATCATTTGGTCGCGATCATTCAGCCTTGATGGCTGCCCAAGCCCAAAAACCTTTAGCATAGTCTATAGTCATATTTATGTAAGGATTTCATTGTAACTTGTTAGGTTGACTTGATATAATGGCTTTATGATGACAACCCCTTTTGATCATGATTGGTCAACTGTAACGGCTACAGGGGCCCGAAGCCCAAAAACCTTAGCACAGTCTATAGATCATATTTATGAAGGGATTTCATTGTAGCTTTGTGGGATCACTCCAGATGATGCCCAGATGAGAATATCCCCTTTGTTTGTGATCATTCAACCATGATGGCTGCCCAAGCCCAAAACCCCAAAACCTTTAGCACAATCTACAAGTCATATTTATGAAGTGATTTCATTGTAACATGGTAGTTTGACTTCATATAATGTCTAGATGAGAACGTCCCCTTTTGGACGCGATTGGGCAACTGTGATGGCTATAGAGTCCCGAAGCCCGAAAATCTTTAGCACAGTCTACAGGTCATATTTATGAAGGGATTTCATTGTAACTTGGTAGGATGACTCCAAATAATGTCTAGATGAGAATGTCCCATTTTGGCCGTGATCATTCAGCCTTGATGGGTGCCCGAGCCCAAAAACCTTTAGCATAGGCAAAAGGTTATATTTATAGAAGGATTTCATTGTAACCTGTTAGGTTGACTCCATATAATGCCTAGATGATGACATCCCCTTTTGGTCGTGATTGGTCAACTGTGACGGCTTTAGGGGCCCGAAGCCCGAAAACCTTGAGCACAGTCTACAGGTCATATTTGTGAAGAGATTTCATTGTATCTTCATAGGATCACTCCAAATGATGCCCAGATGAGAATGTCCCCTTTTGGTTGCGATCACTCAACCATGATGGCTGCCTGAGCTCAAAGCCCAAAAACCTTTAGCACAGTCTTCAGGCCATATTTATGAAGGGATTTTGTTGTAACTTGGTAGGTTGACTTCATATAATGTCTAGATGAGAATGAGAACGTCCCCTTTTGAACGCAATTGAGAGACTGACGGCTACAGGAGCCTGAAGCCCGAAAACCTTTAGCACAGTCTACAGGCCATATTTATAAGGGATTTCAATGTAACTTGATAGGATGACTCGTTTTGGAATAATTTCACTGTAACTTGGTAACTTTCGTTGATATACGTTAACTGTGAGGAGCACATACATTAACTGTGAGGTCATATTAACCCACCCCTCAGCTCTTTAGTACAGTGTACACCTCATATTATTTTTATCAAAAACATAGCATACAGAGAACAGAAATGAACATATTCCCAATTATCACAATTCTTGTCTCATTTCATAATCCTTTCATAAACATTGAACATTATCTTTTTCATCAAACACAACACACAAGTTAAGCTACAGTGTCATTGTCACTTTCATTCATGAAAAATAGCCTATTTCTGAGTGCCCATATGCATAAAATGCTAGCCAAATGAATAGTGAATCTAAGGTGGAGAAAAGATGATACAGTTTGGTTATTTTGTTGTGTATGCAATCAATCAGAGGCAGGCCAATATGAAATGGCATTATTAATTGAGCTAAATGTTATTATCTGTGCAAAATAAGCAGGTTTTAACCCCCTATGGCCAAACTTGGAATGGACCATATTTTCAATGTGAAAAACATCCAGTCAAGTTTTATTGATTTCCACCTGCTAACTAACCCCCATCCCCAAATATAGTTAGTAGAAGTATCATTTCTTCCTATTCCAGAATTTAACCCCCTCTGTCTATATATGCTTGCTGAATGTATGATTTGTCACATTCTGCAGTGTGAGAAACAGTCATTGAACAGGGATTTTTCTTTATTTTGGCAGGTGTGATGGTCAAATTAATCAGATATATCCTGTTTCAGGCCGTGAGTTCATTCAAATGGTGTTTTGATGAGATGCATAGGAGGTTTTTACTCCATGAGAGCAATTCGGGTGTGTCACTACAAGATATTTCTATGTTGAAATAACTATTTTCACTTATTTTTTAACAGAGCTGTAGCTACATTATTACCCTTGATTGCTGGACAATCTGGGCAATTTTCTAATCATATTTTGGAGAAAAGCTCTGCTTTGATGTGTTTTTTGTACCCAAGAGTGCAAAAACTACCTTTTTATACGCCCGTTTTGAAAAACGGATGTATTATGTTATGGCATTTTCCGTCTGTCTGTCCGGCCATAAACAATTTTTGTGTTGCCTACTCCTCCAAAAGTTTACATGCTACATTGTTCAAACTTCGTACACGTGTTGATCAGTAATTGCCGTTGTTTATGTGACAAGCAGACCTGTTAACCTCTGAAGGTGACTGTCAGTGAGATTTTGATGAACTCTCAGTGAGATTTTGATGAGCTCTCAGTGAGATTTGGATGCTTGTCAGTGAGATTTTTGCGCGTGGCCAATACATCAATATTTTCCTTGTTATGTGTCCCACGGTCCCCCCCCCCAAACTCAAATGCATTATATTTCATTTTAATAATTTATTTTAACACTCTTAATGGTATTTGTCAGTAAAAGCATACAAATATGGATATCACTGGTCCAAGCTCCCACCCCCCGACACACACACAAATGTGGGTGGATACCTATCTAGCCTTTGCCTGTACCTGCCTCCTCCCATAACCTGCCCCCCTCCCCCCACCACCCCACCCCCTCAGTCCAGCCATTTTTCCTTGCTCATGCAAGCGTGCTTCCATACATGGAGGCTGAAACATCTTGGGCCGAAACATCCCAGGACCAAAACGTTCAAGAACCAACACAAGCATTCTTTCTTTGTTCATGCCATTTATTCTTGTAAATTCTTTGTTCAATCTGTACATTTTTAGTGAAAAAATGTTTATTCTTATTATCGTTTGACAGGTTTTGTTGTACAAAAAAATTTCTCAATGCTAACAATACATATCGTTTTGTTTAAAAAAAACCCCACCTGTTGTTGCCAGTACCATGAAGTTGTGTGTGATTGTGGTAATTTTGTTTTTTTGAATTTTGAATTGTGTTTATTTAAAAAAATATTTGATCTGTGTTTTATATTACTCAAGTTAGAGAAGGTGCCATCAGTATTCATAACTCCCATTGTGAAAAAAGCAAACAAAATAATCCTGTTGGTTCAAAATGAAGACAAAATACACCCCTGTACATTATTCTGAATCTGTTTGTGTATAAGTAAGGGGAGGTAACTTAATTCTTGTGATACCTCAGAACAGATTTTTTTCAGTTTTCAACAAACTTTCAATTAGGCCATAAAAAAGAACCTCTGTTTCTAAGGCCCACGCGCATGGTCATTTTTGGTGCACATGCAACCTTTTTATGACACCAAAAAATCTTCAAAAAAAATTTGAGATATTGTGCTCATTTCGGTAAATCGATATCGATGCGTTCGCAAATTTTAAATTAACACACTTCAAGCTTTTTCTACATCATACTTTAATAAAGTGGGTGAGTTTTAGCAATATTCATGACAGAAAGTGTTTTATTCTGTAAAAGGTAAGTCATAATGACAGAAGAAGGAAGATGTCTTTCAGTCCTACAACAAACAGTCACAAAGGGGAAAGGTCGATTCGCACCACGTTTGATTCGCACCAATCCTCAGAAAGTGTGCAGAGTCAGGTGCTATGTTGAATGGAACACAGTCTCCTGGCATTTATTTTTAGTAACATTTGTATTGTAAATGGCCGTCATTGGGAATTTGTGTACTGTTATTTGAAACCGTTATGAGTTTCCCAGTTAATTTAAATAAATGCATTTGAGATGCAGGACAATTGGATAACTAATAGTAACCATTGCTTGATATAAAAGTAACAGTCATAGTTGAAAATAAATCGCATATAGGCAGGTATGTGCGCTCAAATTGGTTAATAAAAACACGCAAACATTCGTTTTGTATTTCATTTTCAGATTTCCGAAAAATATGATTTATGGATGAACTGCCCGTTCAAATGGGTTGTGATAATTTTGAATATAATGGGGGAAAATTGCGATTCACGATTTTATTAGGCAGGTTGTGAAGGGATTTTTTTTTTTTTGGTAAAATAAATCTCTGAAAGTTGGCACTTCGACATTTGATTTGTCCCAGAGACGTTTCAACCCGAGTTGTTTCACCCACGAGGCGTTTCCTCCTGTGTTATAATTTTCACGTTTCACTGAAAAAACAAACATTCAAACCCCACTTCATTTATGACCCAACACCCCTATGGTGAATAACCAATATATTTTCGAAATTTTGCGTGGTCCACCAGGTGTTTGGGTGGGCGTCAAATTACCACAAACAACCTCTCGGTGAGAAAATAAAAAAAAAAAAAAAAAAATGCCCGCCCGCATGCTTTTTGGGAAAAAATGGCCTGAGAAACAGAAATCAACTTTGTATGGCCTTATATTTTTTTTTTATACAAAACGGGTAAATTTGGTATGAACCATAACAATAGTATATATAATAGGTCAGCTGAAGTTAATTATACTTGAGAGATTATATTTTTATTTAATTTATATTTTGAGTTTTATATATAATTTTGATTTCACGTAACCACGACAGTATGAGAATATATTTGGCAAACAATGCATTTCATAAAAACATGTGGACATGTTTCATAAATAAATATTTAAACTGACCGCCCTGGAGCACATAATGTGTCCCCATTGTTATAAACAATATGGCTCTTGCTTGTTTTGTTTTCAAAACAGTCTTTCATGTAGCATGAATCAAACTGGATATTACAACTCGGGGGTATTAATTCATATTTATTTTTGAGCAGCTATTTTTGCAGGGATCACATCAGGTAATAATAATAATTGGGTCCTCTTCCTTGCCCCAAAAACCTTGGAACAAAACGTTCCAGTCCAGCATGGTTTTATGAAAATAAGGTCTTTAAAAACAGACTATAATGTACTCATTTTCGAAATGCTACTTTCAATTTCCATGACATTTCCATCAACAACATGGGAATTCATGTTCACAATTCTCGGAACTCAGAATTGGTAAAACTCTATGTGTATCTTTGATAAATTATCGTTTCCAACAAGTATTCTGCGTCATAAATTTATATATGGTGGCCAACTTGACAATTTGTTTAATTTTCAAAATAGAACACAAGACTCGCCATTGAAAGATGCAGAATTTTGCTGAAACCGAGTCGATCACAGCCGAATCTGACGTCATTGAACACAATCACACAAATGTTTGTAATCTTGTGTGTCTGAGATTTCAGAAATTTGTAAACAGTAAAATGTGAAAAGTGTCAAATCGGGAGAAAATAGGATGTGACTGTGAGAGCATTAGTTGGTGCCTCAAACCGGGAGACTCACAGTGAAACCGGGAGAGTTAACAGGTTTGGTGACAAGTGCAGGTAACTCCATTTTGTATTTCCAGAGTTGTGCCCCCTTTTAGTACTTAAAACATTACAGTATTGTGTCGCCTACTCCTTCAACATTTTACATGCTATATTGTTCAAACTTTGCACACATGGTGATCACCAATTGCCGTTGTGCATGTGTCAAGAGCAGGTACCTCAGTTTTGTATTTCCAGAGTTATGCCCCTTTTTGTACTTAAACTTTACAGTATTGTGTCGCCTTCTCCTTCAACATTTTACATGCTATATTGTTCAAACTTTGCACACATGTTGACCACCAACTGCCATTGCGTGTGTGACAAGAGCAAGTAACTCTCTTTTGTATTTCCAAAGTTATGCCCCCTTTTAGTACTTAAAACATTACAGTTTTGTGTCGCCTACTCTTTCAACATTTTACATGCTATATTGTTCAAACTTTGCACACATGGTGATCACTAATTGCCGTTGTGCATGTGACAAGGGCAGATAACTCCTTTTATATTTCTAGAGTTATGCCCCTTTTAGTACTTAAAGCATTACAGTATTGAGTCGCCTTCTTCTTCAACATGTTACATGCTATATTGTTCAAACTTTGCACACCTGTTGATCACCAATTGCAATTGTACATGTGACAAGAGCAGGTAACTTTGTTTTGTACTTCCAGAGTTATGCCCCTTTTTATTACTTGAAACATTACACTATTGTGTCATCTACTCCAACATGTTACTTGCTTTATTGTTCAAACTTTGCACCCATGTTGATCACCATTTTATTTTTAAATGACGAGAATCCTTGCTGTTTATAGCCATTATGATCCTCACAATGTCCTTCTCCTTGGCACCACCTATTGTCAATCGTTATCAATGAAGTTAACCTGTCAATGAATGGATGCTACCATTGTAAACTGCGAGGAGAATCTTCTACAGCAGTCTTGTTTTTATTTTGTGAAGACCTCAGATAGATTAATATGAAAATGTAAAAACAGGTGAATTACCCTTTACCCCAGACACGACAGGCCAATGGGAAATGTTTGGAGGGGTGGGTGGACAGACATAGTCGAGTCAACAAAAATTTCAGACTTCACCCCAGAGAAACTTGTGCATGTTCCAATTTTGATGGGTGTATGTTGCCCACGCTAGGCGGTGCTCTTGTTCGAAATTTCTAGATGCACAAAATCAGTACACTGTATGCTACTGCTTCTCTCATATTGAAACCTTCACTTCGCTTAACATTTCTATTTTCACAATCAAACATGCAGCTCCAAGGGGTTAATCTGTAATAGTTTGGTCCATTATATGCGTTTTGTTATTCTCAAAGTGATGGCTTCACAAGAATGTAGAAATCTGTCTAATAAACGGCATTTTGTGTGCTTCCTCTGTCCTTGGTGTTTCATTTGTCATTTTTCTTACCAAATACTGCTACAACCACCATAAAAACCAGCATTCTGTTCATGTAGAAGGCAATATGCCATCCTTTGTTATAAACCAATTTAATAGAGATACCTGGTAGTTTAAAAGACTGTTTCATTAGAAAGATTTCAGTTAAAATGAGTTGTTGGACCTGGCTAGAATGAGCTACTGCACTGATCCCATCCAAGTTCCGCAACATTTTTATACCCCCACTTTCGAAGAAAAATACATGCGTCTGTCCATCCTTCCGTCAGTATGTCCGTCTGTCCATCTGTCTGTGCGTCCGTGTGTGAGTCCGTCCGAGAATATTCATAACTTAAGTAAATTATTATTTTTTATAATATTTGTTGGTCATAGGTATGCCCACACTAGTTATTTTTTTTTTTTATTACTTGTTCACTTAGAAATTGTGTCCGTCCAAGCCAAATTTTAGTGCGTCCGTCCAAGCCTGTATCTCGGGTATCGAATCGAATGTTCTATTGCAATGAAATTTGCCACGAACACTGCTTATGGTATAGGCTTTAAAAAAAAGATTCAATGATATTTCTCATATTCTCCTTTATAGAGTTATCACCCTTTTTTTACTTAGAAATTGTAGGAAATAGACATTATTTGTCTGTTCAGCCTGTATCTCAGGTATGGGTTATCGGATTTCAGTGAAATATGGCATGCAGTTTGCCTATGACAAAGGCTTCTGCCTCATTGCATAAAACCTCCAAACACCAAACATTTTCCCAAACCTTTTCACTTAGAAATCGTTGGAAATTGTTGAAAACTTTCGAAGAAAATGGAAGGGGGGGGGGGGGTATACTGGATTGCTTCCTTCCATTTGTGCATCCGTCAGTCAGTCCGTACGAGAATATAAATAATATTTGTTGGTCAAAGGTATGCTCACACTAGGCTGTACACCATGTGGGGGTATGCACAGGACGAAAGTCCAGCTCTTGTTTTTCTTGATAATGTCAAACAAGTGGAGATAGAGTGGATTTGGCATGTGGTTGAATGTACTATGCTGGCTTGAAACTTGAGAATGTGGGTCAAATGAAGAAAAGTTGTGATATTGTACAAAATTGAGAGACTCCAAACTGAATTGTGGTTTTATTTGGGAAAATTATCTTTTTTTACCCCCCCCCCCCCCCCCCCCCCCCCCCCCCCCCCCCCCCCCCCAGTTTCATCAATCCTGATCAATTTAATTTGGATATTTGGCTCCCATCAGTACCACTGGATGCCTCATATGGTTAGTACTCACACATTTTTTTTTATAACATTCAGTACACAGAGCATACCAGTTCTTAATCTGGTATCAGTACAAAACCAGGGGAAATTTCCACTTTCATCTCATTTTGGCAGTGCCTGTTTTACCCAAATGTATGATTTTTTAATTTTCCAAGTATCTGCTTAACTCTGTGCACTGTATATGTGGGAAACAGTTGGGGATTCTGACACTAGAATTGAAGTATGTGGACTCAAAGGGGTTGGATGTAGGCTTTTCTGCTAAACTGGTTGCAGGGGTAGGGGTCATATAGCCAGCACTGCTTGTTCTTTTGTTTCTTTCTTCATTCAGGTCACATGATTATCTCATGTTAGGGTGTCTTCTGTCATATGGTGTACTTCTACTGCAAATTGTACTTTATCCAAACATCTTTATGAAACAAAAGTACATTTTTTTTCATTTTTAGCTTAACTTGACATAGTCAATATAAGCTATTGCCATCACGCGTGCGGAAGTCTGTTTGTCTGTGAGTCTGTTACTCTGTGAGTCTGTTAGTCTGTGACGTCTGTTCACATTTTCCTTTAGCACAGGCTACACCCCGCAGTTCTTGTCTGATCGTCACAAAATTTCATATGCAGGTTTGGGGTCATGTCTAGATGAGAACGTCCCCTCTTGGTCGAGATCGGGCAACTGGTATGGCTGCCCGAGCCCAAAACCCGAAAACCGTTAGCACAGTCTACAGGTTGTATTTATGAAGGGATTTCATTGTACCTTGGTAGGATTCCTCTGTATAATGCCTAGATGAGAACGTCCCCTTTTGAGCATGATCTATCAACCGTGATGGCTGCCCAAGCCCGAAACCCAAAAACTTTTAGCACAGTCTGCAGGTCACGTTTAATATGGAGGGATTTCATTGTAACTTGGTAGGATGACTCCTTATGATGTCTAGATGAGAATTTCCCCATTTGGGCATGATCTGCCAACCGTGACGACTGCCCAAGCCCAAAACCCGAAAACCTTTAGCACAGTCTACAGGTCATATTTTTTGAGGAATTTCATTGTAACTTGGTGGGTTGACTTCATACAATGTCTAGATGAGAAAGTCACCTTTTGGGCGTGATTGGGCAACTGTGACGGCTGCAGGGGCCCAAAGCCCGAAAACCTTTAGCACAGTCTAGAGGTCATATTTATGAAGGGATTTCATTGTAACTTGGTAGGATTACTCGAAATAATATCTAGATGAGAACGTCCCATTTTGATCGCGATCATGCAGCCTTGATGGGTGCCCGAGCCCAAAAACCTTTAGCATAGGCAAAAGGTCATATTTATGGAAGGATTTCATTGTAACCTGTTAGGTTGACTCCATGTAATGCCTAGATGATGACATCCCTTTTGGTCGTGATTGGTCAGTTGTGATGGCTACTAGTGCCCGAAGCCCGAAAACCTTGAGCACAGTCTACAGATCACATTTATGAAGGGATTTCATTGTAACTTCTTAGGATCACTCCAGATGATGCCCAGATGAGATTGTCCCCTATGGTTGCGATCATTCAACCATGATGGCTGCCCAAGCTCGAAGCCCGAAACCCAAAAATCTTAAGCACAGTCTACAGGTCATATTTATGAAGGGATTTCATTGTAACTTGGTAGGTTGACTTCATATAATGTCTAGATGAGAACGTCCCCTTTTGGACATGATTGGGCAACTTTGACGGATAAAGGTGCCCGAAGCCCGAAAACCTTTTGCACTGTCTCCAGGTCATATTTATGAAGGGATTTCATTGTAACTTGGTAGGATGACTCCAAATAATGTCTAGATGGGAACGTCCCATTTTGGCCGTGATCATTCAGCCTTGATGGGTGCCCGAGCCCAAAAACCTTTAGCATAGTCTACAGGTCATATTTATGAAGGGATTTCATTGTAACATGGTAGGTTAACTTCATATAATGTCTAGATGAGAACGTCCCATTTTGGCCATGATCATTCAGCCTTGATGGCTGCCCGAGCCGGAAGCCCAAAAACCTTTAGCACAGTCTACAGGTCATATTTATGAAGGGATTTCATTGTAACATGGTAGGTTAACTTCATATAATGTCTAGATGAGAACGTCCCATTTTGGCCATGATCATTCAGCCTTGATGGGTGCCCGAGCCCAAAAACCTTTCGCATAGGCAAAAGGTTATATTTATAGAAAGATTTCATTGTAACCTGTAAGGTTGACTCCATATAATGCCTAGATGATGACATCCCCTTTTGGTCGTGATTGGTCAACTGTGATGGCTACAGGTGCCCGAAGCCCGAAAACCTTGAGCACAGTCTACAGGTCATATTTATGAAGGGATTTCATTGTAACTTCGCAGGATCACTCCAGAGGATGCCCAGATGAGATTGTCCCCTTTGGTTGCGATCATTCAACCATGATGGCTGCCCAAGCTCGAAGCCCGAAGCCCAAAAATCTTAAGCACAGTCTACAGGTCATATTTATGAAGGGATTTCATTGTAACTTGGTAGGTTGACTTCATATAATGTCTAGATGAGAACGTCCCCTTTTGGACATGATTGGGCAACTTTGACGGATAAAGATGCCCGAAGCCCGAAAACCTTTTGCACTGTCTACAGGTCATATTTATGAAGGGATTTCATTGTAACTTGGTAGGATGACTCCAAATAATGTCTAGATGGGAACGTCCCATTTTGGCCGTGATCATTCAGCCTTGATGGGTGCCCGAGCCCAAAAACCTTTAGTATAGGCAAAAGGTTATATTTATAGAAGGATTTCATTGTAACCTGTTAGGTTGACTCCATATAATGCCTAGATGATGACATCCCCTTTTGGTCGTGATTGGTCAGTTGTGATGGCTACTAGTGGCCGAAGCCCGAAAACCTAGAGCACAGTCTACAGGTCATATTTATGAAGGGATTTCATTGTAACTTCGCAGGATCACTCCAGAGGATGCCCAGATGAGATTGTCCCCTTTGGTTTGCGATCATTCAACCATGATGGCTGCCCGAGCCCGAAGCCCGAAAACCTTTAGCACAGTCTACAGGTCATATTTATGAAGGGATTTCATTGTAACTTGGTAGGTTGACTTCATATAATGTCTAGATGAGAACGTCCCCTTTTGGACATGATTGGGCTACTGTGACGGCTAAAGGTGCCCGAAGCCCGAAAACCTTTAGCACAGTCTACAGGTCATATTTATGAGGGGATTTCATTGTAACTTGGTAGGATGACTCCAAATAATGTCTAGACGAGAACGTCCCATTTTGATCGCGATCATTCAGCCTTGATGGGTGCCCGAGCCCAAAAACCTTTAGTATAGGTAAAAGGTCATATTTATGGAAGGATTTCATTGTAACCTATTAGGTTGACTCCATATAATGCCTAGATGATGACATCCCCTTTTGGTCGTGATTGGTCAGCTGTGATGGCTACAAGTGCCCGAAGCCCAAAAACCTTGTGCAAAGTCTACAGGTCATATTTATGAAGGGATTTCATTGTAACTTCGTAGGATCACTCCAGATGATGCCCAGATGAGATTGTCCCCTTTGGTTGCGATCAGTCAACCACGATGACTGCCTGAGCCCAAAGCCCGAAAACCTTAAGCACAGTCTACAGGTCATATTTATGAAGGGATTTTATTGTAACTTGGTAGGATGCCTCTGTATAATGCCTAGATGAGAATGTCCCCTTTTGAGCATGATCTATCAACTGTGATGGCTGCCCAAGCCCGAAACCCAAAAACTTTTAGCACAGTCTGCAGGTCATGTTTAATGTGGAGGGATTTCATTGTAACTTGGTAGGATGACTCCTTATGATGTCTAGATGAGGATTTCCCCATTTGGGCATGATCTGCCAACCGTGACGACTGCCCAAGCCCAAAACCCGAAAACCTTTAGCACAGTCTACAGGTCATATTTTTTGAGGAATTTCATTGTAACATGGTGGGTTGACTTCATACAATGTCTAGATGAGAAAGTCACCGTTTGGGCGTGATTGGGCAACTGTGACGGCTACAGGGGCCCAAAGCCCGAAAACCTTTAGCACAGTCTAGAGGTCATATTTATGAAGGGATTTCATTGTAACTTGGTAGGATTACTCGAAATAATATCTAGATGAGAACGTCCCATTTTGATCGCGATCATGCAGCCTTGATGGGTGCCCGAGCCCAAAAACCTTTAGCATAGGCAAAAGGTCATATTTATGGAAGGATTTCATTGTAACCTGTTAGGTTGACTCCATGTAATGCCTAGATGATGACATCCCTTTTGGTCGTGATTGGTCAGTTGTGATGGCTACTAGTGCCCGAAGCCTGAAAACCTTGAGCACAGTCTGCAGGTCATATTTGTGAAGGGATTTCATTGTAACTTCTTAGAATCACTCCAGATGATGCCCAGATGAGATTGTCCCCTATGGTTGCAATCATTCAGCCATGATGGCAGCCCGAGTCGGAAGCCCAAAAACCTTTAGCACAGTCTACAGGTCATATTTATAAAGGGATTTCATTGTAACATGGTAGGTTAACTTCATATAATGTCTAGATGAGAACGTCCCCTTTTGGACATGATTGGGCTACTGTGACGGCTAAAGGTGCCCGAAGCCTGAAAACCTTTAGCACAGTCTACAGGTCATATTTATGAGCGGATTTCATTGTAACTTGGTAGGATGACTCCAAATAATGTCTAGATGAGAACGTCCCATTTTGGCCGTGATCATTCAGCCTTGATGGGTGCCCGAGCCCAAAAACCTTTCGCATAGGCAAAAGGTTATATTTATAGAAGGATTTCATTGTAACCTGTAAGGTTGACTCCATATAATGCCTAGATGATGACATCCCCTTTTGGTCGTGATTGGTCAACTGTGATGGCTACAGGTGCCCGAAGCCCGAAAACCTTGAGCACAGTCTACAGGTCATATTTATGAAGGGATTTCATTGTAACTTCGCAGGATCACTCCAGAGGATGCCCAGATGAGATTGTCCCCTTTGGTTGCGATCATTCAACCATGATGGCTGCCCAAGCTCGAAGGCCGAAGCCCGAAGATCTTAAGCACAGTCTACAGGTCATATTTATGAAGGGATTTCATTGTAACTTGGTAGGTTGACTTCATATAATGTCTAGATGAGAACGTCCCCTTTTGGACATGATTGGGCAACTTTGACGGATAAAGGTGCCCAAAGCCCGAAAACCTTTTGCACTGTCTACAGGTCATATTTATGAAGGGATTTTATTGTAACTTGGTAGGATGACTTCAAATAATGTCTAGATGAGAACGTCCCATTTTGGCCTTGATCATTCAGCCTTGATGGGTGCCCGAGCCCAAAAACCTTTAGCATAGGCAAAAGCTTATATTTATAGAAGGATTTCATTGTAACCTGTTAGGTTGACTCCATATAATGCCTAGATGATGACATCCCCTTTTGGTCGTGATTGGTCAGTTGTGATGGCTACTAGTGCCCGAAGCCCGAAAACCTAGAGCAGAGTCTACAGGTCATATTTATGAAGGGATTTCATTGTAACTTCGCAGGATCACTCCAGAGGATGCCCAGATGAGATTGTCCCCTTTAATTGCGATCATTCAACCATGATGGCTGCCCGAGCCCGAAGCCCGAAAACCTTTAGCACAGTCTACAGGTCATATTTATGAAGGGATTTCATTGTAACTTGGTAGGTTAACTTCATATAATGTCTAGATGAGAACGTCCCCTTTTGGACATGATTGGGCTACTGTGACGGCTAAAGGTGCCAGAAGCCCGAAAACCTTTAGCACAGTCTACAGGTCATATTTATGAGGGGATTTCATTGTATCCTGGTAGGATGAATCCAAATAATGTCTAGATGAGAACGTCCCATTTTGATCGCGATCATTCAGCCTTGATGGGTGCCCGAGCCCAAAAACCTTTAGTATAGGTAAAAGGTCATATTTATGGAAGGATTTCATTGTAACCTATTAGGTTGACTCCATATAATGCCTAGATGATGACATCCCCTTTTGGTCGTGATTGGTCAGCTGTGATGGCTACAAGTGCCCAAAGCCCAAAAACCTTGTGCACAGTCTACAGGTCATATTTATGAAGGGATTTCATTGTAACTTCGTAGGATCACTCCAGATGATGCCCAGATGAGATTGTCCCCTTTGGTTGCGATCAGTCAACCACGATGACTGCCTGAGCCTGAAGCCCGAAAACCTTAGGCACAGTCTACAGGTCATATTTATGAAGGGATTTCATTGTAACTTGGTAGGTTGACTTCATATAATGTCTAGATGATGACATCCCCTTTTGGTCATGATTGGTCAACTGTGATGGCTACAGGTGCCTGAAGCCCGAAAACCTTGAGTACAGTCTACAGGTCATATTTATGAAGGGATTTCATTGTAACTTCGCAGGATCACTCCAGATGATGACCAGATGAGATTGTCCCCTTTGGTTGCGATCATTCAACCATGATGGCTGCCCGAACCCGAAGCCCGAAAACCTTTAGCACAGTCTACAGGTCATATTTATGAAGGGATTTCATTGTAACTTGGTAGGTTGACTTCATATAATGTCTAGATGAGAACGTCCTCTTTTGGACACGAATGGGCAACTGTGACGGCTTCAGGGGCCCAAAGCCCGAAAACCTTCAGAACAGTCAACAGGTCATAATTATGAAGGGATTTCATTGTAGCTTGGTAGGATGACTCCAAATAGTGTCCCTTTGGACGCAATTGGGAAACTGACGGCTACAGGGGCCCGAAGCCCGAAAACCTTTAGCACAGTCTACAGGCCATATTTATGAGGGGATTTTAATGTTACTTGATAGGATGACTCATTTTGGAATAATTTCACTGTAACTTGGTAACTTTTGTTGATATACGTTAACTGTGAGGGCCACATACATTAACTGTGAGGTCATATTAACCCACCCCTCAGCTCTTTAGTACAGTGTGCACCTCATATTATTTTATTATAAACATAGCACACAGGGAACAGAAATGAACATATTCCCAATTATCACAATTTTTGTCTTATTTCATAATCCTTTCATAAACATTGAACATTATCCTTTTCATCAAACACAACACACAAGTTAAGCTACAGTGTCATTGACACTTTCATTATTTTAAGAATAATGGAAGCGTTAAAGTTTTTAGCTTTCATTACTCTGAGAATAACTTTTTGACTTTGATAGTTTATACAGCTACTTTGTTGGTATTCTGATGCAAAATGATGACTGTTTGAGAACAAGAAATTCATTAATTTTGTTGTTTGGAATCAGTTTATTGGGAAAATGTAAAAGGTGACACATGATTTTTTTTTACTCAACCATTTGGGGTGGGTTAATTGTAATTCTGATAGATCAGGCAAAGAGCATTGACATTTGAAAAAAAGATATTTAATATATAAGACAGTATTTTTTCTTCAATTTAAACCCATAATTACATTTATTTTTATCGACTTTGTAGAAAGTCTAGGTTACAATACAACCTTTAATGGAGGATAAAAGTTCCTGGAATTATCCGATTGGTAGAAAATGAACTGAGCTTGGAAGTGTGAATAAAATTTTAAAGTGCATGTTTTTGAAAAGATCTAAAATATTGGTAACTATTGTCTTCTGAAATGTGTGAGAGAAGATTAAAATTGGGTGGGGGTAGGTAAAAATATGTCTATTTCATTTAGTGTGAAACTGAACTGGAGTATAGGAAGCTCCAAATTTAAAGGCAAAATTCACATGGCGAACTATATTTTTTTTCAGCATCTTTTTTTTCATGAGATGATAAACTAAGTGGATAGATGGTTGTTTTTGCCCAAATCGGCTTGATAAGATGGGGAGGGGAGGAAAGATTAGTACTGTCATCAATGGAAAAGGAAAAAAAACACTGTATTGTAACCAAAGGATGAAATACACTACCACCCATGCTATTCTGTAGATTATGAGACCTAAAACATAAAAAGCTCGTCTGCTTGCAATTTTATAAATAACGGCCCGAGAAATGGAAGATCTACTTTGTGGGGCCTAATACAGTGGAACCCACTTAATTGGATATCTCTTAATTGTATATTCCTGTTAATTGAATATAATTTTCAAACACAAAACCATTTACCTTACCTTCAGTACAAATTTGATCTGTTAATTACATATGCGTTGTAGAGTAAACTCCTGTTAATTGTATATAAATTTTTGTAATATGTTGAAAACAGTACTGTGACACACACCAAATACCCCATCATTTATCAACCTTTTTGGCCTCACTACATCCAATACAGGCATATATTCTACTATATCTTGTTTGACAGAGCTCTATGAGCTCTGTCAAACAAGATATATATAATAGAATAAATGCTCAGTTTACCTCCAGAACACAGGAAACTGACCAAATCCCTGTTAATTGTATACTCCTGTTAATTGAATAATTTTCACTGGCAAAATGGATATTCCATTAAGAGGATTCTACTGTAAATGATAACTTACAAGTGCACATGTTCATATTTTCAAGCAGCGACAATTTTGACCAATTTATCTCCCCATGAATTAGATTTAATACAAATTCCGCATTCATAAAATCCAAAATCTGAAGTATTAATCAATTTCAATGATAATATTTTTATACGCCCGTTTTGAAAAAACAGGTCGTATTATGGTATACTGCTGTCCGTCTGTCCATCTGTCTGTCCGTCTGTCCGTCCGGTCATCTGTCATATGATAACTGAAGAACGCTTTGAGAGATTTTCGTGATTTTTGGGTAGGTGGTGTATATCGATGGAGGGAAGCTCCCTTTCGTTTAGTGTTGCCGTTCGATTAGTCATTCCAAAGTTATGAGACTTTATTACTTGGAAAATTGTTGATTTTTTACATGTCGTATGATAACTCGAGAACGCTTTGAGAGATTTTCGTGATTTTTGGGTAGGTGGTTTATGTTGATGGAAGGAAGCTCCCTTTCGGTTGGTGACGCCACTCGATTAGTCATTCCAGAGGTATGGGACTTTATTTTTCACATGTCGAACAATAACTTGAAAATGCTTGGAACAGTTTTCATGATTTTTTGGTTGCAAGTATATGTTGATAGAAGGAATCTCCCTTTCGATTTGTGTCGCTGTCCGATTTGTCATTCCAGAGTTATGGGACTTTATTCATCGAAATATAGGCAATTTTCCACATGTTGGACTTTGAGCAATTTTCATGATTTTTTGGTGGCAAGTATATGTAACCTGACAAGTACACATGTATACTCATATTGTGTGGTTCCCTCTTGTAATTAATAACGGGCGTATCATGCGCTCGTGGTGCAGCTGTTTATTGTGGTGATGTAACAGTATGAAAAATAACTAGTAGATTAATTTCAAATGGTGTTCTTTTTACTTTTTATTTAGCCACGGTGGAATCTGATCATTCTCAAGACCCTGACACAATGGCAAAGAGATCTAAGGACCAGGGAAATGAACACTATAAAAACTTAAAGTATACAGAAGCACTAGCTTGTTACCGTCGAGCTATTGAAATCTTGGAAGATGATATTTCTACTAACAGTTCAGATCAAGGTCAGTGCTTAAATATTTAAAACATAACTTGTTAGGCATAAATGTTTGCATAAAATATATTATCATATGACTCGTCCGTTTTGTTCACTTTAAAACATTTGATATTTTGTTTTTATATTAATCAGTGATAAATAAAACCTTCTGTCAATTTCATTGGTCAATTTCAAAACTAGACAATTTGATTGGCTGAACAAAATACAACTGGGCCACATTTTCATAATTTGCATAATTAGAGTTGGGAGCATTCATTGGTCAATTTCAAAACAGGACAAATTTGATTGGCTAAACAAAATACAACTTGGTCACATTTGCATAATTTCAGTAGGGAGAATTTACGTTTTCTGTCCTATTTAGGGTGGGCTATATTGTATTAATCTTTTACCAACAAGAAAAACGCCATTCATTTTTAGCTCAACTTTGGCGAAGCCAAATTTGAGCTTTTGTCATGGCCCGTTGTCCATCATCCGTCTGTCCGTACGTCAACAATTGGATACGGCCCGGGCTAGAGGCCATATTTATGAACCGATCTTTACGATCCATTAATGTATCTACCATTGTATTCAACTTAACCTTTACCTAACGAATCGGCCGCATCCGTCCACGTGATATGCAAATCCAGAAGTTGAAAAAATATTAATTTTCAGAAAATTACAACAAAACTATATCATGTGGCCCCTCATTGGAACGAGCTTGTCGAGCTCATTCCAATGAGGGGTCACATGATATGGTTTTGTTGAAATAGTTTGAAAATTTTGAAAAAATAACATTTAAAATCCTAAATTTTGATATCGTAGGCGTTGGGTGAAGGGTTAATCACCGCTATGACATAAATGTTTCTGTATTCAACTGGTGATGCTCAATCCAGAACTTTTTTCCCAGCACCGTTTATACTAGTTCCTTTCCTGTCGAGTCATAGTAATAGTTACGCTTCTAAAAGTTTCCAAATTTCGTTATACTATTATCGATTGTCTGTCACGTAGTGTGAAAATGAAAATGTCCAAAGCAAAATAAAGTCAATTGACAAAAACATTAGTTGACCAAAAATGAGATATTAATAAAAAACAATCATTTCCAAACACAACTTTAACCCAGTTCTGTGGCGCCTTGTTTGTGGATCACGTTATATCTAAATTGGTCAATTTTATTTCCGTAAATCTTTGGACATCTCAACATGCTTTAAACTTTTTATACCACCCACTTGAAAAGTGGGTGGTATATAGTGTTCACTATGTCTGTCCATACGCCTGTCTGTCCGTCCGTTACGCTTTAGGGGGGTACAAGTGGCTAGTATATAGTGTTCACTATGTCCGTCTGTATATCTGTCTGCCCGTCCGTCCGTCTGTTTTATGCATTAGGGGGGTACACATCTGCTATCCGCAACTCCTCCTAAACCAGTGAACGGATTTCATTGAAACTCTCAGACATTCTTTTAAATACACTGAAGATGTGCACCTCCTATTTTCTTTTCAGATATTTTCATTTTTACGGTTTCTCATATTGAAAAATGAACTTTGTCAAATTCAGTTGACATTCTGTTCAGATCTGCTATCCGCAACTCCTCTTAAACCATTGCACAGATTTCATTGAAACTTTCAGATATTCTTTTACATACATTGCAGATGTGCACCTCCTATTTTCTTTTCAGATATTTTCATACTTACAGTTTCCCATGTTCAAAAATGGTCTTTGTCAATTCAGGTTTTAGTAGGGAGGGGTATAGATTTGCTATCCGCTACTCCTCTTAAACCATATAACAAACTCCATTGGAACTCGCAGACCTTCTTTTATATACATTGAAGATGTGCAACTTCTATTTTTCTCTCAGATATTTTCATATTTCGATGTCTGTCTGTGTGTCCATCCATTAGGCTTTAGGGGTGTACACATCTTCTATCTGCAACTCCTTTTAAACCAGTGAAAGGATTCCATTGAAACTCTCAGACATTCTTTTACATACATTGTTGAAGACGTGCACCTCCTATTTTGTTTTAAGATATTGTGCACCTTCTATTTCTCTTTCAGATATTTTCATATTTCGATGTCCATCTGTCTGTCTGTCCATCCGTTATGGTTTAGGGATGTACACATCTGCTATCCGCAACTCCTCTTAATCCAATGAACGGATTCCATTGAAACTCTCAGACCTTCTTTTACATATATTGAAGATGAACAACTCCATTGGAACTGTCAGTCATATTTTTACATACACTGAAGATGTGCACCTCCTATTTTTCTTTCAGATATTTTCATATTCCGACATACGTCTGTCCGTCCATCCGTTATGCAATTGGGGTGTTACGCTTTGGGGGGGGGGGGGGGGAGGGTGTTACACATCTGCTATCCGCAACTCCTCTTAAACCAGTTAATGGATTTCATTGAAACTCTCAGACATTCTTTTACATACATTCAAGATGTGTACCTCCTATTTTGTTTTCAGATATTTTCTTTTTTACAGTTTCCCATATTGAAAAATGAACTTTGTCGAATTCAATTGACATTCTGTATAGATTTGCTATCTGCAACTCCTCTTAAACCATTGAACATTTTTCATTGAAACTTTCAGACATTCTTTTACGTACATTGAAGATGTGCACCTCCCATTTTCTTTTCAGATATTTTCATATTTACAGTTCCCCATATTCAAAAATAGCCTTTGTCAATTCAGGTTTTAGTTGGGAGGGGTATAGATTTGCTATCCGCTACTCCTCTTAAACCATTGAACAAACTCCATTTGAACTCTCAGACCTTCTTTTTCATACATTGAAGATGTGCAACTTCTATTTTTCTCTCAGATATTTTCATATTTCGATGTCTGTCTGTGTGTCCATCCGTTAGGCTTTAGGGGTGTACACATCTTCTATCTGCAACTCCTTTTAAACCAGTGAAAGGATTCCATTGAAACTCTCAGACATTCTTTTACATACATTGTTGAAGACGTGCACCTCCTATTTTGTTTTAAGATATTTTCATTTCTACAGTTTCCCATATTGAAAAATGAACTTTGTCAAATTCAATTGACATTCTGTACAGATCTGCTATCCACAACTCCTCTAAAACCATTGAACAGATTTCATTGAAACTTTCAGATATTCTTTTACATACATTGAAGATGTGCACCTCCTATTTTCTTTTCAGATATTTTCATTTTTAAGGTTTTCCATATTTAAAAATGGACTTTGTCAATTCAAGCTTGTGTTTGGGGGTCGTTGACATCTGCTATCTGCGACCCCTTTGAAACTAGTGAATGGATTTCTATGAAACCTTCAAACATTCTTTTACATACAGTGAAGATGTGTACCTTCTATTTTGTTTTTAGTTATTTTAATTTTTACAGTTTAACATATTGAAAAATGGGCTTTGTCAATTCAAGCTAAGCTTCAGGGTGGAGGTGTGGGGGGGGGGGGGGGGGGGTGGTGTCAGTGTTTGTGCTGTGTACATTAAACACACTTTTGCTGCAGTAAAATGTTTCTTGGTGGGAGTGGGTGATATCATTTAGTGAGCAGTGCTCACAGTTTTTCTAGTTTTAAAAAAGTTTCCCCCAGCTCTTGTACAAAATTCTCCTTATATTTTTATTAACAGTAATAGCCACCAAATGGTTAGGTGTGAATGAACATCAGCCGAAGGGAAACAGCGATATGAATTCCAACAAACATGCCCAGTAGCAAAGATAACAGATGTTCCCAAAAGATTGTTTTTATTTTTAGCTTAACTAATCGAATTTGCGGTTTTGTCATGGCACGTCATCTGTCGTCTGTCGACCATCGTCTGTCGTCCATCTGTCAACAATTCAATACGGCTCAGACTAGAGGCTGTATTTATGAACCGATCTTTACGAAACTTCTTGAGTACCTTTGTTATCACCGTGGGACGATAACGAGTTTTTTTTGGGTGCGGTCTAAAATTCAAGATGGCTGCCGACAGCAATTTTGTACTGAAATTAGTGCAATCAGTTTTTTTGTACAGAACTTCTGTATGAAAGTTCTGATTTAAATAAATTTTTGTATAAATGTTTAGTAACATGGAATACATCACATATAATACAGGTTTTTTTTCTCGTACAGAAATTATGCAAATTAGATGAACTTTGATTTATTCAGTGCTACTTATACACAGTATGTACACATGTCACTACAGCTCGGGCTTGGGGCTGTATTTAAGAACCCATCTTCACGAAACTTCTTGGGTACCTTTGTTATCACCTTGGACGAGAACGAGTGTTTTGGGGTGCGGTCCGAAATTCAAGATGTCTGCCAGCAGCCACTTTTGTACTGGAATTAGGTACAATCTGTGTTTTTATACTAATAACCAATGGCCCAGACTAGCTGGTGCAAACTCGATATTATCAAGGGCCAAACACAAATTTTGAACCCCTAATCCCCAAAATTTGCATACAAAACCGAAAATTGAAAGTCCTATCTGGCCCTCCATACTTTTACCATCTGCGCATGCGCAGTGGTCAGGAACAGACCAGAATTGGTTCAAACATCATTCTTTGTTTGGCCCTAAAGTCAGTAACAATGATCTGACATCTGTGCTTTAAATCTTGTTTGAGGATGCCAGACACAAATCAATGCAAGAATTGGTGGATCCAAGGCTGTTAATGGATGATGGAAGTGAACAATGGTGGTTTCTGACGTTCAGGGTGGGGCTGGGCGGCTTTGAAATTTGCATTTCTGTTCGGTTTCAGTTTTGTACAAAAACTTGGTTTTCGGTTCGATTTTTGGTTTTTCAAAATGTATTGTAGAAATCCAATGTAATGTATACATAAAATGTGTCTGTATTTGTCATCCATGTCATGAAGCTCATGCAGCGTGTTGGGTCACCAAAGTTACTCAGTGTTCACCACTCTTCTCAGCTAATGGTCATATTGCTGTGGGCTACTGTAGTGGGTTACAGTGGTGGAGGTATCTAAGAGACCAAGTCCCCCCTCCCCCCCCCCCCCCCCTCCCCTCAGTCCCACTTGCTCCTCCCATCCCCAAATTTGAAAAGATTTTTTTTTGATTTATTTCCTGCCCTCAGTACAAGTACAGTATACTCAGTCCTGAGATTATCCCCCCCCCCCCAAATCTTCACCAGCATGATCCCCCAGAATTTCAAACCATGGGTCCACCATTCGTGGGATCTGCCTGGTTCTGTCAGTGAGATTGGGGTTTTGTCAAGATGCAAACATTTACAAGAAAAGCTACATTTTAGCAAAAATCAACATTTTCTTATTTTTTAAGGGGTTGCTAAGCTCTCACCCTGGTTTAGGTGGATAATACGCAATTCTGGTAATTATTACATCGCTTCAAAATAGACTGCCCAGTGTTTCTTAATGGTTCCTGGTTCAAATGACAGTGGAATAAAAAGAACACAAATCATATTTCTTGTGGTTTTGATAACTATTATTGAAGTACGTCATGACATACGAACAACTTTTATTGGTAACTCACACACTCCAAGGTTTTCACAATAACTCTCCTAATTTCGACTGTAGAGGTTTGTTTTTTACTTTGGTTTTTGCCCAAACATAGAAATTGGGCGAAGTGAGTGGTGCCAAGGCAAAGATATTGCCAAGTTCACTTCGCTCTTGGTTAGTTAATACTGCTTATTTTTAGCTCAACTTTGGCGAAGCCAAATTTGAGCTTTTGTCATGGCCCGTCGTCCATCTATCCGTCTGTCCATACGTCAACAATTGGATACGGCTCGGGCTAGAGGCCGTATTTATGAACTGATCTTTACGAAACTTCTTGGGTACCTTTGTTATGACCGTGGGACGAGAACGAGTGTTTTTGGGTGCAGTCTGGAATTCAAGATGGCTGCTAGCCACCATTTTGTACCGACGATGCAAAAATCTGTTTTTTGTACAGAACTTCCATATGAAAGCTCTGATTTGAATAATTTTTTGTATGAATGTTTAGTACCATGGGATACATCACATATAATAATTTCTCGTGCGTAAATTGTGCAAATTAGACTAATTTTGATGGTTTTTGGTGTTTCTTTCAGCACTGTAAGTGCAAATGCCAATACGGCTTGGGCTAGAGGCCGTATTTATGAACCGATCTTTACGAAACTTCTTGGGTACATTTGGTATCACCGTGGGACGAGAACGAGTGTTTTGGGGTCCGGTCCGAAATTCAAGATGGCCGATGGCAGCCATTTTGTACAAAATTAGGTGCAATCAGATTTTTGCACAGAACTTCCATATGAAAGCGCTGATTTGAATAATTTTTTGTGTGAATGTTTAGTACCATGGGATACATCACATATAATACGGTGCAGAAATTATGCAAATTAGATGAACTTTGATTTTTTTCAGTGCGACTTACACACAGTAAGTACACATGTCAATACGGCTCAGACTAGAGTCTGTATTTATGAACTGATCTTCACGAAATGTCTTGGGTACCTTTATTATCACCTTGGGACGAGAACGAGTGTTTCTGGGTGCAGTCTAAAATTCAAGATGGCTGCCAGTGGCCATTTTGTACCGAAATTAGGTCTAATCAGTTTTTTGTACACAACTTCTATACAGCTCAGACTAGAGGCCATATTTATGAACCAATCTTTACAAAACTTCTTGGGTACCTTTGTTATCACCGTGGGATGAGAGCGAATGTTTTTGGGTGTGGTCCGAAATTCAAGATGGCCACCAGCAGCCATTTTGTACCAAAATTAGTGCAATCAGTCTTTTGTACAGAACTTCCTTTATGAAAGTTCTGATTTGAATAAATTTTTGTATGAATGTGTAGTAACATGAAATACATCACTAATTGTAAGGGGTTTTTTTTCGTGCAGAAATTATGCAAATTAGATGAACTTTGATTTATTCAGTGCTACTTACACAATGTAAGCACACATGTCAATACGGCTCAGGGTAGAGGCTGTATTTATGAACCGATCTTCACAAAACTTCTTGGGTACCTTTGTTATCACCTTGGGACGAGAATGAGTGTTTCTGGGTACGGTCCAAAATTCAAGATGGCTGCCAGTGGCCATTTTGTACCGAAATTAGGTCCAATCAGTTTTTTGTCACAAGTTTTATACAGCTCATATTTATGAACTGATCTTCACAAAACTTCTTGGGTACCTTTGTTTTCACCTTGGGACAGGAACGAGTGTGTTTTGGGGTGCCTTTGTTATCACTGTGCTATGAGAACAAATATTTTGGGGTTCAGTCAGACCCACTCTGGGACTCAAAGATTTCTTTTCTAGTTTAGCATCTGACTGTCACCCACCTTTACAATACTTTACTTATACATTTGTTACAGGCTACGGTCAATATTTATGTACAGACTGTTACAATACTTTATATGTACCTTTGTTATCAGGTCATTACCTAGATGTTTGTCATTGCAGTGTCACATACTATACATGTACATGTCTTTGTCTTGACAAGTTGAGCTACAGTGTCATTGACACTTTCATTTATAATCTTAATGAAATATTTAAAAAACCTGTTATGTTGTCATTTTTGCTCTTTCAAAGGAACTTACAAAACCCACCAACCCAAAAAGGCATTTGGGTTGGTGGGTTTCGTCATTTTTAGAAATGCATAATACATAACCCCATACCCTTTTTCGGAGTTTTAACATATTTCCCACCCCTATTTTCTTTCATTTCAGTATCCCTCGGTATTTAGTATGACTGTTTTTTGCCACTCAGTCGAAAGAAGACATCTTATGTCTTATGTTTTGTCCACTTCCATCAAAGCATCCTAATCCCCCCGCAATGGGCTGACTTCTCTGCCCACCCAAAATACACATGGGAAAACACGTGTTGAGTATAACAACTGTGTATTGGGAATGCAGTGTTAACTTGATGCTTGACAGTTTATACATGACATACCTGTAGTACTGCGTGATTCCTTAAAGTAAGTTCAAATAGTATACAAACAAAAAGTTTTAAAAAACTTTCAGTAGTTACCTGGCATCTATTTAACATTTAACATGACATTTTCTATTTTAATTTAACTATTTAGTGTTGACAAAAAACAGAACTGCCAATGTGCAGCGTTATCCCTGAGCATGTGACTTCAGAGAAAGTGCCAGAAGTCGGTTTATTAACATAATTTACCCGACATTTGTCCCGTGTGAACTTTGAGGTTTTAAAACTCAATAAATTTTATGTTTACCTCCAATTTAATTTACTATGCTGATGATTTTGGGACAAAGATAATTTCTATTACTTCTACACCATATATTGTCAGGTAACTTTGAAAACCTATTTGGTCGAATATGAGTGAACCTGAGGCTGTGCCCAGTTCATTAAATTTACTTAACGATTCTTGAATCGCATGTGTAGATTCTTACGTAAGACTTTTTAATTTTTCATATTCCCTCTGGTGGTGGTTCTGTAGATATTGTTTAAGAAAAAAGAAATTTGCTACCACTGTTTTGGAGGATTTGTTGTCAATCATCTCGAAGTAAGCATAAACGGCACAGCATGTTTACTTTTGCCTGACATTTTAGCCTTTGTCATGCGGAATGCAGGTGATTGAGATGTCATAACCTTATCAGTTCTGGGAAATTTCTTGAAACTGAAAGTCTTGTTTTTTTGTTAAGGCGGTGTCGGTTCGGTTTCTGTTTTGAAAAAAAGCCGAACCGAACCAATAAACCACCCAGCCCTAATTCAGGGCTGTAACTTTATAATAATTATAAAAATTATTTCATGTTTCCCATTTTTGGGACATACACCTGATGTCATCATTCTTGCTAATGATTAATCCTCTGTTTGTTAAGTATTCCTTCCCTATCCTTCCATGAACCCTTCCTGTTAAACTCCTAAGCTTTTTGGCTATTTTTTATTGAAATTTTTTATTAAATTTCTTGGGAGTTTAATATTTATTAATATTTATTCTGTTTATCCCCATGGTTACGTCCTCACCCAAGGGTGTTAGGTCATTTTAGTCTTGCATCTTCCATCCGATGTATCATTTTTTCTTCGTATGATGATCTAGCTTTGCATCTGGTAGCATTTAAATTTGTTTCTGACTTTGAGCCCTTTTGTGCCTGATAACTTATTTTTGGTTTTTCCTTGACGTTGTTTACATTGGCAAAGTCCTCAAATATATGTAGTATTTCATATTATATTACTGTAGAATTACTTTAGGATACATTGATTTTTATTTTGGTAGTGTAGCTCATAATATTTGGATTTTGTCCACACTTAAGCTCTTTCGGGATGCCCTTGGGCTCTTTATGTCCCCTTTGGGAACATAGGCATTTTTTAAAAAAAATTTTTGAAATTTTTTTTATAAATTTTTGAATTTAATTTTGATTGCGATTATTCATTTATCTTTATCATATATTTTGATGTGGAGTTTGTAGGAGTGCTATCAACTTTGTCTTTTGATTGTAATTATGAAAGCGTACTGCTCTAAATGCAAGGCGAGGAAGTCTTCCTTGGATTTACATGCTTGTTGCCTTGCCTGTAGTAGATGCACTGTCCTATGTACATTGGCATGACAGACGTTGGATACGGGTGTCGCGATGCGTTGTTGGCGGTGAGGTTCCTATGCCGGAACTCTCACTGTAATATAATTCAAGTTTTTCAGTTTCTATTTCAGAGGAACATGAACATGGTGATGGTATTGTGACACCCATCCAAAGTGTGCTACCGTTGTCATGCTCTGTTGAGAAAATAGAGCTAGCTGCTCAAGAATATAAGCAAGGGTTAAGGCCTCTAGTTAGAGTTGTTGATCCCTTGCAAGCAGCTAGTTCGATCAGTGAAGCGGTTACTCTGTCCGTGGGAGCCGTGACACCAGGTAAGTCCGTTGCGGTCGAAGAAAGTGTAGATTTGGGTAGAGCCTTCACCTCAAAATCAAAAGCTCACCCAGCGATGCTGGAAATAGGGAGGAAGTCAGCAAGTTTCTTTTAGGGAGGCTCGGTGAGGTCTAATAAGACTGGGAGTGGGAGAGGCCCCTCTCTAATCTAACAACATTTGGGGCCAAATGTTGTTTTGAGAAACTTGCACAAGTCGGAGCATACGTGTGCCCGCCGCTCGGGATGCACCGTCGAGACTGCAGTCGGGGTTGTCTTCAGTCACGGCTTCCTCCGCTATGTTATAAAAGCACACACAACCGCATGCTAGCTACCCAACTTTGGATATCCAGCCAGTTGCGCAAAGACGGAGCCAGTCTTCGCCCATGAAGTCGGACCATCCGGTAGCTAGCGATCTGAGGCTTTGTTCATTGGGATGTTTGGAGAAGAGATCTTAGTCCTAGGAGTAGCAAGCGGTGAAAAAACAAAAGACTGCTACTCCTCAAGCCTTGGTAACGGATTTGCTGTCGCAGATTGCGCAGCTGATCACAGCAAGTGCAAGAGCAGACCCCGGTGGTGACCTGTCGGATGGTGCTGAGTCGGTCCAGTCATCTGTACACGCAGATGCAAATGACCAAATGTCACAGCTGAATCAGTCGGATGGTGAAAGGGACAAGGAAGAGGATTACCCTTCCCTTTCGGAACAGCATATGGTAGCAATGAATTTTATTTATCAATACTATACTGACTTTGTTCCACCTGATTAGCAAGCTGTGACTACTACAGAGAAACCGCTGTTGTCTCTGAAGCAGATTTCGTGTGGAGGAAAGAAGTCGTTCTTTTCTTCCCGAAACAGTCTTGACAGGTGCCGGAGGCCTTCGGCTATGTTATTGACGCCATATTCAACCTCGAGTGCTAAGAGGAAGGCGGTTTCTTATTGACATCTTCAATAAATATACCGTTCCTTGGACTACGTTCATTTAAAACGGTTGGAGAAGATGTCCAGAGATCTCCTCTGTGTTTACATGAGTAGGCTGGGGATGAAAATATGTCCCTACCTGCATCATTCAATATACGCTCGGAAGTGATGGAATGTGCTATTTTATCCAATAGAGCGAATCTGGACGTGATGTCCTACACAGATCACCTCACCAGAGCTATGGCGCAACATCTTAATGGGAAGGAATTTGAGGATGTCGTTCCTCGCTTAGAGTTCTTTCAGGGCAGTCATGTATGCCACATACAAATCTGCCCTGACGGTGGCAATTGGGAGTTGATCAGACGTGATGCTGCCCTTGCGTCGTCATCATTGATAGATGACAAGGTGAAAAGCTCTCTCTGAGTTGCTCCGATCTCCAGATATACTCTATTGATGACGAGCTTTCATTAGTCTATGAACAGGCTACAAGAAAGCTTCCAGTACACTGCTACTGAAGTCTGCACCTCAACAAATTGGGAGTTGATCAGACGTGATGCTGCCCTTGTGTCGTCATCACTGATCGATGACAAGGTGAAAAGCTCGCACTCTCTGAGTTGCTCCAATCTCCGGATATACTCTTGATGACGAGCTTTTGTTAGTCTATGAACAGGCGACAAGAAAGCTTCCAGTACACTGCTACTGAAGCCTGCGCCTCAACAACACTCTTCAGCAGACCGAGATAAGCGAGACTGTTCCACTTAAATTACAGTTAAAACTAGAATGTCCTGTCACGAATTGTGCGCTTATCTAGGCTTAATTGTGCATAGGAATTGCTTGCAATTGCTCCCAATTGTCATATCAAATGGCATCCAAAGCACGGCAGGTTCTCCTGGTTACTCATAGCAAACACATGCAATGTTTCTGCCAATGGACCTCCGGGTTACCCGAAGGTTCATTGGTTGAAACATTACTTGTGCATAGGCCATATCTACATAATTTGATAGCCTTACTGTGGTCATAACGCATAAATTAACGTGCAGGTCGACGTGCTATTTGTGCGCATTTCATGACAGGACTTCTAGTTTTAACTGTAGCTAAGGGAACTCCTCGCGAGGGTACAATAAACCCTCTTATACATACTCCAGAGGTTGTCAGTGTAGCGACTCTGGAAAGGGGTGCAGGTCTGATCCAGACTATAGGTCAGACGCCTCTAATCCAACGGGACGAGGTTCTTCACGGGGAGGACATAGTTTCTCCTTCCGTAAGCCTCGTTAGACGTACAGGTGATGAATAAGACCTTAATTGCTTACCAGTTGATGGAAGGTTATCAACTTCGCAAGAAACTGGTTTCATGTCACAGAAGATCAGTGGGTAATAGGTGTTCTCCTCAGAAGGCCTACGGCTATGATTCCGAACAAAAACCCCCCACTTACTAGATGACCGTGTTGGACTAATCTTCTGCCGGATCCTTTCAAAAGGGAGTCGCTCCTAGTGGCGGTACAGGCTCTCTTATTGAAGGAAGCAATAGAGGTTGTCGAGAATAGACTTCTGTTGCTTTCCACTTAGCGGAAGGTTATCAACCTCGCAAAAAAGTTGATGAAAATTGCGGAAGATCAGTGGATGAAAATGTAAGCTCGGCAGGCCTGCGGCTGACAGTCTGAGCAAAGCTCCACTTACTATTTATTTATTATTATTTATTGGGGTTTTTAAGGTCACATATTTCTGCACAATGGCTAATCATGACCATGACAGTTTTACGGGTGGAGGAAGCCGGAGTACCCGGAGAGAACCTCCGAGCAACGGCGAGCAACTGTCAGCTCCCCAACATACTAACTCCACACAAGCAGGGTTAGCATTAGTTGAAGACAAGTGCACCATCAACATGCAGTACGCCTTCGTGGACGACATCACCATGCCCCCACATGGGCAATGGGGGTGAAGTGTCTTGCAAGCTGCACTTACAACAAGTATGTGTTGGACTATTCTTCCGGCAAATTCTTCCAAGGGAGTCTCTTGTTGTGGAGGGATAGGCTCTCTTATTGAAGAAAAGCAATAGAGGTCGTCGAAATATTCTCCAGGTTTTTCAGATCACCTGTTTTTTCATTCTGAAGTCAGATGAATAGTGCATAGATAGGCTGAGACAGCTATCCAGAGACCAGCCTAGAGGCTAAATTTAGGGAGAAGTCACTTCTCCCTTCCAAGGTTTTAAGGAGAAGTGAGGTGAAAATAGGGAGAAGTGAGCAAAAAATATTATTTCTCAAAAAGCTATGTCGACTCAATTAAAGGGTTAAATTCAGTTTATCAAATTACTTTTGACAACCAAATATTCTCAAGAACCTGTGTTAGATAAAGGGTTAAATTCAGTTTATCAAATTTACTTTTGTCAACCAAATGTTATTTCTCAAGAAGCTGCTTTAGGTAAAGGGTTAAATTCCGTTTAGCAAATTATTTTTTTTGTCAACCAAATATTATTCTCAAAAATACTGTGTTAGGTAAAGGGTTAAATTCAATTTAGCAAATTATATTTGCCAACCAAATTTTTCTCAAAAAGCTGTGTTAGGTAAAGGGTTACATTCAGTTTAGCAAATTGTTTTTGCTAACCAAGTATTATTTCACAAAAAGCTGTTTAGGTCAGGGTTCAATTCAGTTTAAAAGCTATTAGTGGGGCAAGGGGGGTGGGGGTGGGGGGTTAAATTCAGTTTAGTGAATTATTTTTGCCAACCAAATATCATTTCAATTCAGTTCAGAGAATCATTTCTTCCAGGCAAATGTTTTGTTATGAAGGAAGATAATTGAATTTGTCAGTTTGCTTTTTACACCATTTATTTCTGTAACTTACTACTTTTTGGTAATTTAGTAGGACCCTTATTGTGACCGCCACAAATGGAACACAGCCAACAATAATTTTTAAAAATCACATGCTTCAAACTCACAAGTGCAGACTAAAAAATAAACATTTTTTATCATTACCAAAAATGTTATTAAATAAATACCTTGTATAGCAAAGTTTGATGGTGGAAATCACTTTTGAAATGAAACATTAAAAAAGAACTTGAGCAATTTTCGTCTTGTCATCTAACTTCACTCTAGTGAAAACTTGAATTGACATGACGAAATCGTGCCGTGGTTGGTATTATTTTGGGGTTTTATGGGAAGTAAAATCAATATATTTAATAATTCTTTAACCTGCCCAATTATTTGCTTTCACTACACTCCTTTTTTTTCTATTTTTTCCAATCGAAGTTAGCAACGGAATCACCGGAAATAACTTTTCTCAGCAACTTTTCAAAACTGCAAGGCGACTTCGACTTCGCCCAGAAAAAGAAATTGGGCGAAGACCTGGTGTTAAGGGCGAAGATATCGCCTACTTCGCCTTGTAAGCTGGTCCCTGCAGCTATCGTTTCGAATAGAGCTGTTAAGAAGGAATAGGTACGTCTTTTCCCTCTCGGTGTTCTATTCCTTGGCGTCAAGACATTTAATGTCATTGTGGATGCAATCGTCGTCTTATGTACTGTTACAGCGGTCTTTTCTTGCAGCTAGTGTTGTAAGTCTCCATTTAGTGAGCTTTCAAGGCCGCAAGTGACACAGATAATGTCTTCAGGTAAATGAAGACACATAACTGCTTAACTACCTTGAGATTACTGTCTCTTTGGGAATTACAGCTGTTAGAATAGCAGCTTGTCATTCCCTACCTTGTGCGACGATGGTTGTAAGTCTTCGATTAGTGAGCTTTCAGTCGCTAGTTACACCGAAATATCTGTCTTCACGGAGAGGAAGACTTCTAGCTACATTAGCCAGGCTCTGACCGCTGTCTTTTGGAAATAAAACCAATAAGGTACAGTGCTTTCCGGTTTATTTTCATAGATGTCATAGAGTTTAGTCTTATTGTTTCAACCTTAGTAGCCTAGCTAGAATCATGAGCGAGATTGTTTCAGTAATTATGCAGTGACATAACTGAATTTATTATCTCTTGGGACTGCTGCCTCTTTGGGAATTTAGGGCTGTTAAATAATGGCTCTTCATTCCCTACCTTGCACGACGATAGTTGTGAATATCCATTCAGTGAGCCTTCAAGGTCGCAGTTTACACCAATATATCTGTCTCACGGAGATGAAGACTTATAAGCTACGTCTAGCATTGTAAGTCTCCTTAGTGAGCTTCTAAGGCCGCAGTTATCAACCTTTTATTGTCTTCACGTATAGGAAGACCTTTTGCTGCTTCAGGTAGGCTGAGTTTGTTGTCCTATCGGGCATGACACCTTATGTTAGAGGAGGTTATTCTCTTCCTACCGGTATGGTTTGGTGTTAGTTATATGAGGCGATAAACTCTATTAATGCTGCCATATTTACCTAGTGTGGTTATGTCAGTACAGTGTATTTGTTCATCAGATCCCTCTCCATCCTCAGTGGCATTATGGAGTCGGTCAGACGTGAGGGGGCCCTGCGGTTCCTATTCTATTTCATGACTAACACGAGCGATTCAAGTAATGCGGGTTAGGGGAGTTTGATTGGAATTACTAGTTAACCCCCCCCCCCCCTCCCCTCCCCCCGCCAATGTGCTAAAAGGCGATTACAGGGCAGGACATAGTTTTTTTCCCATAAGCTTCGTATGCATTTAGTATATACATGCATTTCATGGCTTCTCGATTGACGGCTGGGTCGTGTTCTAACGGTGACCTCATGGGCACATCCACTTTTTAGTTGGTTTGTTTCCTGTGGTCATTCATTTATAAGTCATATACGTGTTTAAGTTCACTTACATTATTATTCCCACTACTAGTTGATTAACACACCACACGCCAAAATGGCAGCCACTCACTGAAGCTGTTGAAGCTCTATTGTATAGTGGATCTGGAGATGGACATCTCATCACAGATAAAATGCATTCTGTACATATTAACAATACAAGCATATGATTCTTTATCAATAAAATTGCTAGCCTTCATGTACCTGTATGGTTGACATGTCAGTAATCAAGGCGACATTCTCCAGTGTGGCAATTAGTCCACTCTGAAACGTTTCGCTCAGAACGGTCTGGCCTTTCTTACGACATATGAGTTTATTACTCAGTTAACTGCATATTAATGTCATATTCATTCAGTTTCCTGGTTACACTTGTATCACTCGGTCATACCGTGGTTACAGGGTGTATTCAGATGAGAACATGTGGGATTTCATTGTTTCGCGTGCATAATATGTGTATTATTAGGTAGATGCATTGCTGACAGACTATATAAATTCTTACTCTGCTTATAGAGCTCATGAGAATTTTGAGGTTATTTAGATCAGTTATGGAATGATCTATGCAAATGTTCTCATTTTTTGGCATCATTATTCGGAGTAAGAGGTTCTTCTCCGAACACTCATTAGTTGTTACGGACCTAGGAAACTATGAATTATTTTGGGACAGTCCGTGACAGGTCTGTTAATCATAGCTCGTTCCATGTTCTAATCCAGGTTTCTATGAAGATGCAATACACATTCTCGTATATTCAAACGGTTCATTGGAGTGTTATTATTGGAATCAATTGAACACATGAACAGAGTCACTTGTAGGTTGCCTTAGAAGCGTGTTTTCTCTTGAAATTCTTTTTAATTGATATTAAATTGGACAGGCGTATGGTCGTACACTTTGTATCACCGATTTTCATTCTATCTACGTATTCTGACTGGTACACGTTAGAAGCATGTTCTGTTAATTACTGGGATTGCCACAAAAGCTTTAGCTTCTGAAGTGACATTGAACATCAATAATTACTAATAATTAATAACAGTGGGCTTATTAGGCGAATATATTTAGATTATTTAGTATCGCTTTGAACTGATTCCAGAGTGCTTCCCTCTTTGTTTTGAAGAAAATTTCTTCAAAAAAAAAAAGGGTGGGGGTGGATTTTCTTGTAAAATCCCCTCTGGCTTGATAAGTGTGTTACTATATGTGAAGCTGTTTTTGTCTCTAGATTATATCTGATCCTAGATACAGCTTGTTTATTATTTATATACGACGTATGTTGATGGGGATTAGCCTCTCACTCTCAGATATGCCATCCTAATTTATGGGACTTAGAAATTGGCGGCTCATTACACCCAATTAGCATAATCATTCATGCAAAGAATATGGAATTACTTCGATATGGCTACTTATTTATGATATGTCGTCTCTTTTATTGTACAGAGAGACACACATGTAATTCCTTTTAAAGTTACTTTCCTTTCACCATGGAAATGCAGGCTCAGGAGCTATATTTGGTCTGCTGATTCTTAAGTCCTAGGCCCTCCACCTTTTTCCGATTCAGACTCAGCTGGTCTGGGCCATTGGTTATTAGTATAAAAATATGATAAATTTAAAGTTATTTGTATATTTTTTATTCTCACCAATGTCCCAGACGGGGATGGGCATGAGTGGGCACTCCTACCTCCCTGCTGAGCTATTATTAGTATCCACATCTACAAAGAATGATGTTGGCGCCGATTCCGGTCTTTTCCTGACCACTGCTCATGCGTAGATGGTAAAAGTATGGAGGGCCGGATAGGACTTTTAATTTTCGGTTTTGTATGCAAATTTGGGGATTTGGGCGGGGTTGAAAATTTGTGTTTGGCCCTTGATATTCGAATCCCACCTGCAGCAACCGCTTTGTGTCCTTGGGCAAGACACTTCACCCTCATTACCCATGTGGGGGCACGATGACGCTGTGTACTAAGGTGTACTTCACGTCGATGGTGCACCTGTCTTCAACCAATGCTAACCCTGCTTGTGTGGAGTTAGTATGTTGGGGAGCTGACAGTTGCTGGCCGTTGCTCGGTGGTTCCCTCCGGTTACTCCAGCTTCCTCATCCCGTAAAACTGTCGTGGTCATGGTTAGCCATTGTGCAGAAACATGTGACCTTAAACACCAATAAATAAATAAATAATAATGGCCCTTGATAATATCGAGTTTGCATCAGCTAAGCTGGGCCATTGGTAAGTATAAAAAATATACAAATTACTTTAAATTTAGCATTTTTAGCTTAACTTGACAAAGCCAAGATAAGCTATTGCCATCACACGTGCGGAAGTCTGTTAGTCTGTTAGTCTATGAGTCTGTTCACATTTTTCTTTAGTACAGGCTACACCCCGTAGTTCTTGTCTGATCGCCACAAAATTTCATATGCAGGTTTGGGGTCATGTCTAGATGAGAACGTCCCCTTTTGGACGTGATTGGGCAACTGTGACGGCTACAGGGGCCCAAAGTCTGAAAACCTTTAGCATGGTCTACTGGTCATATTTATGAAGGGATTTCATTGTAACTTGGTAGGATGACTCCAAATAATGTCTAGATGAGAGCGTACCCTTTTGGTCACGATCATTCAGCCTTGATGGCTGCCCGAGCCCAAAAACCTTTAGCATAGTCTATAGGTCGTATTTATGGAAGGATTTCATTGTAACTTGTTAGGTTGACTCAGTATAATGTCTAGATGATGACATCCCCTTTTGGTTGTGATTGGTCGACTGTGACGGCTACAGGGGCCCGAAGCCCCAAAACCTTGAGCACAGTCTACAGGTCATATTTATGAAGGGATGTCATTGTAACTTTGTAAGATCACTTCAGATGATGCCCAGATGAGAATGTCCCCTTTTAGTTGCGATCAGTTAACCATGATGGCTGCACGAGCCCAAAGCCCGAAAACCATTAGCACAGTCTACAGGTCATATTTATGAAGGGATTTCATTGTACCTTGGTAGGTTGACTTCATATAATGTCTAGATGAGAGCGGCCCCTTTTGGACACGATTGGGCAAATGTGATGGCTGCAGGGGCCCGAAGCCCGAAAACCTTTAGCACAGCCTACAGGTCATATTTATGAAGGGATTTCATTGTAGCTTGGTAGGATGACTCCAAATAATGTCTAGATGAGAACGTCCCCTTTTGGTCGCAATCATTCAGCCTTGATGGCTGCCTGAGCCCAAAAACCTTTAGCATAGTCTATAGGTCGTATTTATGGAAGGATTTCATTGTAACTTGTTAGGTTGACTCAATATAATGCCTAGATGATAACATCCCCTTTTGGTCGTGATTGGTCAACTGTGACAGCTACAGGGGCCCGAAGCCCAAAAACCTTGAGCACAGTTTACACTTCATATTTATGAAGGGATTTCATTGTAACTTCGTAGGATCACTCCAGATGAAGCCCAGATGACAACATCTCCTTTTTGGTTGTAGTCATTCAACCATGATAATTTCCCAAGCCCAAAACCCGAAAAACTTTAGTACAGACTACAGGTCGTATTTGTGAAGGGATTTCATTGTAACTCAGTAGAATGAGTCAGTATAATGTTGAGATGAGGAAGTCTCCTTTCAGTTGTAATCGGCCAACCGTCATGACTACACAGGCCTGAAGCCCGAAAACCTTTAGCACAGCCATATTTATGAAGGGATTTCAATGTAACTTGATAGGATGACTCGTTTTGGGATAATTTCACTTTAACTTGGTAACTTTGGTTGACATACGTTAACTGTGAGGGCCACATACATTAACTGTGAGGTCATATTAACCCACCCCTCAGCTCTTTAGTACAGTGTACACCTCATATTATTTTTATTAAAAACATAGCATACAGGGAACAGAAATGAACATATTCACAATTATCACAATTCTTGTCTTATTTCATAATCCTTTCATAAACATTGAACATTATCTTTTTCATCAAACACAACACACAGACAAGTTAAGCTGCAGCGTCATTGACACTTTCATTTTACAGAACTAGTCATGAACCGACAATCGGAATTGGCAATCTGAACCGGCTGGTTATGGGGCATGGGCTGATTATAAAAAACGGCAGGTTCCGGTTATTCTATATTCAACACTGACCTTTGATATCTGGCCATTTCAATAAACTTTTCCCATTAAAAACGTTTGTAGTGCATAGCAGAAAATTTAGCGATTTGCAGGGCACAGATGTTACGGAATTTACCAACTGCAATCGGTACGAGATCGCCACCATTTCCCAAAGATTGTAGACTTCTTGTAAACATTAGAGAAACACATCAAGGGAGGTAACACATTGAAAAAAGAATATTGAATAATACATTCAGACAAAGGTGTAAACCATATGTCATACGACTTCACAACACACATTAACGTCAAAATTATTATCCATTTAAGACATTAAGACACAAAGAATGTGTGCTCAGTATATTCCTGGTTAGTACAGCCAATTGTGTTGTATCTTTACATAGAACTATATTAACACTATTTACCGGAATAAAACACAATCTTCACGACAACAATATCGTGTGATTGTATCGTTAATAACGATCTTTTCCCCAAAACCCAACCAAAATGCAAATATTATTTTGGCTAATATTGCCCAGGACTAAATATGCATACTCTGAGCACTTATGTGCTATTCAGCTTTCGTAATTGATGATTTATGAATGAAATCCCATAGTATAACAGGCACCAACAGATTTTCTTCAGCAGGGCTCAAAATAAGTGGTTTCGCATCGCTATTTGCGATGCAAACCATGCTAAAAGCTACACAATTTTCAATTATGTATAGCATTTTGCGATACAATATATTCAACTGCAGCCTTATAGGCTGCAGTTGAATATCTTGTATTGCAAAATGTAAAAATGAAAATTTGCAACAAACTTTTCAAGCTAGTTCACTGATGCTTTACTCCTGATATAAGATTAACTCTCTGTCTCGCATTAGCAACTTCATATGTAACGTGAATTTTATTGGTTTAAATTCATTCTGGATTGTTTCTGCATTTTGCATAAAATACCCAGTCAAAGTAACTTTAAGCCCATCAAATTAAGAAATGTTACGCAATTGAAAATATCTGAGTGCATGCAGTTGTTAAAGGCAGTTCGTTTGAAAAACATAGCTGGAATGGATGGACATTATTCTATCTGCTCAGAAGAGTTCAAAACAAAACAGTATGGCATAACTCTGGTATACAAGAACTGCTATGCAATTTAAACAAAATGCGATTCATTTTTCGGAAATGTGTTGCATTTTGCTATGCATAGAAAAAAGGTATTTTGAGCCCTGTTCTTCAGTGTCCTACTTCAGCCATTGGAATCGGCATAATCGACAGAGAAATAACCGGTAATCGGTTGATAGCAAGTTTTGTTAATAGGTTCATCACTATTAACAGAACTTCTATATGAAGGTTCTGATTTGAATAAATTTTTGAAAGAATGTTTAGTAGCATGGAATACATCACATATAATACAAGTTTTTTTCTCGTTCACAAATTATGCAAATTAGATGAACTTTGATTTATTCAGTACTACTAACAGACAGTAATTGCACATGTCAATACGGCTCAGGCTAGAGGCCGTATTTATGATCCGATCTTCAGGAACTTCTTGGGTACCTTTGATATCGCCTTGGGATGAGAAGGAGTGTTTTTGGGTGCGGTCCGAAATTTCAATATGGCCACCGGCGGCCATTTAGACAAACTTTGATTTTTTCAGTGCTACTTATACACAGTAAGTGCACATTTCAGTACGGCTCTGGCTAGAGGCATCTAACTGTCACCCACCTTTACAATACTTTACCTGTACATTTGTTACAGGCTACGGTCAGTATTTATTAACAGACCTTTATAATACTACTTTACATGTACCTTTGTTATCAGGTCACCTAGATGTGTGTCATTGCTGTGTCACATACTTTAACCCTTTACCCAACGCAGACGATATCAAATTTTATTATTTTAAATATCATTTTTTTAATTTTTTAAAAAAATTTCAACAAAACCGTATCATGTGACCCCTCGTTGGAACGAGCTCATCGAGCTCGTTCCAACGAGGGGTCACATGATATGGTTTTGTTGAAATTTTTTGAAAAATAATATTTTTTCAACTGCTGAATTTGCATATTACGCGGGCGGATGCGGGCGATTCGTTGGGTAAAGGGTTAAATGTACCTGTCTTACACATGTTTATCTACAGTGCCATTGACACTTTCATTTATTGATCCGTTTGATCGGTACAGCTTCAAGCAAATCAATCGGACTCTTCACCATTGCGTTTAAACACCGGAATTAATATTTGTTTACTTAAATGAATTATTAATGCATGGGATGTGTAATAAAAACAGAATGCAATGTGGGATTGAATCGGTGAGTGTTTTACATAACTCGTTGCAGTGGTGTAGTCATATTTGTTCAAGCCTTATGGCTCTCTGAAAATATGACTACCCCATTCCATCTCATTATGTAAAACACCCACAGATTCAAACACACATCATGTTCTGTCTGTTTAGTAATAGTAATCAATGACAATATGCCACAATACACAAGTCTGTAAGAGTGATTAGTAGTAATTTATTCCTACAGTCCTATTGAGCTGTAATATTAAATTATTACTGAACCCCCTATGAATTCAAAATAGATTTGTCTGTTTTGCTGTAAATTATTATCCTCTTGCCGACAAAGTCCAGAGAGGATCTTGAAATGGTGTTTGTTAGTCTGTCTACCCATCTGTCAGTCTGCCTGTCACAAAACATTGTCCACTTAATGCCTCCTACATTTTTCATGGAATTTTCATGAAATTTGGTGTGAAGTATCAGTATGAAGCATAGATGTGCATGTGGGTAGGAATTTTTGATTTGACAAATTTTGCATAGTTATGGCCCTTGGTAACAGGTAAATTTCCACCAAAACTGCTTGTCCACTTAGGTCCTCTTACATTTTTAACCCTTTACCCAACTTAACTGCCAAAACTGGCCAGCACTGTTCTCAAAAATCACCAATTAATATTTTTATACTGTACCAATGACCCAGACTTAGCAGGTGCTAACTCCTTAAATTCTAGGGCCAAACACAAATTTTGCCCCCCAAACCCCAAAATTTGCATCAAAATCCAAAATTTTAATGCCCTATGTGGTCCTCCATACTTTTTATCCACTGCGCATATGCAGTGTCAAGGAGGTCTCGAAAGTGGCGCCAACTGTCATTCTTTTTTTGGCCCTAAAATCAGTAACATCTCACTGATATTTGTGCTGATAAATCTCAGTTTGAATGATGCCAGACACATAATTATGAAAGAAATGGTGAATCTAAGGAGGAAATAAAAGGATGAGAGGAAGGAACAGTGGCAGGATGTGTTCAGGGCTAACTTACAATTTTTTTACGAAATTATTTCATGTTCCCTAATTTCGGGGCATGGGCCTGATGTTGTCATTCTTGCTATGAATTTACCATTGTTTGTTCAGTGTTTCCTCTCTCCCTTTCCTTTATTTCCCCCTTGCTATTCTCCCATGCTTTTGGCATAATTTTTGTACTTTTGTTTTACTAAAATTTCTTGTGAGTTTTGGCTTGGTAACAGAATAATTATTCTGTTTTTTCCCATGCTTACGTCCTCACCCTTGGGTGGTTAGGCATTTTGGTCTGCATCTACCATCCGATGTACTGCAGTTTCTTCTCTGGAAGTCTCTGTTTTACATCGGATAGTGTTTAAATTGGTAACTGATTTTGGGCCATGTTTACAGTGCCTGGATCATGTTTCTGGTTTTTGTACACTTTTACGTTGACAACGGTTACTTCTGATAGTGATTACATGTCTTCGGTTTAGTTCTGCTCATAGCCAGATACATTAATATTGTCCGTAAGTGTTACATTAATTTTTAAATATGTTTTAAAATTTTTGTCCACACTTAGGCTTTTTTGGGATCCGTTTGGGCTCATTGTTCCCATTGGGAACTTGGGCTCTCCTGAAATTTTTTCGAAAATTTTTTTTTCTTTTGAATTATTTTTTCAAAACATTATAATGGATTATATTATATTATGTATCTTTGTTTTCAAGGGTTAGTGCGAGTACTATGACTGTTTATATTTTTTCATGATGAAAAAATATTGTTCAAATTGTAATGCGAGGAAGTCTTCCTCTGATTCTCATGTTCATTGTGTTTCTTGTAGT